>JAMPIV010006954.1:0-702895 GCA_024509875.1 Oreohelix idahoensis | reverse complement strand
TGATATACACACTTGGGAGCGTTAGTTCGAAACCACTTGTTTAAAATAGCTTGATAAATCATCAGTGCGTTGAAGCCAGCATATATTTTGCTAAATAAAAGCCTGGAAGATAAGCAGATGGGAATTTGTGCCAGTTTGTGCCAGAATGCATTGCTAATCAACGTATCTGTGTTTATTCGTATGAATTGTGGTAAGCTTGAACCATTCAATATCTTTTAATGAAAATTGAATGTGAATTGTTGATTTATGCCTGTATATATATGTGTAGTTCAGTGGCCAACGTGAGGTAAAGCCTAAAATGCTCCAGCCTGAACAGAGGGTGTCGGAGAGAAGTAAAACGGCATGGAATGGCCAAACAGTACACTGACACCTGGCTGATTGACTAGAAAGAAATAATGCTGGAAGTGCAGAGGCGTAGTAACCATTAAGAAGGGTAATACTGGAATAAAGTATTTCAAATGAAGCTGACAGTTGGCCTAATGCTCTGAACTCAATGTTTGTGCTGTGTTGTGATCAGTGTAACAAGAGAGTTTAAGTTAGTTATGAAGTAGAAGGTACATCCTTCTTGATTTCAGGGACAGTGGTCTTGATGGTACTGAGCAGCACCTGGTCAGAGCTTTGCTGAATCCAGTGTCGGACAGCATACTCCTTGGTCCTTTTAGCTATCAGTGAGGTGTCTCCAGAGCCCAGAGGAGAATTCGAGCAGAGGAGTCCTTTCCTGCGGCCATCACGCCAGATAAGCTAACTTGGCCAGCTGAGCTCAACATTATGTCCCCTCATCTTGAAATGACTTTGTAAAAATAACATTCAGAGGGGAATTTACTTGTCTTAAAATCAGGAACTGTGAACATCTCCAATACTAGTCCCTAAAGACAAACTATTGAAGTCATGATGACAAATACCAACAGAGCTTGAACAAAACAAAACCAGTATTACCTCATTTTACTACTACACAACTGACACACATAGAACATTTGTAATAATATATGTCACTACAATATTCATATTAAATACATTCTGTACATAACTTGTAATTTAAATTGATTGTGATTCCTGGTTCCCTTGTAGTTGAATCAGGACACATATTCATTCATGCCAGTAATGAATACATATTGTTATTTGAAAGTTTATCAGTGACTCTTTTAAGATATCTTTGTAGAGTGTTATATGTATGTGAGTGTCACAGTGTTGTCAAGAGTAGTGGATTAAATTAAATTGTTTATCTGTCTGTTGTTGTGACTTACACTTCATCATACACATACCCTAGACACATAACGTAGCATCACACTATTCCAGAATAATTCTGACTGAGTTATATAGATATGTGGTAGCAAGTAAGGTTATCTATAATACACTACTCTTAATAGATATAGATACCTTCACAGCTGATCTCAGTCAGTACACTAAGTTCCCTATAAGTATTTATAACATCCCACTTCACCACACCCACTCGACATAACGTATAACAACTTGGGACAATTTATGCATACATGTGAATCCTCATATCTAGGAGAAGCATTTAGAGACACATGGACTGTGTAGAGTACTCACCATTTTAGTAACACGTATCATATCACATCATCATTTCACTTTACACCAGTTCATTCTTAATTAACTATTACTTAATTAACTGTAATTTTATTATCTCATCTGTGTGTTTTGTGTGAATCGTCTTTCACCATCATCACGTTCTAACCATTACTAACCCTATATGTGTGGATATTTCATTAATAAACCCAACGATCGGTTGATCATTATCAAGAGTTTGTTAATGTATCACTCGTGCTGTCGGTGTTACATATTCACCTATAGGAACCTTTCTCTACTCAGATGAGGTTGGGGGCTTTTTCTTTACGGGATCTAAGGGCAGAAGCTAAGGTCGTGGGGAAACAGAACTCTTTCCATAATTAATTAGAAAACACTGTCTAGTGGAAAGCATTCGCATTCCTGTCTTCTTGTCCCTATCTCGAATAGGTCTTTATTCTTTCTTAACGAGCCAATTTCTAGAGACCTTATATCTATATCTCATAGACTATTCCTGGCAAAAACTACTGTAGTAGTTGCCCCAGTGACTCACCACACGACACTTGGCATGAAGAAACTTTCAGACTTTAACAATGAAATGATTTCATTAAATTTTGTTTGGACTTTTATTCTTTGCGACTGAGGCCTCCGTTTCAGTAAGGTGTATGGCCTCCTCTGGCCTCTATCAGAGAACGACATCTCCTTGACATGGATCCAATTAGCCGTTGGATCTGTTGTTGTGGGATGGCTGCCTACTCTTCCCGCAGTGCAAGAGACAACTGTCGGAGATTGGCTGGAGCCACGTCTCGCTGGCGGAGTCGTCTGTCGAGTTTATCCCATAAGTGTTCTGTGGGGTTCATGTCTGATGACATGGCTGGCCAAGGAATGGTATGGACGTTGTTGTCAGCGAGGAACTGGGTGGTGAGTTGTGCCACGTGAGGTCGAGCGTTATCCTGCTGAAAAATCAACCCTCGTGCAGCCAGAAGTGAAAGGACGTGAGGACGAAGACTTTCAGCGACGTATCGTTGGGCATTCAGGCGTCCTTCAATTTGCACCAGGTCACTTCTTCCCATGAAGTTGATCGCCCCCCACATCAGTACACCTCCACCACCATGGGGAGGAGCCTCATCAACGCTGTTCTGGGCGTAGCGCTCATGGACTCTGCGGTAAACCCTTCTCCGTCTATCGCGACGCTGGAGCACAAAAAATGATTCTTCACTAAACCAAACCCGTCTCCAGTCATTCCCAACGGTCCATTGACGATGCTGGTTCGCCCACTGCAGTCGGTTCTGGCGATGCCGGTCCGTAAGAACAGGACCTCTGTAGGGTCTTCTAGCCCAAAGACCAGAGTCGTGCAGCCGGTTCCTGACCGCTTGATCTGAAATTCGACGAGCTGCTGACATTGACTGGACTGTGGAGGACGCAGATGCAAGTCGATTCCTGAGGTGACGCAGCCGTATGAAGCGGTCGTCGGCAGGAGTTTTAACTCTGGGTCTTCCACTGCGCGGCCGGTCTGCCACTGAGCCAGTTTCTTGAAATCGCCTCCAAAGGCGGCTAATGGTGTTTCTAACCACATTAAATTGTCAGGCCACTACACTTTGTGACTGTCTAGTATGTAAACGTCCAATGATGATGAGTCGTTGTTCTGAGTGAGATGAGCCATACTTGCGCATTGAATTTTCAACTGAATTTATTAGAGGAGCGTCAATCTTTTTTAGGCATTCAATAATATGGTCAGAGAGTTTTGTGTTCAGTAAGTTTCACGGGATTCTCATGAACCTGTCACGAGTTATTGTCAAAAATGTTGTTTTGACCTTGACCTCTTTCATGACCTCACGAATCATGAGGTGAGTACAATTCAGGTAACCACGAGAAGTTAATGACCAGGTGGACACAGTCGATAGGTTGACTGATGTCCAATCAGCGAATATCTTTTATAAAAGTAACACCAAAAAAGTTGCGTTTCTTTTTTTGAACAGTATAGCTAAAATATCTTGGTCGTATAAAAAGACATAACACCTTGCAAGAGACTATACTTGAAGGCAAGATCGACGCAAATGATAGCGGAGAATGATTTGAACTAGTGCCCTGATTTGAACCATTCTGGTGGGAGCCCCTGGACTTAAGATTATAGTCTTGTTGTAACATGGTTTATTTCAAAATATAGCTAATAAAATTTTTAAAAAATTTAAAATACGATGTAAAAGCATATATTCCTGATGTTTAATATGAAATAATCTTCGTTCGTTATTCTTTTTTTCAAAGTTGGAGGTGGGAAGTCGTGTGCTGGGCCCTTTGTGGGCGCGGGGCGTGATTGGATCAAATAGGTTAAATCGGCCTGAGGCATGCCCTGGTGGAAGAAAGAGTTGAAGGGAAACGCGCACGAAGACAGCGCTACATGTGGGAAGACAGACAAACAAACAGACAGACTGACAGACAGAGACATCTGACAACGAGTTTAACTTTTAAGACTAGCCATTACCTTGTGATTATCGAAGGTCACGTCCCTGGTCGGCAAGTCCCTCCATTCTCCGCCCATCATAGCCTTGACCACTGCCTCCCTGGACTGTGCCCCGGAGCGACTCAACACGTGCGGTATAGCCACGTAAATGGGACTCTGCAGTGCATGATAAATGACTCTGTTGATCTTTTTTCATGGTGCTTGTGCACTGTGATAATAATCGTGTGTGTGAGGGTGTATGTGTGTTAATATTCTGGCATATGGTTGGGACCATGCCTGAATATTATCATTATCATCATTTTTCTTCGCGCTTCTTACAGAGCTCGGATCATCCACTTCAGGTGGTGCCACAGGAAGTCTGAATAAAGCAGTTATATGTTCTTGCAGTAATGGTTCCTGTGGCAAATATTTACATGATGCGTTTGCCAGCCCCATGCAGAAGCTCATTTCAGCCCCTTTGTATGACACACTTGAGATATCAGTAGTTCTATTTTTCCTTTGTCTCATATGATACAACGTAAACGGGGCATGGGGGCGTGTGGTTGTGATAATAACGGTAAGTGTGTGTGTGTGTGTGTGTGTGTGTGTGTGTGTGTGTGTGTGTGTGTGTGTGTGTGTGTGTGTGTGTGTGTGTGTGTGTGTGTGTGTGTGTGTGTGTGTGTGTGTGTGTGTGTGTGTGTGTGTGTGTGTGTGTGTGAATAAAAGCAGAAATAGACCGAAAAACATAGGAGCTGGGGACAGAAATACAATGGTGAGGAAGACATGGACAGACCGGAAGCTAGTGGCCTGTGACAGGAAGACTTAACATACGTTTGGTGAACGTCTATTTTCTTTGGTAAACAGAAGGATGAGAATATGTGAATAAATGTAGATGTGGTATTAATCTTGTATATGGTATAAGGTAAACGTAGTCCCCATAGCGGATACGTGGACCCTGACACCACCACCTGAACTACTACGCTATGGATCCCAGAAAGACGGCGAAAGAGAAGCAGACCAACGACAGCCTGGCGGAGAATAGTGGAGGCTGAGATGCAAAGCATGAACCAGAGTTGGGGCACAGCACGAAGGATGGCCACCGACCGAGCAAAATGGGGACAGTTTGTTGCTGTCCTACAAGACGCCACTAGGCGTGATGGCCACTGATTGCTTTGTGAATCTGGGGCTAAGGATCCAGGAAGAAGAAGATAGCAGATACTGCCGTATGGGAGTAAAATGTTAGAGATTAAATGGGGTGACCGGTTCTCTTCCACGCTGATTTCACTTTCCCTAACTCAAGAGCAGATCCAGGTACCAATTTACAGCTGTGTAGACAAGAGTGTGACGCCACCAGGTTTCAAGGAATGAATAATATTTTACTTGTAATGTACCTTATGGAACAGGAGGTCACTTCTACAATTGGCACTATGGTAGAACCCTATCCTTAAAGCAACGCATGCGTTATTGCATTGATGATTTCTGAAGCAATTTATTAAACATGATGAGTTGCTAACCCGCCTTCAAGTGTTATAAAACTAATAGTAAATACATTAAAAACGATAAATGTGACCCTGGCATGGAGAAATATATAGTGAAGAGTATAGTTCAAGAACTATTAGAATCACTATTTGCACAATCTGGCAAACAGAGGCAACGTCACTGGAGTAGAAAATGAGTATATGAGGAGGACTGCAGTAAGACGGCGTAAAACGGTAGAATGAAAAAACAAAACAAACAAACAAATGGTGATACGTCTTACTAGGAGAAAGGACAAGAAAAAACCTATGTTGCAGTCACAAGGCCTTCGTCAGGGACAGAGAAACAAAAACAGAAGTGAAAGAAAGTGAAAATTAAGTGGAAAACATAAAACTATTTTTAAAAAAAGGGAAAACACTCCCTTATGTGTGTCACATGTCTGCCACTAAACCGGAAACCGGAAAAAGGGTGACCTGACTGACTGCAACAACTGGAGAAGAATTACTCTCTTACGCCACCAGGCGTTATGTTCACTGGCTGCTTTGTCAGTCAGCGGCCATGAATCAAAGATGAAGAAGACACTTCAAGAAGCAGCCAACATGTTGTGAGATTCTGTGCCATCCTGTTGAGACCTTATGCCAGAAACGTTTCAACAACAACAACAATATGGACAAACCAGCTTAGCCTCAAGAAAGTTAGATAATTCTACTTGGCATCAGCTTAAGACGGAAAATGTCATCTATTAAGGGAAATAAAAAATACACATAAATGTATGTTTTGTCTCCCTTTGGTGAGTCTATTAATGAGGTCAATGACGCAACTTAGAGACAACCAAAAGCACATTGGACTGCAGATACGTCTCAATTAATGTGAGCTTTAGAAATTTAGAATCATAATTTGACGTCGAAGCCCCGTGTAGTCCCTGGGGATGTGAGAAGATAAAGAAAGAATAATACTTCCTCATGCATGTCGTAAGTGTGACTGATATGAGGTTGGGTATTAGGCTCTCAAGCTCATCATGTAAAACAAAATGGTACAGAAATTACCCCCGCAGGAGCATGTGAATGATTGGTTCCTGCAAGGGGACCAGCTATAGTTCCATGAGGAACGCTAAGAAAAATGATGATGATCATGATGATGAATTTGATGATAATGCTGATGATGATGGTGATGATGATCACACACACTTTACCTTCAGCTCCACTTCGCCATTGGCTGAAGACAAGTCTACCATGTTGCTGATCAACTCTTCATTTGGTTGGTAGGTTACCAACGCCTCTTTCTCATTGGACACTTGGCAAATCACGTGATGCTTGTCAAACGATCCTGGTTGGCCACGAGCGATGCATGTGATCTCTGTTTCACCATTTTCGTTTGTATACGCATACCTAACAACAATATTATATTTTGCATTAGTTAATATTGTAACTGTATCATGTCAGCTTCTGATTAAGTGTATCAAGTTTTAAAATTAAACACATCTACCATTCCTATATACACATTGGGATTCTCGTAGGTACTACGGAGTTCTTGCACTGTGTGGAGATTCTCCTTGTGTCATCCAAGGGAGGAGATCGGAGCACTCATGGAGTTGTCCGTGTGTAATTGTTGCGTGCATATTTTGACGCACATATTACAAAAATCGATATGGCTATTTAATATGGAAAAGATATAGACATTCATTCATTTGTGTATGAAAATGCTGTCTATAGTAAAGCTAGATAACTCATGATTGATTTACACTTTTGATCATAGGAGTAATCGTTCTTGATATTGATTCGGCGCATGGATATGACACCCATGTCCGTACTTATTTGTTAGGGCCAGAAAATATATTAATTTGCTTATTATGTTTATGGCCTGAATTCATATGTATTACATATTATTAGTACAAGTAGAATCAGTCCTATATTGTATATTTTTGATGGGTAGGCAGGACTATATTCTTGTTATGCCGCTCTAGCGGAAGTATGAGTTGTCTTGACAAGTCGTGATGAGTTCCGAGGTACCGTTTACAATGGCGGTTACGCATTTTCCAGGGCTGGTATATTCTTCAGTAAAAATGATTTACGAAGTGGTTTTTCTTCTGTAGGAGATTGTGTCTCTACTAGAGCTTGTGTTAGAGACTCTCCTAATGTACGGTACCATGTATGATTCGGACTCCAGGTAATTCCAGACCCTATTTTTGATGATCTCATGTCGGTTAGACCTAGCTGGAATATTATGCTTCGCAACGCTAGGGTCGTGTTTGTATCGACAAAAGATGACGGGCTTCCATACAACAATTATGTCTACGTGAAGTAACTGGATTACTGTAGAACTGTATGGAGAAACTTTAGGAAATCATTCATATGTATTTCGAATTAACTTTGGCTTATATATATATACCCTCCTGTGAGCGAGTGAGCGACAACTCAGGAAGGCGGCCATGTTACATTCCTGTCATCGTATTTTTGAATCACTGTCCAAAGAACGGGGCATGTATCTTACTATTCGGACAGTGGCAAGGAGATCTCAATTTTGATAGAAACCCCTCCATGGTTTCATAATATGATATAAACTGTGAACATAAAGCAACTTTAGTTACTTACCGATCCGCCTTCACTGACGCGCTTAGTCAGATAGGGGATGCGGCCATTATGTATCATGACATTGGAAGCTATTGATGTACTACCCATTATTTATGAATGTGTCATGACTTGGGATCTACTATGTATGCCTGCAAATTGATGTGTCAACCTGTACCCATGATTTACTCGTTATGTCCCAGTGTGTGCGTCTAAATAAACTGTGTAAACAAAGATTCCAGCAGTCTGCATTGGTGCCTTGTAGACACAAGTGAATGAGTGTTTAGATTGGTCAGAACACGAACAGTACACCATTCGCGTTAATCACACTCTACACTTCTACTCCATATCTACACCATCCTGCGTCGGTTGAATTGACCAAGTTTAGGGCCTGCTTCCCCTGGAGCCTTAGAGGGAAACTACTGCTTACAGCTGCCTTTGCCTTTCCTAACTCAGGACTAGGGTGAGTTACCCATTTACAGCTGGGTAGACTGGAGCATGCCTGATCTCAACAACTCTGTACACTACAATGGACATATACAGTAGTGACACCACAAACAACATGTTACAGTGATTGATAGTGGAGCTTTACAGAAGATTACACAGCACTTTACAGTGGTGAGCCAGATTCCTGGGTCCAGCCTACGCAGTTTTGTTGTGTTGAGAATCACATTTTACAGTTGCAAGAACATTTGTTTGACCACATCAACACCAGTAGGACAGCTATACAATCAATGTCAGCTTGACCTGTTCTGACAAGTGTAGCAATATCTGGGTCAGCACTTGTTGACATTTGGCACAGTACAGTCAGGATTCTAAACTAGTGATTGTTTATCCTGCTGAAATAGAAGAGCAATGTTGAACTTAAAGTGCAAATTTCATCGTTGGATCTTCTTATGTGCTCAAAAAAAATTGAACAGTGTAACAATTAGAAAGCAAATCTATTACTCAATAAAGTGGTAGTCTAATTTGTTAAAACTGAGCATACAGTACAATACATTACAACTGCAACACATTTCATTATATGATACACACATTGATGATTTATATGTATTTATGTTTATATATTATTTGTTTATATGTGTGATTGTTATGTGTTTGCGGGCCTGGATGGGAGGTGACTAGAACAGGAAATACCAAGTGATATTGGTCTTGTTCTGGCGTTCTATAGGGAGCAATTTCTTAATTGAAATTTGCATGCAACATAGTTTGCAAATATTTGGTTAGTTGTGACGACTGTTTCATATTTGTATTTGTAACATTTTTCTGTTCTTTATTTTTGTTTGATTTGTTTGTATAATTGTAGGTCTCATCTTTCCTTTCATTTCAGTTCTTTACACCCTTATGTTTATACACTGTGGCGTTATTTGTCTTGTTATCTTATTGCAGTTATCATCACGGTTTCTGTGATCATTTTTTTTTTCATTTCTCCTATTTAATTTAATTTGATCTCTGCAAATGTTTTCAGATTGTCTTTTCTTGTTTGTCCTTTGTAATGTCTTTAGTTGACATATGACATAGGAGGTATAGTTGAATACACTTATATTATAGTACAGATCAGTACTTTATGATTATTATTGTTATAAAACAAAGTGTACAAGACCTTTATAAGGCTTGTCTCCCAAAGTGATTGGTATAGGAAATATTATTTTCCACAGGTACTCAAGTGATCATTGATTACATTAAGGTATACAAGACCTTTATAAGGCTTGTCTCCCACAGTATTTGAGATATACAGTTATTGTTTTCCACAGGTACTCAAGTTATCATTGGTTATATGATAAACAAAATAACCATACAAGTTTTTCACTAAGACTAAGTCTATGGTATAGACTTGTCTCCCATTAAAGTGAAATAGGGTAATTTATTTACTTTTTCAGGTTTCTGATTTAAGAAGACAAGATGTCTACATTAGATTACTTTATTGCACAAGGAAAATCTCTTGATAAGACTGGGAAAGACTTAGAACAATGGGCTGTTGCTCAATATGACAAAGCATTAGCTGCAGAAGAGAAAAAAGCTGCTGCTGCTGCTGCTGAAGAGAGAAAAGCTGCTGCTGAAGAGAAAAAAGCTGCTGCAGAAGAGAGAAAAACTCTGGCTGAAGAGAAAAGATTAGAAAGAGAAGCTGCTGCTGAAGAGAGAAAAGCTCTGGCTGAAGAAAAAAGATTAGAAAAAGAAGCTGATACTGCTGCTGAACTAAAGAAATTGCAGATGCAAGTGGAGGAAAGGAGATTTGATGCAGAACAGAAAAAATTAGAAGTTGCAGCAGAACAGAAAAAAATAGAAGTTGCAGCTGAACAGAAAAAATTAGAAGTTGCAGCTGAACAGAAAAAATTAGAAGCTGCTGCTGCAGCTGAACAGAAAAGATTAGATAGAGAAGCTGAAGAGAGAAAAGCAATAAGAGAACATGAGTTTGAATTAGAGAAATTGAAATTGACAAGTATGAGTAATATTAATCAGGCATCTGGTGGTAATGGTAAACCTTTTAATTATAAGGTCAAGGTGCCAGCGTTCAACTCTGCCAGTGATGATATAACATTCTGGCTTGATAGATTTGAACGTGCTTGTCGAGCTCATAATGTTGACAAATCACAGTATGTGCATCAGTTGTCTGAAAATTTAAAAGGGGAGTCTCTGACTAAGTTATCTTTGGTTGAAGAGGCCGACAAGGATAATTACGATGCTATTAGGGCAGCTTTGATAAAGAGATATCAGCTGTCAGAAGAAGGTTATCGTCTTTTGTTTAAAACAATGAGACCTGAGGTAGGTTTAGAATTCTCAGATTTCATTTCAAAAGCACGACTTACACTCTTACGATGGATTGAATTATCCAAAATAGAGAAAACATTTGATGGTCTTACGGATTTATTGCTAAGAGACAAGGTCATGTCTTCGGTAAATAAACCATTCCTAGAGTTCTTACATGAGCGTAAACCTAGTACATCAAAGCAAATGGAAGAATATTGTGACCAGTATGCCACGGCACACCCTGACATGATTCTTAGTAACTCGAACATCAAAGAGAGTATGCCAGTTGCTTCGGCAACAGAATATAATCAGAATTACTCACACAAATTCCAAGGAGCTAAAAATAAATTTGATAAAAAGGTTAATTGGAATAAGTATCAAAACCAAGATAACCACTCAAATCAGGGTTCTTCTTCGAAGAACTGGAATCGGGCTGATAGTCCTCGACACGCGAGGGGTACCCATAATTTTAGACATTCTCGAAAGGGGAGTAGTTATAGGAACTACCCAAGTGCTTCATGGAGACAAAAGAACCAATATTACAGGGATACTCAGTATAATGAGCGTGATGATTATGATCATGAATATTATGATTCAAACCCAAATAGGGGTTATAACAGAGGAAATAATAATTATAGAGACAATTATAACCGAGGTAGATCACAACACAAAAGACATGGTAAATCTTATTACCAGGCTAACTCTGCACAACAGGAGTTCCACGACGCCGGTAATCAGAATAATGATAAAAAAGACTCCAATAGTGTAGCAAATTCCGCTTTCGATTTTGCTAGAGCATCTGAGTGTTCGCAATGCAAAACATTATTCGATCCAACCACAGTTTCTACTTTAAGCTGCGGTCACCCGCTTCCCGCTCTCCCTGCGTCAATCGCGCATAATGGAAGGGGTGCTCTCGTCTTCAATAGAGGCCTAATAGATGGTACTCCGGTATCAATTCTTTTCGATTCGGGGTGCACTACCATCGGAGTGAGGCAATCACTCGTAAATCCTCTCGAGCTACAGGCAATGTAGTCAAATGTGTAACATTTGGTGGCACATTGGAGAAGTACTCCACTGCCATTATCAATATTGCTACGCCTTTCTTTACAGGAGAGGTGCAAGCATGTCTCTTGCCGAATCCGATCGCTGATCTTATCATCGGTCGCATTCATGGAGTGAAAGAATGCACTCCACAGCAAATTTCTAATTGGGAAAATGTTAATATGCAATCTGCCAATGCAGTAATCACTAGGGCTCAAGCTCTTAATATGCCGCAATCTTCAAATTCTGAAGATAATGATGCGCAGATCCAAGATGATCCCTTGGAGATTTCCCATGATTCCTTTATAAAACAGCAGGAAGATGATCCTACTCTAAAGAAATTCTTTACTCTGGCAACAAAAGGTGATCCGAATAAGGATACAAATCGTAAATCTTGGATTACGATGAAGAATGGCGTACTTGTACGTATGGTACAAGACTCCGCTAAGTCCATTCATTCTCAAATCCTTGTGCCTAAAAATATGAGAGTTAAAATCTTACAGCACGCTCATGATTCGCAGTGTGCTGGACATATGGGTTTTTCCCGTACTAAAGCTAGAGTTCTTGAATCTTTCTTTTGGCCTGCTGTGAATAAGGACATACGAATCTATTGTCGATCTTGTAAAGTATGTCAAGAGATTAAATCCAGAGGTCCACGCCATGATGCACCTATTCAGGCTGCAGACATTCCCATTCGACCATTTCAAAAAATGGCGATAGACATCATTGGTCCATTTAAGATAAAGTCTGCTAGAGGACACCAATTTATTTTGACGTGTGTTGATATGTGCACACGTTGGCCGGAGGCTGTTCCTCTAAAGAGCATAACTACTGCTGATGTCGCAGATGCTCTTTGGTTAATATTTTCTCGTCTGGGATTTCCAGCAGAAATATTATCCGACCATGGTACCCAACTCATATCGGATACCATGTCTCAAGTAATGTCGACTCTTAAGATAGAGAGATCGCTGAGTAGTATTTATCATCCTATGTCCAATGGGATGGTGGTGGAACGTCTGAATAGAACTCTGAAAAACCTACTAGGTAAGATAACAGAAGATCATCCTCAGGATTGGGATAGGGTTTTACCCGCGGCTCTCTTTGCATATAGAGAGGTCGCCAACGAACATACAGGATTTTCTCCCTTTGAACTTGTCTTTGGCGCGAAACCGCGAGGTCCTATGTCCTTACTTCATGATCTTATAACTGCTGATAATATTGTCGATGACACAAAATCCTCTTATGAATATGTCATCGCACTTAGACACAAGATTATTGAAGCATGCAAATTGGCAACTGCTTCTTCTGAATTTGCGAAACAGAAGGCAAGGGAATTTGCCAATAAAAAGAGATGCTTGCGACAACTTTGTCCAGGTGACAAAGCATTTGTCTTGCTACCTTGTAGGGAAAATAGACTTCTTATTTCTTGGAAAGGTCCGTACGATATAATATCAAAAGTTTCCGATGTTGACTATATCGTCGATATTGACGGGAAGCGTAAAACCTTCCACATCAACATGCTCACGGAATTCCATGAACGTCCGGATTATTTACAACCTGTTTTCCAGGCAACGGACGATTTTCCAGTCCAACATGGACAGTACTCATCTCTGTCAGTAATACAGGATGAGGAAACGAGTTTCTCGGATGTAAATCTACCTTTTCCAATGATTCCTCTTCACTCTAATGAATCATGGAAAGATGTTGCAATTTCTCCCGAATTATCTCCAGGAGAGCAGAAACAAGTTTCTACTATGGTAGAACAATTTCAGGATGTCCTTACTGACATTCCTGGTCAAACTGATGTCATTCAACATGACATTATTCTTACTGACCATAGTCCTATAAGAGTCAGACCGTATCCTATCCCGATACATTTTCAAGCACAGGTAGAGAAAGAGTTGGATGAGATGATAGAGTTAAAAATTATTGAACCATCCACATCAGCATATTCTTCGCCGATGGTTATTGTACGAAAAAAAGACAATAACATACGTCTTTGCGTGGATTATCGCAAATTGAACCAAGTGACGAAATTTGATGCTGAACCTATGCCTTTACTAGAAGAGCTACTTACGAGACTATCGAATTCTCATTTCTTTACTAAACTCGATTTGTCTAAGGGATATTGGCAAGTTCCATTATCCGAACACGCCAAACCGTTTACTGCTTTTTCGACGCCTAGGGGTCTATTCCAATGGAATTTCATGCCTTTCGGTCTTATGAACGCCCCTGCAACATTCGTACGCATGATGCGTCGAATCCTATCTCATCGCTCAGATGTCATTGCGTATCTTGATGACATCTGTCTTTTCAGTGATACTTGGAACGATCACTATAATGGGATAAATGAACTATTGTCTATCTTACGCGAGCATAACCTGACAGCGAAACCATCGAAAGCATGTATTGGTTTTAGCGAAATATCTTTCTTAGGACACCGTGTTGGTCATGGGTTCCTAAAAACAGAAGACCATAATACAAGTAAGATACTTAACATTTCTATTCCTAAGACTAAAAAGCAAGTGCGAAGTCTCTTAGGTCTAATACAATTTTATGGACGATTCATTCCGAATCTGTCCTCCATTATGTCACCTCTTTCTTCCTTGCTAAAGAAAGGGTCTCCTAATGTAGTCCATTGGACTCAAGAATGTCAATCCTCTTTGGATAAGGTTAAAACTATGTTTTCTACTTCACCTATCCTAGTATTGCCTTCTAAGGATAAGACATTTATTCTTCGTAGTGACGCTTCATCCACCGGGATTGGAGCAGCACTAATGCAAGAGTACTCTGGAACTCTGCATCCTGTGATGTATATTTCTCGTAAATTAAATGCCGCAGAGAAGAATTACTCGGTCCTAGACCGTGAATTATTGGCTATGGTTTGGTCAATCCTTAAACTGCAAAGATTTCTTCTTGGCGCGCATTTCATCGTGGAAACTGACCAGAAAGCTCTTACGGCTATTCAGAGTAAAAATCTGAAGAGCGCGAGATCAACGCGTTACGCAATTGCTCTGCAGCCATTTCATTTTTCGGTGCGAGCTATCCGTGGGTCAGAAAATGTGATGGCAGATATTTTGTCTAGATGCCCACATGATTCATAACTGTTAAATTATATACCTAACTTTGATACAGTTGTTCCTATGTTGAAATGTGTACACATAGGTAATATCATATATTGATTGTAACACTACTTAGCGGTTCATTGATATTTATTCACCGCTGATCTTTCAATGTTTTTTTTTCGTCTTTGATGATCATGATGTTAAGATATCTTAGATGAAATTTATGTATAAACTAATGTAGAAATTGTGTCATTGCTAATATTGTAGTATGCGTTGGTGACACCTCTCTGGAAATATTTATACTTAGAGAAGTACTTTCTCTAAGGTCATAAAACTTATGCTTATCATCTGCGCATTGTTATTGGTGCGTTGTGAGCCTATTGTATGTTGCTCCTAGATGTATTTCAAAAAAAAAAATGTACCATTTTTTTTCCCGAGGGGTGTGGTAATCTGTTGCGTGCATATTTTGACGCACATATTACAAAAATCGATATGGCTATTTAATATGGAAAAGATATAGACATTCATTCATTTGTGTATGAAAATGCTGTCTATAGTAAAGCTAGATAACTCATGATTGATTTACACTTTTGATCATAGGAGTAATCGTTCTTGATATTGATTCGGCGCATGGATATGACACCCATGTCCGTACTTATTTGTTAGGGCCAGAAAATATATTAATTTGCTTATTATGTTTATGGCCTGAATTCATATGTATTACATATTATTAGTACAAGTAGAATCAGTCCTATATTGTATATTTTTGATGGGTAGGCAGGACTATATTCTTGTTATGCCGCTCTAGCGGAAGTATGAGTTGTCTTGACAAGTCGTGATGAGTTCCGAGGTACCGTTTACAATGGCGGTTACGCATTTTCCAGGGCTGGTATATTCTTCAGTAAAAATGATTTACGAAGTGGTTTTTCTTCTGTAGGAGATTGTGTCTCTACTAGAGCTTGTGTTAGAGACTCTCCTAATGTACGGTACCATGTATGATTCGGACTCCAGGTAATTCCAGACCCTATTTTTGATGATCTCATGTCGGTTAGACCTAGCTGGAATATTATGCTTCGCAACGCTAGGGTCGTGTTTGTATCGACAAAGATGACGGGCTTCCATACAACAATTATGTCTACGTGAAGTAACTGGATTACTGTAGAACTGTATGGAGAAACTTTAGGAAATCATTCATATGTATTTCGAATTAACTTTGGCTTATATATATACCCTCCTGTGAGCGAGTGAGCGACAACTCAGGAAGGCGGCCATGTTACATTCCTGTCATCGTATTTTTGAATGATCACTGTCCAAAGAACGGGGCATGTATCTTACTATTCGGACAGTGGCAAGGAGATCTCAATTTTGATAGAAACCCCTTCCATGGTTTCATAATATGATATAAACTGTGAACATAAAGCAACTTTAGTTACTTACCGATCCGCCTTCACTGACGCGCTTAGTCAGATAGGGGATGCGGCCATTATGTATCATGACATTGGAAGCTATTGATGTACTACCCATTATTTATGAATGTGTCATGACTTGGGATCTACTATGTATGCCTGCAAATTGATGTGTCAACCTGTACCCATGATTTACTCGTTATGTCCCAGTGTGTGCGTCTAAATAAACTGTGTAAACAAAGATTCCAGCAGTCTGCATTGGTGCCTTGTAGACACAAGTGAATGAGTGTTTAGATTGGTCAGAACACGAACAGTACACCATTCGCGTTAATCACACTCTACACTTCTACTCCATATCTACACCATCCTGCGTCGGTTGAATTGACCAAGTTTAGGGCCTGCTTCCCCTGGAGCCTTAGAGGGAAACTACTGCTTACAGCTGCCTTTGCCTTCCCTAACTCAGAACTAGGGTGAGTTACCCATTTACAGCTGGGTAGACTGGAGCATGCCTGATCTCAACAACTCTGTACACTACAATGGACATATACAGTAGTGACACCACAAACAACATGTTACAGTGATTGATAGTGGAGCTTTACAGAAGATTACACAGCACTTTACAGTAATGAAGATGGTCCTCAAAACCAAACCATCCCATTTTCTGCAGTGTGATTGGTTAATGATTCCCTATTTTTAAATATGTGTATCATCACTTGTATCTAGTGGATACACACGAAACAAATGTCAAAACAACGAACAATAACTACCATGTGACGAAATAAAGTACAGTAAATTAAAATCTATGATGGCAAATAACCGGACGTTACAAGAGATAGCAACCACTTCTGCCGGCAATGCGATCATACGAGTATGTTGAATAAACCGGATTTTTACGTTGAACTGTAACAGTTTATTCTCTTAATTGTGGTATTTGTTTCATTTAAATTAGTTGGATAGGAGTGAAGATATTAAAATTTAAAAATAGGAAGCGACTTTTCATATATATCTTACACAATCCACCCAAGCTCCAGTCTATCACGCTCAATATTTTAAATGAAATTTCGACTTCTTTTGGTAAGTCAAACTCCGTTCAGCTTAGACACAATGTCTGTCAGTTATATTATGGCACATGTACAAATATAAAAGGCCCTGTGGTCTGGTAAATATCGGTGTGATTTACCTACTTTATGTTTTTTTTTTTTTTTTTTTTGGGGGGGGGGGGGGGGGGGGGATGTACTTTCAGCTTGCAAGGTGTCATTAGGACAAGGGAAATACACATGGCGCCAAAACAGAGCACTAAATGAGCTGGCTGCTACCAAATAAAAAAAAAAACTGGCAACGGGGAAGGCGAAGAGCAAAGTCAGGCCGACTACAAAAAGACATACTTTCTGAGAGCAGGAAAGTCAGTACATCCCAAACCAAATAGTTGTTTACCATCTATTCTTGACTGTACAAATGACTAGGAGATGGCAGTAGACCTACCATTGAGGGACATACCCGGAAATCATTAGGAGATCTCGAAGACGACCAGATATAGTACTATATTCCTCATCATTGCTTTGCTTACTTACTTACTTACTTACTTAGTCGTTCCCCTTCTACCGTGAGGTGTAGAGGTTTGGAAGAGAGAGCGCCAAACTTTCCTGTTGGCTGTCTTCCTCCTGGCCTGGTTCCATTCTAGTCCTCGGTCCTTCAAAGATTGTCTAATGTTGTCCTCCCAGCGGACTCTGGGTCGTCCTGGGGGTCTGGATCCCTGGCTCTTTGTTTCCCATGCTTGTCGTGGTAGCCGATCTTCTCCCATTCTACAGACATGGCCAAACCATCTTAGTTGGGACTGTTCTACTTGGGTCTGCAGGGGGTGGGATTTTAGGCCTTGACGTATCGTCTGGTTGCGGACCATGTCTCTTCTTGTTACTTCAACCACCTTCCTCAAATACCCCATTTCTGAGGTTCCTCATCATTGCACCAGATTATAATGCTTGAGCTGACAGTACCATTTGAATCCAAATTGGACGAGCAACATTCATTCAAATTGACTAAGTATAATGATCTGGTCACGGATTTGAGACACGATGGGTTCACAACAAAAGTCAGAACAGTTGAGATAAGTGCAAGAGGCCTAGTGGCTGCCTCAGTGTATGGTTTACTGAAACTATTGTGTGTGAAAGGACAGTCAAGAACGAGGGCTTTTAACAGGCTCGGGGAAACTGTGGAAAGGGCATCGTGTTGGCTGTGGAACAACCGCAACGGGCTATGGAATTCAGGACAGTAATTTATTTACAATATAATGGTTATATTCACAAATGCCTCTAGCTGGCAGCATGGATAAAACCAGGAGTGAAGTTGAAAGCTGCAATCAAGGCTGAGTTGGTTCAATTCCCAGCATAGGCTGGAAAGACAAAAGGAGGTTGACACTTAGGAGTCATGACCCAAGTGCCTCCTTTTTTTTTTAGAATGTAAAAGAGATTAAAGGGCCGAAAAACGCGATCGAGGGGCGACTGCTGATGATCAGAATGTAGAGTTTCCTATCATAGATGTGTATGGCTGAAGCTTGGAATAACTGTTTAGGGCGCACAGCACTAAAGTTAAAATCCCCAAGCTTGCATTGTCACATGTAAGTCAAAGTCATGAGCATATATCATGACTGATTTCTACTCAGGAGCGTAGTTTGTTTGTGAGATTAGCGTGAGCTCGTGGAGTGCGTGTTCTTTAGTGATCGCAGCATGCGTGGTGGAAAGAATACTGAGATGTGAAGTAGTCTGATGTCAAACGTCTTAGAGGATGGTTTGTGTTTGAACATCTGTGAGGGTATTCTGTGAATCATTTTGAATGTGGTCAGGACCACATGTTTTGGAATATGCGTGATGCTGTCCCGCGCAAGGAATTGTATATGAGGCCTTGGTATACTATTAGAGACTACACGGGACTTTTGTATCCAGCAACATTCTTAAAATATTCTGTAACAGATGTTCTTGATGTAAGAAATAAAGTCAGTAAGCATTCTTGCTGAAAACTGACGCCTTGTTTGCTTCACGCCACAAGGGGAAAAAAAGGTAAATGCAGTCACATATCTGATTCTGCCGCAAGGGATTTAAGTGTTAGAGACTACACAATTCTAGGTCCAGCTTTATAAGGTAGGTGATCAGTTCCCTGCCTTTGCCATCCCTAACTCAAGAGTAGTCAGGTTTCCGTTTTTACAGCTGCGTAGTGTGACACGACCAGGTTTTGAATCCGGTAAGTCTGCCAGTAGAGTTAAGCACTCTAACTAAGCACTATGCCAAACAGACGCTCACTCCACAATAAGGAAGCTATACTGTTTTTACTTCCGGGTCGTCGTTTCACTATGGCTGCTGAGCTTTTCGCTCTTTAGCAGCTAATACCAAGATGAAGACTTCTGGGTAATATCTACATTGTAGATCTAGGCTTTTCCTGTGGCTTTTGTACCATTCCGAAATGTGTTGAGTTGAAGTCATGAGCTCCAGTTTCTCCAGCTGGGGTTGCATGTAAAAGATCCTCACATCTGGTCCACAAGCTAGGAGTAAGAAGTGTGTGGCATGCTGTGCATTCCACGCCATCGAAGGGGGCTCTCCAACTATACAGAGATAAAATACTGTGCTCTGGTTTTAGGTTTTCCCTAGGAATTATCACGTCCTGCACATAACCACTTCTCACCCACCCCCCGCCTATCACTGGGCAACTCCTCTAATGAGTAAGGAAGTACATAATGACGAGTGTTCCTTAAATTCTGTTGAAAGGGAGCATTCTGAGAAAGACCACCTAAAAACTAGTAGGAGAAGCCTAAAAATAGGAACATGGAATGTTAGAACTCTGAACGGAGAAGGAAAGCTTGACAATCTTATATTAGAAGCAACAGACATGAAACTCGATATACTGGGAGTTGCAGAGGCAAGACTTTTGGATACAGGCTACATAAAAAGAGACCAGTACACGCTTATACACTCAGGCGGAAAAAAAACATGAAAGAGGGGTAGGAATGTTGATAAAGAAGGAGTTAGAAAAATACGTATGTGGATACTGGACACACAATGACAGAATGATGTTACTAAAAATGAGAGCAAAGCCATTCGACATATCAATCTTACAAACTTATGCACCAACTAAAGATCACAGCGAGGAAGAAATAGAAGAATACTATGAAGAGCTACAACACACACTTAAACCAGTCAAATCAACAGATGTGTTGATAGTAATGGGTGATATGAATGCAAAAGTAGGAAAAGGAAAATACAAGAAAATAGTAGGACAGTATGGATTAGGGACAAGAAATGATAGAGGAGACAGACTTATCCAGTTCTGTGAAGAAAACCAGCTGGTCATATGTAACACCTTTTTTGAACACCACCCAAGGAAATTATACACATGGAAAAGCCCAGGAGATATAACACGAAATCAAATCGACTATATCATAATAAAACATAGATTTAAGAACAGTGTCACAAGTGCCATAGTTTGGCCATGTCTGCAGAATGGGAGAAGATCGGCTACCACGACAAGCATGGGAAACAAAGAGCCAGGGATCCAGACCCCGAGGACGACCCAGAGTCCGCTGGGAGGACAACATTAGACAATCTTTGAAGGACCGAGGACTAGAATGGAACCAGGCCAGGAGGAAGACAGCCGATAGAATAGTCTGGCGCTCTCTCTTCCAAACCTCTACACCTCACGGTAGAAGGGGAACGACTAAGTAAGTAAGTCACAAGTGCAAAGACACATCCTGGCGCCGACATAAATTCAGATCACAATCCAGTCGTCATCAAAGTAAATATAAAGCTGAAAAGAGCAGGAAACAGAAGACAGGAGGAACCCCAGATAGAAATATCAGCGCTGAAACAACCAGATATAAAACAGAAATATTTAATCGACGTCAAAAATAAATATCAACAGTTATTGACAGAAAGCATAGAGCAGTATAGAAGAGAAAACCCAGAAGAAAAAGCAACCGCAAAATGGGAATGCTTAAAAACAAGCATACAATCAGCAAATGCAAATTTACCTGAAAAGGAGTCTAAGAAAAATCAAATTTGGATGACAGATGACATCTTGAATAAAATGGCAGAAAGAAAGAAAGCAAAAAACACTCCAAAATATAAAACAATAGACAATGACATACGTACTATGTGTAGAGAAGCAAAAGAACGGTGGATAGAAACAAAATGCAAGGAAATAGAAGACTTGGAAGCAAAGCACTGGACAAGAGATATGCATGAAGAAATAAAGAAATTATCAAATCGGTCACGGTTTGCACAAGGAGGAAGCTGTATCAAGAACAAAAATGGTGTAATATTACTTGATGAGAAAGACATATCAAACAGATGGGCAGAATACGTAAAAGAATTATTCGAGGACAACAGAGGTAAAAAACCATCACCAGATTCTAATGAAGGCCCAAACATTCTCAGATCAGAAGTAGAGAATGCCATTCATATGATACAAAAAGGAAAATCAGCAGGCATGGATAACATAAAAATTGAAATGATAGAAGCTCTGGAGAGCTTTGGTATAGATACAATCACAGAAATATGCAACGATGTATACAATACAGGATATATACCACACGACATGAAGACATCAGTTTTTATAACATTGCCCAAAAAACCAAATGCAACAGAATGTTCAGACTTCAGAACAATCAGCCTGATGAGTCATGCAATTAAGATACTGCTCAAAATCATACAGGAAAGAATAAAAAGTAAAGTAGACAGCGAAATCCAGGAAGAACAGTTTGGTTTTAGACGGAACAGTGGAACAAGAGAGGCAATATTTTGCCTAAGAATATTAGCAGAAAAATATACAGAGGTCCAAAAAAGTATGTATATGTGCTTCATTGACTATAAGAAGGCTTTTGACAGAGTCCATCATGAGAAAATAATTGAATGCCTCGAAGACATAGGTATTGATGGAAAAGATATAAGAATACTCAGTAACCTTTATTGGAAGCAAACTGCCACAGTAAGATCTGGAAGGAATTATTCACCATACATAGACATAAAAAGAGGTGTCAGACAAGGTTGTGTGCTGTCCCCCTGCCTATTTAATTTATACACCGAAAAAATTTTCAAACAGATACAGGAAATACCAGGACTGAACATCAGTGGAAGGTCAATAAACAACCTTAGATATGCAGATGATACCTTGTTGTTAGCTGAAAGCGAACAGGAGTTACAAGAACTAGTGAAGCAAGTG
Organism: Oreohelix idahoensis; assembly: GCA_024509875.1. Classification (NCBI taxonomy): domain Eukaryota; kingdom Metazoa; phylum Mollusca; class Gastropoda; order Stylommatophora; family Oreohelicidae; genus Oreohelix; species Oreohelix idahoensis. The sequence continues at coordinate 680,424 of JAMPIV010006954.1, read as the reverse complement.
AACTGTATAAGTCATGAATATGGACTCGACATTAATATTGAGAAAACAAAAACTATGATAATTAGCAAAACAGACGATAAACCCACATTAAAGATAAGCGTAAATGGGGAAATCCTGGAACAAGTCAAGAGCTACGTATATCTCGGTCATATAATAACAGAAGATGGCAGATGTGAAACAGAAATCAAGAAGAGAATAGGAATGGCCAAAGCTACATTCAACAACATGAAACATATACTGACATCCAAACAGTTATCTCACAAATTAAAACTAAGAATCATAAAGTGTTATATATATTCTGCATTTCTGTATGGTGCAGAAACATGGACGATGAATAAGCAGTTGGAAGAAAGAATTGAGGCTCTTGAAAAGTGGATATATAGAAGAATGGGGCGTATCTCATGGAAAGAGATGAAAACAAATAAGGAGGTCCTAGAAAATCTAGGTATGAAAAGAGAACTAATGAGGGAGGTCAAAGTTCGGCAGCTAAAATACTTTGGCCACATAAAAAGGCATAACACCTTGCAGAAGACCATAACAGAAGGGAGAGTTGAAGGCAAACGTGCAAGGGGAAGACAGCGCTATAAGTGGGAAGATAACATCAAGAGATGGACAGGAAATAGTCTATCAGAGTGCACCACCAAGACAAAAGACAGAAGACGTTGGAGATCCATTACAGCCAACCTTCGTTGTGGAGATGGCAACTGATGATGATGATGTAGTGAGATCCTCCTGCATAGTTTCACCACAGGGAGAATCCCTGGAAGTGTGTGGATGATTTCAACAGTCAAAAGGGTTTATTATAAAGTCAGATTTTGAGGGGGGGCATAATGTTTGAGCTCCTCTGGCCAGACGCTTATCATTTCGTGATGGCGGCAGGAAAAGAGACTCCTCTGCTCGATAGCCACCCTGTGTTCTGGAGACACCTCACTGGTCACTATCTGGACCCAGGAGTATGCTGTCAGCCTCTAGGTTCAGCAAAGCTCAGACCAGGTGCTGCTCAATAACTTTAGGACCACGGTCCCTGAAACAAGAAGGTTGTACCTCCTTGTTTCAGAACTAATTTATAATAATTTCCAGACTGAACACAATACATAACAAACACTGAGTTCAGAGCGGTAGGCCAACTGCTATCTTCATCTGAAACAATTTTCACCAGTATACTCCTCCCTAATGGTTACTACGCCTCTGCAATTCCAGCATTATTTCTTTCTAGTCAATAAGATAGGTGTCAGTGTACTGTTTGGCAATTCCATGTAGTTTTACTTTCCTCCGACACCTTCTGTTTCAGGTTGGAGCACTATATAGGCTTTACCTCATGTTCGCTAACTGAACCACACATATATACAGACATAAATTATCAATTTACATTCAATTTTCATTAAAAAGATATCAAATATTTCAAGCTTACCACAATTCATGGAATAATACACAGTTACGTTGACTGGCAATGAATATAGCACAATTTCGATCTGCCGATGTCCCAGGCTTTTATTTAGAAAAATATGCACTGGTTCTTTAGTAAGTTTATTTGAAAATGTGGTGCTGACCTGACGCCTCTGATTGACTATATTGGCGGGTCTAACCAATCGTGCCATGTTTACACAAGCGTTTGAAAAAAGTACCCTACTACTGTTTCCCCTAGCAACAAAGAAGTAGTATTTATAGTCCGACTAATCGTGTTTAGCCTTACATTTACTTCTATCCAATCAAATAGGTTTTTACATGGGGACCTATTTCCCGTACAATGGTGGTGTGAAAATCTGCCACTGAGCGATTCTACAAAAATCTATATGGCTATTTAATATGGGAAAAATATAGACATTCATTCATTTGTGTATGAAAATGCTGTCTATGGTAAAAGCGAGAGAATCCATGTTTGATTCACACTTTTGATTATAGGAGTAATCGTTCTTGATATTGATCCGGCGCATGGATTGCTCTTACGTTTGTACTTATTTTTTAGGGCCAGAAAATATATTAATTTGCTTATTATGTTTATGGCCTGAATTCATATGTATTACATATTATTAGTACAAGTAGAATCAGTCCTATATTGTATATTTTGGATGGGTAGGCGGGACTAGATTCTTGTTATTCCGGTCTAGCGGAAGTATGAGTTGTCTTGACAAGTCGTGATGAGTTCCGATGTACCGTGATAATGGCGGGTACGCACTTTTCAAAGGGCTGGTAGATTCTTAAGGAAATATGATCCATGAAGTGGTTTTCTTCTAAAGGAGATGGTATCTCTACTAGAGTTTATGTTAGAGACTCTCCTAAGGTACGGTACAATGTATAATTCGGACTCCATGTATTGCCAGACCCTATATTGATGATCTCATGTCGATTCGACCTAGATGGAACATTGTGCTTCGTATCGCTAGGGTCGTGTTTTGTATCGACGAAGATGACAGACTTTCCTACAGCGGTTATGGCTACGTGAATTAACCTGATCACCGTAGAGCTGTATGGAAACATTTATGAAATCATTTATATACCCATTATAAATTAACTCTGGCTTATATTCACCTTCCTATGAATGAGTGAACGACAACTCAGGGAGGCGGCCATGTTAGATTTCAGTCATCATATGTTTTGATCACTGCCAAGAGAACAGATTATTTATCCTATTATCGGACAGTGACAGGGAGATCTCAATCTTGCTAGAAACCCCCCTTTCGTGGTTTCATAATATATACTACAAACTATGGACGTCAAGTAACTTCAGTTATTTACCGATCTGCCTTCACTGACGCGTTTAGTCAGATAAGGGGATGCGGCCATAATGTATCATGACATTGAACTTTTGATGTACTGCCCATTATTTCTGAATGTGTCATGACTTCAGATCTGCTATGTATACCTACAAATTGATATGTCAACATACCATGATGTACTCGTATGTCCCAGTGTGTACGTCTGAATAAATTGAGTAAACAAAGATTCCAGCAGTCTGCATTGGTGCCTTGTAGACACAAGTGTATGAGTGGTTATATTGGTCAGCACACGAACGGTACACCATTCGCGTCAATCACACTCTACATTTCTACTCCATACATACACCATCCTGCGTCGGTTGAAGTGACCAAGTTTAGGGCCTGCTTCCCTGGAGCCTTTGCCTTCCCTAACTCAGGACTAGGGTGAGTTACCCATTTACAGCTGGGTAGACTGGAGCATGCCTGATCTCAACAACACACCACTCTTCCTTACAGAGCGTACAGACTGAAACAAACTTTACAGTGGCGAGCCAGATTCCTGGGTCCAGCTTACGCAGTTTTGTGTTGAGAATCACAGTTTACAGCTGAAAGAACATTTGTTTGACCACATCAACACCAGTAGGACAGCTATACAGTCGATGTCAGCTTGACCTGTATTACCGATAGGATGCTGTATCTAGGTCAGCGCTTGTTGACAGTTTTTCGCTGTACAGACAGTATTACACAGGACAGTGGTATCAAGTGTAGAAAATATCTGGAGCAGTATTGTTGACATTTCTCAACGTACAGAAGAATCACAGTGTTGGTGAACATAAAGTGCATATTTCATCGTTGGATCTTCATATGCTCAACGAAAAAAAAAATTGACAGTGTAATAGTGTAGAATTAAATCTATTACTCAATAAAGTGGCAAGTTATTAGTATTTAAATAAACTGTGCCTGCTTTGCAACACCATACCTGCAACACATTCCATTCATGACATAAATTATATTGTATGCTATATGCTATTTATGCTTACATGTTATTTGTTATGTATTAAATTAGTTTATGTTCTGTGTGACTAGTACAAGGTATGCCGAGTGACATTGGTCTGGTACTAGTATTCTATAGGTACACATTTTCTTAATTGGAAATTTGTTAGCAACAATTTGCTGCTATTTCTGTTAGTTGTGATGAGGTGTTCTTTTCTTCGTTGTTTTTGTTAATAATTTTGTGTTCCTTAGTTTTGTTTGATTTGTTTGCATTTGTTGGTCTAATCTTTTCTATTTTTGATTTTTTTTACACCCTTATGTTTATACACTGTGGCGTTATTTGTCTTGTTATATTATTGCAGTTATCATCACGGTTTCTGTGATCATTTTTTTCATTTTTCCGATTTAATTTAATTTGATCTCTGCAAATGTGTTCATATTGTCTTTTCTTGTCTGTCCTTTGTAATGTCTTTAGTTGACATATGACATAGGAGTTATAGTGGTATACACTGATAGTATAGTACAGATCAGTACTTTATGATTATTTTCCACAGGTACCCAAGTGATCTTTGATTACATTGAGGTATACAAGACCTTTGTAAGGCTTGTCTCCCACAGTATTTGAGATACAGTTATTGTTGTCCACAGGTACTCAAGTTATCATTGGTTATTATAAACCATACAAGTTTGGACTAAGACTAAGTCTATGGTATAGACTTGTCTCCCATTAAAGTGAAATAGGGTAATTTATTTACTTTTTCAGGTTTCTGATTTAAGAAGACAATATGTCTACATTAGATTATTTTATTGCACAAGGAAAATCTCTTGATAAGACTGGAAAAGACTTAGAACAATGGGCTGTGGCTCAATATGACAAAGCATTAGCTGCTGAAGAGAGAAAAGCGGCTGCTGAAGAAAAAAAAAGCTCTGGCTGAAGAAAAAAGATTAGAAAGAGAAGCTGCTGCTGAAGAAAAAAAAGCTCTGGCTGAAGAAAAAAGATTAGAAAGAGAAGCTGCTGCTGAAGAAAAAAAAAGCTCTGGCTGAAGAAAAAAGATTAGAAAAAGAAGCTGATACTGCTGCTGAACTAAAGAAATTGCAGATGCAAGTGGAGGAAAGGAGATTTGATGCAGAACAGAAGAAATTGGAAGCTGCTGCAGAACAGAAAAAATTAGATGCAGAACAGAAAAAATTAGAAGCTGCTGCAGAACAGAAAAAATTAGAAGCTGCTGCAGAACAGAAAAAATTAGAAGCTGCTGCAGAACAGAAAAAATTAGAAGCTGCTGCAGAACAGAAAAAATTAGAAGCTGCTGCAGAACAGAAAAAACTAGAATTTGCTGCTGCTGCAGAACAGAAAAAACTAGAATTTGCTGCTGCTGCAGAACAGAAAAAATTAGAAGCGGCTGCAGAACAGAAAAGATTAGATAGAGAAGCTGAAGAGAGAAAAGCAATAAGAGAACATGAGTTTGAATTAGAGAAATTAAAATTGACATGTATGAGTAATGTTAATCAGGCATCTGGTGGTAATGGTAAACCCTTTGTGTACAAGGTCAAGGTACCAGCGTTTAACCCTACCAGTGATGACATAACATTTTGGCTTTCTAGATTTGAACGGGCTTGTCGATCTCATAATGTTGACAAATCACAGTATGTGAATCAGTTGTCTGAAAATCTAAAAGGGGAGTCTCTGAGTAAGTTATATTTTGTTGAAGAGGCCGACAAAGATAATTATGATGCTGTTAGGGCAGCTTTGATAAAGAGATATCAGCTGTCTGAGGAAGGTTATCGTCTTTTGTTTAAAACAATGAGACCTGAGGTAGGTGTAGAATTCTCAGAATTCATCTCAAAAGCACGAATTACACTTTCACGATGGATTGAATTATCCAAAACAGAGAGAAAACATTTGATGGTCTTACGGATTTATTGCTAAGAGACAAGGTCATGTCTTCTGTAAATAAATCATTCCTAGAGTTCTTACATGAGCGTAAGCCTAGTACAATAAAGCAAATGGAAGAATATTGTGACCAGTATGCTACGGCACACCCTGACATGATTCTTAGTAACTCTAACATTAAAGAGAGTATGCCAGTTGCTTCGGCAACAGAGTATAATCAGAATTACTCACACAAATTCCAAGGAACTAAAAATAAATTTGATAAAAAGGTTAATTGGAATAAGTATCAAAACCAAGATAACCACTCAAATCAGAGTTCTTCTTCGAAGAACTGGAATCGAGCTGATAGTCCTCGACACGCGAGAGGTACCCATAATGTTAGAAATTCTCGAAAAGGGAGTAGCTATAGGAACTACCCAAGTGCTTCATGGAGACAACAGAAACAATATTACAGGGATACTCAATATAATGAGCGTGATGATTATGATCATGAATATTATGATTCAAACCCAAATAGGGGTTATAACAGAGGCAATAATAATTATAGAGACAATTATAACCGAGGTAGATCACAACACAAAAGACATGGTAAATCGTATTACCAGGCTAACTCTGCACAACAGGAGTTCCACGACACCGATAATCAGAATAATGATAAAAAAGACTCCAACAGTGTAGCAAATTCCGCTTTCGATTTTGCTAGAGCATCTGAGTGTTCGCAATGCAAAACATTATTCGATCCAACCACAGTGTCTACTTTAAGCTGCGGTCACCCGCTTCCCGCTCTCCATGCGTCAATCGCGCATAATGGAAGGGGTGCTCTTGTCTTTAATAGGGGCCTAATAGATGGTACTCCGGTATCAATTCTTTTCGACTCGGGGTGCACTACCATTGGAGTGAGGCAATCACTCGTAAATCCTTCTCGAGCTACAGGCAATATAGTCAAATGTGTAACATTTGGTGGCACATTGGAGAAGTACTCCACTGCCATTATCAATATTGCTACGCCTTTCTTTACAGGAGAGGTGCAAGCATGTCTCTTGCCGAATCCGATCGCTGATCTTATCATCGGTCGCATTCATGGAGTGAAAGAATGCACTCCACAGCAAATTTCTAATTGGGAAAATGTTAATATGCAATCTGCTAATGCAGTAATCACTAGGGCTCAAGCTCTTAATATGCCACAATCTTCACATTCTGAAGATAATGATGCGCAGATCCAAGATGATCCCTTGGAGATTTCCCACGATTCCTTTATCAAACAGCAGGAAGATGATCCTACTCTAAAGAAATTCTTTACTCTGGCAACAAAAGGTGATCCGAATAAGGATACAAATCGTAAATCTTGGATTACGATGAAGAATGGCGTACTTGTACGTATGGTACAAGACTCCGCTAAGTCCATTCATTCTCAAATCCTTGTGCCTAAAAATATGAGAGTTAAAATCTTACAGCACGCTCATGATTCGCAGTGTGCTGGGCATATGGGTTTTTCCCGTACTAAAGCTAGAGTTCTTCAATCTTTCTTTTGGCCTGCTGTGAATAAGGACATACGAATCTATTGTCGATCTTGTAAAGTATGTCAAGAGATTAAATCCAGAGGTCCACGCCATGATGCACCTATTCAGGCTGCAGACATTCCCATTCGGCCATTTCAAAAAATGGCGATAGACATCATTGGTCCATTTAAGATAAAGTCTGCTAGAGGACACCAATTTATTTTGACGTGTGTTGATATGTGCACACGTTGGCCGGAGGCTGTTCCTCTAAAGAGCATAACTACTGCTGATGTCGCAGATGCTCTTTGGTTAATATTTTCTCGTCTGGGGTTTCCAGCAGAAATATTATCCGACCATGGTACCCAACTCATATCGGATACCATGTCTCAAGTAATGTCGACTCTGAAGATAGAGAGATCGCTGAGTAGTATTTATCATCCTATGTCCAATGGGATGGTGGAACGTTTGAATAGAACTCTGAAAAACCTACTAGGTAAGATAACAGAAGATCATCCTCAGGATTGGGATAGGGTTTTACCCGCGGCTCTCTTTGCATATAGAGAGGTCGCCAACGAACATACAGGATTTTCTCCCTTTGAACTTGTCTTTGGCGCGAAACCGCGAGGTCCTATGTCCTTACTTCATGATCTTATAACTGCTGATAATATTGTCGATGACACAAAATCCTCTTATGAATATGTCATCGCACTTAGACACAAGATTATTGAAGCATGCAAATTGGCAACTGCTTCTTCTGAATTTGCGAAACAGAAGGCAAGGGAATTTGCCAATAAAAAGAGATGTTTGCGACAACTTTGTCCAGGTGACAAAGCATTTGTCTTGCTACCTTGTAGGGAAAATAGACTTCTTATTTCTTGGAAAGGTCCGTACGATATAATATCAAAAGTTTCCGATGTTGACTATATCGTCGATATTGACGGGAAGCGTAAAACCTTCCACATCAACATGCTCACGGAATTCCATGAACGTCCTGTTTATTTACAACCTGTTTTCCAGGCAACGGACGATTTTCCAGTCCAACATGGACAGTACTCATCTCTGTCAGTAATACAGGATGAGGAAACGAGTTTCTCGGATGTAAATTTACCTTTTCCAATGATTCCTCTTCACTCTAATGAATCATGGAAAGATGTTGCAATTTCTCCAGAATTATCTCCAGGAGAGCAGAAACAAGTTTCTACTATGTTAGAACAATTTCAGGATGTCCTTACTGACATTCCTGGTCAAACTGATGTCATTCAACATGACATTATTCTTACTGACCATAGTCCTATAAGAGTCAGACCGTATCCTATCCCGATACATTTTCAAGCACAGATAGAGAAAGAGTTAGATGAGATGATAGAGTTAAAAATTATTGAACCATCCACATCAGCATATTCTTCGCCGATGGTTATAGTACGGAAAAAAGACAATAATATACGTCTTTGCGTGGATTATCGCAAATTGAATCAAGTGACTAAATTTGATGCTGAACCTATGCCTTTACTAGAAGAGCTACTTACGAGACTATCGAATTCTCACTTCTTTACTAAACTCGATTTGTCTAAGGGATATTGGCAAGTTCCACTATCCGAACACGCCAAACCGTTTACTGCTTTTTCGACGCCTAGGGGTCTATTCCAATGGAATTTCATGCCTTTCGGTCTTATGAACGCCCCTGCAACATTTGTACGCATGATGCGTCGAATCCTATCTCATCGCTCAGATGTCATTGCGTATCTTGATGACATCTGTCTTTTCAGTGATACTTGGAACGATCACTATAATGGTATAAATGAACTATTGTCTATCTTACGCGAGCATAACCTGACAGCGAAACCATCGAAAGCATGTATTGGTTTTAGCGAAATATCTTTCTTAGGACACCGTGTTGGTCATGGGTTCCTAAAAACAGAAGACCATAATACAAGTAAGATACTTAACATTTCTATTCCTAAGACTAAAAAGCAAGTACGAAGTCTCTTAGGTCTAATACAATTTTATGGACGATTCATCCCGAATCTGTCCTCCATTATGTCACCTCTTTCTTCCTTGCTAAAGAAAGGGTCTCCTAATGTAGTCCATTGGACTCAAGAATGTCAATCCTCTTTGGATAAGGTTAAAACTATGTTTTCTACTTCACCTATCCTAGTATTGCCTTCTAAGGATAAGACATTTATTCTTCGTAGTGACGCTTCATCCACCGGGATTGGAGCGGCACTAATGCAAGAGTACTCTGGAACTCTGCATCCTGTGATGTATATTTCTCGGAAATTAAATGCCGCAGAGAAGAATTACTCGGTCCTAGACCGTGAATTATTGGCTATGGTTTGGTCAATCCTTAAACTGCAAAGATTTCTTCTGGGCGCGCATTTCATTGTGGAAACTGACCAGAAAGCTCTTACGGCTATTCAGAGTAAAAATCTGAAGAGCGCGAGATCAACGCGATACGCGATTGCTCTACAGCCATTTCATTTTTCGGTGCGAGCTATCCGTGGGTCAGAAAATGTGATGGCAGATATTTTGTCTAGATGCCCACATGATTCATAACTGTTATACAACTTTGATACAGTTGTTTCTATGTTGAAATGTGTACACATATGTAATATATCATATATTGATTGTAACACTACTTAGCGGTTCATTGATATTTATTCACCGCTGATCTTTCAATGTTTTTCGTCTTTGATGATCATGATGTTAAGATATCTTAGATGAAATTTATGTATAAACTAATGTGGAAATTGTGTCATTGCTAATATTGTAGTATGCGTTGGTGACACCTCTCTGGAAATATTAATACTTAGAGAAGTACCTTCTCTAAGGTCATAAAACTTATGCTTATCATCTGCGCATTGTTATTGGTGCGTTGTGAGCCTATTGTATGTTGCTCCTAGATGTGTTTCAAAAAAAAAAATGTACCATTTTTTTTTTCCCGAGGGGTGTGGTAATCTGTTGCGTGCACATTTTGACGCACATATTACAAAAAATCTATATGGCTATTTAATATGGGAAAAATATAGACATTCATTCATTTGTGTATGAAAATGCTGTCTATGGTAAAAGCGAGAGAATCCATGTTTGATTCACACTTTTGATTATAGGAGTAATCGTTCTTGATATTGATCCGGCGCATGGATTGCTCTTACGTTTGTACTTATTTTTTAGGGCCAGAAAATATATTAATTTGCTTATTATGTTTATGGCCTGAATTCATATGTATTACATATTATTAGTACAAGTAGAATCAGTCCTATATTGTATATTTTGGATGGGTAGGCGGGACTAGATTCTTGTTATTCCGGTCTAGCGGAAGTATGAGTTGTCTTGACAAGTCGTGATGAGTTCCGATGTACCGTGATAATGGCGGGTACGCACTTTTCAAAGGGCTGGTAGATTCTTAAGGAAATATGATCCATGAAGTGGTTTTCTTCTAAAGGAGATGGTATCTCTACTAGAGTTTATGTTAGAGACTCTCCTAAGGTACGGTACAATGTATAATTCGGACTCCATGTATTGCCAGACCCTATATTGATGATCTCATGTCGATTCGACCTAGATGGAACATTGTGCTTCGTATCGCTAGGGTCGTGTTTTGTATCGACGAAGATGACAGACTTTCCTACAGCGGTTATGGCTACGTGAATTAACCTGATCACCGTAGAGCTGTATGGAAACATTTATGAAATCATTTATATACCCATTATAAATTAACTCTGGTTTATATTCACCTTCCTATGAATGAGTGAACGACAACTCAGGGAGGCGGCCATGTTAGATTTCAGTCATCATATGTTTTGATCACTGCCAAGAGAACAGATTATTTATCCTATTATCGGACAGTGACAGGGAGATCTCAATCTTGCTAGAAACCCCCCTTTCGTGGTTTCATAATATATACTACAAACTATGGACGTCAAGTAACTTCAGTTATTTACCGATCTGCCTTCACTGACGCGTTTAGTCAGATAAGGGGATGCGGCCATAATGTATCATGACATTGAACTTTTGATGTACTGCCCATTATTTCTGAATGTGTCATGACTTCAGATCTGCTATGTATACCTACAAATTGATATGTCAACATACCATGATGTACTCGTATGTCCCAGTGTGTACGTCTGAATAAATTGAGTAAACAAAGATTCCAGCAGTCTGCATTGGTGCCTTGTAGACACAAGTGTATGAGTGGTTATATTGGTCAGCACACGAACGGTACACCATTCGCGTCAATCACACTCTACATTTCTACTCCATACATACACCATCCTGCGTCGGTTGAAGTGACCAAGTTTAGGGCCTGCTTCCCCTGGAGCCTTTGTCTTCCCTAACTCAGGACTAGGGTGAGTTACCCATTTACAGCTGGGTAGACTGGAGCATGCCTGATCTCAACAACACACCACTCTTCCTTACAGAGCGTACAGACTGACCTCCTGTTCACTTCGAATACGAAGTGGTGTCTGGGTACTGTAATGTTTTCAAACGTAAACCAGTATAATGTCATGTTTCCTAATAAGCGTTTTGTAAGTTTTTAAAACCTAACTCGTATGGGTAGTGTTTTTTATCACTGTCGATTTGAAAAAAAGCTAGTGCTTGTGGCCTTACACGCGTGATGGTAGTAATTGTGTATCGCGAGACTGTGGTAGTATTGCCTGCGTTCCGGCTTTCAGCCCCTCCCTTTCTTTCTATCCTTAGTCCATCTGTCTTTCGTTTATGGTAACTTAGTGTATAAAATGACATGAATGGAATATTAAATATAGGTCAGCTTGCGTATCTCAAGGTTTTTCTTAGAAAGGCAGTACACGTTTTATCGTAGAAAGCGGGTATTGAAGCAGTAGGCTTTTACTATCAACGTGAAACGTTACAATTTGCAGACGAATTAGAAAACAAGGGGGATTTCGAGTACAGTCATTGTGACAGCACTGTTCTTTACCATTCTTCTTTCCTTTTATTGAATTTGTTTGTTAGGCTTTACATTTACGTTTTAATTTATATATGTGGATTAGAATTTCTCACGACAAATCCTCCCCACTTAAAACAGACGTTATATGTCAGTCTATAATTCTATATACACATAGAGAAATTTATTATTTTTCCTGGAGTTTAGGGTGATTCTCATCACACGGATGGCGGCTTAAAAAATCCGCTCCCAGATTTGTTTTTCCACTTATATACTCTATGCTAAACTCAAATGGCTGCATCAATAATGACCAACGGAGTAATCTAGAATTCTCATGTCTAGCCTGTGCTAGAAACGACAAAGGTTTGTGATCCGTTTGCAACTTAAATGCCTTCCCATACAGATAAATATTGAATTTCTTTATCGCCCATATTACTGCAAGACATTCCTTTTCGCTAGTTGAGTAATTGGTTTCAGCTTTATTCAACTTTCTGCTAGCATATGCCACTGGGCTTAATTCCCCATCCAATGCATCTGATCTCTGTAGCAGAGTTGCACCTAACCCAATATTACTGGCATCAGTCCTTACAATGAATTCTTGACTTAAGTCAGGTAATTTCAAAATAGGTTTACTTGTGAGCTTTTCCTTCAATTCTTGGTAAGCCACTTCACATTGTGGTGTCCATGTAATTCGATCTAGATTTCCCTTACGTGTCAAATCAGTTAACGGTGCACATATGGAATTAAAGTTTTTGATATACTTTTGGTAGAAACCACATAATGAGACAAAGGATCTCACGTCTTTCTTGGTTTGTGGTCTCGGGGCTTTCTTTAGTTTCTCTAAATTCTTTGGGTCAGGGGTCATGTTTCCCTGATAAACTGTGTGTCCCAAGAATTCCAATTCTTTACATCCAACGCAACATTTGGTTGGGCGGGCTGTTAAATTCGCTTCCCTAAGTCGATTAAACAGCATGTTCAGAGAGTCAATGTGTTCCTCAAATGTTTCTGTTGCTATAAGGATATCATCCATGAAATTTGTGATACATGGATTATTCAGAGGGTCCAATAATTTTCTCATCATTCTAGAGAAGACACTAGGCGCATTCTTCAATCCAAATGGCAATCTATTAAACTCATAGTGTCCTTCTGAGGTACTAAAAGCTAGGTATGGTCTAACCTCAGGCTTTACTGGAATCTGATAGTATCCTTTACTCAGATCCACTTTTGAGAAATATTTAGCTTTATTTAGTCTGGCAAACAACTGATTTGTATCCGGCAATGGATCCACCTGTCCTTCTGTAATAGCATTCAGTCTCCTGTAATCTATACAAAGTCTATGTTCTCCAGAGGGCTTCCTTAGGAGTACAACACCGGAACTATACGAAGATTCACTGTGTGAAATAATTCCTTCCTTCAACAAATAGTCTATCTCTTCCTTCAAAGCTTTCTCCTTAGCAAAAGGAATCGAATAGGGTTTCATACATACAGGTGTGAGGTCTATCAGCTTCATATCATATTCCAATAAGTTTGTATGCCCTGGTCGGTCTGTTAACACCTCTGTATGAGTATCTAGAACCTGTTGCACTCTCTCTTTCTGAGTTTTCGTTAAATGTGTACTGATTTTCACCTGTGCCGCTGTCTCACAGGGGTGTAATGGATATTCAAATGATGAAAGTGGTTCCTTTTTCCTCTCCATGGCGATGGACAAGGTCAACAAGTGTGTCTCTTCCTGATTTTCTCTTTCCAAATATTTCTTCAGGAGATTCACATGATAGATTTTTTCTTTCCCCTTCTTATCTATCTTATAATTGGTTCTAGACACCTTCTCTAGAACTGTATATGGACCTTGCCATCCAATTTGTAACTTATTCTGGCTACCGGGTAGAAGAAGCAGTACTTTCTCTCCCACAGCCAAATCTCTGTCTTTAGCTTTCCTGTTATAATAGGCAGCATGTTTCTTCCTGGCTTGTCTTAAATTTTCATTGGCAAGTTTCCAGCCAGTTTTTAAACGAGTTGTCAGCTCATTCACATATTGGTATGAGGATGTAATATTTTCCTCTGCCTTTTCATCAGTCCACGTTCTTAACAGCGCTTCAAGTGGACCTTTTATTGGCCTTCCAAACAATAATGTTGCCGGGGCCATACCGGTTGAACTATGGGGTACCTCCCGATAAGCAAAGAGGGCGGCGTGAAGGTACTGGTCCCACGTATCTGGTTTTTCGTGTGCCAACTTTCTCAGGATCGACATCAACGTGCCATTAAATCTTTCCACTTGGCCGTTCCCTTGTGGGTGGTACACACTACAATGGAAGTGTTTGGCCTGGAAGATCATGAAAACTTCTTCTGTTAGTTTCCCCTTGAACTGAGAGCCATTATCAGTCAAGATTTGATTGGGAAAGCCTAACCTTGTGAAAATTGTGAGCAATGCCTCTGCCACATGTTTAGAATCAATCGATGACAGGGCTACCGCCTCTCCCCACATAGAACAAGTGTCCACCAGAGTCAGAATGTAGCTGTTCCTTCTCTTGGTTCGGGTGAGAGGTCCCACAAGATCCACGGCAACTCTCTCAAAGGGTGTTCTCGCTATGGGCATTTCCCCCAGAGTTGCTGGTGCAGTCCAATGTTTAGGTGCTACTCGTTGGCACTCTGGACAGGATTTTACATATCGTTTGATATCTTCAGTTATTCCTGGCCAGAAATAGTGACAAGCTATACGCTGTTCTGTTGCGCTGATCCCCATATGACCACTGAAGGGAATCGCATGCCCTAGTTCCAACACTTTAGTCCTATATGAAGTGGGAAGGACCAGCTGTCCGTGACCATTGGATTCAGATCCAGCCTTCCTATATATCAGCTTGTTCTTCATATAAAACTCTCCCTTGCCTGGAGGTGTATGGGTTTTGGGCAACTTTTTGAAACACGGCTTGAGTGTTTTGTCCTCAGCCTGTGCCTTCCTCATCTCATCTGGATGAGTATTTATTGGATTATCCTCCTCCTTTTTAGACTGTGATCTGGTCTGCACTGTTGCCAATATCACAGGTCTCTTGGGATTCCCCAAGAAGACATATCTACACCCCAATATCAGAGGGTAGATTGGCTCATTTATCACTGCTGCTTTTATGATTCCTTCCACATATCGCGTTTTCACCTTTATCCGGGCGACGGGAAGATTCATGGTAGCTACATCATTGGTTGCAGTTTGAATCTCCACTGTTTCTGTGGTGTATTGATCGGCCTGCACCAGGTGAGAACTCACAACGGAATCGTAATCTAAACCGGTATCATATAAACACCTTATAGTGACACCATTACAGATGACATCTTCACACACTGGGGGGTGGTATGGTTCCTGTAGTTCTGCAGGTTTGACCTTTTTTTCCTTTTTCCCAGATGTCATAGCAGCACAATGAGGAGGTTTCCTTCTACAATGGTCAGTGTCATGATTGTTCATCTTACAATTTTTACACCACCTTTTCCCTTGGTTGAAAGATTTTCTTTCATCATATTTCCTTTCATCGAATTGTGGGGTTTTATTTTTATTGTCATACCGTGGCCTATCAAACTGGTGCTTACCTTTGTTTTGATCTCTAGGATCAAATTTATTAAAGTTCTGTGGTGCCCTAAAATTTTCTACCTGTTTCTTTTTATTACCTGATACCTCTGCCTGAGCCGCTTGATACCTTTCTGCAACATTTAGCAACTCACCCAGCCTCTCTGCACCTTGTTCCATGAGAAACTTTCTCAGGTCTGGAGCCATGGACTCTCTTAATTGTTCTATAAGGACCATTTCCTTAAGATCTTGGGTTTTCCCCAGAGAAGTCCATTTCTCCAAGTATGTCTCTAACCGTGCAGAGAACTGGTGATAGGTTTCACCTGACAGTAGTTTAGCATTCCTAAATTTTTTCCTATAAAATTCTGCGTTCTTTTCATATCTTAACAAAAGAGCCTGCTTTAACATGTCATAATTTTCCTGATCACCTCTGCTCATTTTGGCAAAAACTTCATAAGCTGCCACACGAAGACCCTGAGATAACTTTAAGCTCCACCTTTCTCTCTCTAACCCATACGTGGTAGCTAATAGTTCATATCTATTTAGATAGCTCTCAATATCATCGTCTTTCTCAACGAAATGATCTAAATGAAAATTCATAGCTGAGGTTGAGGCTCCCTGACTAGCAGTGGCATCAGAGGCAAAGGGACTGGCACCATTTTCAGGAGCATGGCCTTGAAACTCAAACTCCCTTAGTCGTAACTCATGTTCCCTTTGTAATCTCTTCTCCTCCTTTTCTGCTTCCCTCTCTGCAGCTAATCTCTTGTCTTCCCTTTCTGCAGCTAATTTCTTCTCTTCTCTTTCTGCAGCCTGTCTTCTTTCCTCGGCTTCCAATGCTTTAGCCTCTTTGTCAGCCTCAATCTGCAACCTCTTAGCCTCAGCCTCAGCCTCAAACTGTAACTTCTTAATTTCCTTTTCAGCCTCTAACTTTCTTTCGGCCTCTTTTTCTAATCTTCTTTCTTCCCGTTCAGTATATTTGTCACATTCAGCAGTGACATAAGCAATCATAATTTGCCCGTCCATTCCTAACTCTTTCGCAGTCTGTACAGCAGCAGATCGAAATTTTGCCAAGTCGGCCATTGTCTAACATGCAAATGTAAACAATTCAATCTTTCAATAATTATCTAAGGACACTACAGGCACTGAGAGCTCAACCTTATTTATTTCCACCCAAGGATACCTTTTAATTCTTTATTATTCCCAATATATATAATAGGAGAAAGTTCAATATCCCTGGAGCGAGACCCCAATATATGTGGTAAAGTGGGATGTTATAAATATTTATAGGGGACTTAGTGTACTGACTGAGATCAGCTGTGAAGGTATCTGTATCTAATAGGTGTAATGTTTTACAGATAACCTTACTTGCTACCACATTATAACTCAGTCAGAATTATTCTGGAATATTGTGATGACTACGTTAAATGTCTAGGGTATGTATATGATGAAGTGTAAGTCACAACAACAACAGACAGATAAACAATTTAATTTATTCCACCACACTTGACAACACTGTGATACTCACACACATTTAACACTCTATAAGACTATCTTAAATGAGGCACTGGTAAATTTTCAAATATAAATATGTATTATTTACTTTCACTAATATATGTGTCCTGATTCAAATACAAAGTGAACCAGGAATCACAATCAATTGTAATTACAATTTATATGTACATAATTTATCAATATGAACCTTGTAGTGACATATTTTATTAATATTATCCTATGTGTGTCAGTTGTGTAGTAGTAATATGAGGTAATACTGGTTTTGTTTTTTCAAGCTATGTTGTTATTTGTCATCATGACTTCAAGTGTTTGTTTATCTTGGAAATAGTATGGGGAAAAGTTCACAGTTCCTATCAATTTAAACACTGTATTTTCCCTCTGTTTTATTATAAAGTCAGATTTTGAGGGGGGGGGGGGGGGATAATGTTGAGCTCCTCTGGCCACAGACGCTTATCTTTCGTGATGGCGGCAGGAAAAGACTCCTCTGCTCGATAGCCTCCCTGTGTTCTGGAGACACCTCACTGGTCACTATCTGGACCCAGGAGTATGCTGTCAGCCTCTAGGTTCAGCAAAGCTCAGATCAGGTGCTGCTTAATAACTTTAGGACCACGGTCCCTGAAACAAGAAGGTTGTACCTCCTTTTTCAGAACTAATTTATAATAAATTTCCAGACTGAACACAATACATAACAAACACTGAGTTCAGAGCGGTAGGCCAACTGCTATCTTCATCTGAAACGATTTTCACCAGTATACTCCTCCCTAATGGTTACTTCGCCTCTGCAATTCCAGCATTATTTCTTTCTAGTCAATAAGATAGGTGTCAGTGTACTGTTTGGCAATTCCATGTAGTTTTACTTTCCTCCGACACCTTCTGTTCAGGTTGGAGCACTATATAGGCTTTACCTCATGTTCGCTACTGAACCACACATATATACAGACATAAATTATCAATTTACATTCAATTTTCATTAAAAAGATATCAAATATTTCAAGCTTACCACAATTCATGGAATAATACACAGTTACGTTGACTGGCAATGAATATAGCACAATTTCGATCTGCCGATGTCCCAGGCTTTTATTTAGAAAAATATGCACTGGCGCTCAACGCACTGGTTCTTTAGTAAGTTTATTTGAAAATGTGGTGCTGACCTGACGCCTCTGATTGACTATATTGGCGGGTCTAACCAATCGTGCCATGTTTACACAAGCGTTTGAAAAAAAGTACCCTACTACTGTTTCCCCTAGCAACAAAGAAGTAGTATTTATAGTCCGACTAATCGTGTTTAGCCTTACATTTACTTCTATCCAATCAAATAGGTTTTTACATGGGGACCTATTTCCCGTACAATGGTGGTGTGAAAATCTGCCACTGAGCGATTCTGATTTTGGTGTTGTCTGACATCCCTCACTATTTCTGTTGGCTATAATTTGTTAATTCCTAGACTATTTGCGTAACGTTTAACATATTCTTTGTCAGCAAGTCCTAAGGAACCCAAATATATAAATTTAATGGGGCTAAGGGGCTGCGTTCAAAATATGCATTTTCTTCTACCTCCTGTTCACTTCGAATACGATGTGGTGTCTGGGTACTGTAATGTTTTCAAACGTAAACCAGTATAATGTCATGTTTCCTAATAAGCGTTTTGTAAGTTTTTAAAACCTAACTCGTATGGGTAGTGTTTTTTATCACTGTCGATTTGAAAAAAAGCTAGTGCTTGTGGCCTTACACGCGTGATGGTAGTAATTGTGTATCGCGAGACTGTGGTAGTATTGCCTGCGTTCCGGCTTTCAGCCCCTCCTTTCCTTTCTATCCTTAGTCCATCTGTCTTTCGTTTATGGTAACTTAGTGTATAAAATGACATGAATGGAATATTAAATATAGGTCAGCTTGCGTATCTCAAGGTTTTTCTTAGAAAGGCAGTACACGTTTTATCGTAGAAAGCGGGTATTGAAGCAGTAGGCTTTTACTATCAACGTGAAACGTTACAATTTGCAGACGAATTAGAAAACAAGGGGGATTTCGAGTACAGTCATTGTGACAGCACTGTTCTTTACTATTCTTCTTTCCTTTTATTGAATTTATTTGTTAGGCTTTACATTTACGTTTTAATTTATATATGTGGATTAGAATTTCTCACGACAATATATATATGCGTGCGACGGAACGAACGGAATAATTTGTCTTCTCTTTGTTACT
The DNA here is from genome assembly GCA_024509875.1 of Oreohelix idahoensis. Taxonomy (NCBI): domain Eukaryota; kingdom Metazoa; phylum Mollusca; class Gastropoda; order Stylommatophora; family Oreohelicidae; genus Oreohelix; species Oreohelix idahoensis. The sequence continues at coordinate 661,178 of JAMPIV010006954.1, read as the reverse complement.
TTCACAATTGCCTCCACGGCTGGCGGAGTTGTGGAATTTAAAGTTGCTACCATAAGTGAAGTGGGTTCATTTTTGATGCAAGACAACAGGAAGCTGAGACGCTTGGGAGTCATGACCCAAGTGGGCCCGCCCCCCTTAGAGTGTAAAGGAGTATATAGGGCCGAAACACTTGTCGGACGGGGGACTTCTTCTGATGATCAGATTGCTTCCTGTTGTATCGCTCTGTAAAGAGTTTCCTATCATCATATATATATATATATATATATATATATATATATATATATATATATATATATATATATATATATATATATATATATAGTAGCATTGTGCAAAGCTGGTTGTCATTTAAGGATTGTTTTGGGGCCCAAAGACACAGCAATAGAGAATGCAGTCAGCGACCCATAGCTTGACTGCTTGCGTCAGGGTCAGCGAACCAGAGCTGACCAAGACCCTACTCCACCTCCACGTGGTGATCTTGGAAACAGCCTGCATCACTGCAGTCTGGCTGAGAGAGTAGGGATCGGAGAGGGAAAGCAAACCCGGTCCCAAAAAATGCCTTGCTGAAGTCGGATGTGTCAGCCGAAAGGCGCAGATATCGCAGCTCCGCTGTAAACAGACACAACGCAATAAACGTCCTTTTCAGGACGAACGAGGAAGGAAGAAGGAAGGAATATAAGGATGACTCCAGATATGCCTCCAATCATTTATTTTAGTGATAAACCCAACTCGAACAGCAGCTGGGATTTATCTTATTATTCTTGATTACAAGCTCGTGCGTTCACAAAGACAACAACAACAACAACTACAATAACGGAACTTACTCTACTGGTTGCCAGGATTCATAAACTTGATTAGTTTTTCCAGCTTGGATTGCTTCCAGTCTCCTCCACTCCTCCTCCAGTCTCTGCTTCTCCTCCTGAATCTACAACAATAGAAAATAATCTCTTCTTTTGACTCTTACAATTCTTCATCTTTTTCTTCTTCTGTTGTTATTACAGATAATGGTACGAATACTACAGCGACCACTACCGCTACTACTTCCTGTGCTGCTACTGCTGCTACCTTACTACTACTACTACTACTACTACTACTACTACTACTACTACTACTACTACTACTACTCCTAATACTTGTACTACTAACGCCACTACTAATACTTAAACTCCTCTTCGATAGAGAACCCTCCAACTCGTGGCATTACACATCCCCGCCATTTAGCAGGTCTGACATTTATACCAATGATGACCCTGCTGGGTTTGAAGAAGGCCCTGGAACTCACCACAAATTAAAAACCAATGGTGAAACAGTGAAAACTGTAATCCCTGGAGATAGCTACAAACATACTTCGAATACTTCTAATTTGCTACTGCTACTCCTTACAGACTCAGCAAGATGCGACTAACTTTTAACTTAATAAATAATTCCATTGACAGCTACAACAAATGTGATCTTTAAAACAGACATATTACTAATCAGTAGCAGAGTCAACCAGTGACAGCTACAACAAATGTGATCTTTAAAACAGACATATTACTAGTTAGTAACAGAGTCAACCAGTGACAGCTACAACAAATGTGATCTTTAAAACAGACATATTACTAGTCAGTAACAGAGTCAACCAGTGACAGCTACAGTGTATGTGATCTTTATAACAGACATATTACTAGTCATTAACAGAGTCAACCAGTGACAGCTACAAGAAATGTGATCTTTAAAACAGACATATTACTAGTCAGTAACAGAGTCAGTAAAAGATCAGAGAAGAACAAGCGGGTTTCAGGCCGAAACGATCATGTATTGATCAAATATTCACACTAAGAACAATTATAGAAGAATCAGTGGAAATGCAATCGCCACTTATTATCACCTTCGTCGATTTTCAAAAAGCCTTTGATAGTCTAAACCGCCCATCATTGTGGAAGATACTTACAATCTATGGTTTTCAAATAAAATATGTGAATATAATCAAAGCGCTATATGACAATGCAAGATGTTGCGTTAGAACAAATAAAGGAAATACAGAATGGTTTACAGTAGAAACAGGGGTGAAACAAGGCTGTATTATGTGACCACTACTTTTTGGAATAGCTATTGATTGGGTTATGAGAAACTATACCCACAATGAACAATTAGGTATAAAATGGACAAATGGAAAATTCCTGGGGGACCTGGATTTCGCAGATGATTTAGCATTCTTAAGTTCAACACCCAGACAATCCCAAGAAGCAGTAAATAATTTGTGTCATCTCTCGGTTAAAATAGGTCTCCAAATAAATGCCTCTAAAACTAAAGCTATGAACTTTTCTAACGAGACCTTTGATATCATCTTGAACGGGGAAAAACTACAGAAAGTTGAAAGTTTCAATTATTTAGGCAGTAAAATGACTCAGGATGGTGACACAACAAGAGAAACCCATACTAGAATTGCTTTGGCAGCTAGCGCCTTCAATAGATTATCTAACATTTGGAAATTACGATCATTGAATATACATACCAAGCTTCGTCTGTTTAATTCAAATGTTATCTCAGTGTTAACATACGGCTGTGAGAGTTGGAAAATAACAAAATCATTGGAGAACAAGCTGAATACATTCGAGAACAAATGTCTTAGAAAACTCATGAACATCAGTTGGAAAGAATTCAAGACTAATCGACAAATAAGAGAAGACTCTAGGCAGAAATATGTCTCCGACTATATAAGGAAAAGACGATGGTCATATATCGGTCATGTCCTACGAATGCAAAACAACAGAATACCACTACAGGCGCTCACTTGGGTTCCTGAGGGTAAGAGGAAAAAAGGAAGACCAAAAGAAACACTCAGAAGAACAATAATAAGAGAAGGAAGAACGTTGGGCCTAAATAATGTGCAAGAGCTAAGAGGAGTGGCGTCACAACGAACAACCTGGAGAGCACTGGTTTCTGCCTTATGCGCCGTGTTTGGTGCTTAAAGAATTTATTATTATTATTAACAGAGTCAACCAGTGACAGCTACAGTGCATGTGATCTTTATAACAGACATATTACTAGTCAGTTATTGAGTCAACCAGTAACAGCTACAACCACAATTCGATAAAAACACAGAATACCAAGAATTTGAAGAAAGGGAACGAGATACCTTCCGCAATAAATCGAGGTCGACGAACTTAAGAAACAAATGTCTGAATTGTATGACTAAATTAAAAGTATTGTATGAAATGAATCATGGACATTCGGCAAACGAGAAAAAATGTAAGCAACAGATATGTTTTCTTATAGAAGACTAGCAATAACCCGTCAATAATGACGGAAGTAAAAAAAAACTGTAATATATTTAAAAACATTTTTTAATTCAATATAAAAGTTCTTTGATGACAACATTTTTTGTGAAAGTGCGTGGATTTGTTTCAAAGAATGTTCCCTGATAAAAAGTGTTTCTAACAAAAACTTTCAGGTTTTCATGATTTGTTCCTCTGGTGAGGGCGACATAGAGCTGGCCGTGTCCGAAAACAGGTTCAGGAAGGAAAACTCCTACGTGATCAAAAGATTGTCCTTGCGCCTTATTGATCGTCATTGCAATTGCTAAAATCACTGGGAATTGACGACGTCGCATCCAAAATGGCAAACTGCGCTCGCTCGGTTCTAAGTCAATGCGAGGAATTAAGACTCGTTCTCCATTATTTCTGCCAGTGATAATTTCTGCATCAATGGAATTTCGATGCAAGACTTTTATGACCAAACGCGTGCCATTCAATAGTTCGTTTGTGTTTTTTGTTTTTTTGTTGCGTTCAGATTTCGCAATAGCATGATAAATGCAGCAACCTTTAATTTCAGCAAATGCGGGGACATTCCTGATGGGCACTGCTCGTTAAGGAACTCGGTTGGGAAATCAACTTGTCATCGTATTGCTGCTTCTTCTAAAGTCTCGCTTGCTCGTTGTGATTGACGCGATCGTCTCTTCCTCTTAGCATCTGCAGCTCGTTTTGCAGCCATTTTATCATTTTGATCCATAATAATAAGTCTGCAATACTTTGAATTACAATTTTGTTTTGAAAAAACAATCGAACACATTTTAAGGTTATTTTTAACAAAATGAGTTAAATCCGTTTCCGGAATGAAACTAGGTTCTGCAATAAAAAACTTACATCTTATTCATATATTACTGTCACTCAATTTGTGTTGCACAATTCACCGACTTTTCTTCGTTGAGTGTTACTATTTTCGGGAGAGTACATATAAGGGAAACAATACAATTAATGTCTAACTTTCAACCACAGTTGCATCCCTTAGATGTGACCAACGTACAAACGGCGAGAATTATGGATTGTGATGATGTTAAGAATCATATAAACGTTGGGGACCCAAAGATGCAGCAATAGAGAATGCAGTCAGCGACACATAACTTGACTGCTTGCGTCACGGTCAGCGAACCAGAGCTGACCAAGACCCAACTCCACCTCCACGTGGTGGTCCTGGAAACAGGCTGCATCACTGCAGTCTGGCTGAGAGAGCAGGGATCAAAGAGGGAAGGGAAACCCGGTCCCAAAAAATGCCGTGCTAAGTCGAATGTGTCGGCCGAAAGGCGCAGATATTGCAGCTCCAGTGTAAATAGACACAACGCAACCAACGTCCTTTGTTTTTCTTTCATCATACGTTAGGAAACCGTGGTCTAAGATAACAAATGAAGAATGCTCGAGAAGATCTAATGAACAAAGAAATGTACTCGTAAAAATCGGAAGAAGATAATTCACCTTCACAGAACATGAGACGAGAAAGAAGCACTAGAAAACATCGTGGTAACAGGATTACAGGGCATTACTGTAGAAGAAGATAGAAATAAAAATTAATAGACAGCTTAACAAGATGGTATGGTAAGAAGCCAGTAAGTGACTGGTGGTTAAAATCAAGGATTGAGATCTGTGTAGAAACATAATCGAATAGATGTGTTACGGCATCATCATCATCATCTTGTCACATTCGATATCAACTGGCTTCGCATTGTTTCTTGTTTGGACCCGACAGCGTTGGTGTAGCTGGCGAGTCCTTTTTAGGGCAAGTCCTTTTCAGAGCTTCAGGCCAGCAGATGGATAATGTTAGTCCTTTTCAGGACTTAGTATCTATCAACGATGGATGGTCTAGCAATATTTTTAGATTGCTTAAGAGTTCACTACAACCGGTGTTCGCTGAACACTGAGGAAGTACGGGCAGCGTTGGTGTAGCTGGCGAGTTCTTTTTAGGGCAAGTCCTTTTCAGGGTTTCATGCTAGCAGATGTATAATGTTAGTCCTTTTCAGGACTTAGTATCTATCAACGCTGATCGGGCTAGCAGTCCTTTTCATGGCTTTTTCATGCTAGCTGATAGATACTAGTAGTCCGTTTTCAGGGCTTAGAGTTTATCAACACATCAGGGTTTCAGGCTAGCAGATGTATAATGTTAGTCCTTTTCAGGACTTAGTATCTATCAACGCTGATCGGGCTAGCAGTCCTTTTCATGGCTTTTTCATGCTAGATGATAGATACTAGTAGTCCGTTTTCAGGGCTTAGAGTTTATCAACACATCGCTTCAGTTAACAGAGTTTACTTATTTTTGACTGGCAAATTGCGCTCTGATATAACCAAATAGGTTGAAAAGAACACGCCTCGCCACAAGAAGGCAAAACCCACAAAACAAACAATCATCATCCTTATCCTTTGCGCTATTTACAGAGCATGGAACCAGCACTACAACTGGTCCCCTCCAGGAAGCCTGCACCAAACTGTCACGTGCTCTTGTAGCCCTGGTGTCTGTAGCAATATGTTTTACATGATGAGGTTACCAGCTCAATGCACGACCTCATATAAGTAGCCTTGTACGACATGCCTGAAGTGAAGTAGTCATATTCTTGTATTTTCTTTTCAGCGATCCCTAGAAACTGCGAAGCCCGGAGCACGTGCTAAGGCATGGTGACGTAGATCATAGCCCTTACTGAAAGTCACATTTGTACTTTGAAGTACAAATGTATTTTTCTGATATGGACAATAAGGGAGCATTTTCTATTTCTTTTCTTCTGAGGGAGAAAAACTTACCCTTCTCTCTTCTTCCTCCTTTTGTCGTCTTTGTTCTTCCATTCTTCTCTTCTCCTCCTGCTTCCTTCTTTGCTCTGATTTTTCTTTCTTATCTGCTTCATCCTGAAAATTTAAAAAAATGGTGGGTCTCATTACCTTTGTTTTTGGGGGGGTTTTTTTTAACACGTTTACAGCGATAAAACAAGTAAGCAAAATAATTTTAATGTATTTCATACTCGATGCTTCTGGTTTTCTTTTTATTAAAAAAATTAGTCTATATCCTTCTCGCTCTTACAGTCTTGGCTGTTTTCCTCCTCGCTCTTACAATTTTGACTGATTTTCTTTCTCGCTCCTTCAGTTTTAGACTGATTTTCCTCCTCGCTCTTACAGTTTTGACTGATTTTTGTTGTTGCTCGCTCCTACAGTTTCAGACTGATTTTCCTTCTCGCTCTTACAGTCTCGACTGATTTTCCCCCTCGCTCTTACAGTTTCAGGCTGATTTTCCTTCTCGCTCCTACAATTTCAGACTGATTGTTCTATCTATATTTCTGTCTGACTGGCTGCCTGGCTCTCTGTCTGACTGCCTGCCTGCATACTTACCGATCAGTCTATCTGTTTCCGTGCCGAACTGTCTTTCCACTTGTCTGTCTGTCTGCACGCCTGTCTACCTGTCTGCCTGCCTATCTGTCTGTCTCCTACCTAACAGTCTGTCTGTCTGCTTGCCAGTCTATCTATATGTATATCTGCCTGTCTGTGTCATTTTATCTGCCTGTCTGTCCAGTGGTCGATAGGTCGATCTGTCTGTATGTCCATCCGCCTGTTTCATTCCTACCAATCATGCTTTTCCGCTTCCAACACCTTTAGCACATCTGACTTTTCATACCTGAATCATCTGTGCCTCAGCCCTAGCTCTCTCAGCGGCAATGTTAGCTTGGACTGCCGTCATCTCCGTCTCTGTCGCTAGTCGAATCGCCTCTGTGACGTCGGCATTGGCTTGAGCTAGAGCGGCGTTCAGATGGGTCAGCTTTGCATAGAGTTTTCTCTCTTCGGGAGTTTGATGTTCTTCGTCTACAAAAAAAAATAAATGTCATAAAGAACATGGTAGAATAACCAATTGAATGAGTGCAAAAATGTTATAAGTAAAAAGGATCGCGTTACACGCCCATTGAGGCATATTGGGAATATGGTGTTAGGCCCATATTTTCTTGACCATTGGCACACTAGGGGTGATGTGGTCAGCATCACGCCGGCCGCCTTAACCTTCCCAGAAGTTGCTCTGGTACCCAATTGGGCCTGGGTCGACCCAGGAGCCGTTTCTGTTTGCGGCCTAAAAAAATCCCACATCATCTGGGGATCGAACCATAGACCACTGAGCTAGGAAGCCAGTGCACTAACCACTATGCTACCGCGGCTCCCTAAGTAAAGCACAGTTGAAAGAATAACAACAACATTTTTAATGTAATATCAAAATTGTTTTTTTTTCAGGCTCTATTCATTGTTTTGATCCGATGACGTTTTTTTATAAACTCCGCAACATTGTAGTACGCTCTGTTTAGAATGTAAAAATGATCCTCCTATTCATTATCATAACATCAAATCCATGCGGAATATAGACCTTAAAGAAGTTCACGCATATCATTTCTATCCACCTGAAGCCCACATCATTTCTATTCACGTGAAGCCCTTATCATTTCTATCCACCTGAAGCCCTTATCATTTCTATTCACCTGAAGCCCTTATCATTTCTATCCACCTGAAGCCCTTATCATTTCTATCCACCTGAAGCCCTTATCATTTCTATCCACCTGAAGCCCTTCTCCGCGTGTCGATTTTCTTATTCTTCTTCGTTCACCTTTCAACTCTCCAAGGGAGCGTAGGTTTCAACAAACTTATGTCAAGTCTTGCCTGTCCCTTGCCATCAGCCAGGGCTGGATTAACCATTAAGCAAAATAAGCACGTGCTTAGGGCACCAAGGGAAGGGGTTAAAAAAAAAGGTAAAGGATCCCGTTACACACCCATTGAGGCATATTGGGAATATGGTGTTAGGCGCATATTTTCTTGACCGTCGGCACACTAGGGGTGATGTGGTCAGCATCACGCCGGCCGCCTTAACCTTCCCAGAGTTGCTCTGGTACCCATTTGGGGCTGGGTTGACCTAGGAGCCGTTTGTGGCCTTAAAAAATCCCACCTCATCTGGGGATCGAACTATAGACCACTGAGCTAGGAAGCCAGTGCACTAACCACTATGCTACCGCGGCTCCAAGGGAAAGGGGGGGAGGGGGGGCACCACAGAATTTTTCCTCTACCTATCATACCCTTAACTCTTATCTCTTTCACTGCTACAGTCGTCTTTAGTCGAATTTTTTGTAATTGTCAATATCTGCCGTGTTCGACTTTAATCCGAATTGTTTTTAAAAAAAAAACGTTTCCTTTGGTATGGTGAGTGACTGAAAGTGTCAGACATAGACCTAGAGTTCAGTATGTTTGCCTGTCTTACCAACGTTTTTCTGCATGAATTTCAGTGGAGTCTGGCCAGGAATAAAATTGAATTTTCAATCTCTTCAGCATTTATTGAGTCTTAATGTCTTGTCAGTTAAGCAATGGAAGCGACCGGGAGGGAAAGAGGGGGGGGGGGTCATTGGGGGGGGGGGCTGTGCTTAAGGCATCAGTTGGCCTTTATCCGGCCCTGCCATCAGCTCAAGGTCTTTCCATGTCTTCTTCATCCCCTTCATGTCTATCTCCAGTTCTCTTCTCTATATATTCTTTGGTCGTCCTCTACCTCTCTTACCCTGGGGATTCCAGAACAAGGACTGTCTGCTAATGCTATCAAAAGTTTTTCTCAATGTGTGTCCTATTCATCTCCAGCGTGTTCTTCACATTTCTTGTTCTGTGATAGGTTTATGGTCAAAGAGAGACAACCAGATTTATGTTGAAGAGGAGAATAGTAGTAGATGATTATCGGACGCAAGAGGGAAAAAGTTATTTGAATAAATTAAGAAAGAAACATGCGTGGTGGTCACATGTTATGTTCTGGAGAGTTCGACCACCTCTCTGTGTACGGGAGCGGGAACACGCGCTCTGACTCTTTTCCGCCATGTGATTCAGTGAAGCAACAGCTCAGAATTATTGTAAAAGTTTTCACGACTTTGCCATAGTCAGAGTCTGGGGTTAGCAAGACATGCAAGTCACTTATACAAGGCAGGAGATGCTAGGAGAGATGTGCATAGAAATAGTTGTCAGCATCATCATCATCATCAGTTGCCATCTCCACAACGAAGGTCGGCTGTAATGGATCTCCAACGTTTTCTGTCTCTTGTCTTGGTGGTGCACTCTGTTAGACTTTCCTGTCCATCTCTTGATGTTATCTTCCCACTTATATCGCTGTCTTCCCCTTGCACGTTTGCCTTCAACTCTCCCTTCTCTTATGGTCTCCTGCAAGGTGTTATGCCTTTTTATGTGGCCAAAGTATTTTAGCTGCCGAACTTTGACCTCCCTCATTAGTTCTATTTTCATACCTAGATTTTTTAGGACCTCCTTATTTGTTTTCATCTCTTTCCATGAGACACGCCCCATTCTTCTATATATCCACATTTCAAGAGCCTCAATTCTTTCTTCCAAATGCTTATTCATCGTCCATGTTTCTGCACCATACAGAAATGCAGAATATATATAGTCAGCATACAGGACTTAAATAGTATGTAGTGGGCTCCGCGTTTGTTAACGAAGATGAACCACGCAGAGAAGTGTAGCTTTGAATCGTCTGAATAAGGCCACGTGCTGTTGGGCCAGTTTCATTTCGTAAATAGAGCAGGAATAGATGTCTGCACTGCATAGAATTACAATGTTCTTTTGTTCTGCAACCCCATGTACATATGTTGAAGTAAAAGATAGAAAACGCTACCAGCTTTGGGGTTGCCTGACAAAGTCGTTGTTGGTCATTTGTAATGTCTGTCACCAGTCATCATCATCATCAAGTCAAGAGGAATGAAAACTAGGATCTTTACGATCACGAAGCGGAGTAACTTCTTACTTTGGCCAACTTGCCACAGTTCCACTGTCGCTTGCCATGTTCTTGTCATTGTTGTTTTTCGTCTCCGTTACCACACGAGTTTCAGACTAAGAACTGCCTTGTAAGGACGTCAAATGGTCTCCTCAGTGTGTCATATCCAACGTCAGCGTCTGTTCCACATATCTAGTTCCACTGGTATTTTTTTTCTCTCCTTCCATCAACAACCACATACCAAGTCCTCCTGTCACGTGCCATCAGCTCAAGATCTCCCAGTGTCTTCCTCATAATTTTCTTGTCTGTCTCCTATTCTCTTCTCCGTGTGTTTTTCTGTCTAACTCTATTTCTTTTACCCTGGAGGTTCCAACATGTTTCCTCAATGTGTGTCCCAAATATCGCCAGCATCTTCACATTTCTTGTTCCTGGTACATGTCTGCTTCTTATCACCAGCGCCATATTGGTGACCTTGTCTTACCATTTTAATCCTTCATTTCTGCGCCAGCACCAATTTATGAAAGTCTGTAGCTGTTTGGTTGTTGTTTGTGCTGTTCTCTGTGTTTCACACCCATTTAGTAGGACGGACTTGACATTTGAGTTGAAGATTCTTATTTTTGTAATGGACTCAATTTCTTTTGATTTCCATATATTTCCCTTTGCAATGAACGCTTCTCTTGCCTGTTGTATCACTGTCTGTGCCCCCAACACTGTCTATGTTGCTGCCAAGATGTGTGCATAGTTCTAAATGTTGTAGTGGCTTTTCTTGTTGTCATTGCCTGCATTTATTCGCATTATCTCTGTCTTTTCCCCTGTGTACTTTCAGATCCACTTGCTGTGACCTCGCCTCGAGTATTTTCATGTTCTCCTGCACCTGGTTATGGTTATGGGACAGAAGAGGAAGGTCATCGGCAACATTTAAATCATTCAGTTGGTTAGTCAAAGTCTGTTAAATTCCATTTTTGTTGGTTGATGTCGATGTTTTTATAACCCCAGTCTATAGCTAGTAAGAAGACAATTGGCATCCCTGTTGCACTGCAGTTCTTATATCAAACGGTTCTGTAGGTTGTATTTCATGAATAATTATGTATGTCATGTTTGCATATGCTTTCTTTATTAAATTAATGATCTTCAGGGGGACTCCATAATGCCTCATGAATTACAGAACGGAATGTTGATAACGGCGGAGTGTTGATCGTGAGGAAGTGTTGATCATGATGGGGCCTTGGTCATTATGGAGAGTTGAAATGACGGACTGATGATCATGATGCAGAGTTGATCATGATCGAGCGTTGATTGTAATGAATTACACTGGTATACACACATTTTGGTGCCTTAAACTTTATAGCTGTTCTTGGGTAATTTTGGGTTGCTGATTCCAAAAATGTAATCATATTTTTTCTATCAGCTCTAGTTTTTGAGATAACTAAGAATGACCATATTAGTATGGCAATTGTTATGTACAATCCTAGAGTTAGGTGCTATCAGTGGCATTTTGACTTTAGTCTGCATTCATATTATATGTAATTACTGTGCATATATTACCAAAAATGTAATAAAACTTTATCACTAGCACTTGTTTAGTCAACACGCAAAAAGGATCTTTTCGAGGACTTCCTGGAATGTGATATGCCGGGACAGTCACGCTTAAGGGTCCAACAGTAATCTGCCATCATGTGAGCATCATAAAGTCTCTGGTATCTCTCTTCCATTGTTTTTATATCTTGGTGAAATCTTTCACCTTGCTCCTCACTAAAGTCGCCAAGATTCTCCGGAAATAAATGTAAATGGTTATGGAGGTAGTGCAATTTTATGCTCATGTTGCATCCAAGTTCACAAAAACTCGACAGCATGTTTCCAACTAATTCAGAATAATTGTCTGCTTTAAAGTTACCCAGAAAGTTTTGCACAACTAAAACAAATGATGACCAGGCTGTGGACTCTGTTTTGTTCATGGAATCAATAAAATTTGGATCGTTTATTAACTTTCTAATTTGAGGTCCATCAAAAATTCCAGCTTTAAGTTTGTCTATGCTCAATTCTGGAAACTTTCTGCATAAGTAATTAAAACAGGTACCATCTTTGTTCAGTGCCTTAACAAATTGCTTCATCAAGCCAAGCTTTATATGTAATGGTGGCAGTAGAACTCTTTTTCGATCAATGAGAGGCTTATTGACAATATTTTTTTTTCTCCAACTTTAAATTCATCCCTCAACGGCCACTGTTTCTTTGTCCAGTGCATATCTTTTGCCCTGCTATCCCACAAACATATAAAGCATGGATATTTGGTGAATCCCATTTGCTGGCCAAGCAAGAAGTTCATCATTTTAAGATCTACACAAACCATCCAGTTATGTTCTAAATACTTCAATTTTTCCAGAACTGTGCTTATTGTAGCATACTCCTCCTTCATTGTAGTAGAATGAGCAATTGGAATTGAGCCATATTTGTTACCATTGTGTAAGAGAACACCCTTCAAACTTCTTTTAGAGCTGTCAATGAAAAGTCGCCACTCATCTGGTGTATAACTTACACCCATTTTGTTAACAAGACCTCCTACATTAGTACAAAACACAAGGTTGTTTTCTTTACAAAAGAATGGAATAAAACCTTGCTCTCTGCTGCGATAAAATGTAACCTTTGTTTCAGCAGTCAGTAATTTTTTTTCTTTCAATCTTGAAGCCAAAAGTTCTGAAGATTCCTTGGAGAGATATAGATCTCGGATTAGATCATTTAGTTCAAGCTGGTCGAAGCGTTGAGCATCTGAAAAATCATCTTCGAAATCACTATCACTGTCACTTGTCGTTCCACATGCCACTGCTGTCTCATCTTCTAGCAGGGAATCCGAAATCTGACTGAAAGTTGGAATTGGTATGTCATCTCCGTGTGGAACAGGTCGCCTAGCAGAATCTAAATCTGGATATTTCCACTTTTTGTGATTTTTTCCATTAATTCCCTTAATATTCACAACACAGAAATAACAGTCATCATAGTGGTTCTTGGGCTCTCTCCAAACCATTGGAATTCCAAATTTTAAACATTTTCTTTTCCCACAAGTCCACTGTCGCAGGTGTTCAACACATGTTTTGCAAACAATATGAGGAGCCCAAGACTTGTCCTGGTCACCTAGTTTTACTTTAAAGTAAGCAAAGTATGCCTTTTTCACAAAAAAACAGTAATATGCTTCCTATGTTCTTCTTTGAAAGTGTACTCTCCACAAATATAACAAAATAAATGCGGTGAAAGAAAACATGCTCTTCTTGAAGATGATGCCATTCTCTGTTAGAAGTGTAATAAAATAAGTAGCATACTAACATGCATGCAGTGGCTTAAAATCTAAAAAAGGCAATTCTGGGAAGATTCTTGGAAAACTGAAACTGAGAGTAAACAAGCAGTTTTCTTTTGTAAAGGACTAGACAGCAATAGTTTTTTTTACATAGCCTTGTATAGAAAATATTGTAATAATACAGGGTGACCCCCCAAAAAAAATGGCGGGCCCGTTTTTTTTTGGGTCACCCTGTATTAATGAAATACAAAAATGTCTGTATCTCAAAAACTAGAGCTGCTCCAGACAAGTAAATGTGACGTTGGCCATGGTGGTGTGTTTCTGAATATTTGTATATCGATCATGGTGATCACAATAATACTTGTGGTGTGGTTGATGTAGATAGTGATCATTACTCGGATGTAATAAAGATGATGATCAAATCGCTTCTTTCTGTTGTTCATTCTATCTTTTCCTCAAAGCCAGTGAAGCGTGCCACAAATATGCCTGAATGTTCGCGTACGGGACAACAAAAAGCAGAAAATATCGATTGTAGCAACGGTGGCTAATGTGCTTATTTTGTTTCATTCCAATCTTATATTTTATTACCGTCACTAAGCTTTCCTACGTCAATGTCTTGTTACCATGAGAATTAGTAACAATGTCTTGGTATCATTACAATATGTAACAGCGTCTTGTTATCATTACCATTTGTAACAGTACCTTGTTATCATGACAATCTGTAACAGTAACTTGTTGTCATTACAATGTGTAACAGCGGCTTGTTATCATTACAGTTTGTAATATTATCTTGTTATCATTACAATTTGAAACAGTACCTAGTTATCATTACAATTTGTAACAGTGCCTTGGTATAATTACAGTTTGTAACAGTACCTTGGTATCGCTACAGCTTGTAATATTGCTTTGGTATCATTACAATTTGTAGCAGTGTCTTGTTGCCATTACAGTTTGTATCAGTACCTTGGTATCATTACAATTTTTAATAGTACCCTGTTATCATTACAATTTGTAACAGTGCCTTGGTATCATTACAATTTGTAACAGTACCTTGGTATCATTACAATTTGTAACAGTGCCTTGATATAATTACAAATTGTAACAATACCTTGGTATCATTATAATATGTAACAGTGTCTTGTTATCATTAGAATGTGTAATAGTCTTTGTAATCTTCACAATTTGTAACATTCTATACCATAATTCCCGCCGTAAGTACTTCGGTCGGTCGGTCGGTCAGTCACATTTTGCACACGGTCATTTGCGCACTTTTTCTATTTTCGAAAGAGTACATTCATTTTTAACCACAGCTAAGGGGGTGCAACTGTGGTTGAAAGTTAGACAATAATTGTATTATTTCCCCTTATATGTACTCTCCCGAAAATAGAAAAAGTGCGCAAATGAAGGTGTGCATGAACAGTTTGATTATGGAAAGAAGCCAACAACACAATTGATAAACAGTACATGAACTGGAGTTTCGTCAAACTTCAAACGTTGTTCTCAGAGGCAGTAAGTCGACCATGGCTTCTCAGAGGCAATAAGTCGACCAGAGCAAGATTTTAAAAGATGCACGAACAATTACGAGACATGTTGTCATAAAAGAAATGTTAGTTATTTAGTCAATTTACGGTCCATTAGATCATTATCACTGCTCCGCATGTCATTTAGGTAAGGTTACTCCATGTCTTCATATTTAATACACCCATATAATTTTCACTACAAATATCTAATGACGGTCTCCTGTAATGAAATGACCACAGTAGTGTAATACATGTAACAGAAACAACACACTATAATTAATAACCTGTCAATGTTGACGGGTTATTGCTAGTTCCTTATAGTTACAATTTATAATATTGCCTTTGCAGTTTGTACAGTGCTATGCTACTTTTTCACTTTGCTATCGTCACAATTTCCTGACATGACAAAGTATGCTAGTACTTCCCTGTACTGAGAGTGTGTACAAATACTGTCCTACGCTGAGAACTTCCCTGTACTGAGAGTGTGTACAAAAAATATCCTACGCTGAGAACGGATGTTAGTGTTGTCATGTACTAACATTTTCCCTTCCAGAAAGTGTGTTCTGGCAGTGCGTCTAGTACTTTCCTATTTTGACATTATGTACTAGCACTTGTCTATGTTAGAGAGAAAATAAACACCTATGCAGGCCACCAAGAACCACTTTTGTCAGTAGTGAAACGTCGAAAGCTTGCCTGGTTTGGGCATGTAACTCGTCATGACTCCCTTTCGAAAACGATCCTCCAGGGAACAGTCGAAGGTAAACGGAGAAGAGGAAGGCAAAGAAAATCCTGGGCTGATAACATCAAAGAATGGGCAGGACACGGTTTTTCCACACTTTTACGCATTGCTGAGGACAGAGAGCAGTGGAGGACCCTGTCTGCTGATGCTTCCACCATGGCACCCCTACGACCCATGACGGGTTACGGGTTGAGATGAGATGACTAGCACTTAAGTTCGTAATGGTGCGTACCACCAGCATTTTTGTGCAGCGTTATAAGGATAACTGCAGGAAACTATAACAAAAAGCGCACTTGAAGAAACACCACTACAAGATGTAGAATCGTACATATATCTTGACAGCTATGTTTGGAGGCACAGACATTCATCGCCGCCTCGTTTGTTGTTGTTGTTGTTTTGTTTGTTTGTTTGTTTTGTTTTTTTTTGGGGGGGGGGGCGGGGGGGTCGTCTGGGGTTCAGGGTTAGCAGTTCTGGTAGTGTGGCCCATTCCCACCAGAACTTAAAAAAAAAAGGAAATGAATGCCTATTTTCACGTTTTAACAGTGTCATATAACTAGTCTCCGTAGGTAAATTGCAACACCTGTAATTCTGCATATTGAGAGACTTGGATAGTGATTGGTTAGATGGGCGAAGATGTTTTTTAGGCGTGCATATTAGGAAACACCCCCGTGTAGTTTTCAGAGGTCTGTGATGATGTACCAGACTTACAGAAAAGGAAAGCCTTTTTCACCCTTTAACAGGCATGTCGTACAAGTCTCCGTAAACTATTGAGGTTTCCATTTAACCCTCCTGGTCATCTCGTCATTCCAACAAGTTGTCTCAGAAACCACCGTTGCAAGAACACATGAATGATGTCATGTAGGCTTCCTGTAAGATGACCGGCTGTAGTGGTGGTTCCATGCTACATAAGGGGGAGGGGGAAGAAAGAAAAAAAGAGAGGCGAAAGGGCTTACAGACTGATCAGTTGTAACTTTAGGAAAAGATAAGAAAGTCGGAGAATTTTCGTAGACGTGGAGCCTACGCAGATTATTATTTGCTGTCGTAGATTTTTGATAGGAGACCCAAATTTTTCAAATTCGTCCTTGACATAATCACTTTTCCTAGTTCTAAGAAAATATGTGCCTGTCGTAGATTTTAGATAGGAGAATTAAGACTTGGGTTGGTCCCTTCTGAATAGGTTTGAGTAGGTGATGGACACAGTGAGAGTTAGTAAAATGAAATAGAATCCACGAGTGAGATGATAGAATAGTGATAGAGGCTGTCTCTGAGAGCGGAAAATCTTCTCTCTCTCTCACCTATCTTCTACGACAGCTTTTACAGTGTCAGACAGTCTAAACCACAGATATATATTACATAAATCTCTATCTACTCACGGGCACGCACATACACGTGACGACAGTTAAACACACAGACGTGGGGAAACTATAACAATGATATATATTTTTTTAGAACGAGCTGACCAACACGATTGCTAAGTTCAAGATAGATTTTAATTATCATTTAAAATCTTCTCACAACACCAAAGAAATACATCAAGGAAAAGCATATACAAATAGTCGTAAAATTCAAGAAAATGCTACAAGGATGATAGCCCGTTAGAATCTTAACTCTAGGTTTAGCCCACAGCCCCGTTAAGAGAACAGATGATGGCCCAAAGAGTTATAGATACATAGGGTTGAGTCTAAGAGGTTTCTTTCTTTCTCGTAAATGTATGAACAGAGTTGGATAATCTGATTTAGCCTAAGAAAAAGAAACTCTAGCATTTGTAACAAATTCTGCAGATAAAAAAAGTTAAGACAGCAAATGGGTGACAGTATACAACGGTAAAATAACACTCTGACCTGCTTACACTCATTCATTCAGCCATGGCCATGTGCTCTCAGTTATACTTACAACTTTGCTCGCCGCCTCTGGGAACATAATAAATTCTAGGACCTTCACACAGACCCGAAAATGCAGTCATCGACCAAGAAATCCCCAGTTCCAAAAGACGTACTGAACTCTCTGTCTCAGGGAACGATTCCTTGGGTGTTCTAATTTTTCGAATGTCTGATTTAAGTCACATAAAAACTTGTCCAGGCACGAAAGTTAGCAGAGCACAATGTCATTAGCTTTGGATTCTAGGTTTTAAAGAATGTCAGATCGGTGTCTACTTTCAGGAAGGTACTATATTTGGTCACCACAATACTAGTCAAAATCTCTGTCGGAATGTTAATGTTATTCTTGTAATTCTTCTCGCCGCCAGGCAGCATGTACATTTAAAGTTGTGGAGCAATATGAACTGGCTCAAAAGCCCAATATATATTTCTAGTCTTTAGAAACCGTTAGTGGGATTGCTATTACTGTCTCTCTCTGATGGCATATGCACTGTCAGACCAGTGTTACTTGAAAAAACAAACCCCACGTGGTTAAAGATAGGAAATGTCTATGCTTCTCACAAATATGTCTCTTTACTAAACGCTGGCAAGTTGGGTTCACCCCAGTATTCACACAGCACTACGGTAACACCACGACTAGGATAATTTACTAGATAGGTAGTTAGAAGCTCGTCACAAATCTGACGAGAACTATGAACTTCGCTATAACAGCTTCATTCGCTAAGCCCGCGTGTTCCGTCTACTGGAGATGTTGGAGACTGAAAATCAAATCAGATTTCAGCTCCTGGGTGGATATTTGAAAACAAGGGCAAACAATCCCACATTTACTCAAACTCCGAAATCATCTCCCCTTTTACGTGTACACCACCCTCGTCAGCTTAACGCGTGTCGTAATCGCCATCAGTGACCGAGAGTACGAGTGAGTTGCAAATCTCAGACAGCCTGTCTCCAGTGCGGAGCGATTTTTCACGCTACACCGGGTTTTTCTAACGAAAAAACCTCATGCGTTTCTGCAAACTGTAGACAGCTGTCTCGTTCCTGCACTGTGAGGATGCCGGGTTTGGCACCTTACGCTAGTGTCAGGTGAAAAATGGTAGACCAAAAGTCTGCTCTTTAGTCTGGGTATGAAACATAATCACACCTTTCGTCTACTGACATCTATGTAATAGAATCACTATTCCGATTCTCCGTTTTGAGAAAAGACACAGGTAAAGTTAAGGAATAGTATGAAAAATATATTTCGCAAACGAATGGATGCAAAATATACAGGAAAAGGAAATAAAGAGAGATAACAAAATTAAAGAATTCGGGTGAAAGAATAGGAAGACGCTATAGGCAATTTAATGATCAAAACCTACGTGACAGTGCCTAAAAATGCATTGTGGAACGAGGAGGGAAAAGGATAGATGAAATGCTAATTCGTTTCGCATTGATTTTAAACTAAAAGCCAATACCAGCACAGGGGCAAGCCTTGCCTTAGGGGTTTCCCCAAAATACGAGGAAAAAGTTAGAACATGCAGACAACTCGTGTCACAAAAACAACCTTAGCTCTTATTTCAAAGGACGTAATTATCACGTAAATAGAGAAGACAGCACATGGAAAAGAATTGAACGTGTAGTAGACTAAAAATAAAAAAAACACTAACTTAGGAAAAAAAACTGTGTACTTCTGAACCAAGCCAACTAGTCCCATATAAATTGTATATTCGTGTACCTTAGGACTTGCTGACAAAGAATATGGTAATAGTTACGCAAATAGTCCATTAATTAACTAATTATAGCCATAATACTATAGTGGATCCGACCAGACTGTCAAGTAAAGATCATGCTTGCTTATAATTTTTTATGGCATGTTTTGAAAAAAAAAACGACTTTGGGTAAATGAGGTTAAAAGGTACGGGATATTTGATTGGGTGGATTTTGAAGGAAGGCGAAGTATAATTGGTTGACCTAAAACTAAAAATATATTTGCCTTGGAAACATATTGGGAGTTGTTATTTGAAACGATAGATTCAAAAATAAATGTAAACATGGTCCCATTGGACAAAGCAGTAGATACTGGTACGAAACGGGGACTGTTCACTGCCATTTCAATTAAATTTTGTGTAAAGCAAGATCGATGAGAGCAGGCGGTAAAATTTTCTAACATAGGAAAAGCCTGGACATAGGGCAGATCGAAAATGTGCCATATTCTATTGCCTAGTCATCGTTTACTTGTGTTATTTCCTTGCATCTGTGGTAAGAATGATTTTCTTAACATTTTATTTAAAATAAAATTTGAATGTGAAATACTAACATACGACTGTAAGTAAGTGAGTTTATGGCAGACTGAAAACAGAGTCTAGAGATTGATCCAGCATATGAAAGACTATCAGAGAGGTGTAGACCAACTAAATTATATAGGATTATCATCAGGAGCATAATACCTATCCTATTGTATGGACAACAGATTATTGCTGGAATTGCAGAGGCGTTGTAACTATTAGGGGAGAGGAATACTGGTATACCTGGTCACATCAAAAGAAACTGGTGAAAAGGATTGTCGTAAAGAGCTGATCTTGCATGTTTGTTTGTAATGTGCCTGTACTGGTTGTTGAATATTAGTGTAGGCTGTTGATTACGAAGGAGGCATATCCTTCTGATTTCAGAGGGTTTTGGTTGCTGTCAATAACTGGTGCCAGACTACAGTGGGCCGATATATTCATGCCACAGTCTTGCCTTTTTTCGGAGACAACTGTAAACCACCATCATTCTTGAAGAAGTGGGAGCTGAAGGTTGTCGTTCAGCGAAGTGCAGGAAGATTCCTACATCATATTACAAAGATAGGTGCATGTTTCGGCACCTGATCGCTCAACTAACATTATATTACAAATAAGAAACTGGGAATAGTGATATAAACATTCCATCAGTGTCCATAAAAACTTACAAACAACATGCAGAGATGATGATAATAAACAATCAACCAGTGTATACTAGAAGTCACCTCAGTTAGACAATACAACTACACTTTTATATAATAATATGTGTATTATGGTCAGAAGACCCATTGTGTAAATTGATTGATGTAATTAATTTCTATGATTTCACTTTGATTGTCAGTCCTGATTCCAAATAAATCAGATTCAGGACAATAAATTGAAAAACATTAACTTTACCAAACTTTCAACCACTGACTTACTAAAGATAGTCTTTTAAAGTGTAGTTCGTATGTGATTGTCGTGGTACTGTTGTGTTGTATTAGATAATAAAATAATTTGTGTAATTGTTTATATGTTCAGTTGGTTAATGCAACCTTACACTAACATTTCATAACCCTAGACACCAAACGTAGTCATCTTACAGTCTATCTAGAATAAGTCTGAATGAGATCATAGTGGTGGTAGTAGAAAGGTGCCCTGGAAATTTACTCTAATATTTATTATATTCAGGGACCTTCACAGCTGACCTCATTCAGTACACTAAGATTTCTTTACAACAAACTGTATTAACATCAAACCCACCACACGCTTAAGCCATGAAAATTAAAGACGAAGACGAAGAAGTAAAAAAAAGAAGAAGAAAAAGATAAAAAAATAAACAAATTGGGAAAATAAAAAGTAATGAAGACAAGTAAGAATGAAAGAAAACAGAAAGAACAAACGAAAGAAAAAAAGGAAACAATGACGGAAGGAATGAAATAAGAAAGAAAGAAAGAAAATAAATGAAAAACAAGTAACTATTTAAAATTCTTAGAAAGTCGTAAATACTTCAGAAATAATAACATAAAAATTCGCAGAATGAGTTTATGATGGTTACAAATACGACGAATCAACCCAGCTTTTATCTTACGCCGTAGTATTCTGTCACGGACGATAAACTCATTGTTTAAAAAAAAAACGCACAGAATAAGGTTTACAAACATTAAAAAAATATCCACAGAATAAGGTAGGGCAGCAACACACTGTCTCCACTTTGCTTGGTCGGCTGCCATCCTTCGTGTGGTGCACTAGCGCTGGTTCACACTTAGCATATCTCCCTCCACATTTCTCCACCAGGTGGCTTTTGCCCGTCCTTGCTTTCGCTTTCCTTCTGTAGTCCATAGCATGGTAGTTCTGGTGATGGTGTCAGGGTCTCTGCTGAGGATGTGGTCAATCCAATTCCAGCGTCTTCCCGCTATGATGGTGCTTATGTCTTCTTGGTGG
This sequence comes from Oreohelix idahoensis, assembly GCA_024509875.1. Lineage (NCBI taxonomy): Eukaryota > Metazoa > Mollusca > Gastropoda > Stylommatophora > Oreohelicidae > Oreohelix > Oreohelix idahoensis. The sequence continues at coordinate 639,549 of JAMPIV010006954.1, read as the reverse complement.
CTCCAAGTTAGCAGTTCTTGGTTGGCGATAGTGTTCGGCCAGAAAATTTGAAGACTTTTCTTAAGGCAGGTTGTGTGGAAAGACTACAGTTTGGACATTTCCTTTTCTGTTACTCTCCAGCATTCTGCACCGTACAGAAGTACAGACATTACGCAGCTCTCATACATTTTTAATTTAGTGTTTGTACTGTACTGGGAGGGTTTCCAGATGTTGTTTAGTTTGGCGAAGGCAATTCTGGCTTTATTCGTTTGCTACTGATCTCTTTACGTGTTCCACCATCTGGTGTTACTTTACTTGTTCCACCATCTGGTGTTACTTTACTTGTTCTACCATCTGGTGTTACTTTACTTGTTCCACCATCTGGTGTTACTTTACTTGTTCCACCATCTGGTGTTACTATGCTTGTTCCACCATCTGGTGTTACTATGTTTGTTCCACCATCTGGTGTTACTATGCTTCCTAAATATATAAATGTGTTTGTATGTTCCATCTGTTTTTTTCTTGGATGTGTTGATGTGAGTGTGCGAATAGTGCAATGTCATATGCGTATTCTAGATCCTTCAATGTAGAGAATGTTGTCCATCTTATTCCTCTAGGGGCATCCGCTGTTATCTGGCGCATCACTCAGTCTATGACAGTTATAAACATAGTGGTTGATAGGAACTTTACATCAGCTATGCCATGTTCTCCTGTCACTCGCCATCAGCCCCAGTTCTCTTCTCCATGTATTTCTTGATCTACCTCTGCCTCTATTACCTTGGGAGTTTCTGAACAAGGACTGCCTTGTAATGCTATCAGCAGGTTTCCTCCGTGTCCATCGCCAGCGTCTTCTTCTCATCTCTTGTTCCACTGGCTCTTGTTTGGTTCTTGTTATCAGTTCCACATTGGTGACTTTGTTATACCATTTAAATCCTTCTATTCTATGCAAGCCCCCATTTATGAAAGTCTGTAGCTTTTTGGCTGTTTTTGTTGTTATCCATGTTTCAGAGCCATACAATAGGACTGACTTGACATTTGAGTTGAAGATTCTTATTTTCGTGTTGGACTTGATTTCTCTTGTTCTCCGTATGTTTCCCAATGCAATGAAAGCTCATCTTGCTTTTTGTATTCTTATTTTGATATCACTGTCTGTCCCTCCAACTTTTTCTATATTTCTGTCGAGATACGTGTATGACTCTACATCTTGTAGGGGTGTTTCTTCTTCAGTCTTGTTATCATTTTCTACATTTATTCTCATTTTCGTTGTCCTTTCCCGGTGTATTTTCTGACCCACTTGCTGTTACCTCTCATCGAGTATTTTCATTCTGTCTTGCATCTGATTACGGTTCTGAGACAAAAGTGCCAAGTAATCAGCAAAATCTAGATCATCAAGCTGTTTAGTTAGATTCTACTGGACTCTATGTCTATTGTGTGTGGTGGATGTTGTTATAACCCCATGTATTGCTAGTAAGAAAAAAATGGATGCAAACTTAAAGATGAATTTCACTTTACCGAGGTGAAAACGGCTCCGAAAGAAACTAACATTTAGTTATGACTTACAAACATAAAACAAATAAAGGAAATAAATACTTTACGGACCACTTTTATTGCTGTTACAAATAATAAATTGTGACAGGAAATGCAGCATTATTGATTGTCGCACACAGCAAACATTTGAGTGAGACCACAAACAGGAGTGAGCAGACTATGTGGTCTCCATACTACATTAAATCATGTGATTTATCAAACCAGCTGGCGTAAAAACCGGTATTTAAAACGAAAAATAAAAGTTACCGGGGGTTTCTGAAGAGGCAAAAAAAGAACTGGCCTACTGCAGCCTCAGTCCTGTCCTACAAGGCGCAGAGGCGGAGATACTAAAGTAGTTTTAATGAAGATTGAGCTTTAGGGCCCCCATGTCTATAATACGTTTCTTTCCCATCCTCCAACTCTTTTGTAAAAATAAAAGTTCCCGTCCAAGAGTTCAAGCTTCAGGGCCCACAAGATGTAGATGTACCACTGACAATGCGACTAATATGAGGTTGTGCGAAGGGGTTTGCAACCTCATCATGTAAAACAAATTGCTACAGGACACACCGGTGACAGAACGTGCGAATGCTTGGTGCAGACTTCATGCAAGAAGACCCGCTGCAGTGTTGGCTCCCTGCCCCGTAAGGAGCGCGAAAGAGAAAAAAGAAAGAAGAACAAAGAAGAATGGAAGCCTAGTACTCAAATAAAATTCCCTCAATTCTTATCCGACTGTGAAAATTTAAAAAAAAAAAAATGGTCAACAAATTTTTACAAAAGAAGAAAAGGCCATACCCTGTTCATAACCCGGACTATTGCTGGCTTAAAAAAAATATACGTATAAAAATTCAAACTCTACATAATGTAACGACCCGAAACTCTGTAGGCAAAATATTCAACAGCTAAACCACTACCTTTGTTTGCACTCGTTAAACACGTCAATACAGCAGTTTATCTCAAATATTATTAATTTAATAAACGATTGACAGAACTGATTTTTAAACCGCGGTGTAAATAGACGGCCGTTTAATTTTGTCAAATCTAAACACGTGAAGACGTCAGCAGTCAAAGAGGGACGTGAATGCCGGTTCAATGTCGGGTATTGATGTTATCCTTATTGATTATTCTATTGACAAATGCCGTCTAATGTCAGACTGAATATCAGTAGGGAATTTCAAGGCGAATATGAGTCGCAGTAATAAATGTATTGAATATTTTAACAGTTTATTTGTGTGTTATTATAGAAGGTCGAAAACTTAGAACGGTGAATTGTTATAAGTTGAACCAAGAAAAAGAAAGAGAAACGAGAAACATGATTATTGTGCTGAATTTACAGCTGTTTGTATGGGCATTATTAATTTCGTTGGGAAATGTATGGAAATAAAACGGAATCAGGTCAACCCCAAAACCAAGAGAATAAATGCAGGAAACTGTAATAAGATTTACTGAAACAAACATAACTTGATGTAGAAACATACATATAACTTGGCAGCAATATAGACAAAGTTGGAGGGACAGACAGTGTTATCAAAACAAGAATACAAAAAGCAAGAGGAGCTTTCATTGCATTGTGAAATATATAGAGATAACAAAAAATCTGGTACAACATAAAAATCTGATTTTTCATTTCAAATGTTAAGTCATTCCTACTGTGACAGGGGCTAGGTGTGGTGGCAGAGGCGAACTTATGTCGATGTGGCTACCTCACACCCAAGACCCATGCACTAAGAAAATTTATTAAGGATCGTTTGACAGGGGTTGCAATTATTGGTTGCTTGCAACCCTCTCAGCAACAGACTTAGCAATTCAAGCAACACAAAGCCTTATACAGATCAACATTTAATACTACCGAACACCCAGACATTGTTCATAGACTTTCTGAAAGAAACAAGATATAAAACAATGTCTAAGTGAAAATCATTAGCATAGATAATAGCACTTACCATACATAAAACATGCGCCCACCTGATACCCTCATCTATCTCACACACTCATGCATATCGCCCAATGAGACTAGTATGGAGTTGTGCATGAAGCTGGCAATCTCACCGTGTAACATCGGTTGCTACCGAAATCACTACTGCAAGAGCACACACTCAACTATCACACACACACACTCATGCATGTCATCTAGCGATACTATAAGTATAGTGTTGTGCATGAGGCTGGCAAGATGGCGCGGTCACACTACTGTATGGCTGTGAAACATGGAGAACAAAAACAACAACCAGAAATCTACAGACTTTCATAAATTTGATGCTTGAGTAGAATAGAAGGGTTGAAGTGGTATGACAAGATCACTCATGTGGAACTGATGACAAGATCACTAATGTGGAACTGATGACAAGATCACTAATGTGGAACTGATGACAAGATCACTAATGTGGAACTGATGACAAGATCACTAATGTGGAACTGATGACAAGATCACTAATGTGGAATTGATGACAAGAACTAGACAAGTGCTAATAATAATAATAATAATAATAGTTGCCCATCGCAAGCGAAGATGGCGACAGCTTCAGACTTGAATTGTGAGACCTCTGTGCCGTGATCTCATGTGGCTAATTAGTCCTATTTTGGCCCTACAGGCCCTGCCACATACGGGGCACACATGGTTAGAGTCGATAGTAGTGTTGCTGCGCATTCTGACTTTTTTTGCAGCACGCTTGCTTCTGCCTTATCAACTAAATTCTGTTCTGTAATGCGAGCGCCTTGAGTAACGTTTGTCCGCCAGGCAGAGCGATCATGTGCGATAGTCTAGTAGAGTGCTAGTAGAGCAAGAAATGAGAAGAAGACGCTGGCGATGGATAGGACACACATTGAGAAAACCTGTTGATAGCATTACAAGGCAGTCCTTGTTCTGGAATCCTCAGGGTAAGAGAGGTAGAGGAAGACCAAAGAACACATGGAAAAGAGAACTGGAGACAGACATGAAGGGCATGAAGAAAAGGGAAAACCTTGAGCGGATGGCACAGGACAGGAAGACGTGGCATGTTTGTTGAAGGCCTATACTCCTCTCGTTTTTATAAGGTAAAAGAACAAAACAAAACCAAGAATCTTCAACGCAAATTTTTGGGCCTGAAACGCGGATAACAACATTTGTTAAGAATGACAACCAGAAAGATACAGACTTTCATAAACAAATGTTTGGCCCTGAAACGCGGATAACAACATTTGTTAAGAATGACAACCAGAAAGATACAGACTTTCATAAACAAATGTTTGGCCCTGAAACGCGGATAACAACATTTGTTAAGAATGACAACCAGAAAGATACAGACTTTCATAAACAAATGTTTGGCCCTGAAACGCGGATAACAACATTTGTTAAGAATGACAACCAGAAAGATACAGACTTTCATAAACAAATGTTTGGCCCTGAAAAGCGGATAACAACATTTGTTAAGAATGACAACCAGAAAGATACAGACTTTCATAAACAAATGTTTGGCCCTGAAAGGCGGATAACAACATTTGTTAAGAATGACAACCAGAAAGATACAGACTTTCATAAAGAAATGTTTGTCCCTGAAACGCGGATAACAACATTTGTTAAGAATGACAACCAGGAAGATACAGACTTTCATAAACAAATGTTTGGCCCTGAAACGCGGATAACAATATTTGTTAAGAATGACAACCAGTGTGATGATGTCACAATGATACAACGTTAAAATATCTCCAAAATTAACGATGAAATGTAGGGTTAAAAATAATGCGTTAGATACTAGGAGACATGCTCGCCCATGCCAGCTTTCCCACCGCCATTTAAAACTAACGAGTTAGAAGCGCAGACGAAACGTTTACCCTTTGTAGACGGGAGAGAACGGAGGACACAAAAAAGGAAAAATATGACTGAACACGTGTTGGAAGTTCGAACGGCAAAAAGACGCAAGTGCGGGGGGGGGAAGGAAAAAATTTCACGTCCCGAGTTGACATAAAGTAAGGAAATGGACAAGAAATGGACATTAGCTCTGGATCGAGACAGTCATTTCTTGGACGATTTTCGATACTTGGTCTTTATTTGAATGCCGCGGCAAAACACATGAGGGAAGGTTCTCGAACAAATTTCAGAAAATTAAACTTGAGAAAAAATACGTTTTTTCTTAATAATAGAGTTATGAAAATAAAACCTAGCTAGTTTGATAGCTCATCTTGAGCAGAGAAATAATATGCTTTCAATTATACAGACGGATAGATAATAAGGAAGATATTGACAAAAGACTGTATTGTTCATATCAGGCAAGCGACTGCACTGTTAACCCATGTCACTAAAAGTAACCAAAATCTTGGCCTTGAGTCTGCAAACGTAAAAATCGAGCTGTAATTAAAGAGAGGGAATGTGGTGGAGAATTGTAGCTAAAAATAACTTAGACAGCAGATTCGTGTAGGAAATACATGTAAAACCAAGTGTGTTTTTATGAAAAAACAAGTAGAGGCAGACGGACTAACAGACCGTAATACATACGTGACTGAGATTTGACTGAAGTGACTTTTGGTTGCCAATTTGAAAGTTAGGGGGGAAGTCGGCGATTGGTCAACGCATTTTATAGTAGCGTGATAGAGAGGTGAAAGTTTGCCATTTAACATAAGTCTGTTCAGAGACACAGTTTGAATCCAGAATGGTGTTGATTCCATAAGAATATAACTTTATAAGTGGGACGCCATCATACGGCCAGCAGCTCAGCTGAGTTTTGCTAGCAAACTTTAACTGTGTTCTCATTTCTGAATTCTGGTAAGAATGAATAATATATTTATTCTGTATATTTTAATAATTCGAGTGATTGATACTGCCATATCATAAAAATGATTACGACAAGTAAGTGTTCGCTCTAGATCCCCAGCCCTAGATCAGGGTCTAGAGACATACATACAAAGAAAATATATAGGAACGCCTAAATGAAACTATGGAAAAGGATCTAGTGTTGAGATCAGTGGAACATATCACCTATCTTATTTAATAGCAGGAAGCTATTGCACATATCTCAGATGTAATGTAGTCTTGGGGAACTGATACTATGTGAAACCAACTTGGTAAGATGTGCTGTGTGGTCAGAGAGATCTGACCTAGTCTATGTGGTGTTGTTGTGTGTAGTGTTGTGTGCAGAAGTGGTTCAGAAGATAGAGTTCTGACACATGACCAATACTTTTGTTTCAGAACTGTGAGTTTCTATTTGGCACCAAAGCGGTGTCAAATGATGTATTAATATATACAAGTGTGGACCAGAGCAGTCTGTCATTGTGTCAGAGCAGCCGTATATTGCCCCCTGCACGGAGAGGTGGGGCCACCAGACTTCTGTACAGGATCGATGCAGGCAGATAAGTCATATCTGGCCTGCTGGACTTTCACCAACAACATTTTCATCTAAATTACCCCTAATTCAGCATTAAATAAAGCCATGACATTGGGGAAATTAAACTATATATATATTTATCCCTTAAGTCAACGGACAATGTTTGGCAGTCATAGACTGGGAGTGATGACACCACCCCAACAGCATATCTAGTAATAAGTTCTCCTGTGACTAGCTTAATATAATTATTATTAACCAGTCATTTGAATTAATTAAGTACACATTTTCCATTTTATTATGTCACATGATTTTGCATTCCATTTATGACTCCATAATATTTCTTATGTTCTGACCAACTAAACATTTGGTTCAGAACAAAATAAATTTATCAAAAGATTTAACTTGTAAAACTAAAACAGCCTGAGTTAGTTCAGTGTGTCATAAATTTTATTAATATTATTAGACTTCTTAAATATCTGTGTGTGTGTGTGTGTGTGTACTCTACCACAACACAGTACATATCATTACCCTAGACTTTTAACGTAGCCACATTCATTAGTAAAAAAGATATGTGTGAGGTCGTAAGTGGTAGTACGAAGGGCCTTCTGTAATTCACATCTACATTTATCTCAGGAGCCTTCACAACTGACCTCATACATCACACTAGGTGACATCAACCATACAATACCATCAAAATCCACTACATATATTGGGGTCTCTTCCAGGGATAATTAGCTTATCAATAATAGTAGGATCACATGGTGGAAGAATTAAAATTAGGGGAACAAATTGTAAAAATTAAAAGTGTCCCTTAAAATTGGAAGTGAGAATAAAAGTTGGTGAATCTTCACAGCCAGTGGTAATTAACTAGTTAACTGGCTAATTAGAATTACCTTAATCAATAATTAATTAGAATTACTTTAGTTATTGATTGGTTAGAATTTTACCTTGAGCATTGTTATTTTGTGTGATGGCGGAGTTAGCAAAGTTCAGATCAGCTGCTGTGCTAACGGCGAAGGATATGGGAATGGATGGTCAGGTTTTAATTCAGTATGTAACTGCTGAATGTGACAAGTATATTGAACGGGAAGAAAGAAGATTAGAAAAAGAGGCCGAAAGAAAATTAGAGTCTGAAAGGTTGGCTGAAGAGAAGAGGTTAGAGGCTGAAAAAGAAATTAAGAGGTTGCAGATTGAGGCTGAGGCTAAGAGACTGCAGATTGAGGCTGACAAAGAGGCTAAGGCATTAGAGGCAGAAGAAAAACGACAGCAAAGGGAAGCAGAAGATAAGAGAAGGGAAGCAGAAGATAAAAGATTGACTGCCGAAAGGGAGGCAGAAGATAGAAGGTTGCAAAGGGAGCACGAATTACGACTAAGGGAGCTGGAGTTACAAGGCCAGGCTCCTGAAAATGGTGCCAGCCCTTTTGCCTCAGATGCTGCAGCTAGTCAGGGTGCCTCAAACTCAGCTATGGGGTTTCATTTAGACCATTTTGTTGAAAGAGACGATGACATCGAGGGGTACCTCAGTCGTTTTGAGTTATTAGCTACTACATATGGGTTAGAGAGAGAGAGGTGGAGTTTAAAGTTATCACAGGGACTGAGAGGTACTTCTTATGAAGTCTTCGCAAAAATGAACAGAGAAGACCAAGACAATTATGACATGTTAAAGCAGGCTTTGTTATTGAGGTACGAAAAAAATGGTGAATTTTATCGTAAGAAATTTAGAAATGCCAAACTGTTGTCTGGGGAGACATACCACCAATTCTCTGCCAGACTGGAAACCTATTTGGAGAAATGGACTGCTCTGGGGAAGACCCAAGATCTTAAAGAGATGATCATGATAGAGCAATTGAGAGAGTCCATGGCTCCAGACATGAGAAAATTTCTCATGGAACAAGGTGCAGAGAAGTTGGGGGAGATTTTAAATGTCGCTGAGAGGTATCAGGCAGCCCAGGCAGAGGTAAGTGGCAATAAAAAGAAGCACATAGAAACTTTTAAAGCTCCACAGCCATTTAATAAATTTGAAAATAGAGAACAGGGTAATAAAGGCAGGACAAACTTTGAACGGCCAAGAAATGACTATCGAGACAGAAACTCACAGTTCAATGACCAAAAATACAATGAAAGAAAACCGTTTAACCAAGGAAAAAGATGGTGCAAATGGTGCAAGAAAGATAACCATAACACCGAATTTTGTAGAAGGAAACCTTCAAACATTGCTGCAATGAAGTCGGGGACTCAAAGATTAAAGGTTAATCCTAATGGACAGCAGGAACCTTATCACCCCCCAGTTTGTGAGGATGTTATTTGTAATGGGGTCACCATAAGGTGCCTTTATGATACAGGTTTGGATTATGATTCAGTTGTGAAGTCTAGCCTAGTGGACCCAAGTCAGTATACCACAGAAACAGTGGAAATACAAGGGGCGACTAAGGACATACCACTCATGACACTTCCCATCGCAAGGATAACGGTAAAAACTCGCTATGTGGAAGGAGAAATCAGAGCAGCAGTGATAGATGAACCAATCTACCCTCTGATATTGGGGTGTAGATACGTCTTCTTGGGGAATCCCGAGAGACCTGTGATCATGGCGACAGTGCAGACCAGGTCACAGAAAAAGGAGGAAGAAGGTGAACCTATAAATGCTCATCCAGAGGAGATGAGGAAGGCGCAGGCTGAGGATAGGACACTCAAGCCATGTTTTAAAAAATTGCCCAAATGCCCCACACCTCCAAGCAAGGGGGAATATTTTATGAAGGACAGATTGCTATATAGGAAGACAGGAACTAGATCCACTGGTCACGGACAGTTGGTTCTTCCCAAGGTATATAGGGCAAATTTAATAAGGAGCTTACATGTTGGAAAAGATGGTGACCATGAGAAAGTCGGTACCATCTGCCAAAAAGTTGCTCGAAAATACTATTGGCCCGACGTAAATGTCGATATTGAAAACTTTGTAGAAGCATGTGGCGTATTTCATGAGGGAACACCCACAAAGGGAAAATATGTGCAGGACCTAGAAACGCCACGGGGCACTCTTAGGCCTGGAAGGAAAAAATTATTATACTCAGGTAGACAAAGTGCAATGGGAGCCCCCTTTTCACACCCAGTCTTCACTTGAATGGATTAACATGGCCACTATGCGACGAGTACAAAGAGGAAATTTACCCCAGAATAAACTGACAATCCCTCGGTCAGAGTTATATAAACTGGATGAAACTAAAAGAGAGCGAAGATCTCTCATAAGCAATCTAAAGTGGGGAGACAAACCCAAGAAAAAAAATTGGTAGTGGTCGATTTGTGAGTGATGATTCTAGGAAGAAAAGTCCTCATTATAAAGCTTCTAATGGAAGGGACCCGACGGGTTCCATGAAAAATAAGGATAAAAATTTAAAGGTCCAGATGTAGCACTATTAAGGACCTGGACAGATGAGAAGGCAGAAGAGATTGTTACCTCATCTTATCAATACGTGAACGAACTGACCACTCGTCTGAAAGCTGGATGGAAACTGGCAAATGATAATTTGAGACAAGCCAGGAAGAAACATGCAGCATATTTTAATAGGAAGGCAAAGGACAGAGAACTAGCTGTGGGAGAGAAGGTGCTTCTTCTACTACCCGGCAGCCAGAATAAATTACAAATTGGATGGCAAGGTCCATATACGGTTCTAGAGAAGGTGTCTAGAACAAACTATAAAATTGACAAAAAGGGGAAGGAGAAAGTTTATCATGTAAACCTTTTAAAGAAGTATCTGGACAGACCACTCCAGGAAAGCACCCCCTTACTGACCTTGGCTATCGCAACTCAAATGCAAAAGGAACCACTCACCTCGCATGAATACCCATTACATCCTTGTGAAACAGCGGCACAGGTAAAAGTCAGTAAGCACCTGACTAAAAATCAGAGGGAGAGAGTTCAACAGGTTCTGGAGGAACATACAGATGTATTAACAGATAAACCAGGACATACAAATTTGCTACAGTATGACATGAAACTGGTAGACTCAAACCCAATCTGTATGAGAGCCTATTCTATTCCGTTCGCGAAGGAGAAGGCATTGAAGGAAGAAATAGATTATTTGTTGAAGGAGGGGATTATTTCACACAGTGAATCATCTTTTAGCTCCAGTGTCGTTTTGTTGAGGAAACCGTCTGGGGAACACAGACTGTGCATAGATTACAGGAAACTGAATGCTGTCACAGAAGGACAAGTGGATCCATTACCAGACACAAAACAGTTATTTGCCAGATTAAACAAGGCAAAATACTTTTCAAAGGTGGATCTTAGTAAAGGCTATTACCAGATTCCAGTGAAGCCTGAAGTGAGACCTTATTTAGCGTTTAGCACATCGGAAGGACATTATGAATTCAACATGCTACCATTCGGATTGAAAAATGCTCCGAGTGTATTTTCAAGGATGATGCGCAAATTGTTGGATCCCCTGAATAACCCATGTATCACGAATTTCATGGATGATATTCTCGTCGCCACAGAGACATTTGAAGAACACATTGACGCTCTAAAAATGTTATTTAATAGGCTTAGGGAGGCGAACTTAACTGCTAGGCCAACAAAATGTTGTATTGGATGCAAAGAGTTGGAATTCTTGGGACACACTGTATATCAGGGTAACATGACCCCTGATCCCAAGAACTTGGAAAAACTGCAGAGAGCACCTAGACCACAAACAAAAAAGGACGTGCGATCATTCGTGTCGTTATGCGGATTTTATCAAAAATATATCAAAAATTTTAACTCTATTTGTGCTCCTCTGACTGATCTGACTCGCAAGGGACTTCCAGATAAAATTATTTGGACTGCGCAATGTGAATTAGCTTTCCAAGAATTAAAGGAAAAACTCACTAGCAAGCCTATTCTCAAATTGCCTGATTTGACACAGGACTTTGTGGTGAGAACAGATGCAAGTAATGTAGGCCTCGGGGCGGCCTTGTTGCAGAGGTCATCTTCACCAGATGGGGAACTGAACCCAGTCGCTTATGCAAGCCGCAAATTGAATAAAGCGGAACAAGGATATTCCACAAGCGAAAAGGAATGTTTAGCGTTAATCTGGGCAATAAAGAAGTTTCAAATCTATCTGTATGGTAGGACTTTTGTGGTCCAGACGGATCATCAGCCCCTCGTATTCTTATCTCAGGCTAAGCATGAAAACGCAAGATTGCTGAGGTGGTCTTTGTTACTGCAACCTTATCAGTTTATTATCAAATACATCCCAGGCAAATTGAATGTCGGTGCAGATTTCCTCAGTCGGCACCCCTGTGATCAAGATTAGATAGTGGCAGGCGTGAGGAGAGATTTTAACTATGTGTATCACTGGTTTTGGAACTTGCCGTAGTGCATGTTCTCAGGTGGGGACATGTGTGATGATGTCACAATGATACAACGTTAAAATATCTCCAAAATTAACGATGAAATGTAGGGTTAAAAATAATGCGTAAGATACTAGGAGACATGCTCGCCCATGCCAGCTTTCCCACCGCCATTTAAAACTAACGAGTTAGAAGTGCAGACGAAACGTTTACCCTTTGTAGACGGGAGAGAACGGAGGACACAAAAAAAGGAAAAATATGACTGAACACGTGTTTGAAGTTCGAACGGCAAAAAGACGCAAGGGGGGTGAAAGGAAAAAAAAGTCACGTCCCGAGTTGACATAAAGTAAGGAAATGGACAAGAAATGGACATTGGCTCTGGATCGAAACAGTCATTTCTTGGGCGCTTTTCGATACTTGGTCTTTATTTGAATGCCGCGGCAAAACACATGAGGGAAGGATCTCGAACAAATTTCAAAAAATTAAACTTGAGAAAAAATACGTTTTTTCTTAATAATAGAGTTATGAAAATAAAACCTAGCTAGTTTGATAGCCCATCTTGAGCAGAGAAATAATATGCTTTCAATTATACAGACGGATAGATAATAAGGAAGATATTGACAAAAGACTGTATTGTTCATAACAGACAAACGACTGCACTGTTAACCCATGTCACTAAAAGTAACCAAAATCTTGGCCTTGAGTCTGCAAACGTAAAAATCGAGCTGTAATTAAAGAGAGGGAATGTGGTGGAGAATTGTAGCTAAAAATAACTTAGACAGCAGATTCGTGTAGGAAATGCATGTAAAACCAAGTGTGTTTTTATGAAAAAACAAGTAGAGGCAGACGGACTAACAGACCGTAATACATACTTGACTGAGATTTGACTGAAGTGACTTTTGGTTGCCAATTTGAAAGTTAGGGGGGAAGTCGGCGATTGGTCAACGCATTTTATAGTAGCGTGATAGAGAGGTGAAAGTTTGCCATTTAACATAAGTCTGTTCAGAGACACAGTTTGAATCCATGAATGGTGTTGATTCCATAAGAATATAACTTTATAAGTGGGACGCCATCATACGGCCAGCAGCTCAGCTGAGTTTTGCTAGCAAACTTTAACTGTGTTCTCATTTCTGAATTCTGGTAAGAATGAATAATATTTATTCTGTATATTTTAATAATTCGAGTGATTGATACTGCCATATCATAAAAAAATGATTACGACAAGTAAGTGTTCGCTCTAGATCCCCAGCCCTAGATCAGGGTCTAGAGACATACATACAAAGAAAATATATAGGAACGCCTAATTGAAACTATGAAAAAGGATCTAGTGTTGAGATCAGTGGAACATATCACCTATCTTATTTAATAGCAGGAAGCTATTGAACATATCTCAGATGTAATGTAGTCTTGGGGAACTGATACTATGTGAAACCAACTTGGTAAGATGTGCTGTGTGGTCAGAGAGATCTGACCTAGTCTATGTGGTGTTGTTGTGTGTAGTGTTGTGTACAGAAGTGGTTCAGAAGATAGAGTTCTGACACATGACCAATACTTTTGTTTCAGAACTGTGAGTTTCCATTTGGCACCAAAGCGGTGTCAAATGATGTATTAATATATACAAGTGTGGACCAGAGCAGTCTGTCATTGTGTCAGAGCAGCCGTATATTGCCCCCTGCACGGAGAGGTGGGGCCGCCAGACTTCTGTACAGGATCGATGCAGGCAGATAAGTCATATCTGGCCTGCTGGACTTTCACCAACAACATTTTCATCTAAATTACCCCTAATTCAGCATTAAATAAAGCCAAGACATTGGGGAAATTAAACTATATATATTTATCCCTTAAGTCATCGGACAATGTTTGGCAGTCATAGACTAGGAGTGATGACACCACCCCAACAGCATATCTAGTAATAAGTTCTCCTGTGACTAGCTTAATATATTTATTATTAACCAGTTATTTGAATAATTAATTACACATTTTCCATTTCATTATGTAATATGATTTTGCATTCAATTTATGACTCCATAATATTTCTTATGTTCTGACCAACTAAACATTTGGTTCAGAACAAAATAAATTTATCAAAAGATTAATTTGTAAAACTAAAACAGCCTGAGTTAGTTCAGTGTGTCATAAATTTTATTAATATTATTAGACTTCTTAAATATCTGTGTGTGTGTGTGTGTGTGTGTGTGTGTGTGTGTACTCTACCACAACACAGTACATATCATTACCCTAGACTTTTAACGTAGCCACATTCATTAGTAAAAAAGATATGTGTGAGGTCGTAAGTGGTAGTACGAAGGGCCTTCTGTAATTCACATCTACATTTATCTCAGGAGCCTTCACAACTGACCTCATACATCACACTAGGTGACATCAACCATACAATACCATCAAAATCAACTACATATATTGGGGTCTTGTCTCGGGATAATTAGCTTATCAGTAATATTAGGATCTCCTGGTGGGAGAATTAAAATTAGGGGAACAAATTGTAAAAATTAAAAGTGTCCCTTAAAATTGGAAGTGAGAATAAAAGTTGGTGAATCTTCACAGCCAGTGGTAATTAACTAGTTAACTGGCTAATTAGAATTACCTTAGTCTAATAGTAATAGAATTACTTTAGTTATTTATTGGTTGGATTTTTACCTTGATCATTGTTATTTTGTGTGATGGCGGAGTTAGCAAAGTTCAGATCAGCTGCTGTGCTAACGGCGAAGGATATGGGAATGGATGGTCAGGTTTTAATTCAGTATGTAACTGCTGAATGTGACAAGTATATTGAACGGGAAGAAAGAAGATTAGAAAAAGAGGCCGAAAGAAAATTAGAGTCTGAAAGGTTGGCTGAAGAGAAGAGGTTACAAGTTGAGGCTGATAGAGAACTTAATTGAGGCTGACAATTGAGGCTGAGGCATAAGAGGCAGAAGATTGACAGCAAAGGGAAGCAGACAAAGAGGCTAAGAGAAGATAAAAGATTGACTGCCGAAAGGGAGAAGCAGAAGATAGAAGGTTGCAAAGGGAGCACGAATTACGACTAAGGGAGCTGGAGTTACAAGGCCAGGCTCCTGAAAATGGTGCCAGCCCTTTTGCCTCAGATGCTGCAGCTAGTCAGGGTGCCTCAAACTCAGCTATGGGGTTTCATTTAGACCATTTTGTTGAAAAAGACGATGACATCGAGGGGTACCTCAGTCGTTTTGAGTTATTAGCTACTACATATGGGTTAGAGAGAGAGAGAGGTGGAGTTTAAAGTTATCACAGGGACTGAGAGGTACTTCTTATGAAGTCTTCGCAAAAATGAACAGAGAAGACCAAGACAATTATGACATGTTAAAGCAGGCTTTGTTATTGAGGTACGAAAAAAAATGGTGAATTTTATCGTAAGAAATTTAGAAATGCCAAACTGTTGTCTGGGGAGACATACCACCAATTCTCTGCCAGACTGGAAACCTATTTGGAGAAATGGACTGCTCTGGGGAAGACCCAAGATCTTAAAGAGATGATCATGATAGAGCAATTGAGAGAGTCCATGGCTCCAGACATGAGAAAATTTCTCATGGAACAAGGTGCAGAGAAGTTGGGGGAGATTTTAAATGTCGCTGAGAGGTATCAGGCAGCCCAGGCAGAGGTAAGTGGCAATAAAAAAGAAGCACATAGAAACTTTTAAAGCTCCACAGCCATTTAATAAATTTGAAAATAGAGAACAGGGTAATAAAGGCAGGACAAACTTTGAACGGCCAAGAAATGACTATCGAGACAGAAACTCACAGTTCAATGACCAAAAATACAATGAAAGAAAACCGTTTAACCAAGGAAAAAGATGGTGCAAATGGTGCAAGAAAGATAACCATAACACCGAATTTTGTAGAAGGAAACCTTCAAACATTGCTGCAATGAAGTCGGGGACTCAAAGATTAAAGGTTAATCCTAATGGACAGCAGGAACCTTATCACCCCCCAGTTTGTGAGGATGTTATTTGTAATGGGGTCACCATAAGGTGCCTTTATGATACAGGTTTGGATTATGATTCAGTTGTGAAGTCTAGCCTAGTGGACCCAAGTCAGTATACCACAGAAACAGTGGAAATACAAGGGGCGACTAAGGACATACCACTCATGACACTTCCCATCGCAAGGATAACGGTGAAAACTCGCTATGTGGAAGGAGAATCAGAGCAGCAGTGATAGATGAACCAATCTACCCTCTGATATTGGGGTGTAGATACGTCTTCTTGGGGAATCCCGAGAGACCTGTGATCATGGCGACAGTGCAGACCAGGTCACAGAAAAAGGAGGAAGAAGGTGAACCTATAAATGCTCATCCAGAGGAGATGAGGAAGGCGCAGGCTGAGGATAGGACACTCAAGCCATGTTTTAAAAAATTGCCCAAATGCCACACACCTCCAAGCAAGGGAGAATATTTTATGAAGGACAGATTGCTATATAGGAAGACAGGAACTAGATCCACTGGTCACGGACAGTTGGTTCTTCCCAAGGTATATAGGGCAAATTTAATAAGGAGCTTACATGTTGGAAAAGATGGTGACCATGAGAAAGTCGGTACCATCTGCCAAAAAGTTGCTCGAAAATACTATTGGCCCGACGTAAATGTCGATATTGAAAACTTTGTAGAAGCATGTGGCGTATTTCATGAGGGAACACCCACAAAGGGAAAATATGTGCAGGACCTAGAAACGCCACGGGGCACTCTTAGGCCTGGAAGGAAAAATTATTATACTCAGGTAGACAAAGTGCAATGGGAGCCCCCTTTTCACACCCAGTCTTCACTTGAATGGATTAACATGGCCACTATGCGACGAGTACAAAGAAGAAATTTACCCCAGAATAAACTGACAATCCCTCGGTCAGGATTATATAAACTGGATGAAACTAAAAGAGAGCGAAGATCTCTCATAAGCAATCTAAAGTGGGGAGACAAACCCAAGAAAAAAATTGGTAGTGGTCGATTTGTGAGTGATGATTCTAGGAAGAAAAGTCCTCATTATAAAGCTTCTAATGGAAGGGACCCGACGGGTTCCATGAAAAATAAGGATAAAAATTTAAAGGTCCAGATGTAGCACTATTAAGGACCTGGACAGATGAGAAGGCAGAAGAGATTGTTACCTCATCTTATCAATACGTGAACGAACTGACCACTCGTCTGAAAGCTGGATGGAAACTGGCAAATGATAATTTGAGACAAGCCAGGAAGAAACATGCAGCATATTTTAATAGGAAGGCAAAGGACAGAGAACTAGCTGTGGGAGAGAAGGTGCTTCTTCTACTACCCGGCAGCCAGAATAAATTACAAATTGGATGGCAAGGTCCATATACGGTTCTAGAGAAGGTGTCTAGAACAAACTATAAAATTGACAAAAAGGGGAAGGAGAAAGTTTATCATGTAAACCTGTTAAAGAAGTATCTGGACAGACCACTCCAGGAAAGCACCCCCTTACTGACCTTGGCTATCGCAACTCAAATGCAAAAGGAACCACTCACCTCGCATGAATACCCATTACATCCTTGTGAAACAGCCGCACAGGTAAAAGTCAGTAAGCACCTGACTAAAAATCAGAGGGAGAGAGTTCAACAGGTTCTGGAGGAACATACAGATGTATTAACAGATAAACCAGGACATACAAATTTGCTACAGTATGACATGAAACTGGTAGACTCAAACCCAATCTGTATGAGAGCCTATTCTATTCCGTTCGCGAAGGAGAAGGCATTGAAGGAAGAAATAGATTATTTGTTGAAGGAGGGGATTATTTCACACAGTGAATCATCTTTTAGCTCCAGTGTCGTTTTGTTGAGGAAACCGTCTGGGGAACACAGACTGTGCATAGATTACAGGAAACTGAATGCTGTCACAGAAGGACAAGTGGATCCATTACCAGACACAAAACAGTTATTTGCCAGATTAAACAAGGCAAAATACTTTTCAAAGGTGGATCTTAGTAAAGGCTATTACCAGATTCCAGTGAAGCCTGAAGTGAGACCTTATTTAGCGTTTAGCACATCGGAAGGACATTATGAATTCAACATGCTACCATTCGGATTGAAAAATGCTCCGAGTGTATTTTCAAGGATGATGCGCAAATTGTTGGATCCCCTGAATAACCCATGTATCACGAATTTCATGGATGATATTCTCGTCGCCACAGAGACATTTGAAGAACACATTGACGCTCTAAAAATGTTATTTAATAGGCTTAGGGAGGCGAACTTAACTGCTAGGCCAACAAAATGTTGTATTGGATGCAAAGAGTTGGAATTCTTGGGACACACTGTATATCAGGGTAACATGACCCCTGATCCCAAGAACTTGGAAAAACTGCAGAGAGCACCTAGACCACAAACAAAAAAGGACGTGCGATCATTCGTGTCGTTATGCGGATTTTATCAAAAATATATCAAAAATTTTAACTCTATTTGTGCTCCTCTGACTGATCTGACTCGCAAGGGACTTCCAGATAAAATTATTTGGACTGCGCAATGTGAATTAGCTTTCCAAGAATTAAAGGAAAAACTCACTAGCAAGCCTATTCTCAAATTGCCTGATTTGACACAGGACTTTGTGGTGAGAACAGATGCAAGTAATGTAGGCCTCGGGGCGGCCTTGTTGCAGAGGTCATCTTCACCCGATGGGGAACTGAACCCAGTCGCTTATGCAAGCCGCAAATTGAATAAAGCGGAACAAGGATATTCCACAAGCGAAAAGGAATGTTTAGCGTTAATCTGGGCAATAAAGAAGTTTCAAATCTATCTGTATGGTAGGACTTTTGTGGTCCAGACGGATCATCAGCCCCTCGTATTCTTATCTCAGGCTAAGCATGAAAACGCAAGATTGCTGAGGTGGTCTTTGTTACTGCAACCTTATCAGTTTATTATCAAATACATCCCAGGCAAATTGAATGTCGGTGCAGATTTCCTCAGTCGGCACCCCTGTGATCAAGATTAGATAGTGGCAGGCGTGAGGAGAGATTTTATCTATGTGTATCACTGGTTTTGGAACTTGCCGTAGTGCATGTTCTCAGGTGGGGACATGTGTGATGATGTCACAATGATACAACGTTAAAATATCTCCAAAATTAACGATGAAATGTAGGGTTAAAAATAATGCGTAAGATACTAGGAGACATGCTCGCCCCACGCCAGACTTTCCCACCGCCATTTTAAACTAACGAGTTAGAAGTGCAGACGAAACGGTTACCCTTTGTAGACGGGAGAGAACGGAGGACACAAAAAAAAGGAAAAAATATGACTGAACGCGTGTTTGAAGTTCGAACGGCAAAAAGACGCAAGTGGGGGTGAAAGAAAAAAAAATTCACGTCCCGAGTTGACATAAAGTAAGGAAATGGACAAGAAATGGACATTGGCTCTGGATCGAGACAGTCATTTCTTGGACGGTTTTTCGATACTTGGTCTTTATTTGAATGCCGCGGCAAAACACACGAGGGAAGGTTCCCGAACAAATTTCAAAAAAATTAAACTTGAGAAAAAAATGTTTTTTTCGTAATAATAGAGTTATGAAAATAAAACCTAGCTAGTTTGATAGCCCATCTTGAGCAGAGAAATAATATGCTTTCAATTATACAGACGGATAGATAATAAGGAAGATATTGACAAAAGACTGTATTGTTCATATCAGACGAACGACTGCTCTGTTAACCCAGGTCACTAAAAGTAACCAAAATCTTGGCCTTGAGTCTGCAAACGTAAAAATCGAGCTGTAATTAAAGAGAGGGAATGTGGTGGAGAATTGTAGCTAAAAATAACTTAGGCAGCAGAATCGTGTAGGAAATACATGAAAAACCAAGTGTGTTTTTATGAAAAAACAAGTAGAGGCAGACGGACTAACAGACCGTAATACATACTTGACTGAGATTTGACTGAAGTGACTTTTGGTTGCCAATTTGAAAGTTAGGGGGGAAGTCGGCGATTGGTCAACGCATTTTATAGTAGCGTGATAGAGAGGTGAAAGTTTGCCATTTAACATAAGTCTGTTCAGAGACACAGTTTGAATCCATGAATGGTGTTGATTCCATAAGAATATAACTTTATAAGTGGGACGCCATCATACGGCCAGCAGCTCAGCTGAGTTTTGCTAGCAAACTTTAACTGTGTTCTCATTTCTGAATTCTGGTAAGAATGAATAATATTTATTCTGTATATTTTAATAATTCGAGTGATTGATACTGCCATATCATAAAAATGATTACGACAAGTAAGTGTTCGCTCTAGATCCCCAGCCCTAGATCAGGGTCTAGAGACATACATACAAAGAAAATATATAGGAACGCCTAAATGAAACTATGAAAAAGGATCTAGTGTTGAGATCAGTGGAACATATCACCTATCTTATTTAATAGCAGGAAGCTATTGCACATATCTCAGATGTAATGTAGTCTTGGGGAACTGATACTATGTGAAACCAACTTGGTAAGATGTGCTGTGTGGTCAGAGAGATCTGACCTAGTCTATGTGGTGTTGTTGTGTGTAGTGTTGTGTGCAGAAGTGGTTCAGAAGATAGAGTTCTGACACATGACCAATACTTTTGTTTCAGAACTGTGAGTTTCTATTTGGCACCAAAGCGGTGTCAAATGATGTATTAATATATACAAGTGTGGACCAGAGCAGTCTATCATTGTGTCAGAGCAGCCGTATATTGCCCCCTGCACGGAGAGGTGGGGCCACCAGACTTCTGTACAGGATCGATGCAGGCAGATAAGTCATATCTGGCCTGCTGGACTTTCACCAACAACATTTTCATCTAAATTACCCCTAATTCAGCATTAAATAAAGCCATGACATTGGGGAAATTAAACTATATATCTTTAGTCCTTAAGTCAACGGACAATGTTTGGCAGTCATAGACTGGGAGTGATGACACCACCCCAACAGCATATCTAGTAATAAGTTCTCCTGTGACTAGCTTAATATAATTATTATTAACCAGTCATTTGAAATAATTAAGTACACATTTTCCATTTTATTATGTCACATGATTTTGCATTCCATTTATGACTCCATAATATTTCTTATGTTCTGACCAACTAAACATTTGGTTCAGAACAAAATAAATTTATCAAAAGATTTAACTTGTAAAACTAAAACAGCCTGAGTTAGTTCAGTGTGTCATAAATTTTATTAATATTATTAGACTTCTTAAATATCTGTGTGTGTGTGTGTGTGTGTGTACTCTACCACAACACAGTACATATCAGAACCCTAGACTTTTAACGTGGCCACATTCATTAGTAAAAAAGATATGTGTGAGGTCGTAAGTGGTAGTACGAAGGGCCTTCTGTAATTCACATCTACATTTATCTCAGGAGCCTTCACAACTGACCTCATACATCACACTAGGTGACATCAACCATACAATACCATCAAAATCCACTACAACCAGGAAGATACAGACTTTCATAAACAAATGTTTGGCCCTGAAACGCGGATAACAACATTTGTTAAGAATGACAACCAGAAAGATACAGACTTTCATAAACCAAAGTTTGCTCAGAATGGAAAGGTTAAAGTTGTATGACAAGACCACCAATGTGGAACTAACTAATAGGGAGAACCAGACCAACATGAGTGGGAACGAACGAACTTTATTTTCGAAGAATTGGGCGCGCAGGCCCGTCTAACATTCTGCCCTTCCACTCTCATTTATCTTGCAAACTATATCCTTTCATTCCCACATGTTACTTAAAGCATTAATATGAAGGCATGCAACATTATAAAGGTAATATGACAGTGTACGTTTACAGTATGCAGTCATAATCAAAATTAAGTATTTTAAAAAAAAAATCCGTACAGTAAATCATGAATTCGAACATAATCAGATTAGGTGGGATAGTATCAGAACTCATGAAGTATTTGACAGTCTGCTATTGAGTGGGGTGAGACTTGATGTTATTTCTTTGCCCTCCTTAACCCAAGAGCAGAATCAGTAGGAGAGATAGATGGACATAACTTTATTTAAAAGGGTAAAGAATTGGGGACCCAGGTCTGTCCGACCATCCAGCCCTTTATCTTTCATTCTGTATCCCGACACTCACTCATGTGTTCATCAACAATTAATCTGCATTTTTGAATGTGTCATTCAACATGAATACAAACTATAAGGGGAAGACCCTGGTGATGGATAGATGACACACATTCAAAAACCATTTGATATCGTTACAAGGCAATCCCAGATCTGGAAGCCCCATAGTAAGAAAGATAGAGAGAGAGAAACAAAACACACACACAGAGAAGAGAAGTGCAGACAAATGTGAGAGAGATAAATATGTCATGAAAAGATCTTCAAAGGATGGCACAGGACATTAGAGCTTGGCATGTTTTGGTTAAGGACCCTGTGTTCAGCGGGGATCTGAATGATAGTGATGAAAACGTGTGTTGCTTTAGCGACGAGAAATATGAGAGTGTAAATCGAAAACGTAGAATGGTGAATTATACAAAACGGAGCCAAGAAAACGAAAGAGACATGCGAAATAGAACCAAACTCTTCTTCACCTTTCACCTTTCACCTCCCTAAGGAGCATAGGTCTTCAACAAACTTATACCAAGTTTTCCT
The DNA here is from genome assembly GCA_024509875.1 of Oreohelix idahoensis. NCBI lineage: Eukaryota > Metazoa > Mollusca > Gastropoda > Stylommatophora > Oreohelicidae > Oreohelix > Oreohelix idahoensis. The sequence goes on along the minus strand of JAMPIV010006954.1, from coordinate 616,837 downwards.
GTCCTGTGCCATCAACGTAATGTCTTTTCATGTTTTCTCCATCTCTTTCATGAATGTCCCCCCAGTTCTCTTCTCCATGTGTTCTTTGGTCGTCCTCTATCTGTCTTACATGGGGATTCCAGAACATGAACTACTTGGTAACAGTGGCGTACTAAGGAGGGTGCGAGGGAGGCGGACCGCCCCGGGTGACAGCCAGAAAGGGGGTGCCATCAGACACTATTGTTATCGTACTTACTGTTGAAAATGTACTTGCAAGTGTTTTTTATTGGGGAAGGGGGTGTCAAGGGTGTGATCCGCTCCGGGTGCCAAGTACGTGAGGGACGCCTCTGCTTGGTAAGACTATCAACAAAGTTTTCTCATTGTCTGTCCTATCCATCCCCAGCGTCTTCTTCTCATCTCCTGTTTACACTGGAAGTTGTCTGGTTTTCATCATCAGTTCCACATAAGAAATCTTGTCCATACCCGTTCTATTCTACGCAAGCACCCACTTATGAAAGTCTGTAACTTTTTATTTATTTTTGTTGTTCTCCAATATTCAATAGCACTGATTTGAATTGAAGATTATGATTTTTGTGTTGGACTTGATTTATTTTGATCTCCATATATACCTACTTTTGCACCACCCTAATTATTAATAATTATATTATTATGTTAACATATTAGCATATTATTATATTAGCTATATCTACGATGTGCGTGCGTGCTTCAGTGCGCGCATATCCAAACACTGTTAGTCTCCATTTACCTCAGTCACCACTCTACAAACAACTTTCCAATTACATGCTACAGTGTGATATATGTAGAGATCAGCTCGCATGTACAAATCTCTTGCTTTTAGTGGTAGGCACCTAATCTTCGTGCGCTGAATATTAATAGGGAAATGTTATCTAGACGTTAATACCACACAAACAACCCTGGCACTCTCTCATTTTTCACTTTCAGCTGAAGAAACGAACGTGGGTTCAATATGATCCATTCGTTTGGACAATGTTTCTCAAAACGTGTTCCGAGGAACGTTCATCAATTCATACTCAGCGGTTCCGCGAGAAATCGCGGAATACATAAATACAACATTTAAATATCACGAGGCATTTCAAATATCGTTCTTATTTCAGGTTATAATAACGTGATATGTCGGCTGATTTTACTATTATTGGGTCGTGTGTTCGATACGGCCTTAAAAAAGAATTCAGAGGCTGTAATAAGGGGTCAAGTTTAGGGGTAGGTTTGGGAATTCTAAACCTAACCATAAACCCAAATCGTAATCCTAACCTTAACGACGTTGGCAACTTATTAGGATGACATAGAAGAAGACGTCTACAAATTCTATACGTATATAATAATTTCCATATTCTTTATCTTCTACCTCTATTACACTGGGATTGTCTGGTAATGCTATCAACAGATTTTCTCAGAGTGTGTCATACCTATCTCCAGTGACACGGAGAAGGCAACTGGAGATAGACATGAAGGAGTTGAGGAAAACATGGAAAAACCTTGAACTAATGCACAGGACAGGAAAACTTGAAATACGTTTGTTGAAAGGCTATGCTTCTTTGGGAGTTCAAAGGTGAAAGAGATATATAATAATTTAAACATTTGTCAGATCAGTAACAATCTTCTTATTTATTTATCATTAAAAAGACATATTTCTGCTTCAGTAATATAAATAACAATAAATTTTCAGTAATAGAAATGCGTCGCAAGGGTTCCTCCGTTTGTGGAAAGTTATTAGATGGGTTCCTTCTTGGTAAAAAAAAAAAAGGTTGAGAAACACTGCGTTACGAGCTATATTGTTCGTATAGAATCTTATTGCCCTGAATGTGTCTTACAATAGGTGGTAAAGTTTCGGCACTTATAAAACTGCCTTTATCTAGACATGCCTTAGACCCCTTGTGTACTCTAGAGCTCTGTTAATGTTTGTTTAAAAGGGGGAAGATAAGCAAGGAGTAACCATGGATGATTGGAAAACCGAGTAACTGTAAGAACTAAAAGTAGAAGCAGGGGCGGAATGACAGTTCTCTGGGCAAGGTAGGGTCATTGACCCTTGATTACTGATTCCGTATTGATTACTGGTTCTAAATGTCTAAATATCAGCTGTGGGTCTTCGGGCAGCACCCGTGGATAGAAAAGCAGATGAGGTTAAACATTCCATCAATTCTTTCTTCTTCTTCTTCGATCCTTAACCACCGACCGTCAAAGCAGTCAGTGGCCATCACGCCTAGTGGCGTCTTGTAGGGCAACAACAAATTGATTCCACTTTGCACGGTCGGTGGCCATCCTTCGTACAGTGCCCCAACTCTGGTTCATTCTTTGCATCTCAGCCTCCACAGTCCTCCGCCAAGTTGTTTTTGGTCGGCCTCTCTTTCGCTTTCCCTCAGGGGTCCAAAGCATAGCTGTTCTTATGATGGCATCGGGGTCTCTTCTGAGGACATGACCAACCAAGCTCCAGCGTCTGCCAACTATGATGGTGTGCATGTCCTCTTGCTTGCTAGAGTAAGCAGATCTTGGTTGGTGATGGTATTTGGCCAAAAGATGCGGTGAATTTTTCTTAGGCATGTTGTGTGAAAAGAGGACAATTTTGACATTTCCTTCTCTGTGACTCTCCAGCATTCCGCACCATAGAGAAGCACAGAAAGCACACAACTCTGGTATAATCTTAATTTTGTGCTTGTGCTGTATTGGGAGGACTTCCAGATGTTATTTAGGCTAAAGAAGGCTGTTCTTGCCTTATTCATTCTGATGTTGATGTCTTTGCCTGCCCCACCGTCCGGTGTTACTATGCTTCCTAGGTATGTAAAGGTATCTGTCTGTACCAGTTGCTGATTCCTTACTGATATGGGCTCAGGGTTGCTCACATTGAGCGTCATGATTCCATCAATTCGTTTCACACAAATTCCGGTCTTTCTGTTGTTCACAATCAATTATGTTTTTGTTACTTGCTTACTTTTACAGTTTCGGGAATACTCTTGCCGGGAATAAGTGTGGGGAACTGACATTTTCTTTAATCAAATGTGTCGCATTGATTTTTGTGAGCCCGTGTTGTTGTGGGATTTCTGCGAATTTGTCTATCCATCAACCTCTTGGCTTTTCTCATTCCTTAAAAGCAGATCATCTACTGTTGTATGTGCGTAGTAGCAATATATCGGGTTCCATTCTGATGAGATGGCAAAAACCACTTTATACTGTGTCTCTACATATTCGATGAGAATTACGTCGTGGGAGAAAAAAATCACGTCGTGGGGGGAAAATCACGGCGTGGGAGAAAAATCACGGCGTGGGAGAAAAATTACGTCGCGAGGGGCGGGAGGGGTGGGGGGGGGGGGGGGGGGGGGGAAATCACGGCGTGCGAGAAAAATTACGTCGTGGCAGAAAAAAATGCTCCAGAAAAGCCATTAATGGTAAAAGAAGATACAGAATGAGAAAGGGTGATATCAGAAGAAAAAAAATTGTATGAACTACATCTCACACGACGTAGATTTTCTCCCACGACGTGATTTTTTTTCCCTCGCCGGGATTTTTTTCCCTCGACGTGATCTTTCTCTTACGAAGTAATTTTTCGTCCATGGACGTGATTTTTCTCCCCTGTGTCTTCGACAGTGTCCATGCTTGACACTGAATGCAAAGAGTTAGTAAGAATATACTATACATATTTTTCTGTTACTCGTTGTTAAATATGATTATATAAACCAACCAGATAAGCACCAGCTGAACAAGAGAATTACGTTGGCGTTGAATATGGTACATAGAGAAAACCTGCTGATATCATTACAAAGCAGTTGTTTAGGAATCCATAGCGCAAAATCAATAAAAGGAGGTCTAAAGACACATAAGTAACGTGACTGGTGGCACACTTAAAAATTATACAGAGAACTTGGGAAATATTTGAGCGGATGGCACAGAAAATTTTGTGTAAACTGACTGTTGACATGTGCTTCGCGGGTAACTTATATGGTTTGTTTATAAACACACTACGTTATTTGATTATTACAAACACCTGTATTTCTGTTTGTTACTATTACTTTTAAACACTTACTTATAAACATTTAATTTTTTTTTTTTTTTACCTAGGACCACCTTCCTTTCTGTTGCATTCGAATATATTTTTGTCTTATGATTGACAACATATGTATTTCTATGTCGCGTAGTTACTGATAAACACCATTCTTTCCGTTATAACCGAACACATCTATTACCGTTCCGTTAAAAACACCTGTATTTCTGTTATTTATTAACACTGATTGTCTTGTTATTTACTGTTACACATGCCCTATGTTGGGGGAGGAGATGGGAGAGAGCTCACCTCACGGAAGGGAAAAGGGAAGGGGGGAGGGGTCTCATCGCAGCCTTTGTACATGCCTTTCCTTACATTATGAATTTTCTTACACTTATTCTATAACAAATAGGGGGCCTCACACTGTGAAATCACAACGGGCTGATCACCCGTTTGCCAGTCACTTCGATTACGGAAACAACAGCAAATGGGTTGATTTGCCGTTGCCCTAAAGACGCCATTAGGCGTGATGGGAAATAATGGCAAAGAAAACCTATCTGCTGTTGCCCTAAGACGCCACTAGGCGTAATGGCCACTGACTGCTTTGACGGTCGGTGGCTAAGGACGGAAGAAGACACTGTGAAATGGCCTGGGTCTTGTGCAAGCTCTCGGATGGGCCTACTGTTACCTGTAGAACTTTGTTCATGTGTTACATACAAGCACGTGCCTGTTTTGTTACCGCTTTGTTTCGTTAAATACGAACGCCTATATTTGAAATCCTTACACTCATGATGTATTTCTATTACGTCACAATTGTCAACAGTACCCTTCAGAGACCCAAGGAGCTTATGGCTTCAACAAATTCATGCCAAGTTCTCTTGTCCTGCGCCGTCTGCTCAAAATCTCTCCATATCTTCTTGTTAACCCTATCTCTATTTTTCTTCTCCATGTGTTTTCGATCTCCGTCTACCTCTCTAACCCCCCGGGGTTTCCATAACAAAAACTGCCTTGTAATGCTATCAACATGTTTCCTCAATATCTGTTCCATCCATCGCTAGCGTCTTCTAGCGTACGAACATGCCACGTACCAAATGTGGAGATTCTCCAAGAAGGAAAAAGGTGAGTCAGAAATTCAGACATCCTTTCGAGTTTATTTTTCCTGCTAATTATTATTATCTTCACCCTTTAGCTCTCCAGGGAGCATAGACCTTCAACAAACTTATGTCAGGTCTTCCTGTCACGTGCCATCCGCTCAAGGTCTTTCTATGTCTGCTTCACCCACTTCATGTCTGTGTGCTACCGGGATCCGAAAGGGGAGCAAAGAACAGCAACACTGTGACCTATCATGCACGTCGTAAAAGGCGACTAAGGAGGGCTGGGTATAGGACCGGTTACCACTTCCTGTAGACATTTTAAAACCACAACAATTTCAATAAACAACATGGGCAGGTAAACTAAAACAAAAACAAAACAAAAAAACTCAGCCATCAGGAGAAGGTTCTTTTTACTGCTCCAAGAGCCTTTTTAATAGAAGACCTTCGTCCATCTTGAATGACCTAGTGCAATTTAAAATGTTACGTGTGGTCTACTTGTCCATACTTGCACAGTTTTCTTGGCTTAAAGTTTCTATATGAAGAGGCATGCCCAACCATCCCTTTGTCGACCTTTACAAATCACTGGGAAACTTCATTCATTTTCCTTCGCGTTCCTTACGGAGCATGATGTCATTCCTTGCAGGGAGCCTACACCAAGGCGTTCACACGCTCTTGTAGCGGTGGGTTCTGTGGTATTTTGTTTTAAATGATGACCTTGCCAGTTCCATGCAAAACCTCATTTTATAAGCCTTGTACGACATGCATGAGGTTGCAGTAATCCTATTCTATCTTTGTCTCTTCAGAGACCCCCGGGACCTACACGGGTTGTGGGACCTACACGGGTTGTGGGACCTACACGGGTTGTTGGTAACAAATGTTACTATTCTTTGCCCCCCCCCCCCCTTTTCCTCCTATTTTGGCCCCGGTTATATACTGTTCATGCAGACACATACACATACTCCATTAGACGACAAGTGTAACGGTAGCTGTGTCATGTTACTGTCATATCTGATCTAGTTACCTGGAGTTTTTTTTTTTAATGTTTTCAGTACCTGAGTTGACCTCAATCTGTGTTTGAAAAATCGATTAGTATTATAAGAGTTAAAGGTACATTAGAGACACAGACGTAAAAATGAACAATAATACCCCGTTAGCGCGAGTGTTTGTGGAAGGTTGAACATTACAGCAATAAATTCGAAGAAGAAATCTTCATCTTGATCGAAACTCGTATGCTCCCTGCAAAGCAGAGGATAGTAGTTAGTTCACATAAATTTATCTTCCTTTGTGCCATTCGTTCAAGTTTTTTTTTCCATGTTTTTTTTAATCCCTGCAAGTCTATCTTCAGATACGCTCTGCGTGTGTTTTTAAGACCCTTTCTATCTCCTTTACACTGAGAATTCTAGAACACAAATTACTGTGTAACGCTATCAACATCATGTCGTCATAATGAAGCGAAGTACGTTGCACTGTTTTGTTAAGCCTGTAGCCCACCGTTGCCTCTACTATGTGGATTCACCTATATAGATATATATTGTTTGGTCCCGTCTAGATGTCATTTTTCTCATTACTTAAAGAATACCACCTAGATTTCGCCCAAAAGTAGCCCAAAGTACCCCACAAAAAAACCACCTAAAGTAGCCGAAGTCCCGGAAATCTAGGTTTTTTTTTCCAAATTCAGTGTGGCAACACTGCTGTAACCCGTGCATCCGATTTCAACAGACATTCCTGTCGGGTCGCATAGTTTAACCACCGAATGTCCCCAGCCTACCTGAAAGGCAGCAAGTGGTTTGCAATCAGAGTTTTCCTTCTCCTACATGAACTGCCATCCAAGGCTTACGAACTTCATCTACCGGGAGCATGTCTGGTTTAAGAGCGCCAGAGACAAGCTCTTCGCCCCTTGTCCTGTTTGTTAAAACAGGGCCGCCACGAGAATGCGGGGAGCTGGACTTTGCTGTCAGAGGCTATGTATTGCGCATGCCTTAGGAGGATTTAAATGAAGTTGAGAGCTCGTCCTCAACTCCGCTCCCGGCTATGACAGCACTTTGGAACCCGTAATGTTATTAACAGGCTTCCTGTCCTCTCTCTTCTTCTGTTGTTCCCCCAGTACTTGTCTGGTCCTTTTCCATTAGTCCCACTTTGATGATCCTGCTGGACCAATAGTAAACATAGTCTGCACAAGCACCCATTTAAAAAGTCTTCATCTTCCTTGTTGTCGTTTCTATTGTTCTCCACGCGTTCTTTCACGCATCACCCTTTAGCACCCCTAGGAACACAAGGTCTTCAACAGACTTAAACCAAGTCTTCCCGTCCCGTGCCATCACCTCAAGGTCTCTCCATGTCCTCTTCACCACCTTCATGTCTGCCTCCAGTTGTCTTCTCCGAGTGCTCCTTGATCTCCTACCTCTCTTTGACTGAGTATATAGAACAAGAACTGCCTGTTAATGCAATCAACAGGTTTCCTCAATGTTTCCTCAAAGTTTCCATCTCCAGCGTCATCATCTCATCTCTTGCTTCACTTGAACTTGCGTTAGGACGATACAGTGAATCCGCTGTAACATTTAAGTTGAAAATGTGTATTTCTGTGTTGGATTCAACTACGTTTAATGATCACACATTTCTGAATGCAATGAAAGCCATTCTTTCCTTCTTTATTCTTATTGTGATGTCGCTGTCTATTTCTCCAGCTCTGTGTTCTTGTTGCCCATATATCAACGCATGGTTCCACATGATCCTTTACAGGCAATCCAAGCTGGAAAAACCTTGACTTCAACTCAACACGTTTCAAAATGGCAGAAAAGCCACAGGAACAGTCTGGATCTACAGTGTTGATAATACATTGAAGTCTTCAACTTGGAATTGGCTGTAAAAGAGCAAGAAGCTCAGCAGCCCTAGTTAAACAACAACATCAACATCATGTGCCGGTGTATCTCTCAGTTCAGTGCGGCTATCGTTTGATGTATTTATTATTAAGATCTTTGTAGTTCCCATGGTTCTTGTATAAAACAAAGAAAGAACATGACTAATGCTCCCTCAAGCATGTCGTACAGGCCTGCTTTAAAATGTTTTAGACTTTTTGAAAAGATTAAAACTGAAATGGGAGAAACAAGGCAAATTTCATCGGAGCAAGATGTCAAGAAAGGAATGTGGGGATGTACAGGCATACCTCGCTTTATTGCGTTTCGCTTTATTGCGCTTTTTTTCAAATAATTCATGTTTATTTATCAGAACGTGCCTTCTTCTACCGACAGATTTTGGCTCCACCAGCAAAAAGATTAAGATTCACTGAAGGCTCATATGATGAAGATTAGCATTTTTTTTTTAAGCAATAAAGTATTTTAAATTTTACAGTACATTGTTTTTTTTTTTAGACCTAGTGCTATTGCGCACTTAATAAGAAATAGTTTAAACATGATTTTAGCCTTTTTTATGCACTGGGAAGCCAAAAAAATGGGTATGACCCGCTTTATTGCGATATTCGCTTTATTGCGGTGGTCTGGAACCGAACCCGCAATATCTCCAAGGTATGCCTGTATACTATATACAAAAAAGTCGACTTCTGGCCCCTATAAGTCATGTATTGTTCTGGAACCAACAGGGTAGAAGAAGTAAAGAAAGATCCAAGAATACGTCTAGAAGAGGACGGGAAGAAAATTGGGACAGAAGTAGAAAGAAGTCATAGAAACAGAAAGACATCACTGCACAAGATAAGATGGCATTGAGAGATCCATCTGAACCCCAATTCTCGATAATGAAGTTTAAAGCGAAACAAGTTTTCTAATGCTGTGTTGCGGCTGCTGCTGATAATGATGACGTCTCGGCTATTCATTTATTCTCTTCTAGTCCTGTTATTTGCTGTACTACATGTTTACACCGTCGCGTTTTACACACACACACACAAACTAAAATACAGGCAAACAAAATCCTTTCGATTCCGAACAAAGCCGTTAGCCGCCAGTTGATATACTACAAGATCCCGCGTTTGATCTATGAAACCGGAACGAGCATGTCTGTTTAGGAAGAAGAAAAATACGATCGATTGATCAAAACGTGATTAGTGCAATAATTTTTTTTTTACTGCAGATCGATAATGTGAACGTATTTGAAAAAGCAAACTGCAGTAAAGCGGAGCCACTTTGGTTTCGGAAGACAAATACGAAGCTATTGATGGAAAACAAAAGCAGCGTCATTTCGTGTTTACTCACCGGGAAATAAAAGTCACTACAAAAACGTGGTATAATTCTAATATATCAGATTCCGCATGGTTGATTCAACCCTTAGCTTCATTTGTTGAAACAGTGTTTTGTGCTGCATGTAGAGCATTTTTGTTTTATCGGCATTAATTCTAATCTATCTATCTATCTATCTATCTATCTATCTATCTATCTATCTATCTATCTATCTATCTATCTATCTATCTATCTATCTATCTATCTATCTATCTATCTATCTGTCTATCTATCTGTCTATCTATCTGTCTGTCTATCTGTCTGTCTGTCTGTCTGTCTGTCTATGTTCCCAATTCTTAACCCTTTGAAAATAAAGTTCGTTCGTTCGTTCTATCTATCTATCTATCTATCTATCTATCTATCTATCTATCTATCTATCTATCTATCTATCTATCTATCTATCTATCTGCCTGCCTGCTTGCCTGTATGCCTGTCTGTCTGTCTGTCTGTCTGTCCGTCCATCTGTCTGTCTGTCTCAATGTATGGGCATATGTCTACTCTCCCTACCTAGTTATTTCTTCTTTACGTTCTACCCTATCTGCTAAAATTCTACTTGAAAAAATGTTTTTCGCTTTTTTGCTTGCATTCATTCTCGCTACTTTCACAATCGAAGGTAACTTAAAATGTTACACAGGAAGACGGGAAACGAGACACAAAATCAAAATAACCTTGTACGAGAAATAAACACAACACAGACGACAAAAATTGTTTTTTGAAAATACTCATTGAGTATTTTCATTTTGTCTTGCATCTGATTACGTCTATGGGACAGAAGAGCTAAATCATAGGTAAAATTTAGATCAGCAAGATGTTAATTCAGATTCCACTGGATTCCATTTCGATGTTTTCATAACTATCTTATGCAGCTCACGAATGAACGTAATGTGAGTAAACTAACTCGTGGGTTTTGACTGGGAACATGGTTAATCCTGGGAATAATGCCTGTGGGTCCCAACTAAGATGGTTTGGCCATGTCTGCAGAATTGGAGTAGATCGGCGGCCACGGCAAGCATGGGAGGCTAAGAGCCAGACCTCCAGGACGACCCAGAGTCCGCTGGGAGGACAACATTAGACAATCTCTGAAGTACCGAGAACTAGAAAGGAACCAAGCCAGGAGGATGACAGCCGATAGTAAAGTATGGCGCTCTCTCTTCCAAACCTCTACACCTCATGGTAGAAGAGAAACGACTAAGTACGTAAGATAATGTATGTGGAATAGGATTAGTCTGAAATTTCCCTAGCTAATAAAATTCGTTCTTTTCTGATTCTTCATCAACTAGTGATCTACCAAATCATCTTTTTTGGTCTACCGGTACGAAATAATAACATTGTGATAACAGGATATCCTATTCAGTTACAGCAGTAAGGAATAATAAGGTGTATCAAATGAAACAGGAACATACATACAAAGTGAAGTAAAAAAAAACCCAATAAATTAAGAATGTAACAACTTGAAAGTAAAAGTAATCCAGAACAGAAGCTCGGAATAATGTTTAGCTTCCGAACAGAGAGAGAGAGAGGAAAAAAAAACCCTTTTGACGCTCTCTACTGTAAAGACATACTTAATGATTAGGTAAACTTTACAACTGGGAAACAGTAAGTCCATTTGATAAGGCCCAATATTTTTCTTATACAACTACCATAAAGAGTGACGTCATAACACTACAAAGAACGGAGTTTGCGCAACTGTCAGTCTTGAAATCACTATAAAAAGTTTTATTCTGTTTCTTATCTCGGCCTATAAGTAATTCGAACTTTCAGTTCACTCCTTAAAACTCTTGCCAAGTCAAGTGCCAAGGTATTAGGACAGTTTTTCTATCAATCTCGATCTAGAATTCTTGGGAATGGGCCAAAATATTCGTAAAAGTTCCATGGGAGTTGTTTGAACTGACGGAATAAATACGATTTTTTCGTATTCCAATCTCGTTGCTGATTTAAAAATCATTAAAGAGCCAAGAATGGCTGGATGAGACATTGCTGAAAAGGTTCTCACAAGTGGAAAAAAAAATTGTTTCGGAAATGGGTGGGTTCGGTGAGTTCAGGAACTGCTGGGTCATTCAAAAAGTCGGTGATTCGTTCCTTCGGGTTTTGTTATACAATGTATACTGATTTCGGTGTTTATTATTAATATTATTGTTCGTATTGTTGTAGATGTTGCAATTATTATTCAGACCATATAGGGATTTAAAGAAAGAGCGAAGTAAAGAAAAAAAATAACGTTATTTTCAAAAGGTTGAGAATTGGGCATGCAGGCTTTTCAAACATTCATTCCTTCCTTTCTCTCATCTTTTATACCGAATCCATTTATTCTTGCAATGTTAATATTAATTTCAAGGAATGCAACATCATATTAGTAAAATAATGGTATACTCACATTTACAGTATCTAATTATAATCAAGCAATAAAATGTGTTGAAACAGGCAAAAATTATCATCAAAACGTATAGACAGTCAGACAGTCGTACGTAAAATTTACACACCATATGCATGTACATTTACACGTACAAATACAATATTAGCAGCAATAACTACGATTTTTTAAGACAACACAGTAGCAACAGTACGAGTAAGCGGATCGCTAACTCACTAGAAATATGCTGTGGGCCTATTTAAGTGGATGCTACGGTTGCCATACCAGCTGACCTGAAATACTTTATATACGGTATATGCTGACGGGGACTCAGATAAAACTGTGACTGACCAAGTTTTTTTTTTTTTTTTTTTTTTTTTTTTTTAATCAGCAAAAAAAAAAAAAAAAAAATAATGTCTGAAAATAGATGTGTATCTATGTTCTTCAACTTTCTTCTTGAATAAACTTGGGTTGTTGATATGTTTCCCTTCGGGTTCTCGAAGACTACTATTATTACCGTTACCATTTTCTGAAAGAGTCTTTTCCTTATTACTTCAATTTTCTAGCATTGTCCTGTAAACTCTAAACACATTGTCGAAACTCACCCAAGGTTTAAGGATAACGGTCAAAATCCATCAAGGCTTGCAATGCACACATTTCACCAAGAAGATGACGCCATCAAGGACGACTGTTAACATTTATTGTCGAATATAATTCCTCGTCTGTAATAAGTCGGCGTCTCTGGCCTAATGGATATGAACGCAGTTTCATAATCCAGATATACCAGGTTCGAAACCTGCTGCAGGCGGTTTGGTAGCAGATCGCTTTGTGAGGATTTTTAACAATGGTATAAGCGCCGTACCGTTCAGAAAGCAATGGCAAACTACTGAATGAAAAAATTGCCTAGAAAAATCACAAACAGCCAATAAAAGCTGGGGTTGATTGCCACGTCCTGTAAAGGATAAGCAACTAACTTTAACTTTATAATTCCTCTGCAACAAACATCGTAACTTCACACTGTCATTTTATCATTAGACTTTGATCATATTCATAAATTGGGCATTAATTACAAATATCAGACTTCATAGTTTCTATGTTTCTTATACCACCGCGTTAGACATTATTCCATTATATTCTTACACATTTTATTTTACGTCTGCATAATCATTCTAGCTTTACTAGCTTAATTCAATTCTGAGTTCATATTTTATTTTCATTTGGCTTGCCACCCCACTTTTCGTACTAAGGCATCAATTAGTGATTACTCTGGCACGATGGCTATCACAAATGTCATTCGACGACTATCGAATTATTTATACTCTTTTACAAGATATATTTAATCTATTTGGACACTCATGTCCTGAAATACACGTCTTAATAATAAATCTAAGTGGCAACGGCCACACTTTGCTATACACTGTAGGGTGGTTAAAACCACAGTAATAAAATACACTTCCAATCAGCCCCAAGGGCATAACGCAGACTGTTTGTAACTATGTATTTCGCGTCATCGTTCTATACGTCATACGTCTGTGTATCTAGTTGGGATGCTAAGTGGTGCAATCATCCCGACCGAAAATAAACCAGCCCAGATGATTACCCACCATGAAGCAGTCCTGAACAGAAGTTACATCGCTACATCAGACAGAGCATCCTATCAATGAGTAAAGGTGAAGTTAAAGTTAGTCCCATAGCAGATATTGTCGTAGGGGAATGAAGAGTTAGAGCCTTCACTATACTAGGTCCAGCTTTCGAGAGGTGGGGTGACCAGTTACCTTCCCTGCTGCCTTCACCTTCGCTTGCGAGCAGAGTCAAGTACCCATTTACAACTGGGTAGACTAGGACGTGACGCCACCGTGTTTCGAACTCGGTACCCTCGCCGGGAGAAACCAGTGCCCTAACCACGCTGTCAATCGAAAGCTTAACAGTGAGTAAAGACACTGAAAAAGGGAGAAAAAAAGTATGATCAAAACAGAAAAGTGAACCGTCTGACCTGCTTTAAGATGTAATGCCTGGCGAGTGATGCTAAAGTGCAGGTTTTCCTTGATCGTCGTCATACTCTGTCGTAAGTCCTCCAGCTGCCTCTGAACATCTGTGCTGTGGACTCTGAGGGTGAGTAAACGGATGAATAAGATTGATGAAAGTAGCAGCACGAAAACTACTGGCATCACAAGACACAGAGTATAAGAAAATAAACAGGAAATGTTCACTTGAGTAGATAAACATTTCTTATACTATAGTTAAGTATTTGATAATCATCATCATCATAATCGTTTTCCGTTTAACCCCCTGTGGAGCATGAAACCACCTGTGCAGTTGGTTCTTTTGCACGAAGCCTGTTCCAAAGAATGAACGTCTTCTTCTTTGGTTCTTTTGTCGTGATATTTCCATTTCTGTTACTCTCCAGAATTCTGCACCGTACAGCAGAACAAAAATTGCTCAACTCTCGTGTATGGCTCCTGCAATTTTTTTTTCTTCAAGAACCTCTCTTTATTTCAATAAAGGCTGCTTTTCTAGCTGAATGTTTGTATTCAAGTGGAAATAGTCATATTTTAACATTTTACGTTTTACGTTACATTTTAAAATTTTACGTTTTACGTTATATTTTTAACATTTTACGTTTTACGTTATATTTTAACGTTTTATATTATATTTTAACATTTTACGTTTTACGTTATATTTTAACACTTTATGTTTTGTTTACATTTTGTGTTATAATATTTGCTGCTTTTGGTTGTCAGTTTCCGGGTTCTGTCTGTGTAATATTTGTATTTGCTTTCTTCATTAGGAGCCGCGGTAGCACAGTAGTTAGTGCACAGGCTTCCTAGCTCGGTGGTCCATGGTTCGATCCCCAGTTGAAGTGGGATTTTTTTTTAGACCGTAAACGGCTCCGGGGTCGACCCAACCTCATGAATTGGGTACCAGAGCAGCTCTGGGAAGGTTACGGCGGTCGGCTTGATGCTGACAACATCACCTCTAGTGTGCCGATGGTCGAGAAAATATGGGCCTAACTCCAAATTCCCAATATGCCTTAAAGGGCGTGTAACGGGATCCTTTACCTTTTTTTTTTTTTAACCTTTCTTCTTTAATTCGTACAAAGTTTGTTTATTCAGCCTGCCTTTTTTGTAATTTCTTCTAAATCTTTTTCCTCTGGTATAAATAATTTCGTTATGTTTCTCCAAGTAATGCCAACGTACTATCTTTGCAGATCTGAAGGGTCAGAAAGTCAAGATATACAACAGTGGCTGCATAAAATAATGCAACAGCCAAACTCTCACTGAACTCAAGACAAGAATTGCAAAGACAAAAATATATATTCGCACACCACTAAAGTATTATTATCAACGGAGAACCATAGGAAAGTATTACCACCAAGGGAAAAAACATAACAAATATTACCAATAACAAAAAAGCAATAAAATAGTAGTATCACCAACAGTGGACAAGAAAAAGACCCATAACAGACTGTTATCGCCAACGAAGAACTAACAGTTATAATGAGAAAAACGTTTTGTTATGCTTCATACCCTATATTATTTTATGCATGCGAGAAATGGACAATAAATATATAAATAGTAATATATGCGAGGGTGGCGGCAATAGTGGTTGTTAAGAACCATGGAAGATATATCGTGCACAGCCAAAAAGGAAACAGACCGTGAAAATATAACATAATAAAAGGTAAAGGATCCCGTTACACGCCCATTGAGGCATATTGGGAATATGGTGTTAGGCCCATATTTTCTTGACCATCGGCACACTAAAGGCGATGTGGTCAGCATCACGCCGGCCGCCTTAACCTTCCCAGAGTTGCTCTGGTACCCATTTGGGGCTGGGTCGACCCAGGAGCCGTTTACGGCCTAAAAAAATCCCACCTCATCTGGGGATCGCACCATAGACCACTGAGCTAGGAAGCCAGTGCACTAACCACTATGCTACCACGGCTCCTATAATATAAAGCCGCTAGGAAATCAGTTTCATAAACACGTGGTGAGAAGAGAGGAAAAAATATAATGTAAGAAATTAAGTACATTCACAGAAGAAGATTAGGAAAACACAGATAAAAAGCTAAATAAACTAGCCACGTGGCACTGGAAGGAAATACAAGCAAAACATATTCGCGACATGGGAGACACCGTTCTCGTCTATCAACACCTGTGAACGCAGCAACGTGACAATAAAGATGATAAAAGTGATGATGATTCTCCAAAGCCCCGTGTAGTTCTCTGGGCGTCTCTGATGATATAACTAATGTTCCCTGAGGCAAATCATAAGAGACGGCTGATATGAGTTTGTTAATGAGGCTGGCAACCACATCCTATAAAATAAATTGCTACAGAAACTACCGTTACAAAACTCCGGGGGCTGTGACTCAGACTTCTTTCAAGAAAGTTAGCTGCAGGGGTTTGCCCATCGCTCCGAAAGAAGCGGAGAAAAGAACTGAATAAATGACAATATACACTCATCGATTTTTATTCTTTAGTATTTAAGGAGCAAGTAACACGCCAAAACATGACGGGGAACTGATTATGTGCACTTTCTGCCGCATGTCCTGATGACGACACTACTTCTCCTGTGATCATATCATTCCTTTCTAAGCGATTTCAACTTCACTGGATCTTTGTGGTTAAACTTAACATGACTTATGGGAGCCGCGCTGGTGTAATGGCTTCGGCATTGTACTGGCGACGAGATGTTCATGGTTCAAACCCGGGCGTCGGCGTTTGAAGAAATGTTTACGGCCGGAAATTTGACTAAATAGCCTGAACGGCTCCTGTGATAAACCCTCTGTGGATGGGAAGGAGCGAAGCTCCTGACCGGGTTGGAAGGAAAGTCCTCAGGTTCCCCAGCCTCGCAATGACATGTCATTGGGCCGAAGGGCTGAAAGCCCAAAGGCCGCTGGTTAAGAAAAAAAAAATGACTTATGGTCCCTGGATCTTTGTGGTTAAACTTAACATGACTTATGGTCACTGGATCTTTGTGGTTAAACTTATCATGACTTATGGTCACTGGATCTTTGTGGTTAAACTTAACATGACTTATGGTCACTGGATCTTTGTGGTTAAACTTATCATGCCTAATGGTCACTGGATCTTTGTAGTCAAACTTATCATGCCTTATGGTCACTGGATCTTTGTAGTTACACTAATCATGCCTTATGGTCACTGGATCTTTGTAGTTAAACTAATCATGCCTTATGGTCACTGGATCTTTGTAGTCAAACTTATCATACCTTATGGTCACTGGATCTTTGTAGTCAAACTTATCATGCCTTATGGTCACTGGATCTTTGTAGTTACACTAATCATGCCTTATGGTCACTGTATCTTTGTAGTCAAACTTATCATACCTTATGGTCCCTGGATCTTTGTAGTCAAACGTATCATGCCTTATGGTCACTGGATCTTTGTAGTTAAACTAATCATGCCTTATGGTCACTGGATCTTTGTAGTCAAACTTATCATGACTTATGGTCACTGGATCTTTGTAGTTAAACTTATCATGACTTATGGTCACTGGATCTTTGTAGTTAAACTAATCATTCCTTATGGTCAATGGATCTTTGTATTCAAACTTATCATGACTTATGGTCACTAGATCTTTGTAGTTAAACTTATCATGCCTTATGGGCACTGGATCTTTGTAGTTAAATTTATCATGCCTTATGGTCACTGGATCTTTGTAGTCAAACTTATCATGACTTATGGTCACCGGATCTTTGTAGTTAAACTAATCATGCCATATGGTCACTGGATCTTTGTAGTCAAACTTATCATGACTTATGGTAACTGGATCTTTGTAGTCAAACCTATCATGACTTATGGTCACTGGATCTTTGTAGTCAAACTTATCATGACTTATGGTCACTGGATCTTTGTAGTCAAACTTATAATGACTTATGATCATTGGATCTTTGTAGTCAAACTTATCATGACTTATGGTCAATGCATCATGGAAAACAATTGAAAGGCCTGCGTTACCTTTTAATGGGTGTTCAGTTTAACTTTCCCGTTGCAATTTGAGCCTGTTCATCATTTTCCCGGTGCAAGGTGAGCTGTTCCTTTTTTTTAAAATAAAGTTTTGCCTCGTTTTGGCGAGGCGCGTCCCGTTCAACCTAGTCGGTTATATTAGGGCGCATGTCCAAATATAAAAGACCCTTAGGTCTGAGATTCTGAGCTGTTCCATTTTTTTCTCGGTGCAACGTGAGCTGTTCCGTTATTATCCCGGTGCAATGTGAGCCCTTTCAATATTTTCCCGGTGCAGTGTGAACTGTTTCTGTATTTTCCCGAAAATGCCAGATGATACAAATATTGCAAAGTGTAGTGAAATTGACAGAGATACAACGGTAAAATATCTCCAAAGATAACACTGACAAACAACATTTTTCTTTCTTATATAAGAATAAGTGTTCTTAGGTCAGTTTCTTGCGCTGATTTCAAATCTGAAATCCGTTTATCTCTATCACGTCGGGTTCTTAAGATATTTGTGAATAAATATATTTTTGGGAAACCGTTATTTGCTCCGTTTCATTTTTACTATATAACTTATTAAAAATTAATAAAATGCAAAATAATTCTACTTTTTATACTGCTAAAAGATGCATGACATATGTTACGCTATTTTTCAAATAGTTACTGTATTTTGAAATAATCCTGAGCGAAATATGGCTTCTAGAAGTTGTAGAATCGGTATCGAAACCAGTGCCTCATGATCCAATCACGTGTCCGATCCCAGTTCCACCATAACAATATCCGTTGGACGTGAATGAACCATCAGAAAGTGATAGTTTACCTGCTTTAGAAACTAATTCTGACTCGGATTATATACCGGTGAATGATGGTGTTCACTTAATTAACCATTCAGAACTTTCAGATCTAATACGTGATCTCGCTCTTACCAAAGGACAAGCGGAATTACTCGGTTCGCGACTCAAAGAATGGAATCTTTTAGCGCCCAATACTCCGATATCTAAATTTCGTCATAGACACAGAGAACTTGTTCAATACTTTGAGATGGATGATGGCATTTGCTATTGCAAAGATGTAAACGGTCTAATGGTGCACCTCGGTCGTGAGCACATAGTCAACGAATGGCGACTTTTCATCGATTCTTCCAAGACTAGTCTAAAAGCCGTGTTATTGCATAACGGAAATTTATTTTCATCAATTCCAGTCGCCTACTCTGTTCATATGAAAGAAACTTATGACAATATGGCTATACTTTTGGCAAAAATAAAGTACAATGACTACCAATGGCGGATTTGTGGAGACCTAAAGGTCATTGCAATTCTCACGGGCATGCAGACTGGGTATACTAAATTTTGTTGCTTCCTATGTGAATGGGACAGCCGCAACAGACAGGAACATTATGCAAGAAAGGTGTGGCCTATCAGGGATCGTATGCAGCTCTGGCATAAAAATGTAATACATGAGCCATTAGTTAACAAAGACGGCATCATTTTACCACCGTTACATATAAAGTTGGGGCTCATGAAGAATTTCGTAAAAGCGTTAGATAAAACGAGAAAAGCTTTCACTTATCTTCGAGAAAAGTTTCCGCAAGTTAGCGATGCAAAGATAAAGGAAGGTATCTTTGTAGGACCTCAGATTAGGAAAGTTATTGCAGACAAACAATTCGAGAACTTGTTACATGGTAGTGAACTTCGCGCATGGATGGCATTCAAATCGATCGTCGATAACTTTCTGTGAAATCACAAATCTGTCGACTATGTGCATATTGTTAAGCAGTGCATAGATGCATACAGAATTATGGGCTGTAACATGTCCGTCAAAATCCATTTGCTTGATTCGCATCTTGACTTTTTCCCTGAAAAACTTGGCGAAGTCAGCGATGAACATGGAGAACGATTCCATCAAGATATCGCCGTAATGGAATCACGCTATCAAGGACGGTGGAGTGTGACCATGCTTGCCGATTATTGTTGGATGCTTCATCGCGATGTACCACATGCCATTCACCGACGAAAGTCGACTGCAAAGAAATTCAAGCCTACATAACTGTTACACTTCTTGTATGAATGATGTTATAATACTTTATGCCTTGTTAAAAAACTTCAATTGCGTATTTCTAGAGATCCCGACCTGATAGAGAAAAACGGTTTGCAGATTTAAAAACAGCGCATTAAAATTGATCAGAAAAACATAGAAATGTTAGAGAAAGAAAAAAAAAGTTTTTTTTTTGTTAGTCAGTGTAACATTTAAGGATAAAAACATAATGCGTAGGCTGCGAATAGTACATGATCGCCTAGACCGCGGGTCATCATCCTCCATAAAAATTGACTTGCTAGACAGGAGGGGAACGGAGGATCAAAAAGGAAAAATATGACGGGAAAGATTGCGTGAGACTAGAAAGGCTAAGGAGACGCAATTGGGGGGGGGGGGGGAACGGAGAAAAGTCACGTTTCCCAAGTTGACATAAAAAGTAAGCAACTCGACAGAAGGGACCTTAGATATAATACGCCACAGTCATTTATTGGACGCTTTTGCGCGATACCAAGCCCTTGATTTGAATTCAGCGGCTAAACGCAGATGTTAGGAATATTACAAAATTTAAAAAGTACTTTTTTCTTAATATTAATGTTAGGAATATAAAAATTAGCTGGCCGGATGGCCTATTCTGAGCAGTGAACTAATATGTTCTTAATTTTACAAACGGATAGATAATATTGAAGATAATGACAAAAGACAGTGTTGTTCACATCATCGACAAGACTGTATTGAATCTAAAAGTGTCGCTAATTGCACAAAAAAAACACGACCTCGAAACGCAGGTGTTCAAATCTACGTAGTATGGAAGAGAGGGTTTTTGGGTGGTAGCTGTGTCTAAATATAACTTTTAACGACAAAATTTTGGAGGGGAGAGAAAGGTTGGTTCAAAAATCAAGTACATTTTGTAGAAACACAAGTAGAGACGGACAGACTAACAGATAACCATCCATACTTGACTGAAGCATGACTGAAATGACTTTATGGTAGGAAATTTGAAATTTAAAATAAACCTAGGCAGTGATTGGCCACAGACAATCATATCATTAGCGCTCAGACGCGAAAGTGGGGCCATTCTTCAATAGTTGTTCAGTGATAGACACAGATTTTAAAGTGTGGTGATTTCCATATGAAAGAAAGTGTAATAAATTTAGGGACGCCATACTATAGCCAGCAGCTCAGCTGAGTTTTGCTAGCAATTCTGTGTTATTTATTCATAATCTGAGCTGCGAGTTTCTGTTGTCAACCAAGCAGTGTCTATTCAGTTGGTGACTTACTCGAGTGTATCTGTGCAGTACTTGTGACAGAGACCACCATTATTGCCCGCCAGCACGGAGAGGTGGGATCATCAGTTTTCAGCACCAGAGCTGCAACGACAAGATGAGTGAGCCTCTGGTCTGCTGGACATTCACCAACCCCGTTTAGTTACTAATACCCCATAAAAATTCCCACCATTTTCTGGACACTGTGTAGTCAATATAGACAGGTGTGATGAGGCCACCCCAACAGCACAAACAGTAACTATCCTCCCAAGTAGATGACTACTAGAACATTTTAATAAAACTAACTAGTATAGTACATATATATGTACACTATTGCATTTATGATATAATATTCCATGCATTTCTTTCATAATTTCTAAATCCTTTTAAGTTCTGGTCAACCTAAAAAATTGATACAGAACAAAATAAATGTAATATAATTCTAACAAAAATTTTACACACGTGAGTTAGTTCAGTGTATTTTAACATTTGTTAATATTATTAGTCTTGTTAAATATCTGTGGGTATATCTATAACCTATTACACCACACTACATAGCATAACCCTAGACACTTTACGTAGCCACATTCATTAAAAAAAAATTAAGTGTGAGGTCGTAGTGGTAGCAAGAAAGGCCTTCTGACAATTCTCAACTACATTTTATCTCAGGAGCCTTCACAGCTGGCCTCATACAATTACATTTAGTAATATCAACATCATACAATACCATCAACACCACTACATAAATTGGGGTCTTGTCCAGGGATAATTAGCCCAACAGTAATATTAGGATCTCCTGGTGGGAGAAATAAAAGTAGGGAAATAAATTGTAAAATTCCCTTTAACATTAAAAGTGTCCCTGCAGATAAAAGTTGGTGAATCTTCACAGCCAGTAATAATTAATTAGTTAACTGGTTAGTTAGAATTAGTTAGACTATAGTCATAAGAAGTACTTAGTGTATTTACTGGTTAGAGATTTAGCTTGTATATTATTATATTGTCTCAAAAGTATGGCGGAGCTGGCAAAATTTAGATCAGCTGCTGTGCTCACCGCGAAGGAGATGGGAATGGATGGTCAAATTTTAATTCAATACGTAACGGCTGAATGTGATAAATATATTGAACGGGAAGAAAGGAGATTAGAAAAAGAGGCTGAAAGAAAATTGGAGTCTGACAGGTTGGTTGAAGAGAAGAGGTTAGAGGCTGATAGAGAAATTAAGAGGCTGCAGATTGAGGCAGAAGAAAAACGACAGCAAAGGGAGGCAGAAGAAAAAAAAGGCCGAAAGGGAGGCAGAAGATAAAAAGGCCGAAAGGGAGGCAGAAGATAGAAGGTTGCAAAGGGAGCACGAATTACGACTAAGGGAGCTGGAATTACAAGGCCAGGCTCCTGAAAATGGTGCCAGCCCTTTTGCCTCAGATGCTACGCCCAGTCTGGGAGCCTCAAACTCAGCTATGGGGTTTCATTTAGACCATTTTGTTGAAAAAGACGATGACATAGAGGGGTACCTAGGACGTTTTGAGTTATTAGCTACTACATATGGGTTAGAGAGAGAGAGGTGGAGCTTAAAGCTATCACAGGGATTGAGAGGTACTTCTTATGAAGTATTTGCTAAAATGAACAGGGAAGACCAAGACAATTATGACATGTTAAAGCAGGCTTTGTTATTAAGGTACGAGAAGAATGGTGAATTTTATCGTAAGAAATTTAGAAATGCCAAACTGTTGTCTGGGGAGACATACCACCAATTCTCTGCTAGACTAGAAACCTATTTGGAGAAATGGACGGCTCTGGGGAAGACCCAAGATCTTAAAGAAATGATCATGATTGAGCAATTGAGAGAGTCCATGGCTCCAGACATGAGAAAATTTCTCATGGAACAAGGTGCAGAGAAGTTGGGGGAAATTTTAAATGTTGCTGAGAGGTATCAGGCAGCCCAGGCAGAGGTAAGTGGTGCTAAGAAGAAGCACATAGACAATTTTAAAGCTCCACAGCAATTTAATAAATTTGATAATAGAGAGCAGGGAAATAAAGGTAGGACAAACTTTGAGCGGCCAAGAAATGACTATCGCGACAGAAACTCACAGTTCAATGACCAAAAGTTCAATGAAAGAAAACCGTTGAACCAAGGAAAAAGATGGTGTAAATGGTGCAAGAAGGATAACCATAACACCGAATTTTGTAGAAGGAAACCTTCAAACATTGCTGCAATGAAGTCGGGGACGCAAAGATTAAAGGTTAATCCTAAGGGACAACAGGAACCTTATCACCCCCCAGTTTGTGAGGATGTTATTTGTAATGGGGTCACCATAAGGTGCCTTTATGATACAGGTTTGGATTATGATTCAGTTGTGAAGTCTAGCCTAGTGGACCCAAGTCAGTATACCACAGAAACAGTGGAAATACAAGGGGCGACTAAGGACATACCACTCATGACACTTCCCATCGCAAGGATAACGGTGAAAACTCGCTATGTGGAAGGAGAAATCAGAGCAGCAGTGATAGATGAACCAATCTACCCTCTGATATTGGGGTGTAGATACGTCTTCTTGGGGAATCCCGAGAAACCTGTGATCATGGCGACAGTGCAGACCAGGTCACAGAAGAAGGAGGAAGAAGGTGAACCTATAAATGCTCATCCAGAGGAGATGAGGAAGGCGCAGGCTGAGGATAGGACACTCAAGCCCTGTTTTAAAAAATTGCCCAAATGCCACACACCTCCGAGCAAGGGGGAATATTTCATGAAGAACAAACTATTATACAGGAAGACAGGAACTAGATCCACTGGTCACGGACAGTTAGTTCTTCCCAAGATATATAGGGCAAACTTAATAAGGAGCTTACATGTTGGAAAAGATGGTGACCATGAGAAAGTCGGTACCATCTGCCAAAAGATTGCTCGAAAATACTATTGGCCCGACGTAAATGTCGATGTTGAAAACTTTGTAGAAGCATGTGGCGTATTTCATGAGGGAACACCCACAAAGGGAAAATATGTGCAGGACCTAGAAACGCCACGGGGCAACTTTAGGCCTGAAAGGAAAACTAATTATACTCGGGTAGACAAAGTGGAATGGGAGCCCCCTTTTCACACCAGTCTTCACTTGAATGGATTAACATGGCCACTATGCGAAGAGTACAAAGAAGAAATTTTACCCAGGATAAGATGACAATCCCTCGGTCAGACTTATATAAACTGGAAGAACAGACAAGAGAGCGAAGATCTCTCATAAGCAATCTAATGTGGGGAGACAAACCCCAGAAAAAAATTGGTAGTGGTCGATTTGTGAGTGATGATTCTAGGAAGAAAAGTCCTCATTATAAAGCTTCTAATGGACGGGACCTGACGGGTTCCAGGAAAAATACGTATGATAAATTAAAGATCCAGATGTAACCCTATTAAGGACCTGGACAGATGAGAAGGCGGAAGAGACTGTTACCTCATCGTATCAATATGTGAACGAACTGACCACTCGTTTGAAAGCTGGATGGAAACTGGCAAATGATAATTTGAAACAAGCCAGGAAGAAACATGCAGCATATTTTAATAGGAAGGCAAAGGACAGGGAACTGGCAGTCGGAGAGAAGGTGCTGCTTCTACTACCCGGAAGCCAGAATAAATTACAAATTGGTTGGCAAGGTCCATATACGGTTTTAGAGAAGGTGTCTAGAACAAACTATAAAATTGACAAAAAGGGGAAGGAAAAAGTTTATCATGTAAACCTGTTAAAGAAGTATCTGGACAGACCACTCCAGGAAAGCACCCCCTTATTGACCTTGGCTATTGCAACCCAGATGCAAAAAGAACCACTCACCTCACATGAATACCCATTACATCCTTGTGAAACAGCAGCACAGGTAAAAGTCAGTAAGCACCTGACTAAAAACCAGAGGGAGAGAGTTCAACAGGTTCTGGAGGAACATACAGATGTATTAACAGATAAACCAGGCCATACAAATTTGCTACAGTATGACATGAAACTGGTAGACTCAAACCCAATCTGTATGAGAGCCTATTCTATTCCGTTCGCGAAGGAGAAGGCATTGAAGGAAGAAATAGAGTATTTGTTGAAGGAGGGGATTATTTCGCACAGTGAATCATCTTTTAGTTCTAGTGTCGTTTTGTTGAGAAAACCGTCTGGGGAACACAGATTGTGCATAGATTACAGGAAACTGAATGCTGTCACAGAAGGACAAGTGGATCCATTACCAGACACAAAACAGTTATTTGCCAGACTGAACAAGGCAAAATACTTTTCAAAAGTGGATCTTAGTAAAGGCTATTACCAGATCCCAGTGAAGCCTGAAGTGAGACCTTATTTGGCTTTTAGCACTTCGGATGGACATTATGAATTCAATATGCTACCATTCGGACTGAAAAATGCTCCGAGTGTGTTTTCAAGGATGATGCGCAAATTGTTGGATCCCCTGAATAACCCATGTATCACGAATTTCATGGATGATATTCTCGTCGCCACAGAGACATTTGAAGAACACATTGAAGCTCTGGAGATGTTGTTTGATAGACTTCGGGAGGCGAACTTAACTGCTAGGCCAACAAAATGTTGTATTGGATGTAAAGAGTTGGAATTCTTGGGGCACACTGTATATCAGGGTAATATGACCCCTGATCCTAAGAACTTGGAAAAACTGCAGAGAGCACCTAGGCCACAAACAAAAAAGGACGTGCGATCATTTGTGTCGTTATGCGGATTTTATCAGAAATACATCAAGAATTTTAACGCTATTTGTGCTCCTCTGACTGATCTGACTCGCAAGGGACTTCCAGATAAAATTATTTGGACTGCACAATGTGAACTAGCGTTCCAAGAGTTAAAGGAAAAACTCACTAGCAAGCCTATTCTCAAACTGCCTGATTTGACACAGGACTTTGTCTTAAGAACCGATGCAAGTAATGTAGGACTAGGAGGGGCTTTGTTGCAAAGATCATCTTCACCTGATGGGGAACTGAAACCAGTCGCTTATGCAAGCCGCAAATTGAATAAGGCGGAACAAGGATACTCCACAAGCGAAAAAGAATGTTTAGCGTTAATCTGGGCAATAAAGAAGTTTCAAATCTATCTGTATGGTAGGACATTTGTGGTGGAGACGGACCATCAGCCTCTCGTGTTCTTGTCTCAGGCTAAGCATGAAAACGCAAGATTGCTGAGGTGGTCTTTATTGCTTCAACCTTATCAGTTCAGTATCCAATATATCCCAGGCAAATTGAATGTCGGTGCAGATTTCCTCAGTCGGCACCCCTGTGATCAAAATTAGAGTAGTGGCAGACGTGAGGAGTAATTTTACCTATGTGTATCGCTGGTTTTGGAACTTGCCATAGGCATGTTTTCAAGTGGGGAGATGTGTAGTGAAATTGACAGAGATACAACGGTAAAATATCTCCAAAGATAACATTTAAGGATAAAAACATAATGCGTAGGCTGCGAATAGTACATGATCGCCTAGACCGCGGGTCATCATCCTCCATAAAAATTGACTTGCTAGACAGGAGGGGAACGGCGGATCAAAAAGGAAAAAAATATGACTGGAAAGATTGCGTGAGACTAGAAAGGCTAAGGAGACGCAATTGGGGGGGGGGGGGGGGGGGGGGGGGGGGGACGGAGAAAAGTCACGTTTCCCAAGTTGACATAAAAAGTAAGCAACTCGACAGAAGGGACCTTAGATATAATACGCCACAGTCATTTATTGGACGCTTTTGCGCGATACCAAGCCCTTGATTTGAATTCAGCGGCTAAAACGCAGATGTTAGGAATATTACAAAATTTAAAAAGTACTTTTTTCTTAATATTAATGTTAGGAATATAAAAATTAGCTGGCCGGATGGCCTATTCTGAGCAGTGAACTAATATGTTCTTAATTTTACAAACGGATAGATAATATTGAAGATAATGACAAAAGACAGTGTTGTTCACATCATCGACAAGACTGTATTGAATCTAAAAGTGTCGCTAATTGCACAAAAAAAAACACGACCTCGAAACGCAGGTGTTCAAATCTACGTAGTATGGAAGAGAGGGTTTTTGGGTGGTAGCTGTGTCTAAATATAACTTTTAACGACAAAATTTTGGAGGGGAGAGAAAGGTTGGTTCAAAAATCAAGTACATTTTGTAGAAACACAAGTAGAGACGGACAGACTAACAGATAACCATCCATACTTGACTGAAGCATGACTGAAATGACTTTATGGTAGGAAATTTGAAATTAAAATAAACCTAGGCAGTGATTGGCCACAGACAATCATATCATTAGCGCTCAGACGCGAAAGTGGGGCCATTCTTCAATAGTTGTTCAGTGATAGACACAGATTTTAAAGTGTGGTGATTTCCATATGAAAGAAAGTGTAATAAATTTAGGGACGCCATACTATAGCCAGCAGCTCAGCTGAGTTTTGCTAGCAATTCTGTGTTATTTATTCATAATCTGAGCTGCGAGTTTCTGTTGTCAACCAAGCAGTGTCTATTCAGTTGGTGACTTTACTCGAGTGTATCTGTGCAGTACTTGTGACAGAGACCACCATTATTGCCCGCCAGCACGGAGAGGTGGGATCATCAGTTTTCAGCACCAGAGCTGCAACGACAAGATGAGTGAGCCTCTGGTCTGCTGGACATTCACCAACCCCGTTTAGTTACTAATACCCCATAAAAATTCCCACCATTTTCTGGACACTGTGTAGTCAATATAGACAGGTGTGATGAGGCCACCCCAACAGCACAAACAGTAAATATCCTCCCAAGTAGATGACTACTAGAACATTTTAATAAAACTAACTAGTATAGTACATATATATGTACACTATTGCATTTATGATATAATATTCCATGCATTTCTTTCATAATTTCTAAATCCTTTTAAGTTCTGGTCAACCTAAAAAATTGATACAGAACAAAATAAATGTAATATAATTCTAACAAAAATTTTACACACGTGAGTTAGTTCAGTGTATTTTAACATTTGTTAATATTATTAGTCTTCTTAATTATCTGTGGGTGTATTTAGAAACTATCACACCACACTACATAGCATAACCCTAGACATTTTACGTAGCCACATTCATTAAAAAAAAATTAAGTGTGAGGTCGTAGTGGTAGCAAGAAAGGCCTTCTGACAATTCTCAACTACATTTTATCTCAGGAGCCTTCACAGCTGGCCTCATACAATTACATTTAGTAATATCAACATCATACAATACCATCAACACCACTACACAAAGCATAATGGTTGTTTATTTTAGTTTCTTGTGCAATGTGAATTGTTTTGTATTTTCCCGAAAATGCACCATGAAAAGATTTCAAACATGCGCGCTCTTTTTATGGGTGTTCAATTTAGCTTTCATCGTACAATATGCGCCTTTTCTATATTTTTTTTTTCAGAAAATCCAACGGAATTTTTTTTTTCCCCATTGTTGGTTACAGGCGTTTTAGTCAAACATTTAGTATATAGGGGATTGTACTTTCTGAGTAAACCCTTTTATTAATTGTATTTTTAAACACTCTGACAGACTCTTAAATGTGTACCTACTTATAATCGTTCATAGACTTTGTAACCAGGCTCACAACTGAGATGAGATCTTCGATTGGATACTCCGAGTCTATCTGGTTATACCGGGGATCGTCCAGTGTTCGTATAAACTCGGTCATGTTCGTGTTGAACTCTCTGACGTTGAAGTTTTGTGGAGTTACATTGCTGTTGAAGAAAAACAAACATTGTTTATCTTAGCAACGGTTGACGACCTGAAATCGGAAACCGAACGAACTAATCAGCTAGCCAATCAGTCAGACAAAATTATTAATAACGCATGTGCACAATACAAGGCGTCTAATACGAGGTTTAGCATGGTTCTGGCAACCTCATCAGGTCAGACAGATGCTACATAGACCGTCACTGCAAGAGTCTTGTGCAGGTATCCTGCGGGACCAGCTGCGGTGGTGGCTTCAAGACACGTAAGGAGCGCAAAGGAAAATGATGATGATGGTGGTGATGATGATGATGGTGGTGATGATAATGGTGGTGATGATGATGGTGGTGATGATGATAATGGTGATGATGGTGATGATGATGATGGTGGTGATGGTGATGATGGTGGTGATGGTGATGATGGTGATGATGGTGATGATGATGATAATGGTGGTGATGATGATAATGGTGGTGATGATGATGGTGGTGATGGTGATGACGGTGGTGATGATAATGATAGTGATGGTGATGATGGTGGTGATGGTGATGATGGTGATGATGGTGGTGATGATGATGGTGGTGATGATGATGGTGGTGGTGATGGTGATGATGGTGGTGATGGTGATTATGGTGATGATGATGGTGGTGGTGATGGTGATGATGGTGATGATGATGATGGTGGTGATGATGATGATGATGGTGGTGATGATGATGATGATGGTGGTGAGGATGGTGAGGATGGTGATGATGATGGTGATGGAGATGATAATTATGATGATGGTGATGATGTTGATGATGGTGATAATGGTGATGATTATGGTGATGATGATGATGATGATAATGGTGATGATGATGATGGAGATGTTGATGGTGATGATGATGATGATGATGATGATGGAGATGTTGATGATGATGATGGTAGTAATGATGATGCTGGTGATGAGGATGATAGTGATGATGATGATGATGGCGATGCTGATGGTGATGATAATCGGGATGATGATGATAGTGATGGTGAAGATGACGGTGATGATGATGATGATGGTGATGATGATGATGATGATGATGGTGGTGGTTGTGGTGGTGATGTTGGTGATGATGATGATGGTGATGATGATGGTGATTATGATGATGATGATGATGATGATGATGATGATGATGATGATGATGATGATGATGATGATGATGATGATGATTGTAGTGGTGGTGGTGATGATGATGATGATGATGATGCTGATGATGATGATGATGAAGATGATGATGATGATAATGATGACGATGTTGATGGCATGTGCAGTAAAGTACAACATAAACTACAAAAGAAGAACCTTATTTCGGCCCTGCTAAAAGCAATACACAGAACGTGGACTGGCTGAGTGGTAAGAGCGTTTACTTCTCGGGACAAACTTACCGGGTTCCCGCTCCTGGCTACCAAGCTATAAATAAGTATCTGACTCTGCTCTGAAGTTATGGAAGGTAAATGTAGCGAAGAAGGGAACCGGTATCTCCATCTCATTAAACTAAGACCTTGTATGGTAGTCTCTAACATTTCTCTCCCGTATGTCGTGTATCTGCTAAAGAACTACTTGAACCTTTAACAGCAATACCGCTTTGTGTAGTTCCCGGGGTTTCAGTGAAGACAAATCAATAAATGGACTATAGCTCCCTCAGACGTCTCGTGGGGACAACTAATATGACCTTGTGCAAGAGGCTGGCAATCTTATCATTCAAAATACATTGCGAGAGAAACAGCTACAGCAATAGCAAGAGAGTGATGTGGAGAAGGCTTCCTGCAAGGGGACGAGCTGCAATGCTGACACTATGCTCCGTAGGAGAAAAAAGGATAAATGATGATGGTCATGAAAGGCAAAACCATTTTCAATGTTACTGGCTGCGGAATGATATAACAATTTTGTTTACAAACAAACAAACATAGTACGAGTAATAAAAAAAAAAAGAACTACAGGGGCGCAGACAGGTTTTTCTCTTTCTTCCCATTCTCTCTCTCTCTCTCTCTCTCTCTCTCTCTCTCTCTCTCTCTCTCTCTCTCTCTCTCTCTCTCTCTCTCTCTCTCTCGATCTTTCTCTCTTTCTTTCTTTCTTTCTTTCTAAAAAGAAAATCATAAGATATTCGGACAGTCAAACAACTACACATATTAATATTGCAATAAGAGCTTTAATACACGCGTACTCACGATTTCTTGTACTCCGTTCTGTCCTTTTTTGGATCGTTAGATTCGCTTTCTTTCTTCCTTTTCCTCTGCTCCATCACTTTCTCCTCCTCAACCTGCTTATCATTCACTTCCGAGTCCTCCTTGAATTTGTCCAGAGGTACATAAACTGTCTCCTCCCCAGAATGCATCACTGCAGCCTCGTTTTCTGTGACGCTAGTGACGTCATGATGCTGTTTCTCTGTTGGTGTATAAAACAAAATTATTGCAGGCTTAACATATTGTCATTGACAGTTCTCGGTGGAAGGGTAAAGATAATAAATGTAAACTGTAGCTAAATAATAATTTCTGAGCTTAACATTATCCAAAGGTCATCAACCATTGCCCTCAGTTGTTACCCTCCCGTTGTGAAATCGCTGGAACTGAGAAAGCCAATGCTTTATCTAGAAGTGGCAGTAAAATGGAACAATTCAGCCACCCATTGTCCTAATCGAGAAGCTAAAACCATCATCTACAACCAGTACAAGTATCAGTGGAAGAAAGAAGGTGATATATACAACAGATACGACACAATCCACCAGCTAAATAGACACCAGCATTTTCCGCCTGAGAACTGGCCAATGCAGATTACTACGCCACCGCAGTGTATCTCATACCAACATATGTCCATTTGGTATTATTAGTTGGTAATGCGTCTTACTAGGAACACAGACTAAGAAAAATGTCTACGTTACTGCTACAAGGCCTTCGTCGGAGAAAGGAAAGAAAGCAAGAACTAAGTAAGAAATATGAGAAAATATATAAAACAGAATACATAAAAGGAACACAGCCACGTCGAAACAAAAATACATATTTAAATGCAAACGAATTTACAGGCTTAAAAACAGTAGAAGATCTATAACAGTAGAAGATCTATAACAGTAGAAGATCTATAACAGGAGTCCCCAACCTTTCTAAGTCCTTGTACCCCCTTGGCTTTTAGTAAACCTTCCCGTACCCTCTTTACAATATAAGAGTTTAACATACATATGACCCATCCTTAACATTGACAGACGTTTGATTTTGGACACAATTTCTTGAATTATTTCCCATTTTGTAATTTTTTGTTTGTTTTTTAAACCAGCGGCACTTGGGCTTTCAGCCCTTCGGCCCAATGACATGTCATTGCGAGGCTGGGGAGCCTGTGGACTTTCCTTCCAACCCGGTCAGGAGCTTCGCTCCTTCCCATCCACAGAGGGTTTATCTCAGGAGCCGTCTAGGTTATTCAGTCAAAATCCCGGCCGATGATACTTTTTTCAAATGCCCACGCCCGGGCTTGAACCTTGAACACCTGATCGCCAGGCAATGTGGTAACCATTACACCAGCGCGGCTTCCTACATTTTGTAATTCGAGTAAGAATAAATAATAAATGGAGTTAGTTACTCTTGCAGTAACTCGGCAGATTTAGTTGTTAAAGTTCATTTTCGCTTAAATAATGATTCGGAATTTGAGCAACAGAATGTTTTATTTTGAATTAATTTTTTTTTAAGTATCAAAGCAAAATTAAAAATAATATCCATACATTTATAAAAATATTGTGATAAAACAGCTGTTATTTAATTAGTCATATGTCAGTCCATTGACTTTTAATCACTTCTTCCTATGTCATTTTTGGACGCTTTGCTCCATAACGTCATAATCAATACATCCAGATAAATGACTACAGGAGAAACAGTGACGTCATGAGGACATACGAGGTATAGCAAAAAAAAAAAAAAATAAGAACAACATAATAAATTTCCGCCATGTTTTTACGGTCGACTTACTCGTTTGTTTTTTTTTTTTTTACTATTAACCCAACATCGTCATTTTAACGTCTGAATTTTCTAGACTTTGATGCCCCAACTTTTGTTACTATTGTTTGCTAATCCCGAGAATTCATCCATTTCCGTTTATGCTCGTATGGAGTATGAACGTACAACTGTAGCGGATCTCCCTCACAGAAAGTCTATCAACGCATCCACGTGCTCTTGCAATGATGATGTCTCTAGCAATCTATTTGACACGGTGAGGTTACCAGCCCCTAGACAAAACCTCATATTAGTTGCTTCTTACGACGGGCCCAAGGGAACAGTGTTTCCTTTCTTTGTCTCCTCAGAGCGCCCCTGCCCCTGTAGCTCATGGGAGGAGTGCCAAATAAGGTTTGAGCAATACTCAAATCTTTGTTCTAGAATCCCCAGCGTAAGAGAAGTAGAAGAAGATCAAAGAACACATGGAGAAGAGAACTGGAGACAGGGATGAAGGGTATGAAGAAGGCATAGAAAGAGCTGATGGCACGGGACAGGAAGACCTGGCATGAGTCTATTGAAGGCTTATGCTCCTTTGTGAGTCAAAAGGTGAAAGAAGAAGAAGAACAAGAAGAAAAGATATGATAAGAAGAATAAGAATGAGAATGAGAAGAAGAAGAAGAATAACAAGAACAAGATCAAGAAGAAGAAGAAGAACAAGAAGAACAAGAAGAACAAGAAGAAGAATAACAAGAACAAGACCAAGCAGAAGAAGAAGAAGAAGAAGAAGAAGAAGAAGAAGAAGAAGAAGAAGAAGAAGAAGAAGAAGAAGAAGAAGAAGAAGAAGAAGAAGAAGAAGAAGAAGAAGAAGAAGAAGAAGAAGAAGAATAACAAGAACAAGATCAAGAAGAAGAAGAAGAAGAACAAGAAGAACAAGAAGAAGAATAACAAGAACAAGATCAAGAAGAAGAAGAAGAAGAAGAAGAAGAACAAGAAGAACAAGAAGAAGAATAACAAGAACAAGACCAAGCAGAAGAAGAAGAAGAAGAAGAAGAAGAAGAAGAAGAAGAAGAAGAAGAAGAAGAAGAAGAAGAAGAAGAAGAAGACCAAGAAGAAGAATAACAAGAACAAGATCAAGAAGAAGAAGAAGAAGAAGAAGAAGAAGAAGAAGAAGAAGAAGAAGAAGAAGAAGAAGAAGAAGAAGAAGAAGAAGAAGAAGAAGAAGAAGAAGAAGAAGAAGAAGAACAAGAACAAGAACAAGAACAAGAACAAGAACAAGAAGAACAAGAAGAACAAGAAGAAGAATAACAAGAACAAGATCAAGTAGAAGAAGAAGAATAACAAGAACAAGAAGAAGAAGAAAAAGAAGAATAACAAGAACAAGATCAAGTAGAATAATAATAATAATAATAATAATAATAATAAAATAATAATAATAATAATAATAATAAGAAGAAGAAGAAGAAGAAGAAGAAGAAGAAGAAGAAGAAGAAGAAGAAGAAGAAGAAGAAGAAGAAGAAGAAGAAGAAGAAGAAGAATAACAAGAACAAGATCAAGAAGAATAATAAGAATGACAAGAAGAAGAAAAAGAATAACAAGATCAGGTAGAAGAAGAATACGAACAAGAAGAATGAGAAGAAAAAAAAGAAAAAACAAGAAGAAGAGAAGAACAAGAAGAATAACAAGAATAATAATAATAAGAAGAAGAAAAGGAAGAATACCAAGAAAAATAACAAGGAGAAGAAAAAAGAAAAATAACAAGAAGAAGAAGAAGAACAAGAAGAAAAAAAAGAATAATAAGAAGAATAACAAGAAGAAGAGGAAGGAAAAGAACAATAACAAGAAGAATAACAAGAAGAATAACAAAAAGAACAAGAAGAATAACTGGAAGAATAACAGGAAGAAGAAGAAGAAAAAGAAGAAGAAGAAGAAGAAGAAGAAGAAGAAGAAGAAGAAGAAGAAGAAGAAGAAGAAGAAGAAGAAGAAGAAGAAGAAGAAGAAGAAGAAGAAGAAGAAGAAGAAGAAGAAGAAGAAGAAGAAGAAAAAAAAATAAGAATAACAAGAAGAAAAAGAAAGGATGAATAACAAGAAGAAGAAGAAAGGAACAATAACAAGAAGAAGAAAAAAGAACAATAACAAGAAGAAAAACAAGAATAACAAAATTAATAACAAGAAGAAAAAGAAGGAAAAGAAGAAGGAAAATAAGAATAACAAGAAGAATAACAAGAAGAAAAAGAAGAAGAATAATCTCATCCCTGTGTACGTCCCGGGGGTCTCTGAAGAGACAAAGAAGGAATAGAGCTATAGCATCCTCAGACATATCCTTTAACGGGACACATGTTGAGGTTGTACATGGACTGGCAACCTCATGATGTATAACATAGTGCCAGAGAAACCACTGCTGCAAGCATGTGACTAATTGGTGCAGGCTTTCTGCAAAGGAATCAACTGCAGTGGTGATTCGGTGCTCCGTTAGGGACGCAAAAGAAAATAATAATAATAATAATGATGAATATTCAACTCTTTCTACCATTACCTGTTGGAAGCTCCACCTGTTTAGACTTGTTCTGTTTAGAAGTTCCCGTTTGAACTTTGCCCTGCTTCTTGCTAGTTGGCTCAGAGGGTCGTCCCATTTTGCTGTGGCCATGGCCGTGAGTGGCTGAGCTCCCGTGACTTTTCTTATCACTGGACATCCTCGTGACCCTAATGATAGTAAACGTGCACGTGAACAGCTCAGCCAATCACACAAAGCATAAAATCTGGTACAAGAGAAATATTGTCGAGGAAACGTATAGAAAAAAGTAGGTTAAAAATATCATCATTATTTCCCTGTTATTACCCCTCTGCAGGTCAGAGCACCACCTTTCTCGTAGCACTGCCCACACGCCAATTAGTAGCTCTGGTGTGACCTCCACCAGCTGCGCCCTATGAGTTGGGGACGTTCTCTGGGGATGTAAGAAAGCCCACAACAACGCCCCCAAATGGCCGCAAGGGTTAAAAGAGTGAATAACTGGAAACCCTGGGGATCGGAAACAACAAACAACAACAACAATTTCTCTATCACACCTTATTGAGCATGGATCCACCATAGCAGCTGGTGCCCTAACATGATGAGGTTGCCATCTTCATGCCCAACCTCATTTTAGTCGCCTTGTACGACATGCCTGAGGGAGCAGAAGTCCTTTGTTTTTTTGTTTTTTTTTCCAGAGATTATGGGAACTACACGGGGGCCGTTAGATTTGATACAGGGGGTAGATTGTTGGGAAAGCGTATTTAAAAATTAGGTTAAAACATAATGCACTGTGCTCCGTGTAGCTATTTGGGGTCTCCAATGAGGCCGAAAAAAGAGAAGAAAATAGGATTACTATTTATTTAGGCATGTCGTACGAACATGCAGAGCCGGATTAACGTAGTAGCACAAGTAGCATATGCTACGGGCCCCGCGCTTTTAGGGGCCCCGCGCCAATAAATATGTACATAATTTGTTGGTCATTTTCTAATACGAGCGTTGATGGGAAGGAGCGAAGCTCCTGACCGGGTTGGAAGGAAAGTCCACTGACCCCCCAGCCTCGCAATGACATGTCATTGGGCCAAAAGAGCTGGAAAGCTCGAGTGCCGCTGGTTAGAGAGAAGAAAAAAAAATACGAGCGTTAAACCAATGATCTTGTGATTTATGCCATCTTTAACGCCTTTTCATTTGGTGTCACGAAATTGTGAGAGAAAGAGCATAAGACTTAGTGTGACTCTTCATTATTTTAATCTTAACTGTTTGCGGACGGAAGCCATTTAAGTGGCGTTGAAAATTTGGTCACGTTTGGACGGAAGCCACTTTTTTGGCTCTAGGCGACTGCCCCTCTAATTTTGTTTCGTTCTTTGTTAAATGAATTTGCATTAACAATAAAAACTAGAATTTAGGAAACGGAAACTTGCTGTTTTAATTGAGGTATACGGCGTGCTCGCACTCTCTTTCGATCTTGATTAAAATTTCTTGATTTGTAAGGTTAGAAAACTCAAAAAATGAGCAGTGGACACAGACATATTGGACGTAATTATGCTTCTGGCAGTGAAAAACGTAAAGCGAAGGAAGAAAAAGAAAGAAGAGATCAACTTGTGATATCAGAAACACGTAAGCTGACATAATATTTTGATGTTCATGGTGGTGGTACTCTAACCGCTGAAGCTGGAAGTACAGGAACAACTAGTACTAGTGCAGGCTGTGCAGCAGAAAACATACAGCAAAACCCAGTATACACTGAGTCTGAATGTGAAAGAATAAGTGAAACGAAGAAGTACTCTAATGATATTGGTGACTGGCCGAACAATATAGATGACTGTGAGGGTGAATATTGCATATCAAAAAGAAGTGAAAAATTTCAACATGTTGATAGTGCCTTCTCTTCATCCGTGCGATTGTATGACACTGAAAAGAAAACTCGATACTGTCAGAAGTCTTATTTTACACATATTCATAAACTTACAAACAAGCAACATGCAAGAAAATGGTTATGCTATTCAGAAAGTAAAGGGCGCCTATTCTGTTTCCCATGCAAGCTTATGAGTTCAGAATGTTCATCAAAGTTTACTGTGGAAGGGTTTAATGACTGGAAAAATGTAAGCAATCTATTGCGTCGACATGAAGAAAGCTCCTCACATAGACAAGCTTTAATTTCACTGTTGATGCGTAAAAACAAAGGTGAACGTGTCGATTCCCATCTTGTGAAACAAATGGACTTTCAAGAAAAGTATTGGCACAAACTTCTAGAGCGAATAATTGAAGTTGTGAAGTTTTTAGCAGAACGAGGCCTTTCATTTCGTGGCAGTGATGAAATTGTTGGGTACCCTTATAACGGGAATTACTTAGGGTTATAATTACTGGCCAAGTTTGACCCTTTTCTGGCAGAGCATATAAGTACTCATGCAAACAAAGGATTTGGACATACATTATATCTATCTTAAACAACGTGTGAGGGATTCATCAATCTGATTGGATCCAGCATACTGGATCACATTCTCTGTGAAGTGAAGAAATACAAGTATTATTCCGTTTCATTGGATTCTACTCCAGATATATCTAATATGGACCAGCTGACTTTGACTCTGCGCTATGTTTTGCCATCTGAACCAGTTGAAAGATTTGTGACATTTTTGGATATGGAAGGTCATAGTGCTGAACAGCTTACTAAAAGTCTACTTAATTTTTTAAAGGCAAATGACATTGATATTAAAGACTGCCGTGGTCAAAGTTATGACAACGCCAGCAACATGAGTGGCAAGTTTATAGGATTACAAGCACGAATTATTTGATAATGATAATTACTATGCAAATTAAAAATGAATGTGTTCAAATATGTTTGTGTTGTTTTATTGTTTTTTTTTTAAATATAGGGCCCCTTTCTCAACATATGCTACAGGCCCCGCACTAGCTTAATCCGGCCCTGTGAACATGAGGTTCGTTCTTCGTTCGTTCATTCGAACCCCAGGGACTAGAGTTTTCACTCTCTACCCTTGTAACATTTCGGGTAGGTGTTTGGGCTTTCTTGTAACCCCAGAGGGCTTCGCCAGCTCAGTGGGCTCAACACTGGTGAAGGTCACACTTGACACACTAATTGACATGTCATGCAGTGCCACGAGTTGGATGGGCCTCTACCCTAGAGGGGGTTATAACACGAGGCTGTGCATGGGAGGCTGGCAACCTCATCATGTAACACTTATTGCTACATAAATCACAGCTGCGTGAGCACGCGCTTTGAAACAGGCTTCCTGGAAATGGAACTGCTGTAATTGTAGTTCCATGCTCCAGAGGGAACGAAATAAGGAGATGATGACGTTAATGCACTGTAAACAAAGCGAGGTTAAAACTACATGTAAAAGTGAAGGTAAAGGTAATTGTTATGTGTAAAATCATAACAGGTTTTATCGCACTCGACATGGTTTGTATACATACTTCCTTGTTGATATGCATTGCCCGGATTACTCCGGAAGTACGTCACATAGTCTGCTAATATTTGGCAGACGATTCTTTGCCGGCTTTGCGTGGCAGATTTGAGCTAGTATTCGTTCTCTTTCGCTGTGTATTACTGTGTGTGAGAAGACGTGTTTTTGACGAGCTCCAGAAAGTGTACTCTTGTGATAGAGTCTTTGTGAATTTATATCAGCTAGGTCGTCCTACAGTATGGAGTCTATGCTTGATTATAATTAAATGGACAAGCGAATGCTGAATAGAAAGAAGTGAGTGTGGAACTATTTCATTAAAGATTTCAGCAGTATGCATAAGACATCTTGTCCTTAGTCTACGTGACGATAGACTGGTTTCATGGACTGGCTAGTGAATGCCATTGATTAATATATATATTGGATGCAAATATATAAGGAGCTTCGTCCTATATTAAAAGTGAATATTTGTTCTTCAACGTCAAACTGGCCTTATCAAGTTTCTGACTGTTGAAGACTGATTACACGTTCTAAGGATGTTTAAAAAGTTGGACTTAGAGGCCTGTTACAAAATATACCCTAGACAAGCTGGAAACCAAGAACCAGCTACTTGATGATTTAGAGAAGAACTCGGCGGGGAGAAGATATACTACTAATTCTACCCCAACAGTAATCCTATAGCAGATTCTGCCGTAGGAGAGTGAGGTGTTATAGACTTAACTTATACCAGGTCTCAGCTCTTATGAGCTGGGGCGACCAGTTCCCTGCCTTGCTATCTTCGCTTCCCTAACTATACAGCAGAGTCAGGTTCTGTTGTCTAGTGTTCTACTTTTTTTATTTCTTACGAGTGCCTGAAAACATACCTTTATGTTTGTCTAATATTTATTTACTGTGTACAGGCCTCGGGTTTTCCTTCCTTATGTGTTATAAATGTTTATACAATACCAAAAAACCTACCCTCTGTCCAGTACTTACTGTTCTTAGTCTACTATCATTTACTAGACACAGTATTAAGGTCTTTGTCTTGTGTGGACTGACCTGTACTGTATAATAGGGGAACAACAGAAGTGATTGCGTCATTAGTAGGCTGGACTGCTCATGGTAAATTTTCGGTGTTATGTCTTGCGGTTCGCATTAATGACCCGTCATCGAAGCATCATTTTTTGGTGATGCCTAGATGGCAGGGAGGATAGTGTGATTCGCTTGCATAGCTAGGTGGGGTTGTCGCACGGAAGGTCCTGGGTTCGAGTCCTGGGTAAGCCACTCACGTCTGTTGTTTTTCTGTTGTCTAGTGTTCTACTTCTTTATTTCTTACGAGTGCCTGAAAACATACCTTTATGTATGTCTAATATTTATTTATCTATTTTATAGCTGAATAGGCCGGAGTGTGACGCGACCTGGTTCTGAACTCGATCCCTTTTCATCGAGAAGCAAACGCTCTAACCAATTTTCTGCTTGGGCGCTCAAAATCACACGCAGGTGGATTCATAAAAAGTCCTCCCCTATTTTTAAAGTTATTTCTTCACTGTTATATGCTAACTTATATAAATATAAAAGAATGTAAATAAAGAAAATTAACTGTCATTTTATTGCATGACATTCTGTGTCACATCAATACTTCAGCCATGTGGGAGATCCAGCTTTTTCAATACGTTTGTTGTCTTTTTCAACATCTATTTAGATTTTATTTTTTTTATGTTGTTTCTGGAAAGAAAAAAAAATGTTAAATAAAACTTATTACTCACATAGCAGTTTTGTTACTTGCTTTGACATAAGTTTCATATACAATGCAGTCCGGATAACCGGAACTAAATTAAGCCGAATTTCGGTTAAGTCGAAGCAAGTTTCCAGGTCCCAGCCAGAAGTTTTCATTAGTGGAAACTCATGATAAGCAGAATTTCGGATAAGCCGAGATATGAAAGAAGTATTTTATATCGTCCAAGCGGCTTCCGCTTATCCGGACAGCACTGTTTATTCGATAGATTGTTGTTGTTTAACTAGGGCTGCTGAGCTTCTCGCTCTTTTGCAGCCAATACCAAGTTGAAGACTCCTTGGTATTATCTACACTGTAGATCTAGGCTTTTCCTGTGGCCTTTCTGCCATTCCGAAACATGTTGAGTTGAAGTCATGAGCTCCAGTTTCTCCACCTTGGCTTGCATTTAAAGGATCATCACATCTGGTCGCAAGCTAAGAGTAAGAAGTGCATGGCATACTGTGCATCGGCCGCCATCCAAGCTGTCAGACTTAAAAACAGGTCTTCTTTTGCACATCATTTTCTCGATGTGAGATTGGTTCCAAACTCCGCTCCACGCAATACATAGTTGCGTTCCTAGATGCATTCTTCCGGATGTTTGCGCCACAGCTCAAGATGTCTACCCTGGTAATGTTAACATTATCAATACTTTTTCTTTGAGCTGATACTATATCAGCAGTCCTTTCCTTTACAGTTTTAACATCTGAGAATCTTTCGTCGTCTCAATAGAGTTACTATTTCCATGCATAACCCATACCTTTAATGGACTATTGTTTGCCACATCTTTCTTCGGCTACATATTTTAGTAAACTTGACCTATCCATAGGTTATTGGGAAACACCTCTTACGGAGTCTTCTAGGCCTTTGATTGCCCACTTCACCTTACGGTTTGTCTCAGAGAAATTGTATGTGTTTTGACTTAGTTAATGCGCCTGCCACTTTCGTGCGCATGATGCGCCGTGTCTTTCTTAACCGGTCGGACATTATTACTTATATTGACGATATCTGCCTATTTAACAATACTTGGGAAGAACATGTATTAGGTCTACATTCTTTACTGGAAACTCTGCGTCGTCATCATCTTACGGTGAGACCCTCCAAGGTTCATATCGTTTACATGAAATTTCTTTTCTAGGCCGCAGAGTTGGTCATCACATACTTCAACCAGAGGAACTTACTGTGAAACGTATTTTCGATCTTGCTATCCCTATTACAAAAAAGTCTTTTGGGTCTGGTTAATTTCTGTCATAAATTCATTCCTAACTTTTCTTCGCTGTAATCAGTTCTATCGCATAAAATGTTACGTTACGACCGAGCTAGGGGTGTATCCACAAACGGCAACTCTTAAACGGCCAACTTCAAATTCTCAAATAATCTTCATAAACGTCCAGATCGTACGTAACACCATTTATTGACATCCACTTACTTGAACAACGACATGATACTTCGTGTATCTCTTCATATTAAACAATCCATATATTTACCGTAAACATCACTCATCCATATACTTCTCCATGCGTATTCGAACGCGATTATTTATATACATATTCCAGTTCAATTTCACGGCCAGTTACTATATCAATACTGTACGTCGATCCTCAAACAGATTCCACACTGCCTATTATGTATTTAATTAATATGGATATATTTCACTTTATTCTCAAATACATATGGTACAGTTGATCACGATCCTTACACTGATCATACACTCACTACAAGTCCTTCAGGACACCTTTCCAATAATAAGACACTGCTAGTCCATCGGTACACAATCTAATAATCCGCTGTTGCTACACCAAACAATCTCGCGTCATTCTCACAACCACGCATAAACCCATTCGCATCCATGCCTTTTTGTCCATCATCTAGTCTTCAAATATAGCGACCTAGGCGGTGAGCAAAAAAGGCTCTTAACAACTGAAGACGGGAAGTTGAGGAGCGACACGGTCGCCTACACACCCAGGCATGGAACATGAAGAAGAAGATTATTTTATAGTAATTGGTAATTTTAGAACAAAACGCATAATGTGTTTACGTTAGTGCCCTAGATTTCTATAGAAATCTAGGGCACTAGTTTACGTCATTTCGGCATTTTTCTACAACATGTGATGGCGTACGAATGGGATGTTTAGTCACATGATTGTCGAGAGAGGCAACGGTTTTTATGGTTTGGCACAATGACTGCATCTCCATCTAGCAACATTTATTCTTTATGATTCATTTTATATAACCACCATAGTTATTAAATGTTATTTCCTTCTGTTTGAATATAATAAAGGTTGGTTCACTGACAGGGACGTCACCTAAAGTTTGTTGCCCAATGGCGGATCCTACTTTTGGCACCCTCCCCTCGTGAAGGAACACACTTGCAGTAAATTTTTAACAGTAAGTAACACCATAATAGTGCCCGACGGCACCCTCTTCCTGGCTGTCACCTGGGGAGGACAGCCCCTCCCCTCCTTCCCCAGTACACCACTGTTTACTGATAAATTGGGCTCCATTTTCAACATTATAAAGGCA
The DNA here is from genome assembly GCA_024509875.1 of Oreohelix idahoensis. Taxonomy (NCBI): domain Eukaryota; kingdom Metazoa; phylum Mollusca; class Gastropoda; order Stylommatophora; family Oreohelicidae; genus Oreohelix; species Oreohelix idahoensis. The sequence continues at coordinate 574,071 of JAMPIV010006954.1, read as the reverse complement.
ACACGCAACCGTAATGTTGTGGAACAGAAGGGGATTCTGTCTCATGCTCTGCAAAATGCTACACTGTTTTTCATTGCTGTGACGCGGACACAAATTCCGGAGCTATAAAAGTAAATGTGATAATTTACCCTCTATTTGTGCCTTATCTTTATTGTATGCTACAGTAAAATCCCTTCATATGACTGGAATTAAATTCATAAGCGCCAATACTTAACGGCAATTTTATTTATTCAAATATTTGTAGAAAAATAATGTTGGGTGTGAACATCCGACTGTTCATAAGAGCACCTTGATTTTCTGTTGTTTTAATCTGCCGAATAGTTCATAACATCACTGGAAACTTCATATACTATTTGACTGGAACTATAATAGATCTTTAGCTCACCCGGAAGTTTTGTTATAATTTCTCTATTCAGATCTAGTAAATGCTCCAAATACTTGGTGCACAAAATTACTCGTTGGAGGAAATAAACGTCCGCAAACATTGTGTGGGTATTTATACATCTCTAAACGCGTGTATACGAAAATGCATATTGAAACAATTTCGCTGCAATTGTCTCGTCATCAGATACGATTCACTTAGGTGGTGACAGTTAGAACAGTTATCAACATTGTCTTCCATTTTTTTTTAAATTCCCATTTTAAAAGCCAAAATATTTGTTTTACATCCGATGTTAAACAAAGTCTGAACATGCACGCCGTTCACATGGCACATTCACACCAACCTGTGCGCACTTTTCTTTGGCGAGTGTTACTATTTTTGGGAGTGTTACGAACAAAAAGAATGATAGAATGAGCTGGAAAACCATATATATGAATATGGTAAAGGTAAAAGATTCCGTTACACGCCTGTGGTGAGTTGGGATTATTTAAATAGATTTATAGGGGACTTAGTGTACTGAATGAGATCAGCTGTGAAGGTCTCTGTATCTAATAAGGTTGGTGCATTACAGAGAACCTTGCTTGCTACCACATTTCGACCTCAATCAGACTTTTTCTTGAATTGTATGATGACTTCGTTTAATGGCTAGGGTTATGATAGTTATGAAGTGTAAGTTCACAACAACCAACAGACAAATAAACACCTAAGTTAAGATTCACAACAATTTACAACACTATGACACTCACAAACACATAACACTCTAAAGATTTATCTTAAGTAAGTCAAGTGTTAAATTTTATATAATGTATTAGCTTTTTCAATATATAGATACCCTGATCCTACTACAATGTGAATCAGGAATCACAATCAAATGTAAGCACAATGTTTATGTACAAAAATTTATACAAAAGATCTTTGTCCAGACCTATAATAGTATTGTAATATAAGTGTAGTGTTGTGATGGATTATTATGAGGTAATACTGGCTTTTAATGCTAGGTTGTTGTTTGTCATCACGACTTCATGTGTTTGTTACTGGTGGAAATAATATTAAGGGATTCACAGATTCTGTTTCTTTAAAATTTCTGTCCCTTTTATAATAAAGTTCAGTTCAGGGTTTGTTTATTCAAGGTTGGGCTTTACGTGCTGACATGCTCTTATCTCATAATGCAGCTGCAGGAAACCTGTATCCTCTGCTCGCTTGCTTCTCAGTTTGATAATATGATAGGCAATGGCCGCTATCTTGTGCATGGAGTCTGCTGCCAACTTTCTGGATCACGCAGTACTCAGACCGGACGATGCAATATCACCATCTATACCACGGTCCCTGAAAGTGAAGGTTATGCATCCTTCTTACTAACTAGTACACAATATTATTCCACACTGAAGTACATGACAGTACAAACAAACATAAAGTTCAGCGCTTTAGGCCAACTGCTAGCTTTTCATGTGACAATATACACCAGTATTCCTCTCCCTAATGGTTACAACGCCTCTGCAATTCCAGCTGTAATCCCTTCCATACAATAGGATAGGTGTTATGTTACTATATGGCAATCCAATATATATATATATGCAGTTGTACTCCTCTCTGACAATCTTTTACATAGTGGAGCAATATCTAGGCTTTGCCTCATGTTTGCTACTGAACCGCACACATACAGACATAATTTATCATTTCACATTCAATTTTCATATAAAATACAGATCAAAAATGTCTAGCTTACCACAATTCGTAAGGAAAACACACTAAAGATGACTGGCACAGTTTGATCTGCGGTATGTCCAAGCTGTTATCATATATTTAATTTTGGATAACAATGCCTGATCTCATCTCTCCAAATGTGTAACGATATGGCGTCCCCTCTAAAATTTCTTCTGCCAATATCCAGTGTATTGACCAATCGTTTTGAATATATTCAAAAGAGTACCCAGTCTTTCCAACATTTTCATTCACTTCTACTCCGTTTCTAGGCATATATTTGTTATTCATAGGTCACCCAATCCAATTTCTTTTAACTTCAAAGTTCAGCCAATGGCCTCCCACGTACTATCTTAGACTTTCTGTCACTACTATGTTTCACAAAAATAGGGATTTCCATCCCAAGCAGATATGACCAAACCTGACAGTATCTCTGTTCTCTATATGTTTTATTACCAATATATAATTATCTAATGGACTTTTTAGATAATTTATTTCATATTCCTTGTCCACTAGCCTTCCTGTACACGAATATATGATTTTCAAGGGGCTAAGTGGTGTAGTTAAGAATACGATCTTTTTTCGATGTTAAGTGTTTAATTTCAACTACCACCTGTTCAATCCTTTACGACTGTACTATCAGTATAAAGTCAGGAGCACTACGTAAAAAATCAGGTTTCCTAATAAGAATTAAACCTGTTTTCAAAACTTAACATCGTATCGTTAGTTTTTTTCATCACTGTTTATTTGAAAAAATTAGGCCATGCACACTGCGAGCTGGTTTATTTTTAGACACACAGCGAGTGGCTTGCGCTACTGTGTTACATGGTCCGTCTACCTCTCTCTGCTTTTTTTCTTCTAAGCCCGTCTGTCTTTCCAAGGCTAACCTTGTGCGCAATTTTGCACTAGTGTTAGTTTTTAAAATCAAGGTCGTTCAAAAGATTTTACTACACATTCTATTTTTAGAACTACGGTTATCGCCGTATTGTTAGGCTTGAGCATTTTATTTAGGAACGAACGAATTAGGACAAGTAGAAATCTTGTGTTAGCCATTACGGCGTTATACAACTAAGGCGTTATCTATACTGGGAAAGCACTGGTCTTTCTCCATTCTTCTTCCTATCGTATTATTTCGTTCTGCTTTACATTTATGTTCTAATTTATATATGGGTATTAGAATTTTTCACTACAACGCCCATTGAGGCATATTGGGAGTATGGTGTTATGCCGATATTTTCTTGACCATCGGCACACTAGGAGTGATGTGGTCAGCAGCATCATGCCGGCTTTATTGTATATGTTGCTTTTTTTTATTTTAACAGTATGGCTTTTTTCGATGTTCTTTGGGTAAATGTGTTCGCTAACAAAAATATTTGTTGGTCTTTCATTGTTGGAGATGGAAACAGAAAGAAAAGGAAAGAGAACGACAGGAGTAGACCTTGAGATGATGGCACGAGACAATGAGTACTTGGCATGTGCTTGTCGGATGCCTTCGCACTGTTAAGAGCTTTGGTTTGGTTTCGTTTCCAAACGAGCTTAATTGTAATGAATGAACTAATACAATTTTCGTGCATCATATTTTGTTTCGTTTCCAAACGAGCTTCATTGTAATGGATGAATTAATACAATCTTCGTTCATCATTTTCTGTTTCGTTTCCAAACGAGCTTAATTGTAGTGAATGAATTAATACAATTTTCGTTCATCATATTTTGTTTCGTTTCCAAACGAGCTTCATTGTAATGGATGAATAAATACAATTTTCGTTCATCATTTTTTATTTCGTTTCGCTCTTTATGGAGCATGGAGCCACCACTTCAAAGCACTCGTGCGCTTTTATAGCGGAGGTTCATGTGGACATTTGTTTTTAATGTTGAGATTGCCAGCATCATACACAACTTAATTTCCCCACAACACGCATGTTTGAAAACGATTGGCGCTTTCTTAGCATCGTAACAAACCAAATGCGGGGGCAGACCAGCAATATAATCTGACAATCTTTGCAAGTCTAGTTCACTGTGAGAAATCGCTTGCCAAAGATTACAACCAGACCTTGCCAGAAGTTAGAATTCAGAATTCCATTTATCAGGCCGGACCTTTATTGGAGTATTTTGGAAGGACTTACTCAGCCCTGGAAAACTCTACCATTTTAATAAGGAACCGGAATCTGAGGAAATTGAACCACACGGAGTCATAGTAGGAATTAATGTTAAAAGTAACGACCCCAAGAACATGTATAAGATTCAAGTGCCTTTATTCATCTGAACAAAGAGTCTGTGAGCCAGGATTGTTGTAAGTTGTGCATTTTACATTTTATATTCTTTCATTACTAACACGTGAACTAATATGTATATATTGCCGTGTGAATATTAATAATTGAAAATCGCTAGTGAATGTCCAAGTCATTTGAGGCTGGCAACCTGATCGTATAGAATGATGATTTCATGAATCACCACTACAAGGGCTGGTGACTGCTTTATTGCTAGTTTCTTAAAGAGAACTAAAAGCATAAGTAGTCTCAAGTTCCATATGGAGCAGGGAGGGAAAGATGAAAGACATGATGTACATTCTAAGTATAATATTTATAAAATTTTATATTTTCAAACCAGTGTAAATGTCTATGTAAACATATTCACTTTAAAATTAATGAAAGTTTCAAACTGTTCAACAAGTGATATAAATGAAAACATATTCAATTTATATTGTGAACACTTTTCAATCAGTGGAGATGTAAATGTAAACATATTCTATCTGTACTATTAACCTTTTCATTAAAATGTAAAATAAAGATAAAGCTATTCAATTTAAATGTAAAGAAAGTTTTCTCTCGAGGGATTAAGTTTAACTCTCATCGAGGGTAAATTCTGACGTAGATGGGATGGTGGAATAGAGAGAAGGGAATCCATAACTATGAGTGGGAAAACGCAATACTCAGGAGAGCGTTTTGTTTCTATTCTTTTATCATAGTTGGTGGTACCAGTTGAGGGTACTATCTCTGGAACAAGAAGGGAACAGTGGCCTGAGCTTTAAGACGAGGGACCAACTTCGTAGACACTCCCTGACATTTCTGGGAACGTGCTGCTCCCTAACAACCTTGATCAGCGACGAGCGTGATCAGTCTACCAAGAACCAAGCCATCAGCGGGAGCAGAACCTACCATTGGTAGATAAGTTAAACGTTAAAGCTGCCACGTGAACTCCTTTATAAACTTTCATTCCATCACAACAGTGATGACAACTTTCTGTTAAATCATTATTCAATTTTTCTGAAACCTTGTTAAACCTAAATGACTATTTAATCTGTTATTTGTAACTATACAAATTTAACTCCGATTTAATCATTTTAAATGTACTGCAGGTTTGTCTCAGTCAATTTACTAAATACAATCTAAACAGAGCTATACCTTAATAATAAGAATTCCACTGAGTAAATCAGGGTGGGGGCTTGACGAGCTGAAATTAATAATTGCTTAATTCTTCATAAAAGGCGGCGGACTGGTATAAAGTGAACAATTGCCCTGCCAATGCAGCATTTTTCTTGACTTCTTCTTCTTCTTCGTTCGTCCTGAAAAGGACGTTGGTTGCGTTGTGTCCGTTTACAGCGAAGCAGCGATATTCGCGCCTTTCGGCAGATACATCCGACTTAAGCACGGCATTTTTGGGACCGGGTTAGCCTTCCCTCTTCGATCCCTGTCGTAAATTTATTTTGAGAGAAAAGAGTCGTAGAAATAGTGGTCCGGTTTAGAGTGGAAAATGATGATGGAAAGCTCAGTGATAGAAATGTAGAGATTTAATAGTTACTTCACAGCGTGCTGGAGGAGAGTAAAGACAGACTTATTTACGACAAATCGTGTCTCTCAATCTTCTCTTTCACTCTCCTGGTCAAACAATTATTTGCCAGTTTTCCAGACTCGCATCTGCGCGCTCACCGATTCGGTGTTTTCAAACACACACACGACGTTGATACAAACTATATTAAACGAATAGGGGAAATGTTGGGCTTTGGGTATATCCAACACACAGAACTAAATGAGTTTAGGTGATTTTATTCACTTTAAACATCAATCACTAAAAATATCAGATATTACATAAATTATCATAAGTACACAAATGCAAATAACAAGTTTGGGAGGGGGTGAAGAAGATTGGTATCGACTAAGCCCTTCCCGCTCATTAGACAAAGACAAACCCAGTCCAGAGATAGATAATATCAGGAACACGGGTACGTTAACCTAACAGTAAAGTTAATTACTCTGAAAGAGGTGTTACCAAGTTAGGTATAAGTGATAGAAAAAAAAACCTGTTCTTCCCAGCTGTTCTTCCCTTTACTAAGCAAATGGAAAGGAGGTGGTTTTAAACAGAGTTAACAAATTATCAACTATCCCACTTAAAGGAACAATGTAGGGTATACAGAAAAGATATATGTTACCAGGTAAGCAAGTTAACAAAATGGTCACACAAAAGAATTAATTTCCTGTCATTCATACACGCGCTAGCAAAGGCCTTCACTCATCTTGCTCTCACTTACCGATTGTGAAAAAATCTTGCACTCCATAGAATAACACAACAGCAGTTACACCTCAACTAAATGTATGAGTGTTTGTTCAAGTTCTAGCCCCAGATTATCGGGTAGGCGGTCAGCACATAAAAGGGTCCCGTAATCGCTGGAAAATGAATCTGTAGTTGTGTCTCTTTTCTTAATAACAGTTTCTATGGGAGGGCACGGTCTCTGATACCGGGGTGAGGATGGTGTGGTCTATTTGACTATGCCGCGGATAATAAAAATTCTTACGCGTGCTGGTACACTTTATCCGTGAGGTATGGTTTAAGTCCAGTGAGAAAACTAGTCACATCACTGTTCAGGAAATTATGAATTATCTCTCTGTGTCAGTAAACTAACAAAGCTCGGGCCAGTGTTCTTCTTCCCGTTACGACTTAAGTTGTTTGATGGTGCGTTAAATTTGTCTTTGGGTGTGCTTTCTTTGCTATAAGTTAGATAGCGGAATTCCAAACATAGAATCGCCTCAAAGATTAAAAATTTACACAGTCTCAACAAGTTCTGCGTCAGGGGAACTCTACACACTGTTTATGCTTTGCTTTGCTTAGATTGATTTCTTTATTGCTTTCTTAATGCTGGGATCGCACAGGTTACGATCACTCTGTATGAAAGAAAAAAAAGACATGTAATATACCGAAAACAAATAACCTTCTAAAGCGCGATGAATTTCCCGTTAAGCCTATTATATATATGCTCGCGTATTTAATTATGTATTTAATAAACACTGCGCGAGTTCTAGTGGTTAAAAAACACACATCTATAAAACTAGGACTTAACTGAATTTATTAATTATAAATTCCTTCGCGACTTTAAAAGTTAATTTAAGCATCTATTATCTTTTGAAATAATATAATAGATAGATCATTATATTTAAAACTGGAACTCTTGAGATGGTTTAATTAAATAGATTTAAATTAACACAAAATCCCTTGAAATAGAATGACTAGACCACTGATCACTTTACACAATATATATTTTACCGCTTTGCACAGAATTAGAAATCACTGCAAATATATATAAAAATCCAGGGGAAAATCTATAACAAGATTTCAATAAAGCTAGTGCTTCTGTAAAGGTCTGGCCAGCGAGTGATAACGTGTCTAGTTCTTCATGGTCTATTTAGCTAAAATGGAATGTAAGTTGAGTGGGACATGATAAACTTGACAACTTATTTGATCTCACGAACTTTTGGGGATCTGACCGCCAAATCAAGAGAAGAAGCCGCCCCCTGGTCTTCGTATCCGCTCGCTGCTGCCCGTTTCGCTTTCCCCCGTTCGCTCGGTTCCTCGATTGACACCGAGACGCGAAATTAGCGGCAAGCAACTGCGTCTCGTATCAGGGAAAACTACTGTCTTTGATAGCGCCGATAGTCTCCCTTAAGATCCCTCGGTCTGTCTCTTTGATCTCGTCGCTGTATCCTACATGAGTCCCGGTGGAATGCGTTCTGGCAAACGAAAAGTTACAACAAATGTTCAGGGGTTCTAATGTTATGAAAAGCTAAAGGTCCCTTTAAATCATCCATCATATCAGGGAAAATTCACTAGTCAAACTAGACGTACGTCACAATCGTCCCCACTTTTAGACATGAAACCATTTTTCATGTTTTCATTTTTGACAATGGAGGTGACCTGATTGGTGATTTTAGGATGAGTGGTATCTTCAGTTTGCTCTTCTTCCTCTGTAGACCAGTTTCTACTCAGAAAATCAGCCCCGACATTCTGTCTTCCCGGATATATTCCACTTTGAAAGAATAGACGCTTAGAAGGAGGGCCCAACGCATGATCCTAGCGTTAAATTCTTTATTGGCACCAAGAAATGCTAACGGAGCGTGGTCTGTTTGCACCGTGAACGATGTACCATAAAGAAACTCATGATGGCGTCTGATACCGTCAATCAGAGCAAGACATTCCCTTTCAACTACGCTGTAGTTCCGTTCCGCTTTATTTAATTTCCGACTGCCATAGGCAACTGGAAATAGCATGTTCAGGTCACTGTCATCGGCTTGAAGCAGTGTTGACCCGATGCCCTGACCTGACGCGTCGACTCTCAGTACAAAAGGTTTCTTGAGGTCAGGCAACCTCAAAATGGGGTATGCAGACAACTGTCCTTTCAAAGTGCTATACGCGTGTTCGCACTTTTGATCCCATATGACCTTATCAGGACAACCTTTCTTTGTGAGGTCAGTCAGAGGTGCCGTCAGTCCGTTGAAGTTCTGGATGTACTTCTGATAGTATGCACATAGCGATATGAAGGAACGTACGTCTTTCTTCGTTCGGGGTCTTTTTGCTGCCACTATTTTCTCCACGTTCTTCTTAATAGGCCAACTGCATCCGTGAGAAATAGTGTGCCCCAGGAAGTCTAACTGTTCAAACCCGATGAGACATTTGCTAGGTCTGGCTGTGAGACCCGTTTCCTGTAGTCTCCTGAGGAGCATAGCAACCGTAGCAATATGTTCTTCATAGGTTTCCGATGCAATTAAGATGTCATCCATGAAATTATGGATATGGGGACTTTGCAAAGGTTCTAGAAGCTTCCTCATCATCCTGGTGAACACTCCTGGTGCGTTATGCAAACCGAACGGCATCACGTTAAATGTGTAATGTCCTTCACTAGTGCTGAAAGCTAACAAAGGTTTAATTTCCTCCTTGACTGGTATTTGATAATAACCTTTGCTGAGGTCAATCTTGGAGAAGATCTTTGCTTTGCTGAGCTTGGTGAACAACTCAGAAACAGTTTGGAGAGGTTCGGGCTGGAATTCCGTTACAGCGTTTAGCAACCTGTAATCAATGCACAGCCGAACTTCCTTATTGGGCTTCTGCAACAGCACTACGCTCGAGCTGTAAGGAGATGTAGACTCACTGATAATTCCTGCCTGACGCAGCTTGTCTATTTCTCCGCGAAGTGCATCAGCTTTAGCGTACGGGATGGGGTAAACTCTGGTTTGAACAGGGGTCTCGTTTGTTAATTTCATATCAAATTCAATGAGATTTGTTCGACCAGGTACATCCGTTAAGACTGCACTGTACTNTTTTTTAGTAGAGCCCTGGTTTCTGTTTGTTGTTCTGGTGAGAGATTGTCGCCGAACTTGACATCTTTAAAGGATTCTGTGGGTTGCAATGGATACTCCATGCAACCATCATCATCTTCCTCGTCTTCCGTTGCTATGGCGACAGCCAGGAGATGCTCGGAGGATGGCACCGGTCTTTCCAAATATTTCTTTAGCAGATTTATGTGGAAGACCTTCTCCTTTCCTTTGATGGAGATCTTGTAGTTGGTACGTGAGATCTTTTTAAGGACGGTAAACGGTCCTTGCCATCCGATGCGAAGTTTATTGCTTCCGGTTGGAAGTAGCAATAGGACTTTCTCCCCTGGTTGTAGTTCTCTCTCTTTTGCAGCTTTGTTGTATCTTTTAGTAATTTTTAGCGCGGGCTTTCTTAAGGTTGGTAGTAGCTAGATCCCATCCTAGCTTTAGCCTTTCCTTAAGCTCAGATACATACTTGCTTGCAGAGACGACTGTCTCGTCAGCCTTCTGGTCTGTCAGGGACCGAAGTAAGGCTTCTAGTGGCCCCTTAATAGGTCTGCCAAATAAAAGTGTAGCTGGCGCAAAACCCGTAGACGCTTGGGGTACCTCTCGGTAGGCGAATAAGGCAGCCGATATATATTGGTCCCAGTCTTCCGGTTTCTCCTGACCCAGCTTACGTAACATCATCGTGAGGGTACCGTTAAAACGTTCCACGAGCCCATTTCCGGCCGGATGGTAGGGACTTGTGTGGATATGTTTGGCCCTCAAGATCTTAAAGATCTCCTCCATTAACAGGCTACGGAATTGGGATCCATTGTCCGTCAAAACTTGTTGAGGGAATCCCAACCGTGTAAAAATTTGCACAAGGGCTTCTGCGACATGCTTGGAATTAGTGCATGGTAGCGGTACGGCTTCGGCCCACATAGTGCAAGTGTCAACTAAGGTCAGGATGAACCTGTTCCTTCTTTTGGTCTTTTCCAGAGGACCAATAATGTCGACAGCAACCCGTTCAAATGGAGTCCCTACTATTGGCATTTGCCCCATAGGTACTGGGGGTGTCAAGTGCTTGGGTGCTACCCGTTGGCACTGGGCGCAGGATTTCACGTACCTGACAATGTCAGAGTTCATTCCTGGCCACCAATAGTGGTTTTTTATTCGCTGAATAGTGGCGTTTTGTCCCATGTGTCCGCTAAAGGGAAGAGAGTGCCCCATTTCTAAGATCTGGTTTCTGTACTGCGTCGGTACTAGGAGCTGGTTATTCCCCGTGTCCGGGTTGCCCGTTCTACGATACAATACACCATCCTTAGAAAAGATGTCTCCGTTGTGTCTGGGGTCCTTAGCCATGGGCAGTTTTTTAAAGCAGGGCGCCAGAGTAGGGTCCTTTTGTTGCGCCTCCTTCAGTTCATTCGGCAACAAGTTTGGCGCAGGCTCCCTCTCCTTCTTGGCTTGCCCTCTTGTGGTTACCGCTGCCACAATCGGCTCCTTAGGTCTCCCAATGAACACATATCTACATCCCAGGATAACTGGGTAGATCGGATCATCCATTATGGCCGCTTTAATAACTCCTCTGACAAAGTCAGAGTGTATTTCTACCAGTGCGATAGGAAGCGTCCTGGGTGCATCACTCCTGAAAACTCCACTAAGTTTGACGGTTTCCTCTGTCTCCTGACCGGGTTTGACTAGGTGCCTAGCGACAATACAATCAAAACTTAATCCAGTGTCAAAAAGACAAGTAGTGAGGTACCGTTCAAAATTACAGTTCCTCGAGTTGAGGGTCGGTCCCCCTCAGGTTGAGAATCACTGACATTGACTCTACCTTTCGAGGCTGTATGCAAACATCCAATGCGGTTTGCACCGGTTTGTTTGCCCTGATCAGACGTTCCTGGTGTAGGGGTCTTCCCTTTTCCTTGACCTTGGTGGCCGCGCTGCCACGTAGGCTTGTTGGGTTGATCAGAATTGTTGTTGGGGGGTATCGGGTTTTGTAGAATTTCGATTTTTCCTGGGGAGGTTTCTGGGTATTGTTATCTCGTTGGTTATAATGTTGAGAGGAAGTGGAAGAATAGGATGCCTGTTCTAGATTCTGTTTTCGAGATGGCTCATCGGTGGGTTTACGTTTAGTGCTGGGAAGTTCGGCCATTGCATTGCTATAGCGTTCGGCTTTATTGAGTATGTCTTCAAGCCTGACTGCCCCCTGTTCCGCCAAAAATCTACGTGTTTCATTCGACAAAGTGGATTTTATCTGCTCCACAAGAACAAGTTCGAGGAGTCCCTCATATGAAAGAGGTAGGTCAGATAATTCAATGCACTTTGTCAGATAACCCGTGAGACGTGAAGAGAACTGGGGAAATGTTTCCGTGCTCTCTTTTCGGCTGTTTCTGAACAACTGCAGAAACTTTCGGGCAGTCATCTCAAACTGCTGTAGTAAGGCCTTTTTCAACATGTCGTAATCATGTTGATTCGGTCCCAGCTTTGTGTACACGTCATAAGCATTGCCTTTCAGTGACGTTGAAAGTTTGAGCGCCCAGCGGGTACTCTCTAACCCATAAAGATTCGCGAGTCTCTCGAATTTTTCTAGGTAGCTGTCAATTTTTTCGTTAGGGCTAGGAAAAGATTCTAAAGAAAACGACATAGCAGTTAATTGGGCAGATTGAGTACTGGAGAGGTCCATTGATTGAGACTGGGGCGAAGACGGCTCTCCGTTAGTCGAAGTAGAGGCGCCCCGACTCTCTAGAGCCTTAAGCGCCAGTTGATGCTGTCTTTCCTTGTCTCTCTCTCTCTCTCTCTGCGAGTTTCCATCTCTGCTTCAATTTTCTTCTGTTCCAAAAGACGTTCTTCCGCTTCTTTCTTATCTGCCCTCTCCTGGGCTTCTCTCCTCTCTGTTCTTTCTTTCTCTTCCTTCCTCTCAGCTTCTGCTCTCTGTTGCTCCGCCTTCCTCTCAGCTTCGGCTCTCTGTTGCTCCGCGTCATATATTTCCAATTCCTGGTTAATAAACGCGTTTGCAGCTTCTGCATCTAATCCTGCCTCTTTCGCTTCCAGCCTCAAGATGGACCTCATCTTTATCCTCTCTGCCATTGTTAAAGAATAAGATGAAGTATGCTTAGAGAACTAGTAAGAAGAAACGCGAAAGGGAGGAACTCTGAACCGCTACGAGAAAAAAAAACACAAGTATAAGTTTACCTGTGTTACCTCCTACCTGTACTGTGCAAACTTATCGCTGCTATTATCTGGCAATTAAGGCTCTAAACGCAAGCGACTATGCCACTAAATGGTAAGTTACACTGGAAAAGAATCTACTTTTACTAACAGTAGAGAAAAATTTATATTAAAACAATTTAAAAGGAAAAAAAAAATTTCCCTAAATTTTAAATCTCTGACAACAAACTCCGTCCCTAAAGTCAATTATTGAGATGAGACGTTGTTAACTTAATTTTTTAAAAATCAGAACAATCCGTCTTTAGCTAAGCTCAACTCTTTTTGACTTCAAAAACCTTAGTGACTGTAAAACAATCACGCAATCCCAGCAACTTTTATAAAGAAAGAAATATAATTATCTCCGCCAGAGGATAATTAAAATAGCAAATATATTTGTTAATCTGTACTTTCTACTGCTGTGGAGAAAAAAACAACCTGTAAATATGCTGTGTGGACAACCCAAATACTTAAAGAACGTTTGTCTAGGGGTGTAATTATTTATTTATTTCCCTAATTCACAAAGACAAATCATTCACACTCTACCTAGTTAGACCCAAACTAAATCAGACTCAAAATATCTTTAACCCGGCTATGCGATTGCCTCAAATGTAGCTCAAGATCCCAGAACCAGCCCACAAATATGTGTGCATCAAATGTATCTCAAAATTATCCCGGCGAGCCGGCCAAATATTGTCGTAAATTTATTTTGAGAGAAAAGAGTCGTAGAAATAGTGGCCCGGTTTAGAGTGGAAAATGATGCTGGAAAGCTCAGTGATAGAAATGTAGAGATTTAATAGTTACTTCACAGCGTGCTGGAGGAGAGTAAAGACAGACTTATTTACGACAAATCGTGTCTCTCAATCTTCTCTTTCACTCTCCTGGTCAAACAATTATTTACCAGTTTTCCAGACTCGCATCTGCGCGCTCACCGATTCGGTGTTTTCAAACACACACACGACGTTGATACAAACTATATTAAACGAATAGGGGAAATGTTGGGCTTTGGGTATATCCAACACACAGAACTAAATGAGTTTAGGTGATTTTATTCACTTTAAACATCAATCACTAAAAATATCAGATATTACATAAATTATCATAAGTACACAAATGCAAATAACAAGTTTGGGAGGGGGTGAAGAAGATTGGTATCGACTAAGCCCTTCCCGCTCATTAGACAAAGACAAACCCAGTCCAGAGATAGATAATATCAGGAACACGGGTACGTTAACCTAACAGTAAAGTTAATTACTCTGAAAGAGGTGTTACCAAGTTAGGTATAAGTGATAGAAAAAAAAACCTGTTCTTCCCAGCTGTTCTTCCCTTTACTAAGCAAATGGAAAGGAGGTGGTTTTAAACAGAGTTAACAAATTATCAACTATCCCACTTAAAGGAACAATGTAGGGTATACAGAAAAGATATATGTTACCAGGTAAGCAAGTTAACAAAATGGTCACACAAAAGAATTAATTTCCTGTCATTCATACACGCGCTAGCAAAGGCCTTCACTCATCTTGCTCTCACTTACCGATTGTGAAAAAATCTTGCACTCCATATAATAACACAACAGCAGTTACACCTCAACTAAATGTATGAGTGTTTGTTCAAGTTCTAGCCCCAGATTATCGGGTAGGCGGTCGGCACATAAAAGGGTCCCGTAATCGCTGGAGAATGAATCTGTAGTTGTGTCTCTTTTCTTAATAACAGTTTCTATGGGAGGGCACGGTCTCTGATACCGGGGTGAGGATGGTGTGGTCTATTTGACTATGCCGCGGATAATAAAATTCTTACGCGTGCTGGTACACTTTATCCGTGCGGTATGGTTTAAGTCCAGTGAGAAAACTAGTCACATCACTGTTCAGGAAATTATGAATTATCTCTCTGTGTCAGTAAACTAACAAAGCTCGGGCCAGTGTTCTTCTTCCCGTTACGACTTAAGTTGTTTGATGGTGCGTTAAATTTGTCTTTGGGTGTGCTTTCTTTGCTATAAGTTAGATAGCGGAATTCCAAACATAGAATCGCCTCAAAGATTAAAAATTTACACAGTCTCAACAAGTTCTGCGTCAGGGGAACTCTACACACTGTTTATGCTTTGCTTTGCTTAGATTGATTTCTTTATTGCTTTCTTAATGCTGGGATCGCACAGGTTACGATCACTCTGTATGAAAGAAAAAAAAGACATGTAATATACCGAAAACAAATAACCTTCTAAAGCGCGATGAATTTCCCGTTAAGCCTATTATATATATGCTCGCGTATTTAATTATGTATTTAATAAACACTGCGCGAGTTCTAGTGGTTAAAAACACACATCTATAAAACTAGGACTTAACTGAATTTATTAATTATAAATTCCTTCGCGACTTTAAAAGTTAATTTAAGCATCTATTATCTTTTGAAATAATATAATAGGTAGATCATTATATTTAAAACTGGAACTCTTGAGATGGTTTAATTAAATAGATTTAAATTAACACAAAATCCCTTGAAATAGAATGACTAGACCACTGATCACTTTACACAATATATATTTTACCGCTTTGCACAGAATTAGAAATCACTGCAAATATATATAAAATCCAGGGGAAAATCTATAACAAGATTTCAATAAAGCTAGTGCTTCTGTAAAGGTCTGGCCAGCGAGTGATAACGTGTCTAGTTCTTCATGGTCTATTTAGCTAAAATGGAATGTAAGTTGAGTGGGACATGATAAACTTGACAACTTATTTGATCTCACGAACTTTTGGGGATCTGACCGCCAAATCAAGAGATGAAGCCGCCCCCTGGTCTTCGTATCCGCTCGCTGCTGCCCGTTTCGCTTTCCCCCGTTCGCTCGGTTCCTCGATTGACACCGAGACGCGAAATTAGCGGCAAGCAACTGCGTCTCGGATCAGGGAAAACTACTGTCTTTGATAGCGCCGATAGTCTCCCTTAAGATCCCTCGGTCTGTCTCTTTGATCTCGTCGCTGTATCCTACATGAGTCCCGGTGGAATGCGTTCTGGCAAACGAAAAGTTACAACAAATGTTCAGGGGTTCTAATGTTATGAAAAGCTAAAGGTCCCTTTAAATCATCCATCATATCAGGGAAAATTCACTAGTCAAACTAGACGTACGTTACAATCCCTACTATATCAGCCAGACTGCAGTGATGCAGCCTGTTTCCAGGACCACCACTTGGAGGTGGAGTAGGGTCTTGGTCAGCTCTGGTTCGCCCTGACGCAAGCAGTCTAGCTATGGGTCGCTAACTGCATTCCTCACTAATTCTTGACTTCGGAAATATCTTATGGGTACTACCTTGAGATAGAAGCATCATTATCCTTCTATCGTGACAATTGTAATGGATGAATAAATACAATTTTCTTTCATCATTTTTTGTTTCGTTTCGCTCTTTATGGAGCATGGAGCCACTACTTCAAAGCACTCATGCGCTTTTACAGCGGAGGTTCATGTGGACATTTGTTTGTAATGTTGAGGTTGCCAGCCTCATGCGCAACTTAATATTAGTAGCCTTTTACGACATTGTATGAGGAAGCCGTAGTGCTGTTTTTCATTTATTTCCCCCCGGAGACCACCCCCGGGAAATTGTCCCTTTCTAACTTACGTTTCAGTCACGTTAAACACCCTGTTTTAAATACACTAAAGCATAATTAATGGAAATTCTGCAACAGGGCACTAACAAGGAATAAACACGCAATCCTGTTTTGTAAACAGTGACCGTATTTTCGTATTACGAATTTCTGAAAGCGCTAAAAGAAACATGAAACAGTTATTATCGTTTCATTATTTACGAAAATTAAATGTCACTAAAACAATTATATAGAACCAGTCCTAACATATGGGAGTGAGTCATGGACAATTAGTAAACAAATAGGGAAGGCACTAGAGGTAATTGAGATGTGGTTTTACAGAAGAATGTTAAAAATACCATGGACAGCCAAAAAGAGTAATGAAGATGTCCTTAAAGAAACCAATGCGCAAAGGAAACTTATTTCACAAGTAAGAAAGAAGTAATTCACTTTTTTGGGCATGTTATGAAAAGAGGAAAACATATCGTAACAACAGGTAAAATTGAAGGAAAAAGATATAACGGAAGACAAAGAGAGCAAATACTGGACAGTTTGACATCGTGGCATGGAAAGAAGTCAACAGCAGAATTGATAAACTGTACTGGAGACAGGAAGAAGTGGAGAGACATGATCTCCTATGCCACTAGGCATGGTACTTGAAGAAGAAGAAATCAATTATATACAAGATCTATGAATTTATTTCATTAGTAACAAACGCGAGATAGAAATTTTAAACGGGAAGAAAGTAAACACGCATTTCTTTTTTTAACAAAGCACAATCTACAGACTTATCAGTGTACAGTTTACTGGCGCCTACCTGTGTCACACCGAAAGTGATCAATCGAGAAAGTGGCTTCGATCTACGCTCAATAAATTGATCAGCTTAGTTTTGATCCCTTCGTGTGCGCAACAGGAACGCGTGCCGTAATCTAATTCGATAGTTTAGCTGTCGGACGCTGAAATGTCTTGGCTCGGAGACAAATATTAGACCTAGCCTACTCCGCCACTTTAAGAGCGTATCCAGTCAAAGATTTGGCGAATTCCGATACCGAGTTGTGAGCCTTGGTTTGCGGCTTTGGGGAACTACAGATTGAGTTGAGATTTCGAATATGCTATTGATACTTCGTTGTTACATTCTGCTTATTATTTTTCTTACTCCTTTTCATGTCCTTGTTAAATAAATCTTGTTCCTTTTTCTTCTTCCTTATAGTTCGTCTTTGTCATCCCAATCTTATTCCTTTTTCATCTTCCTTATAGTTCGTCTTTGTCATCCCAATCTTGTTCCTTTTTCATCTTCCTTATAGTTCGTCTTTCATTCCCAATCTTGTTCCTTTTTCATCTTCCTTAGCCTATAGTTCGTCTTTGTCATTCCCAGTCTGGTTCCTTTTTCTTCTTCCTTATAGTTCATCTTTCTCATCCCAATCTTATTCCTTCTTTTCTGCCACGTAGTTCACAGCTTTGTCATTCCAATCTTATTTATTTTTCTTCTTCCTTATAGTTCATCTTTGTCATCCCAATCTTATTCCTTTTTTTCCTCCACGTAGTTCATATATTTGTCTTCCAAATCTTCTTCATTTACTTGCTCCTCATAGTTCATGTTTTTGTATTTCAATTTTTATTCCTTTGTTTCATTCTTTAAGTCCTTGTCTCTGGCATCCAAATCTTAATGATTTACCCAGCGTGGCTAAGATGTATGGCGTCCGCCTCGAATTCTAAAGGCACCAGGTTCGATTCCAAGTAGACATAATATACGAGTAGTTTATGGAATTTTTTTTTTTTTCAGAACCAGTGGTCCTAATGATGTCATACGTCCCCCTGGTCTCCTGGGTAGTGAGATCGGATGCCTAGCCTTCTCGGATAACGTCGAAAGAAATAGGAGGTCCCGTGTGCAAGAAGCGCACGTTAAAAATCCCACGGGAGTTGGAAATCGTAAAGAGTAGGCCGTAAGGCCGCTGCCCATAAAAATTTAAAAATTAGTAGCCTGTCAATCATAAAAAAATATTTATAGAATGTGTTATTCCTATATATACACACATTGGGATTCTCACTGGTGCTACAAAGTTCGTGCCCTGTGCTGAGATCCTCCTTGTGTGATCTAATGGAGGAGATCGGAGCACTGATAGAGTTGTCCGCGTGCAATGAAGAAAGTCCTTAAAACCAAACCAAACAAAGTGATTAACTTGCTTCTTGCAGTTCTTGACTATGACATCCCAATCTTATTCCTTATTTTTCTCCTCGTAATTCATGTCTTTGTCATCCCAATCTTATTTCTTTTTTCCTCCTCGTAGTTCAGGTCTCTGTCATCCCAATCTTACTTATTTATTTACCTGCCCCTTGCAATTCATGACTACGTCATTCCAACCTTATTCCTTTAATTCCTTCCTAGTAGTTTATGTCTTTGTCATCCCAATCTTATTCCTTTAATTCATTCCGCGTAGTTCATATCTTTGTCATCCCAATCTTATTCCTTTAATTCATTCCGCGTAGTTCATATCTTTGTCATCCCAATCTTATTCCTTTAATTCATTCCCAATCTTCTTTATTTTGTGTTTTAATAAATTGTTTCCACGCTTTCGTTGTGGCCATTACTACGTCATCATCCATTCATTCATTACCTGTTAGCTCCCCAAAGTGCATAGGCCCTTAACAAACGTATGCCACGGCCTCCTGTCACGTGCCATCAGCTCAAGGTCGTTCCGTGTTTTTCTCATCATTTTACTTTCTGTCTCCAGTTCTCTTCTCCGTATATCTTTCTCTATGTCTCTTGCCCTGGGGATTCCAGAACAAGGACTGCCCTCTAATGCTATCAACAGGTTTCCTCAGTGCGTATCCTATTCATCGCCAGCGTCTTCTTCTCAGCTGTTATTCCACTGGTACATGGCTGGTTCATCAGTTCCACATTTATGTCATACCATTTCAATCTTTCTTTTCTACGCAAGCACCCATTTATGAAAGACTATAGCTACTTAGTTGCTGTTTGTGTTGTTTTGGGACCGAAGACGCAGCAATAGTGATAAATGTAGTGTAGCGTCCTATAGCTTGACTGCTTGCGTCAGGGTCAGCGAACCAGAGCTGACCGAGACCCTACTCCACCTCCATGTGGTGGTCCTGGAAACAGGCTGCATCACTGCAATCTGGCTGAGAGAGTAGGGATCGAAGAGGGAAGGCTAACCCGGTCCCAAAAATGCCATGCTGAAACCGAATGTGTCGGGCCGAAAGGCGCAAATATCGCAGCTTTGCTGTAAACAGTGACACAACGTAACAAACGTTCTTTTCAGGACGAACGCAGCAGAAGAAGAAGTTTATGCTGTTTTCCAAGGTTTAGAGCCATACAATAGGTCTGACTTATAAATTTCAACAAAACCATTTTCAGTATCTCCGCTAAAGTGCGTTATGAATGAAGACTGCGAAGTTGGTTCATCAAAATTGATAAATCTCGAGTCGAGTCGAGTTGAGTCGGTAATTTAAAAAATAACAAAAACTCGAGTCGAGTTGTTGTGGAGTTCGAGTCGACTACACTGAAAAATAACTATGCACTCATACTGCAAACAATAAACCCATTATTACTGTCATTTTTGCCTGTATTATAGACGTCAACCTGTTTGATACTTTTTGATGGTCTAAGAGAGAGAACTGTCTATTAACTTTTCAGTGACAGGTTTGATTAGTGGTTATCTTCCCCTTGTCTTATTCTCCTATCCTTATAAGGATCGATGTTGACCTGTTTCGGGAAAATGTCTTAAATAGTTGTCATGTCTTAAGTCGCTAATCACATGACCAAATAAGGAGCGGTTTTGCCTCTTGTTTCGGGGAAACGCCCTTGTCTGTATTAGCTTTACTCAGGACTGTGCTTATTGCACATGCACAGGTTTTATCGCGCAGATCGAGAGACACTTCCGATCTGGGATTTGTACCTGTGTTTCTGAACGGACAAGAGGTCCGGAGATTTTCTCTGCCATTATTACGGGGAAATGAAGTCCTCTGAATCACTGATATGTCAGTGATTCTTCCCCAAGTTTATTATGTACGCCAAGGATGGCAAGTGTTGTGTTTGGTGATTTTCTAGGATGCTGCCAAGGTAATATGTACACTTTAATCCTCTCGTATGCCTAGATATGCAGACTAGGTGCTGTCTGCACATAAGAACGATTGATATTTTTGAGGCGACATTTTTGAGTAGAGTTCACAGATGATATGATAGACAGAGCCTACTATTTGTGCTCCATACAGAAACCAAGACTATACGTCTTATTGTTGAATAGAAGCCCAGCGAAGATTGTACTGTTTGGTACCCGCTATTCAGGTGATATGTTTGGCATAGATGGATATGCCTTGCTTATGAGAAATAACACAGAGGTTACCTTGTTATAGAGGCCCGCTACTTGCGGCCTGATTCTGTTGCCATAGAGGCCCGCCTTTCGCGGCCTATATTCTTCACCAGAAGAAGTACCTGGCGTGTGATGCCAGAAGAGCCTTAGACTTTTGTTAAGCAATTGGGAGCCCGCCCTTGTCGTGCGGCATATTTGCTAGAGGTATCTGACGCGCTTAGTCAGGGGTACCTGAGCTTCAGTATGAGCAGAACGTAGATTGACAGACCATTGTCATTAGCATCCTGATGTATGAGCTGATCAAGATTTGTGATGCCAGATGTTTTCAACCATTACCATGTATGTGATGTCCCTGATCCATGTGCAATTGACTGTGCTGTTGATGTCACCGTATGTCTCGTATTAAATTGTTGAAAAGGTCATCAGTATTACCAACGTTTACTGACTTCTACATGTGGTTGAGTGGGTGCATTGTGAACTTGTCCAAGAGCCTATACGTATTCTTGTCCACCATCTTATCTGATGTCTAATCACCCACACATCATGTCAACCCACACACTTCTACGAGCACTACGCACTTGAGAGCCTGTATGGTGTTTGAGAGAGAGTCAACATTACACCCTGTCAGCGCCTCAACGTTTGGTGACCCAAATATACACCACAACATTGTACTGTCCAGGTTTGACCTCCTATATTCAGCATTAACATTCGGTGGCTACATCTATACTAGTAACATTCTGGTAGGCCAGACTCGTGGGGTCTCATCTACGAAGTGAACAGTGGTAAATAGGTCAACCACCGACTCCAGCTTGGTACTTGGCGCCTCATACTGCTAGATGGTCGACAGTTACTGCAGAAGTTGATTTACACTGTGCTACACATATAAACACCTTTCAACACTTTAACAGTCGACGATGTCCATCTGTATAAACGATCACGTCACGTTGTTTACGTTCGAGCTCCTGTTGTAAACAGTTCCAGCTGTTGTTTACAAGCTACATCTAACAGACATCCCTTTATATATCAACGTTGGATCTTCTGGTCTCAACTGTGTTGGCGAGAATGTCTTAGTAGCTGTACTTTGGAGACCACTTCCTGTTGTCGTCGTTTCTGTAACCTTCGACGGTGGATCTTCTTCCCATTGCTGTCCAGTGTTGTACTTCATTGTTGACTAAAGCCAGGATGGTACTTAAGATAAGTGGCAGTTTGTTTTTGGAAACTGTACCGTTGTATTGTGTATAGCTGAGCCTTCTTTACAACACACTCTATTATATGCTAAATGTTTATGTTATATGTTCTTTAGTGTGTATATTTCTGCGGGTTTTCGGTTGGGCGGTGTCTGTTGTAGGGTATCCCACGTAACAGAGGGCCTACGACAGCGTTCTTTAGGGAACTTATCACGAATTTCCCACAGCGGAAATAGCGAGCGACTTCTTGTTGCTTTCGCGATATTTTTGTATTAGTTGTGCCGAGATGTTCTTTCTTCGTTTTTGTGATATTTTTTATGTTCTTTAGTTTTGCTTTGATTTGTTTGTATTTGTCTGCTTCTCCTTCCTGTCATTTATTTTTTATACACCTTTTCGTTTATAACTGTGTTGTCATTCGTTTTGTTTACTTCTTCGCAGTTATCATTACATCCTTTTATAACATTTTCCTTTAGTTTCGCTTTATTGTTTATTTGACTTCTGCGAACGTTTTCGGTTGTTCTGTATGCTTGTCTTTGTGTTCATTAACGTTATGCATTGTTGTCATACACAGTCTATATATATACTTGGTCATTCACTATTATTAATATGATGCACTTTAGATATATAAGTGATTAATGGTGATATTATTATATATAAACAAGGTAATTATACAAGGTCTTTGACAAAGACTTGTCTCCCACTGAGATTGGGATAAAAGTGTTATTATTTCAGAGGTATTGATAGCACATTATTAGACAGAATGTCTACATTAGACTACTTTATTGAGCAAGGGAGAGCCCTTGGGATGACTCCTGAGGAGTTAAAAGAATTTGCAATTACTCAATACGACAAGGCGCAGAAATTAGAGGTGGATAAACAGAAGGCCGAAGAGAAAAACCAAAAAGCTGAGGAGAAAAGATTGGAAAGAGAAGAGCAAAGAGAGTTTGAAGAGAAAAAACAAAAAGCTGAGGAGAAAAGATTGGAAAGAGAGTTCGAAGAGAGAAAATTTCAAGCTGAAAAACAAAAAATGGAACATGAAGAAAAACTCTTAGCTTTGGAGCTGGAGAAATTAAAATTGATGAATATGGGTAATTCTCAAGCAACTTCTAGTAAGACAAATGCTAATACTTATAAAGTAAAATTACCTCCTTTCAACACTGCAAGGGACGACATAACGTTCTATCTTGATAGATTTGAACTTACATGCGTATCGCATAAGGCAGATAAGGAGCAATATGTCGGACAACTGTTGGAAATACTTACAGGTGAACCATTAAATACTATAATAGCAATAGAAGAACCTGATAAGACTAACTATGAAGTTGTCAGAGCAGCCTTATTAAAGAGATATCAACTTAAAGAAGACGATTATCGTCTTCGTTTTAAGACGATGTTACCAGAAACTGGGGTAGAGTTCTCTGACTTTATTACAAAGATACGTCTTACTTTCTCACGATGGATTGAGCTGTCTAAGACTGAACACACATATGAAGCACTTATGGACTTGTTACATAGAGACAAAGTAATGTCATCAGTTAAAGTCCTTTCTTGCCTTTATACATGAACGTAAACATAAAAACATAAAAGACATGCGAAGTAAATTATTGCAAAAGTATGTATTGCACAGTGCGCACCCACAACAAACGATTAGCAATTCTAAAGTTAAAGAGGGTTTGCCGGTAGCTTCGGCGGCACCATATGGTCCTAATTTTCATGCTAAATTTCAAGGTGCTCAACGCAACTTTGATAGGAAGAGTAGTCGTAACTTCGGACAGGATCAATTCGATCCATCCTGTAACGGTTCTTCTTCAAAGAACTAGAGACGAGCTGACAGTCCTCGTAATTTTGGTTCCAGCAATTTTGGAAACTTTCGCAGGGGTAGCCACAATAAAAACTATCCACTTACTTACTTAGTCGTTCCCCTTCTACCGTGAGGTGTAGAGGTTTGGAAGAGAGAGCGCCAGACCATTCTATCAGCTGTCTTCTTCCTGGCCTGGTTCCATTCTAGTCCTCGGTCCTTCAAAGATTGTCTAATGTTGTCCTCCCAGCGAACTCTGGGTCGTCCTGGAGGTCTGGATCCCTGGCTCTTTGTTTCCCATGCTTGTCGTGGTAGCCGATCTTCTCCCATTCTGCAGACATGGCCAAACCATCTTAGTTGGGACTGTTCTATTTGGGTCTGCAGCGGATGGGATTTCAGGCCTTGACGTATCGTCTGGTTGCGGACCATGTCTCTTCTTGTTACTTCAACCACTTTCCTCAGATACCTCATTTCTGAGGTTTGGATCTGGCTTTTGTGGGTTGTAGTCATTGCCCACGACTCGCATCCATATGTCAAAACTGGGACATAGGTGGAGCGGTATACAGCCATCTTCGTTTTCTTACCAACCTCTTTCTTGCTGAGGAATCCACGATTTATGGCCTGAAAAAGTCTCCCAGCCGCTGCTTTTCGAGTGGCCAACTCTTCTTTGATGCCTCCCTTTCGGTCTATAATAGCTCCAAGATATTTAAAGTGGTCGACCTGCTCCAGGACCTGTTCTCCCAACTTAATCTGATGTTTTCTTTCTTCTCGTGATATCACCATGGATTTTGTTTTAGAGCTGCTTATGACCATCCCTCTCTTCTCCAGCTCTTCCTTCCAGACTTGCAGGTTAATAGAGATGTGCCTCATCAAGAAAATCAGTGAAAACTGCAAATCATCAGCAAATGCCAGCTCCGAAATATAGACCTGTCTCATCTTCCAGTAACCCACTGAATACATTTCTTGTTCTCTCCTTACATGCCTTGATGACATCGTCCATGCGCTGATTATGAAAAGATAAGGTGAAATATCACCTTTATCTTATCACCAGTGGGGTCCTGAACTCTTCTGACTATTTGTGAATCCTCACATAATTTGGGAAACCGTGTATTTGCTCTGTATAGCATTTTTCTAGAGGTAATATTCTTTTGCCAAAAAAAGTTAATAAAAAGGGGACTCTGCAAAATAATTCTACTTTTTATCTATGCTAAAAAGATGCATGACACTATGTACGTTATATTTTCAAATAGCTTACTGAGTTTGAAATAATTCTTGAGTGAAATATGGCTTGCTAGAAGTTGTAGAAATTCGGCCTGATCCAATTGTGGCTCAGTTAGGCGTCGGATATCTTACTGATCGTGTTCACCAGAAAAACTTTACAGGGACATTGAGAAAGAAATGCATCTATGAACTTTATTTCGATTGTCAAAGTTGATGATGCAAAATAAATCTTGGAATCTCCCAAATGCAGTTTGTATCGACTTGTGCACCAATACATTGGGACAGGTTGGTTATAAAATCGCCTGAAGCATAATGTCTTAACCTTTTGGAGTGCCAGTAATATGGCGTGAACCGACAAATCACGCTACTGATTGTTACTTTTGCTTGACAAATATCTATGGTTTCACTTTTAAAACTAGAAAGTCTGTGGTTTATTCAAATATTGAATCGGTTTCGAAACCAGTGCCTCATGATCCAATCACGTGTCCGATCCCAGTTCCACCAGAACAATATCCGTTGGACATGAATGAACCATCAGAAAGTGATAGTTTACCTGCTTTAGAAACTAATTCTGACTCGGATTATATACCGGTGAATGATGGTGTTCACTTAATTAACCATTCAGAACTTTCAGATCTAATACGTGATCTCGCTCTCACCAAAGGGGACAAGCGGAATTACTCGGTTCGCGACTCAAAGAATGGAATCTTTTAGCGCCCAATACTCCGATATCTAAATTTCGTCATAGACACAGAGAACTTGTTAATACTTTGAGATGGATGATGACATTTGCTATTGCAAAGATGTAAAAGGTCTAATGGTGCACCTCGGTCATGAGCACATAGTCAACGAATGGCGACTTTCCATCGACTCTTCCAAGACTAGTCTAAAAGCCGTGTTATTGCATAATGGAAATTTATTTTCATCAATTCCAGTCGCCTACTCTGTTCATATGAAAGAAACTTATGACAATATGGCTATACTTTTGGCAAAAATAAAGTACAATGACTACCAATGGCGGATTTGTGGAGACCTAAAGGTCATTGCAATTCTCACGGGCATGCAGACTGGGTATACTAAATTTTGTTGCTTCCTATGTGAATGGGACAGCCACAACAGACAGGAACATTATGCAAGAAAGGTGTGGCCTATCAGGGATCGTATGCAGCTCGGGCATAAAAATGTAATACACGAGCCATTACTTAACAAAGACAGCATCATTTTACCACCGTTACATATAAAGTTGGGACTCATGAAGAATTTCGTAAAAGCGTTAGATAAAACGAGCAAAGCTTTCACTTATCTTCGAGAAAAGTTTCCGCAAATTAGCGATGCAAAGATAAAGGAAGGTATCTTTGTAGGACCTCAGATTAGGAAAGTTATTGCAGACAAACAATTCGAGAACTTGTTACATGGTAGTGAACTTCGCGCATGGATGGCATTCAAATCGATCGTCGATAACTTTCTGGGAAATCACAAATCTGTCGACTGTGTGCATATTGTTAAGCAGTGCATAGATGCATACAGAATTATGGGCTGTAACATGTCCCTCAAAATCCATTTGCTCGATTCGCATCTTGACTTTTTCCCTGACAACCTTGGCGAAGTCAGCGATGAACATGGAGAACGATTCCATCAAGATATCGCCGTAATGGAGTCACGTTATCAAGGACGGTGGAGTGTGACCATGCTTGACGATTATTGTTGGATGCTTCATCGCGATGTATCACATACCATTCACCGACGAAAGTTGACTGTAAAGAAATTCAAGCCTACATAACTGTTATACTTCTTGTACAAATGATGTTGTAATACTGTATGCGTTGTTAAAAAACTTCAATTGCGTATTTCTAGAGATCCCGACCTGATAGAGAAAAACGGTTTGCAGATTTAAAAACAGCGCATTAAAATTGACCAGAAAAACATAGAAATGTTAGAGAAAGAAAAAAAATTTTTTTTTTTTTGTTAGCCAGTGATCGCGGTAGATGGCAACACAACAATAATAGATCATGTCATCATGCTAACTGTGCTCAACAAGAGTCACAAGTAGTTAGTAATGAATCGAACAATAATAAAGCTAACTCTAGTGCTATCACTTGTTCTGCTTTCGATTTTGGGAGAGCATCTCAATGCCCCCAATGCACAACACTATTCGAACCTACTACCATATCTACCTTGAGTTGTGGTCATCCTCTACCCGCTCTTCCTGCCGCAGCAGCGCATGACGGGAGAGGATCTCTTATCCTACATAGAGGTCTAGTGAATAATAATCCAGTCTCAGTCCTCTTTGATTCTGGATGCACTACTATTGGGGTTAAACAATCTCTCATAGATCCTTCCTGTGCCACTGGAAAAGTGGTCAAATGTGTGACATTTGGTGGCACAGTAGAAAAGTATTCGACTGCTATCATCCACATAGCCACTCCCTTCTTTACGGGAGATGTCCACGCGTGTTTGCTACAGAATCCTATTGCGGATCTTATCATCGGACTTATACACGGGGTTAAGGAGTGTACCCCGCAGCAGATTGCTGCTTGGGAAGAACAAAATATTCAAGCTGCTAATGCATTTGTCACAAGAGCACAGGCTCAGAATATGCCTCAGACTTCATCGACCGAAAGTGATGAAGTACTTAATCAAGATGATCATTCGGTGATTTCGCGAGACTCTTTTATAAAACTTCAACAAGAGGACACTTCTTTGAAAAAATTCTTCCTTCTTGTTAAAAATGGTGATCCAAATCAGAACACAAATCGCAAATCCTGGATCACTATGAAGAATGGTGTACTAGTGCGTATGGTACAACACTCAGACCCGTCTATGCATTCGCAAATTCTTGTACCTAAAAGTATGAGAATTCGAATTCTGCAACATGCTCACGACTCCCAATGCGCTGGTCATATGGGATTTTCACGTACTAAGTCGAGAGTTCTTGCGGCTTTCTTTTGGCCATTTGTAAATAGAGATATACGTGTTTATTGTCGCTCATGCAAAGTATGTCAAGAAGTCAAGTCGAAAGGTCCACGCCATGCAGCACCGATCCAGGCTGCGGACATTCCTATTCGTCCGTTTCAAAAAATGGCAATAGACATTATTGGCCCTTTTAAAATCAGATCAGCCAGAGGACACCTATTTATTCTTACATGCGTTGACATGTGTACACGCTGGCCAG
The DNA here is from genome assembly GCA_024509875.1 of Oreohelix idahoensis. Taxonomy (NCBI): domain Eukaryota; kingdom Metazoa; phylum Mollusca; class Gastropoda; order Stylommatophora; family Oreohelicidae; genus Oreohelix; species Oreohelix idahoensis. The sequence goes on along the minus strand of JAMPIV010006954.1, from coordinate 545,946 downwards.
AGGCTATACCTCTTAAGAGCATTTCTACTGCCAATGTTGCAGATGCTCTTTGGCTGATATTTTCTCGTCTGGGATTTCCCAAAGAAATCTTGTCAGACCATGGCACTCAACTAATATATGACACTATGTCACAAGTGATGGCTACTCTTAATATTAAAAGGTCTCTGAGTAGTATCTATCATCCAATGTCTAATGGGTTAGTCGAACGTCTGAATAGAACCCTCAAAAATTTACTTGGGAAGATAACTGAGGATCATCCTCAGGATTGAGACAGAGTCTTACCCGCGGCTCTCTTCGCTTATAGAGAGGTTCCTAATGAACATACGGGGTTCTCTCCATTTGAGCTTGTCTTTGGCGCGCGACCGCGCGGTCCCATGTCGTTGCTTCACGATCTTATAACTGCCGATGATATCAGTGATGACACACAATCTTCGTATGAATATGTCATTGCTCTCAGGCAGAAAATCATTGAAGCATGCAGATTAGCAACTTCTGCATCTGAATTTGCTAAAAAAAAGGCAAGGCTATTCGCAAATAAAAATAGATGCCTACGACAACTTTGTCCTGGCGACAAAGCATTTGTATTACTCTCTTCCAGGGAAAATAGACTTCTCACTGGATGGAAAGGTCCTTTTATGATTGTCTCTAAAATTTCTGATGTCGACTATGTTGTCGATATAGAGGGAAAGCATAAAACCTTTCATATAAACATGCTTACAGAATATCATGAACGTCCAGAGTACCCGCAGCCTATCTTTCAGGCGACGGACGATACTCCAGTCCCACATGGTCATTACTTATCTCTGTCGGTTATACAGGATGAAGAATCTACTTTCTCGGACGTTAAACTTCCTCTTCCGATGATTCCACTTCATTCTACGGAATCATGGGAAAATGTTACTGTTTCTCCTAAATTATCTACTGAGGAACAGCTACAAGTCTCTTCCATGTTACAAACATTCCAGGATGTTCTCACGGACATTCCTGGTCACACATCTGTCATTGAACATGACATAATACTTACTGATCATCACCCTATCAGGGTCAGACCTTACCCTATTCCTATTCATTTCCAAACACAGGTCGAGAAAGAATTGGATAAAATGATACAGTTGAAAATAATTGAACCATCCAATTCGGCATACTCTTCGTCTATGGTTATTGTTCGAAAGAAAGACAATAACATACGCCTTTCCGTCGATTACCGTAAACTAAACCAAGTAACGAAATTCGATGCTGAACCTATGCCTTTATTGGAAGATCTACTTATTAGACTTTCTAATTCTCGGTTCTTTACTAAACTCGACTTGTCTAAAGGTTACTGGCAAGTTCCTCTGACTGAACGAGCCAAACCTCTTACTGCTTTCTCAACACCTAGGGGTTTGTTCCAATGGAACTTCATGCCTTTCGGCCTTATGAATGCCCCAGCTACTTTCGTACGCATGATGCGTCGAATTCTTTCATATCGTTCAGATGTCATTGCATACTTGGACGATATCTGTCTTTTTAGTGATTCTTGGGAAGATCACTATTTGGGTTTATATGAACTGTTGTCTACTCTACGTGAGCATAATTTGACAGCCAAACCCTCTAAAGCCTATGTAGGGTTTAGTGAAATTTCTTTTCTTGGTCACCGTGTTGGCTATGGTCTCTTGAAGACAGAGGACCACAACACTTCTAAGATACTGAACATCACTATTCCTAAAACAAAGAAACAGATCCGTAGTCTCTAAGGCTTAATACAGTTCTACGGAAGATTCATTCCGAATCTTTCTTCTATCACGGCACCACTCTCAACCCTATTGAAGAAAGGGTCTCCTAATATGGTGCGCTGGTCCCAAGAATGCCAATCTTCATTGGATCAGATTAAGACACTATTCTCATCTCCTCCTATCTTAAGACTACCTACAGCTGATAAGACTTTTGTTCTTCGTAGTGACACCTCATAAACAGGGATCGGGGCGGCACTGATGCAAGAGTATTCAGAAACTCTGCATCCTGTAATGTATGTCTCTAGGAAACTGAATGCAGCAGAAAGGAATTATTCTGTTCTAGACCGAGAATTATTAGCTATGGTTTGGGCGATTCTTAAACTTCAAAGATTCCTTCTCGGCGCGCATTTCATAGTAGAAACCGGTCAAAAAGCTCTCACAGCAATGCAGAGTAAGGACTTGAAGAGCTCAAAATCCACTCGCTATGCTATTGCTCTTCAACCTTTTCATTTCACGGTACGAGCTATCCGTGGTTCGGATAATGTGATGGCAGACATACTGTCGCGATGCCCACATGACTCTACTTAACTCTCACATATAGATTTCCTGATATACGTCTAGATTTATGACAGTACTTTACAATAACTTTCTATTAGCACATTCGTTATCACCTTACTTGAATTCATGGTTATAAATCGATTGATTTCTTTCTCTGTTACCGTCTTTGGTATAACAGAGGAAGGTTTGGTTATCACGATATAAAGGTCGGAAAATAATACGGCCACTTTTAATACTTAGCAAAGTAGTAGTGATTATAGTACATTATAACATTCTACGAGTGTGTCATTTGTATTTTTTCTCAGCGAACCAGTGCTATGCTTTGGAGTACCTATAAAGAGTTATGTTGATGCCTCATGACGTCCATGCTTACCCTGTGGACGCTTCTTTCAAGTGCCCTCCTGAATGGAGTGTCGTCTTTAACTATGGATGTTATCTCCTAGTAGTTTATATATTGTATACTTGTATAGTCATAATTGTATGAAAAGACATTATATTTTTATACTTCGAGAGATTACTATGTTGAATGTCTTCTCGTTGTATTGACATTCATCATTGCTACATATGATGATATTGTACTTTTGATATATGTATATAATTTTTGTTAGCATTGTAACATTTGCCAGCACCTTAGGGTTCTTTGGTGGCACCTCCCCGGATATGTTTGTACTTGGAGAAAATAGTTTCTCTTACCTTGTGAGATATCTTCTGTTCTCACCAGACGCTCTATTGTGCGTCTATTGAGCCTGGCATTATGGCGTTATATTTATGTTGATCCTTTCATCGGCGCATCATTCATGCGTTATGAGCTTGTTGTATATTGCTCATTGATGGACTTCAAAAAAAAACCTGTTTCATTTTTTTCCCCGGGGGTTGCGGTAATCTGTTACTGTCATTTTTGCCTGTATTATAAAAGTCAACCTGTTTGATACTTTTTGATGGTCTAAGAGAGAGAACTGTCTATTAACTTTTCAGTGACAGGTTTGATTAGTGGTTATCTTCCCCTTGTCTTATTCCCCTATCCTTATAAGGATCGATGTTGACCTGTTTCGGGGAAATGTCTTAAATAGTTGTCATGTCTTAAGTCGCTATTCACATGACCATATAAGGAGCGGTTTTGCCTCTTGTTTCGGGGAAACGCCCTTGTCTGTATTAGCTTTACTCAGGACTGTGCTTATTGCACATGCACAGGTTTTTTGCGCGCAGATCGAGAGACACTTCCGATCTGGGATTTGTACCTGGGTTTTTGAACGGACAAGAGGTCCGGGGATTTTCTCTGCCATTATTACGGGGAAATGAAGTCCTCTGAATCACTGATATGTCAGTGATTCTTCCCCAAGTTTATTATGTACGCCAAGGATGGCAAGTGTTGTGTTTGGTGATTTTCTAGGATGCTGCCAAGGTAATATGTACACTTTAATCCTCTCGTATGCCTAGATATGCAGACTAGGTGCCGTCTGCACATAAGAACGATTGATATTTTTAAGGCGACATTTTTGAGTAGAGTTCACAGATGATATGATAGACAGAGCCTACTATTTGTGCTCCATACAGAAACCAAGACTATACGTCTTATTGTTGAATAGAAGCCCAGCGAAGATTGTACTGTTTGGTACCCGCTATTCAGGCGGTATGTTTGGCGTAGATGGATATGCCTTGCTTATGAGAAATAATACAGAGGTTACCTTGTTATAGAGGACCACTACTTGCGGCCTGATTCTGTCGCCATAGAGGCCCGCCTTTCGCGGCCTATATTCTTCACCAGAAGAAGTACCTGGCGTGTGATGCCAGAAGAGCCATAGACTTTTGTTAAGCGATTAGGAGCCCGCCCTTGTCGTGCGGCATATTTGCTAGAGGTACCCGACGCGCTTAGTCAGGGGTACCTGAGCTTCAGTATGAGCAGAACGTAGATTGACAGACCATTGTCATTAGCATCCTGATGTATGAGCTGATCAAGATTTGTGATGCCAGATGTTTTCAACCATTACCATGTATGTGATGTCCCTGATCCATGTGCAATTGACTGTGCTGTTGATGTCACCGTATGTCTCGTAATAAATTGTTGAAAAGGTCATCCGTATTACCAACGTTTACTAACTTCTACATGTGGTTGAGTGGGTGCATTGTGAACTTGTCCAAGAGCCTATACGCATTCGTGTCCACCATCTTATCTGATGTCTACTCACCCACACATCATGTCAACCCACACACTTCTACGAGCACTACGCACTTGAGAGCCTGTATGGTGTTTGAGAGAGAGTCAACATTACACCCTGTCAGCGCCTCAACGCTTGGTGACCCAAATATACACCACAACATTGTACTGTCCAGGTTTGACCTCCTACATTCAGCATTAACATTCGGTGGCTACATACTACTTTAACACCCATCTCTTTCTTTATTACAACTAATCCTTCAAATACCTCATTGATGTTACAACTAATGGCTAGGTGATTTCCGACCCGTGACTAATTGTACGGCCTTTCCGCAAACAATACCACTTTATTGCTTCCCCTGTTGCTTTGTAGAAACGGATACAATCAAACATAAATGTGAAAATGGTATTGTCAATGCGGAATGAGTGGTCAGTGGCTTTCCTCCTAATTTCATCTTTTTCCTTTCTTTCATATCTCCTTTTTTTCGTATTCATTTCTCAGTATCAACGCAGTTATCGCTGTTGATTGATTTTTTGACCCTGCACACACACAAAAAACAAAAAAAACAAAACGTGTTTGTTTTGCGATGGAACATCCAGTTCAACCCCATTGGGTTTATAACCTGAGTATATGTTTGTTCCTTATTCTGTATAGTACATTATATTTGTTGTTGTTGTTTTTTCAGACTGCTAATTCTCCGGCGTTTGATTTGGTGTTTCCTAATGTCAGTAGTGTTAATGGTTTCTCCCTTCCAAGTTCTTAAGTATGTATCCTGTTTTGAGGGGTTTGTGCTGTGGTTTATCGTATTTATCTTTCTTATATATTGCAACTGAAATTATCTCAAGTATTTCTATTGGGCAGTTTCTGATTTTTTTATATTTGGTAATTCATCTTCCGATTGGCAGAGTAGTTAGATCGCTGTCCTCTAGCTGCAAAAGTGCCGGATTCGAAACACGATACCGCCACGCTCGACTCCATCCAGCTGTAAATGAGTACCTTACTGTGTTCCTGAGGTAGGGAAGGGAAAGGCAGCGATGAAGGGAAATAGGCATCCTACCAACCCGAAGCTGGGCCTAGCATAGTGACGTCCTTAACAATTTGCTCCAGTACTTCAGTATCTGCTAAGACACTAACTTTATCTTTTAATTCTTCTTACGTCTTGTACTGAACACGTGTGGTGAATATTACGTTTATGTATTTGTGTTTATCCTTAATCATTCTCATTTGCTCTAGTAGTTATATGTTCATTTTTGTTGTGGTAACATAAACGCACACATCAAAATGCAGTAGCCATTTTGTCAACATTACTGTCGCAGCTGTAGTATGCGTTGTTGTTACCTTGACGTTGCTTTATACATAAAGCGTGTACGTATTGTCTTATAACAAGCTGCCGCGGGAGCAGGGGGGTATTCGTTCATTACCCTTCAGCTCCCAGTGGAGTACAGAACATCAACATAATTATAACATACTTTTCTGTCCCGTGACATCCATATATAGTCTTTTCCATGTCTATAATATCCCTTTTATGTCTTGTTTCCTTGTTCGCTTCTCCGTGTGTTTTGTCTACATCTATTTCTCTTACCGCGGGGTTCCAGCGCAAGGACTGTCTTGCAATGCTAAGAACTTGTTTCATCAATGGGTCTACTACCCGAACCAGCGTCTTCTCCTCATATCTTTTTCCAGTGTTACTTGTCTGGTTTTTTTTTGGTCATCAGTTCGATATTCGTGTTCTTGTCATACCACTTCTGTTCTACCCATTTATGTCATACCACTTCTGTTCTACCCATTTATGAAAGTGTGTAACTTCTTGGTTGTTCTTGTCATACCACTTCTGTTCTACCCATTTATGTCATACCACTTCTGTTCTACCCATTTATGAAAGTATGTAACTTCTTGGTTGTTCTTGTCATACCACTTCTGTTCTACCCATTTATGTCATACCACTTCTGTTCTACCCATTTATGTCATACCACTTCTGTTCTACCCATTTATGAAAGTGTGTAACTTCTTGGTTGTTCTTGTCATACCACTTCTGTTCTACCCATTTATGTCATACCACTTCTGTTCTACCCATTTATGTCATACCACTTCTGTTCTACCCATTTATGTCATACCACTTCTGTTCTACCCATTTATGAAAGTGTGTAACTTCTTGGTTGTTCTTGCCATGCCACTTCTGTTCTACCCATTTATGTCATACCACTTCTGTTCTACCCATTTATGAAAGTGTGTAACTTCTTGGTTGTTCTTGTCATGCCACTTCTGTTCTACCCATTTATGTCATACCACTTCTGTTCTACCCATTTATGAAAGTGTGTAACTTCTTGGTTGTTCTTGTCATACCACTTCTGTTCTACCCATTTATGTCATACCACTTCTGTTCTACCTATTTATGTCATACCACTTCTGTTCTACCCATTTATGTCATACCACTTCTGTTCTACCCATTTATGTCATACCACTTCTGTTCTACCCATTTATGTCATACCACTTCTGTTCTACCCATTTATGTCATACCACTTCTGTTCTACCCATTTATGAAAGTGTGTAACTTCTTGGTTGTTCTTGTTATTGATGTCCATGCTTCGGAGCCTTACAATAGTACTGCCTTGACATTAAAGTTTTGAGGATTGTTATTTTTGTGTTGGACTTGACTTTATTTTGATTTCCGTATATTTCCAAATGCAATGAAAGCTCCCCCTGGATTCTGTATTCAGTAACATCGTTATTTCAAGGCGACGGTGGTATAACAAGGTAAAGGTAAAGAATGGCGCTTCAGTTCTAGGGAGCCTCAAAGGAATTTAAGAAATCACGTACTACGGCTGATAGGATCTAGGCCGTGTAAACTTTCTATCTTCCCTGATCTTCTATGACGGGGTAAGAATTTTGCTCGTTTTGATGAGCCCCCAACTGATTTAAATCAGCAAAATATTATTTCAATAGTTCTGTTATATGTATTTAAAAAGACTGAAACATACGGGTGAAGTTCACTCAAAATGACTGAATCAACTATAAATGTGTATATATACAGATAAAAAATTTAATACTCAATTACTGTTAACATTGTAAAATAAATAAGGGTGGTTGGGGGGGGGGGGGGTTGAATTAGGCATAACTTTCAAGAGTCATCACTGGTGATGATCTGGATATGGTGATGAGAAATTTTCTTACGGAAAAGAGTTCACTTGGCAGCTCTGAATGGGTACTTAGCTGCCAGTAAGATGTCGGTTGGCTTCTGCTTCAGTCGACGCTTGTTCTTTGCAGGTTGTGGACTGGTTCTTCTCGTCAATGGTAAGGTCTGGTGGCCGCAACACGAACCTCGTAGTATCGTGGAGTAATTATGAAGATGGTCCAGCGTCTGTTAAGACTCGTCTGATGTTGGTTTCTAGCTTTGACTGAAGGCCACTTGTACTACACACTTGTTCCACACCAATAGGTACCACCGACTAGTATCATGAAATAAGAGAGAAACAAATACCCTCCTGAGTATTGGGTTTCCTGAGACGAAAATCAGCCCCCCCCCCCCCCCCTTTTTTTCATTCCACTATCCCTTCTGCCTCATAAATTTACCTTCTCTGAGCATTAATGTTAATCCCAGTGAGCAGAAAACACCCATTGCATTTATATAAAACATGTTTACCTCTACATTTGCACTGGTTGAAAAGGTTATTAATATAATAAATATGTACATCACTTCTGTCATCCTCCATACCCTGCTCCACATGGAACTTGGGACTACTGTGACAAAATAAATTCGAACGTCACATTTACCTGTGCCATCCTGTAAATCATTCTGTGCTCTTCAATTTTTTTCCCCACCAAGGACATTATTTGTTATTTTCGATTCATTATTTACACTCATTTCCCTCAATTCTTGTCCTGTCGGTGCGTCACCGACCATCCTTGAGGATTATGGTAATCAATCCGTCGTTTGAACCCATATTGAAATCTGAATCTGTGGAGTGAAAGTTGTAACACATTTCCGAGCAGACAGTGTGTAGGAAGGACCGGATTAGTGAGTAAACAACCTTGGGATGGCCACAGTCCATTATTTTATCACTGATGATATTTATTTTCTGTCAAACCAGGTTGTTGATAGTGTTGGCTGTACCGAGTAAATGAAATAATCATCCTAGGGTTCCGGGTTTTACGTATAAATAAATGTAGAGTTGTCGTTGTGTAAATCCACAAGATGCTCAAACACGTTGTCCGGTCCTTTAAGGTGGATTCCATGATCCTATTCCTTATTCTGGCTTGTCTGACTGTCTTCTTGACGAGTTGAATTTATCAGTGCCGTAGACTCAAAAGGCGCTAGATTATAAGGCAACATTCGGCCCACGCATCCACATTGCTACTATATGACAAGGCTCCAATCAGAAATGTTGTATTTTAACATCTCAAATGCCAAACCAATAGCTTGCAACTTGCGTATACTGGTAGGGGTATAATCCTACTACCCTCTCATGGAAAATTCCTGCGTGATACATAACATGTGATTTTTTCAAGTCACTTCCCATATAAGGTATTCTTTCATCCGTCGATATTAATCATGTTTACACTCACGACTTCATAGATCTATCACAGACAATATCTTCCCTGATGGATAACTTATCGTAATCATTGTCCATATCAAATCTGCCCGGAAATGATTATATCTTTTACCTGGTCCAGCAAAGAACATTCGAGCAACAATCCGGGCAGACAGAAAATATTATCAGTGATAAGACACTAACGGTGGCCCTCTCAGCGTTGTTTACGTATTAATTGGGCGCTCCCATTCCTGTCTGGTCGGAAGTGTGTTACGCATTCGTAAACAACATTTCACAGATTCAGGTGTCAATATGGGTTCAAACGACAGTGAGTGATTACAATAATCAGCAAGGATGGTCGATGAAGCCCCGACATGACAAGAATTGAAGAAAGGAAGTGTAAACATTGAATCGAAAATATCAAATACTGTCAGAGGTGGGAAAATAGAAAGTGAAGAGCACAGAATGGATTACAGGATGGCACAGGAAAATGTGACGATCGAGGTTATTTTGTCACACTGTCTTTGCCTTCCCCAACTCAAGAGCAGATTCATCGCTGCCTTTCTTTCCCCGACTCAAGAACACAATCAGCTACCCAGTTACAGCTGGGTAGGCGGGGGCGCGACTCCATCATGTTTTGAACCCGATACCTTTGCAGCGAGATACCAGCGCTCTAAACACTCTGTCATCTGGTGCCGTGGCATACCAGTACATAATTAACATTAATTAATTATTTTCCGTCTTTCACTTAAAGTATCTAAGAGAGAGTGGTAATAGAAATAATGGTAATAGAAACAGTAGTAATAGGAATTGTAGTAATAGAAATGGCAGTAATAGAAATAATAGTAATAGAAATAGTAGTAGTTGTTGTAATAGTTGTGCGGTAGTAGTAGTAAAATAGTAGTAGTGGTAGTAGAAACTGCAGTAATATTTGTTGTTGTAGGAACAGTAGGTGTTACAGTAGTAGCAGTAGTAGTAGTAGTAGTAGTAGTAGTAGTAGTAGTAGTAGTAGTAGTAGTATAGCAGCAGTAGCAGTAGTAGTAGCAGTAGCAGTAGTAGTAGCAGCAGCAGCAGCAGCAGCAGTAGTAGTAGTAGTAGTAGTAGTAGTAGTAGTAGTAGTAGTAGTAGTAGTAGTAGTAGTAGTAGTAGTAGTAGAAACTGCAGTAATATTTGTTGTTGTAGGAACAGTAGTAGCAGTAGCAGTAGTAGTAGTAGTAGTAGTAGTAGTAGTAGTAGTAGTAGTAGTAGTAGTAGCAGCAGCAGTAGCAGTAGTAGTAGCAGTAGTAGTAGTAGTAGTAGTAGTAGTAGTAGTAGTAGTAGTAGTAGTAGTAGTAGTAGTAGTAGTAGTAGTAGTAGCAGCAGTAGTAGAAGAAGAAGACTGGCAGAAAAAAATATTTATAGAATGTGTAATTCCTATATGTAGTGTCCTATATTTAGATATGACGAGAGAGTTACGGGACTTGGAAGAATGGCCATTGTGAGATGTTAGTAACGTTTGTTTCTCTCTGTATGTATTCTTTTATGATTTTATATATACACATTGGGATTCTCACCGGTGCTACAGAAGAAAAGAAAGGAAGTGAACATTTAAAATAAATGAGGACACAAAAGAAGCAAGAAAACAAAGTTACATAAATAAACATAGAAAAGGAATTTTGGTAATTTCCTATTACTCGTGGGTTTTTGCTCCGCAGTGAATATGTGTAGTTATGTGTTCTTTCGTAGCAGTTAGGGTTAGGATTAAGGTTTGGGTTAGTGTTAATCGTAACCCTAATACTAAACCTAACCCTAACTGCTACGAAACAAGACATAACTACACATATTCACTGCGGAGCAGAAACCAACATGAAGAGCGGAACAATTAACTTCAGGTCAATGTGATGGTACACTTTAAGTGTAATGTCACTCCACCTTCTTCTTAAAACAAAAAACTACCCGAATCTAATCTACTCATGGTGTTAATGTGCAGTAAATTAATTCTTGTAGACTATAAGGATGACTGCACGCGAGAAAAAAACCTGGTCATGTAGTCGGAATTTCTCTCATCAAGATGAGAAAGGAGACTACGAGAAGAAAAAACTGTGTGCAATAAAGTAAGCAGACAATTTTGACAGCAAAATCTGGGACACTTAACCGTGACTGAATCCAAGAAAGTAAATTCCGAACATTTCCCAGAAATTACGGAGATCCGACATCTTTGCATAGTCAGGGAAAGTCCCAGCTCGACAGATCTGAGATCGAAGTTATGCGTGAAACGGATGCGTGACTTGGAATAGGGTTACAAAATGTGTTCCGTGCAACTTGTCTTTGGGACGTCGACAGTCTCACCGTGTGTGTAGCTGGTAGGCCTATTCCTATTGTTACATATTGTACTGTCTCGAGTTTCACACATATGACGAACGTTTATCCTTTTTTTTTCGCTAGTAGGAAACACCGCAAACCCCTGAATGATCAGTGTTATCAACGTTTTCCTGGAAAGTCTAATTTCGGGGAAACCCAGGTTGTGCTGATTCTTGAGTCGTGCTGCTAAATAATTGGCTTGATAGATGTGTTGCGCGCTCAGTTTCCTTTGCACTCGGAACACCAAAGAGACTTGGCCATGTACGCCATTGTGTTATTGTTGTCATTTTTACTTTTAGACAAGTGCTTGTGTTTCCCTACTATTAATTCATATGCGTGTATTTAAATTTCAAGTGTATGCACGCAACACCTATATAGTGTGTGTGACTGCACTATGTTCCTGCATTTTGCAGACACAAATTATTTAAGCCTAATTGAATTGTTGTTTCATTTAAGGAAGTCATATAGTAACTTAAATGAATATAAAAAGGTGAAGGTAGTCAAAAGATGCTGCCGTAGGAGAATGAAAAGTTAGTGACTTCAGTATATTTATGTGGTGGGATGAAAAGTTTCCTTCCTCGCTACCTTGCATTCCTTAACTCAGTCAACGAATCCATTTACAGATGGGTAGACTAGAGTGTGACAGTACCAGGTTTTGAACCTAGAACCCGTTACTTTGTTGCGACACGACAAGACAACGCTCTAACTACTGAGCCTATTAGACACTTTTTAGATGAATATAGCACACATACATTTTTTCGGTTTGATGTCGCAGCCCAGCCACAATGTTTAAATGTTATTTTTATGGCTGTCAGGAGCATAGTTGGGAGGGGGGGGGGCCCTTCCCCCAGCTCTAGCTTTCCTCCCCTCCACATTTTGTTTTTCATATGGTGCACTGAATGAACCAGAAATCGTTTTGTGTGTGTTGTTGTTATATTGGTTAGGTTGCAAATTTATTTGGAAGAATGGTTATTCACCTTTTAAACCAGTGCTTATTAACCAGGGGTGCACACTCCTCCTTGGGGTATGAGACCCACCCTCAAGGGGTGCGAGACATGCAGATATTGTAGAATCATAAACACTATATAATGCACAGAATTCAAAAGTATTTGTATAAATAGAACATTGGCAACATGAACTTGAAACCGAACCTTAGTCATATTTTGTAATTAACATTGTCACAAAACATAATTTTATCGTTTTTTTTTCTTCTCAGTTCTGGAATATTTCACGAGCTAGAAGATAATGGGGTGTGAGGCTTCTTAAGATGTTGTAAAGGGTGTGAGGCTTCTTAAGGTGCTGTAAACGGGTGTGAGTCTCCTGAAGGTGCTGTAAAGGGTGTGAGGCTTCTTAAGGTGCTGTAAACGGGTGTGAGTCTCCTGAAGGTGCTGTAAAGGGTGTGAGTCTTCTTAAGGTGCTGTAAAGGGTGTGAGGCTTCTTAAGATGCTGTAAATGGGTTTGAGTCTCCTGAAGGTGCTGTAAAGGGTGTGAGGCTTCGTTAGATGTTGTAAAGGGTATAAGGCTTCTTAAGATGCTGTAAAAGGATGTGAGGCTTCTCAAGATGCTGTAAATGGTGTGAGTCTCCTTAAGGTGCTGTAAATGGTGTGAGTATTCTTAAGATGCTGTAAAGGGGTGCGAGGCTTCATTATATGCTAAAAAGGGTGTGAGGCTTCTTAAGAAGCAGTAAAGGGGTGAGAGGCTTCTTAAGATGCTGTAAAGGGTGCGAGGCTTCTTAAGATTCTGTAAAGAGTGTGAGGCTTCTTAAGATGCTGTAAATGGGTGTGATGCATCTTAAGATGCTGTAAAGGGTTGTGAGGTTTCTTTAGATGCTGTAAAGGGTGTGAGGCTTCTTCAGATTCTGTAAAAGGTGTGAGGCTTCTTAAGACGATGTAAAGGATGTGAGGCTTCTTAAGGTGCTGTAAAGGGGTGCAAGGCATCATTAGAGGGTGTGAGGCTTCTTAAAATGCTGTAAAGTGGTGTGAGGCGTCTTAAGATGCTGTAATGGGGTTTGAGGCTTCAGAAATATTGTGTCAGAGGTGCGAGACTTCTTAAGATGCTGTAAAGGGGTGTGAGGCTTCTAAAAGATTAAGTAACACTGTTTTAAACTATATGCTTGGTATCATGTAGAACCGGGGCAGACTCAGCATTGGGCATTTCAAGCACTGCCTGAGAGCCAACAGCTGTAGAGGGGCTCACACTCCCCTAAATTCTCCATGTGGAATTGATAATCAGAGGCCAATGACCCTTTTTCTCCCTGGGACCTGGTTAGTGCCAATCCGCCACTGTTTAGAACAAAATGGCTTAACCCTATAACCATTCAGTTCACTGTGGTGCATAATCAATCAATTAGTCAATACCCTTTAGCTCCCCAAGGAGCATAGGCCTTCACCAAACACATGCCAAGTCCTCCTGTCATCAGCTCAAGTTCTTTCCACATCTTCCTCATCATTTTCACTTCAGTTCTGTCCTCCATGTGTTTTTTTGGTCTACCTCTGCCTTTCTTTCCCTGTAGTTCCAGAACAAGGACTGCCTGGTAATGCTATCAACAAGTTTCCTTAATGTGTGGTGCATAAGTCTTCAGTAAATCCATGCCAAGCCCTCCAGGCCTGTGCAATCAGTTCAAGGTGTTTCCTTGTCTTCATGTTTGTTTTGAATTTGTGGGTTTTTGGTGTTGTTTCCAACAGTCTTTTATGAAAGAAACATGGAATAGGATTACTACTCCCTACTGTAAGTGCTGACTAGTGTGAGGCTTATAGGGCTTGCAGCCTCATCATGTACAATACATTTCTGCAGAAACTGCGGCTGTAGGAGCACATGAATGCTTTGTTGCAGAACCAGTTGACGGTTGAAATCCCCTGCTCCGTAAGGAGCAGAAAAGAGGAATGATTATACTGTACAGGGTGTCCCATAAAAGATTGTACCCTTTTCAAAAAATTTATTCCTTGCCCCATGATGTGGTATGAGGATGCTTTCTATCACAAAAGTAAGATAATCTCTGCAAGTTTTTAAGCATACCTTACAAAGACTCAAAAAGAATGTACCTATTTCTTTTTTTTTTCACCTACTTGACCAGTGTGTTGAGAGACATGCAACAATTACAAGTTGCAACTCAACTGCGAAAGTTTCACTTGAAATACCCGCTGCGCATGTGCACTTTTTTTTAGTCTTTGTAAGGTATGCTTAAAAACGTGCAGAGATTATCTTACTTCTGTGATAGAAAGCATCCTCGTACCACGTCATGGGGCCGAGAATAAATTTTTTGAAAAGGACAATCTTTTATGGGCACCCTGTATGTAAACAAACCAAACAATAACAGCATCCACTGAGATAGCATTGGATGAATGAAGGGATAATTTAATGGGTTTAAGGGAATATAGTTGCTGTGGTTAGGCATAGTTGAAAATATAAAGGTTACAATAGTGAGGATCAGTTGAAACAGTGGTGTAGCTACTTGTGGCATCATGGTTTGTATTCTTAAATTTCATATTATGCTTGTTTGCTCACTGTGTCTAGGGTTAATAATAATGTTGTCCACAAGGTTCATCATAGCCACCGTAAAACTCAGTAACAGTAATTCCAGCGGTCCAATTCAACGATAAATATATCGACTTCGACACGATAAATATATCGACTTGGACACTCTGTTAACATTCCAACATTTAATTCAACGTAGTTTACACATCACGACAAGGCAGTGCAAGACAGGCTAATTTCATCAAAGTCCACATTCCGTTATTCCATATATGAATTGTGGGATCCCGTTTCATTAGTTAATCTCATACCTAAACACATTGATGTCTTTCAAGACATTATCCATTGAACACTTTCCAAATATCTACCATCTGGTAGATACACAAGCGAACCCTTCAGGGTAAACACCAGCTCTGTTCGTTTCTATCCCAAACATGTTTACGTCATGTGCGAAGTACACATAGTGACAATTCTTTATTGTGCCGTGCTTATCAGCACCAAACTCTTGGTTATTCTCTGACATGTGGCGTGCAATAGCCAACGCCACACTACTGCTTGGGTTGACTGGGCATGTCCTGGGGCCCCTCAACACTGTTGAAGGCCTATGAACCTTGTGGAGCTGATTGGTGATGATGATGAAATAATATAGATGTATTTTTTATACAGATTTGTCGTACATTGATTATGGTTGTTATCCTCATTATATAAAAGGGTCACGCTTAATTTGTGCCCAGTGGTACCTTAAACTATAATTACGCCAATGAGATGAAATTAATATTATTTATGATTTTTTATTGTATCGGATGTTGAAGGACTCTGTATGTTCTTTCAAGCATTTATTATTAGTATGGACCTGCAAGGTGTTGATAGAAATAGCTTCCTTGTGACTTAATAAAATGAAACTAAAATCATTCTAGCACACAGAAAAAAAAGTTTCAGTTCAAGGCCAACTAGCAAAGGTTCAAGGGTAACACTATGGATGAAAAGGCAATTCTTCAACACAATCTAAATATATTGCTGAATGCAAGAACGGGCGATTTGCTGGAGTTTCCACGTAAACTTGGGTACTCACATTGGGGTGTTTGTTTAGGTATGTATAATTAGGCATATATCATTGTGTATGTATCATTAGATATGCATCATTAGGTATGTTAGGCCTATATCATTAGGTATGTATCATAGAGGGCATGCATCAAAGAAAACCAGTGAGAAATATGATGTGGGCTAGTGTACATGAAGAAATTCTTTGTCTTCATATGCTTTGCCATTCCCAAGTGTGTCACCACCTTGCCACATTGTTGCCTGAAAAATATATTTTAAAACTCATTAAAAATGAAACAAAGAAAGTTTAACGAGCTGTCTGTCTAAGGAGCTGCAGAAATTATGGACAACTTTCTTAAACAATATCAAAGAACATAACTCACCCTTATTGTCTCTGACCCACCTTCACTGAGTGTTAGCTCTTGGTGATAAGCTCAGCCTCACATTGAGGTCAACAATGCGAGCGGAGTGTATAATTTTACTAGCTTAATCCAATGTACCGAATGTTGTTTCACCCAGCCATATTGATCCAGACATGAATAATAATTCTTAAGCTTTGATCTAACCACCTAAAATGAAGGACTGGTTGTGCCTCTATAGCCTTTCCCCATGATCTGTTTTGGCTTCGCTAAACCTCGCAGGATTACCTGAATCCCACTGACAAAAATCATGGCATTAATGTGGCACACAAGCTGTCCTTTAAGGTGGGACACACAGGCAGGACTGGGTAGTTCCCAGGGGTCTCTAATGAAACAGTGAAAGATCAGAGCTACGTCTTCCTCCGTCTTGTTGGAACCTGCAGATAAGGTGACATTTTCAGGCTGGTAACCTACTACTACTTAGTCGTTCCTCTTCTACCGTGAGGTGTAGAGGTTTGTAAGAGAGAGCACCATACTATTCTATCGGCTGTCTTCCTCCTGGCTTGGTTCCATTCTAGTCCTTGGTCCTTCAAAGATTGTCATGTTGTCCTCTTAGTGGACTTTGGGTCATCCTGGTGGTCTGGATCCCTGGCTCTTAGTTTCTAATGCTTTCCATGGTAGCCGATCTTCCACCATTCTGCAGACATGGCCAAACCATCTTAGCTGGGACTGTTCTACTTGGGTCTGCAGGGGTTGGGTTTTTAGGCCCTGACGTATCGTCTGGATGCGGACCATGTCTCTTCTTGTTACTTCAACCACCTTCCTCAAATACCTCATTTCTGAGGTTTGAATCTGGCTTTTGTGGGTTGTAGTCATTGCCCATGACTCGCATCCATACGTCAAGACTGGGACATAGGTGGAGCGGTATACAGCTATCTTTGTCTTCTTACCAACTTCTCTTTTTCAGGCTGGTAGCCTTTTCTTGTAAAAGAAGTTGCTACAAAAGCCACCATTACAGGGGCACATGAATTCTTTGGTGGAAGCTTCCCAATAGAGAATCACTTGCAGAGGTGGCACAGTCCCTGTAAGAAGCAAAAAGAAAAATGATAATAATTACATAGGATGAAAATCTGAAAAACACATGATGATGATAAATTCTGCAGCTTGTGATTCATGTCCATGGTCTACCTCTTTGAAGAATGTTTCAACGCCATGAAAAGGAACAGGATTTGATTTACAGACAACCATGGTTAAGTTTTAATCTGGTATCATTTATGGCCCCTTGCAGACCCAAGTAGAACAGTCTCAACTAAGATGGTTTGGCCATGTCTGCAGAATGGGAGAAGATTGGCTACCACGACAAGCATGGGAAACTAAGAGCCAGGGATTCAGACCTCCAGGACGACCCAGAGTCCGCTGGGAGGACAATATTAGACAATCTTTGAAGGACCGAGGACTAGAATGGAACCAGGCCAGGAGGTAGACAGCCGATAGGATAGTCTGGCGCTCTCTCTTCCAAACCTCTACACCTCACGGTAGTAGGGGAACGACTAAGTAAGTAAGTAAGTATCATTTATGGCATTATTATCATTTGCTTATTAAGTATAGAACCATCACTGCAATTGGTCTGCTTGTGGAAGCCTACACAAAATCTTGCTGTGATGTTTTCTTTAGTACTTTGATCTACATGATGAGGTTGCCAGCCCAATGACAGTCTCGTATTAGACGCCTTTTATAATATGACTGAGGGAGCAGCAATCTCATTCATTCTTAGTCTCCTCAGAGATACCATGAACTCCACATGGCATTTATAACATGGCTTTGATGTCTTGGCATTTATGACATGGCTTTGATGTCATGGCATTTATGACATGGCTTTGATGTCGTGGCATTTATGACATGGCTTTGATGTCATGGCATTTATAACATGGCTGTGATGTCATGGCATTTATGACATGGCTTTGATGTCATGGCATTTATAACATGGCTTTGATGTCATGGCATTTATAACATGGCGTGATGTCATGGCATTTATAACATGGCGTGATGTCATGGCATTTATGACATGGCTTTGATGTTACTAGGACACAGTGTATTATTTTTGTTGAATGAAGATGTTGAAGCAGGTTTAGAATGACATACATATTAAAAACAGTAAGTGGCTATGTTCCATAAAGCCTACAAACATGTCTTCACTGTGCTCTGTGTCTAAAGATTTTTTTTTTGTCCTCCATTTTATTGTCCCCCTTTGTTCTTGTATCAGTCATGAATATTGTTTATGAATTTTAAAAGTAATGTGGTTTATAGCAGATACTTCCTTAGAGGAGTCAAGTGGTAGAGACTACTAAACTAGATCCTGCTTTATGAGGTGGGTGACTAGTTGCCTTCCTTGCAGCCTTTGCCTTCCCTAACTCCAGAACAGAGTCAGGTACCCATTTACAGCTGGATAGACTGGAGCGTGACGCTAGTAGGTTTCAATCTTGGAACCCAATAACTTTGGCTGCTGAGAGGCAAGCGGTCTAACTGCTTAGCCAGTCAAATACTCATGTAAGACTCTTCCTGTACTTTATAAGCTTGTGAATATCATTTCCTGTTTAAACATGTCTACAGGCGGATCCAAAGTTATTCATCTGGCGGGAGAGCCCGGGGATAATCTTTCTACAGAAGATGTAGTAGTCCGGATAGATGATTTCTGGACAGTGGCAGGCAACAGTCTGACGAAAATAAACAACATCTATGATGGGACGGAGAGGTCAGGTGTAATCCAAAAGTTTATTTTCTTTGTTTTTTTGTTCATCGCTAGACAAGACTTTAAATTAGAAAGCATATTTATCTTTGGAAACGTGTGTAGTAATATAACCTGTAATATAACCTGTAATATAACCGGTGGTTTGTGTTTCTTATGTATGTGTTAAAGAACGAGAATATCAAAGTAGAGGTTAGAAGCGGTTTTCATTTTTTTAAAATACGTAAGTTAATAAATTAAAGAATACCTAGTAGAAATATCAAGAGGTATTTTTACATTTAATACCATTCATCAAGTCCCTAGTGCCTGTATATCTGCATCATAAATTGTACCAATGCATTTCATCAGCATCATTTTCCTTCACGCTCCTTACGGAGCATGGAGCCACCGATGCTGCTGGGCTACATGCTCTTGCAGTAGTGGTTTTTGTACAATATGTTCTACTTTATGAGGTTGCCAGTCCCATGTGCAACCTCTTGTTATGACAACCACAAGGCATTTGACAAGGTGAAATATCATGAGATTAACAGAATGCTAGAAGACATATACGAGTATTGATGGGAAAGATTTAATAGTCATAAACATGTACTGGACATAAGAAACGGTTGTAAGTGTAGAGTATAAACTTGGCAGTTTCACAAGGAGTAAGGCAGTAATGTGTTCTTTCACCCGATATATTCCCTCTATATAGCAAACACAGAATGAGGTGCATCTCATGGAAAGAGAAGAAAACAAATAAATAGGTCCTAGGAATGAAAAGAGAATTAATGAAGGATCAAAATTAGCTAACAATATTTTGGCCACATGAAAAGACATAACACCTTACTGAAGACCAAAATAGAAGAAAGAGTTGAGGGCAAAATAAGTAAGAAAATAACATCAAGAGATGGACATGAAGGAGTCTGTCAGAGTGCACCATCAAGACAAGAGATGGACATGAAGGAGTCTGTCAGAGTGTACCATCAAGACAAGAGATGGACATGAAGGAGTCTGTCAGAGTGTACCATCAAGACAAGAGATGGACATGAAGGAGTCTGTCAGAGTGCACCATCAAGACAAGAGATGGACATGAAGGAGTCTGTCAGAGTGCACCATCAAGACAAGAGATGGACATGAAGGAGTCTGTCAGAGTGTACCATCAAGACAAGAGATGGACATGAAGGAGTCTGTCAGAGTGCACCATCAAGACAAGAGATGGACATGAAGGAGTCTGTCAGAGTGCACCATCAAGACAAGAGATGGACATGAAGGAGTCTGTCAGAGTGCACCATCAAGACAAGAGATGGACATGAAGGAGTCTGTCAGAGTGCACCATCAAGACAAGAAAGAAATGACATTGGAGATCCATTGCAGCCAACCTTTGTTGTGAAGATGGTACCTGATGATGATGATGATGTCCTCCTGACTGCCTGATATATAGCCATACAAGCAGGTGGAAAAATAAGCTTCCAGTGCATGTTAATAAGAAGGGTGAACCCACAAAAGCCCAATGAAGGGGGACAGCAAAAAAACCTAAAACAAAAGTAAAGGGATGGCAGAACAAAGAAGAAAAAGAATAAAGCAAAGTAAAGGCGAGAGATTAAGTGCTGAAACCACAAACTGAAGCTGGAGTGTCATCTCTAGGGTGCAGGCTTGGTCACTGTTATATAGAAATCAAGCTGTTGCCCAGGCAGCATGTTGCCCCTCTCCATAGGTCCAAAGTAATGGCAGTAGCCATTACAGTTTGGTAACAGCGATGTCACAGGAGTTGTCAGAATAATGTTGAATAACATTAGACTGCATTAGGGACTCTGTCTCCTTATTTATTCTCAGGGTTTACTCCGAAAGCTTTCCCGTAAATGGTAGTGGAAGTTTTAAATCAGAGTTACCTTCTCCTAGATAAGCTACCAACCAAGGATCATGAGTTCTGTCTGCACGAAGTGGCTGGTTTTAAGGCACCAGTGGCTCACCTTCGCCCCTTCTGTCAGTAGAAACAGTTCTGCCAAGCTCAAATTGAGCCGCACGTGAAGGTCAGGAGGAGGACTTGGTTATCAGAGGCTATTTGAGACACTGGATGCACCATATATAAAGAAATGACTCATCAAAAAAAATAATAACAACGTCAACAACCTACGACACATGGAGCAGAGCACAATCTTTCAACTAAGAATGGAATACACCTGTCTCAACAAGCACTTAAACAATTGATGCCCCCCACACGAGCCTAGTTGGTGCAACTGTTCCCATCCATATGAGACAGTTCAGCATGTGCTGCAAACTTGCCCAGGACTCTCCACAGAAATAAGAAAGCTCTTGCCGGCTCAGCAGCCCTAGTTAAACATCAGCACAACCAGATGCATGGTGCCACTTAATCTCAACATCTTAATTTTCTGACTTCTGATAAACAGGATTCAAGGTGCCTTGAAAACCTCACATCCTGATTGCACCCTACCTGATGTACACATGTTGCAAAATAACCATTGTGCCCGCTCCATGAACAAATAATAATAATGGTGATGATAATAATAATATGAGTAATATTAAAAGCAAGAAAAAAGAACTACATAAAACCATCTTCTTCTTCTGTCCTTAGCCGCCGACCGTCAAAGCAGTCAGTGGCCATTACGCCTAGTGGCGTCTTAGGGCAACAGCAGATAGGTTTTCTTTGCCATTGTTTCCCATCACGCCTATTGGCGTCTTTAGGGCAATGGCAAATCAATCCATTTGCTGTTGTTTCCGTAATCGAAGTGACTGGCAAACGGGTGATCAGCCCGTTGGTACATAAAACCATAGGTCTTCAAAATATCTAATATTTAATAAACAAAACAAAGAAAAGTGATAAACCAAAAAAAAAAATCACACAAACATTAAAAATAAGTATTTTTATAACACTATACTAAAACAGAAAACAGAAGCTTAAAATAAACAAACAAAATTTTTTACACATGACAACACCAAAATTATTATACTCTAAATGGCCAAAAAATAAACAACAAATCCTGCAGTAAATAACTAACACCATTTACAGTCAACTGTAAGTAGCGCTCTGATGTAAATAAAACACAAAATGGACGATAAACTTAAACTGAAAACCCTAACTGAAACCAAAAATATGGCCGAACAGGGTTATCTCTGCCAAGATGGTGGATGCGCAGAGACAAATAAAGCTCATCTGGTGCTATTCTTTTGCGTTCTCCTTTAAAAAAAGAAAACAATGATAAATAGGCAAGCAGATATATAGACAGACAAACAGCAAGCAGACGGATGAGTTCAATGACTTCAAATTTTTATTCTAGAGTTTTGCCTGTCGAAGAGATTGTTGAGAGGGCTAAGAGTAAAGAAGGATGTCAAGGATACAACGTGTGGTTCACAAACTGTGAACACTTCGTTACCTGGTGCAGGTATGGCAAGGCAAGAAGTAGTCAGGTAAATCATGTTGACCTTATGTGATGAATGACTACAGTAAAAAAGTCATATAAGAGCTGAAATATTATTGAGTTGAGCCAGGCATAGTGGAAATAGTGCTAACAGTTCTTTTTATTCCTATCTTTATGTTTGTCTGTCTGCCTGCATGCATGCCTGTTTGTCTACCTAGCTACCTACCGGCCTTTCTATCTGGCTACCTGCCTGTCTGTCTAAGTCTGTTTATCTGTCTACTTAACTCTTTAAGTCCCAATCGACTTTATAATGGCTCAGGGTTTAGACACATTTGACCCGGGGGCCATTTAAGTGGCTTCCGTATCTTTTGCTCCTATCCATTTTACCTTGGATAACTAATAATTTTTCAATGAAAGCTTTAATACTTGTAGCACAAGAGTAAAGTACATCCATTTACCTTCAGTTTCATATACAACAACAAAGTTGTTTATGCATATGAACATTTAAAAAATTATTTCCAAACAACAACAAAAACGTTTGTTTGGGCCAAACCCACTTTTCTGCTTGGGACTGAAAGAGTTAACTACCTACCTATCTATAAATTATGCAAGGGAAGGGAAGGAAAGAATTTTAGATGGACCTGCACACCCAGTTCTCAAGACTTTGAAAACAACGTCAGCATGCTCAATTGTTCACTGTTTACAAATATACATACTTCTGCAGCCTCGGGTATGTTGCACAGGGTGACTATTATGAGGTCAAGCATGGGGTTGGCAACCTCATCATGTCAAACAAATTGGCACAGTAACCACTGTTACAAGAGTATGTGAATGCTTGGTACAGGCTTCCTGCAAGGTGACAGCTGCAGGGGTGTTTCCATGCTCCGTAGGGAGTACAAAGGAATATGATGATATATATATGTTTGTGTGTATATATACACACACACACACATACAGTAAGTTACCACATGTTTGTGTGTATATGTACACACACACATACAGTAAGTTACTACAGTTTCGACTTACAGCAACCTGGCAATATGAACAAACCCATAAGGCCCATTAAGTTGTTATATATATATATATAAATCATTGAATCCAATATTTGAACTGTGGTTAATTCAAATTAGTTTATAAAATCAACCATAAACTGTGCATATTTTTTTGTATAGTTAGAAACCTTTTCTTTTTATCTGTATGTTCCAAGAACCTTTTATCAATGTCTCAGTTTGAGAATACCTGATTTAATTTGTCTAACTCACAGTAGACATTCTGCTTTCTCACAGGTAGAGATGGTAAACTCAACCTTTGATGCTGCAGGCTCAAAACTGAAGAAAATATTGGTTGATGCTGTTGAAAATCATCCAGATGAAGCTGTAATTTTTTTATTTTAATTTTGGTTTCGTTTTGGTTTTGTGGTGGGTAAAAGGTAAAGGTAAAGGAACCCGTTACACGTCCATTGAGGCATATTGGGAATATGGTGTTAGGCCCATATTTGTGGTGGGTGGGTTACCTTTAAATTTTGCCAGGGCAGCGGCAGGAGGGACTACTCTTTACGATTCCCAACTGCTGAGGGATTTTTAACATGCGCAACTTGCATACTGGACCTCCTATTTTTTCGCTGTTATCCAAGAAGGCTAGACATCCAGTCCCATTACCCAGGAGATCAGTGGGAAGTATGACATCATTAAGAACCACTGGTTCTGTGTCCATCAATTATATTCCCTGTACTGGCAAACTAAGAGCCAGGGATCGAGACCTCCAGGACCACCCAGAGTTTGCTTGGAGGACAACTTAGACAATCTCTGAAGGGCAGAGGAGTAGATAGGAACCTGGCCAGGAGGAAGACAGCCAGTAGGATAGTATGGGGCTCTATCTGGCAATCCTCTACACCCCGGGTACAAGAGGAATGACTAAGTAAGTTGTAGACCAGGTAATCTAGGGTTACTTAACCCTTGGTCCATGGACTTCTTGGTGGTCCATGAATGGATTATAGGGGATCCTTGTATGTAAGATAAAATTTAAAATGTCAAGTTTTTTTATTATACTTTATATGTACATTGTCACAGTATGGTAGGCCACTTAACCCTATGATTTAATCCTCAAAACTTGGCTCGTGACTACTGCGAGAGATCACACACTTAACCAACTTAAAGGTGCTATGTATAAGGAATAACTAACTACAAGACGCTCTGACAGTCTCCGTAATTATAATAAACAATCATATAATTGGCCTATAATAAGCAATACAATGAGCCGTGTCAATAAAAAGCTGGCTAACAGTAATGAAGATACATTGTCAAACTCACCATTCCAATATAGCATACAGCTCACTTCAGACCTTCCGGACAATCAAACGAGTTCATGGCACAGAAGAGGTTAAGTAGCCTTGAGTTAATCAGAAATTATAATTTGTTGTTGTTGTTGTTTTTTTTCTGTTTAGTCTTAAATTATTAAATAGTCATCCTTACAGTGTTACTTTAAAATAAAAAAATAAATATTAAAAATGAAAATCTTGTGTTTGCTTGTACACACACACATGCAGAGAATATCTTCTTGTTTCACCTTTCAACTACTCAAGAAGCAGAAGCCTTTAACAGTCTTATGCCAAGGCTTCCTGCCCCATGCCATCAGCTCCAGGCCTTTCCATGTTGTCTTCATCCCCTTCATGTCTATCTGCAGTTCTCTTTTCCATGTATTCTTTGGTCTACCTCTCTTACCCTGGGGGTTCCAGAATAAGAACTGTCTAGTAATGCTATTAACAGGTTTCTCAAATTGTGTCCTATCTATCTCCAGTGTCTTCTTCTCATCTCTTGTTCCACTGGTTCTTGTCATCAGTTACGCAATAGGATATCTTGTCATACCACTCCAGTCCTTCTATACACAGAGAACGTCGACATCTGTTATATATTATATTTTTATTCAGTAACTTTAGATGACATCAATTATATTTGTTAGTTTTCGATATCCCATTATTGATTTACTTTTGCTTGATTTAATTTTTCTCTTAGTTGATATTTAACAAACTGTAGTTGATATTTAACAAACTGTAGATGATATTTCACAAACTGTAAATGATATTTAACATACTGTAGATGATATTTAACAAACTGTAGTTGATATTTAACAAACGGTAGATGATATTTAACAAACTGTAGATGATATTTAACAAATGATAGTTGATATTTAACAAACTGTAGATGATATTTAACAAATGGTAGTTGATATTTAACAAACTGTAGATGATAATTAACAAACTGCAGATGATATTTAACAAACTGTAGTTGATATTTAACAAACTGTAGTTGATATTTAACAAACTGCAGATGATATTTAACAAACTGTAGATGATATTTAACAAACTGTGGTTGATATTTAACAAACTGTAGATGATATTTAACAAACGGTTGTTAATATTTAACAATCTGTAGATGATATTTAACAAACTGTAGTTGATATTTAACAAACTGTAGATGATATTTAACAAACCGTAGATGATATTTTACACTTTGTAGATGATATTTAACAAACTGTAGATATTTAACAAATTGTAGATGATATTTAACAAACTGTAGATGATATTTAAGAAATTGTAGTTCATATTTAACAGACTGATAAGCATTTCAGTATACATTGTTGGAGATAAATATTCTTATGAGCAAGAAACTCACCAGAATTTGATTGTAAATAATTATGTTGTGCCCTGTGTGCTGATGTCATGATGATAGCACTAATTCTCTTGCGGTCACTTGAATCCTTTCCATTCCATTTCAACTTCATTGGATCTTTGTAGTCAAACTTAACATGACTTATGGTTAATGGATCTTTGTAGTCAAACTTAACATGACTTATGGTCAATGGATCTTTGTAGTCAAACTTAACATGACTTATGGTTAATGGATCTTTATAGTCAAACTTAACATGACTTATGGTCATTGGATCTTTGTAGTCAAACTTAACATGACTTATAGTCAGTGATGAATGCATTGTGCTGTTTTAATTGGTATTCAGTTTAGCTTGCAAGTTGCAATGTGCACCTTATCCATATTTTCCCGAAAATGCACCATGAAAAAAAACTGAAAGGCCTGTATACAATTTTAATGCGTGATTAATTTAGCTTTCACTGTGCAGTGCATGTGTCTTCCGTATTTTCCTGAAGAAGTAGCAGGATTTTTCACTGCCTGTTGTGCATTAATTTTTGTTCTATACATACTGTTTTACTACATTATATATTTCCTTAGGTACATTTTTCCTGGGTTGATCCAGCCCCAATTGGGTACCAGAGCAACTCTGGGAAGGTTAAGGCGGCCGGCGTGATGCTGACCACATCACCCCTTGTATGCCAATGGTCAAGAAAATGTGGGCCTAACACCATATTCCCAATATGCCTCAATGGGCGTGTAACGGGATCCCTTACATTTATTTTTAACACCTTGATGCGTGATGCCATATGATGATGGATGGTATCCGCATGTCTGGTTTTGTGTGGTGTGCAGATGTGTTCAGTCAAAACAATGTTCATACAAAAATAACAGGGCAATCCACATAGGACGTCAGTAAACTCACGACGTATAAAGTCAATGATTCTTGTAACAGCCGTTGACGTTTTTCTTCATTATTTATTGTGGACGCCACAGTGACAAAATGGTTACGCGAATATGTAGGCACATCAAACAGTCATTATCACAGCAACATTCAATACAGCAATAGACGGTAGACAGCATTACAATGATGAGTCAGATGCATGTTATATTTCAAAGTGCTGTAAATGTAGTCAGGTGGAAAACTCCATCCTTTTCTATAACAGCCAGGAGATAACCAGATGTATGAGATCAGTTCACTCTCCTTAGTTTGACTTCAGCAAGACAGACACGTCTGCCGAAGTACAAATAATGAAGAAAAACGTCAACGGCTGTTACAAGAATCATTGACTTTATACGTCGTGAGTTTACTGACGTCCTATGTGGATTGCCCTGTTATTTTTGTATGAACATTGTTTTGACTGAACACATCTGCACACCACACAAAACCAGACATGCGGATACCATCCATCATCATATGGCATCACGCATCATTTGGTGGCCATAAGCTGGTTTGATTCTGGTACCAGCAAACACGGGGTCCCTTACCCACTTCATTTTCAACAAGAATTCATCAGCATCCTTCAAGAAATTAACATTCTTCAATACAGTCAACATCTTCAAAATTTTCAAAGTACTCGGCGTTGCCCGGTAAAAGTCAAAATTTCAACTTTTTGACGGAAACAAGAATTTGACAGTACCCGGCGTTGTTACATGTTGCCGGATAACTCGGACTGCTGTTATCTTTTACGCAAGTCAAGCAAGTTGCTGCTGTCAAGGTTCCAGTGCTGTCGTTTTTGTGAAGGTCAAGTGCCGGTTGAAACGGGTTGTTTTCTGAAGAAGGCCAAGTACCGATTTCCATCAACTTACTTTTTGATTAGAAGGTCAAGTGCCGAAACAACTCAACACACAGTATTTCAGAAGCTCTTGTACCATCGTGTTAGCAGTGGAAACAGTTCAGATGTGCCATCATCGTTGGAGCTTCGCTCTTTAGGACGTTGATTGACATCCGTTTTTCTGCTGTTCTACGATTGGAAGCCTATAAGTTAAGTGGCCTGTTTGTATGTAAACTGTGCCCTTATACTTCTGCTGAGTCTTCTGTGTATCATCTCATTCTATATGTTATATGTTTATATGTTATTCGTATATTTATATGTTTATATTTCAGCGGGTTCTCGGTTGGGTGGTGTCTCCGTTAGATTATGCCACGTCATAGAGGTCGTCTATTGTGAGCGTTTTCTGTAAGGTTTGCAAATTTCCAATACTGGAATTTGCTAAGCGACTTCTGTTGCTATTTATGTTAGCTGTGATGACCTGTTTTAATATTGTTTTCGTTATTATTTCGCATTCTTTAGTTTTGTTTTGATTTGTTTGTATTTGTTAGCCTACTCTTGTCTATAATTTAGTTTCATACAACATTTTTGTTTATACACTGTGGTGTCATGTATTTTGTTTAATTCTATCGCAGATATCGTCACATTTTTTGTGATATTTCATTAATTTCTGCTTTATTTTTAGTTGATTTCTGCGAACGTTTTTGTATTGTTGCTGATCTTTGTTATTGTTTACATTGTTATTGTTTACATTGTTTGCATTGTTTACATTTTCAATGTTTACATTCTGCATGTGTTTACATAGTCATTGTTTACAGTTATAGTAATTAGTTAATGGGCTATGCTAATGCACTGTTACTACTACACTGATGATAAATGAATGATGAATAGTGTCGTGCACTATTGAATGAGAAGTGCACTTATGATCAAGAATTGATTGTTGATATTTCATATACAAGTTCTTTGATTGGAGACTTGTTTCCCACAGAGACTGGGATAATATAAGGTGATGTGAATATACAAGTGCTTAATTAAGACTTGTTACACTTAGGTTTGAAATAAATTAGTTAATTATTTCAGGTTTTGGACTTATATATTACTCATCATGTCTACATTTGAGCACTTTATTGAGCAGGGTAAATTGCTTGGCAAGACTGGTGATAAGTTAGAAGAATTTGCAACTGCTCGATATGATAAAGCAATGGAAGCTGAACAAAAGAAACTGCAGATGGAAGCTGAACAAAAGAAACTGCAGATGCAGGTGGATGAAAAAAGATTCCAAATGGAAATGGAAAAACAAAAAAGGGAATCAGAAGCTGAGGAAAGAAAACTCCAGCTACAGCTAGAAGCTGAAAGACTTCAAAAAGAGGCTGAAAATAAAAGACTTGAAAAAGAGGCTGAAAATAAAAGACTTGAAAAAGAAGCTGAAAATGAAAGACTTCAAAAAGAGGCTCAGGCTGAGGAAAGAAGATTACAGAGAGAGTCTGATGAGAGGAAAGAGAAAGCAAAAATGGAACATGAAGAAAAGGTCTTAGCTTTAGGGTTGGAAAAATTGAAATTGACGAGCATGAGTAATGGTAATGATTCAAACAAGGGTTCATCTTCTGGTAAGGCTAATAATGATACTTTTAAGATTAAGTTACCAACATTTAGTCCGTCCAGTGATGACATAATGTTCTATCTGGACAGATTTGAACAAGCATGTACAGCTCATAACATAGACAAAGCAAAATATGTTTATCAGTTATCAGGGATACTGACAGGTAAAGCTCTAAGTATATTAAATATGGTGGATGAACCTGACAAGAACAATTATGAGGTTGTCAGGGCCGCTTTGTTAAAGAAATATCAGCTTAACGAAGACGGCTATCGTCTACAATTTAAAAACATGTTACCTGAAAATGGAGTTGAATTCTCCGAGTTTATTGCAAGAATACGCATTACTTTCTCACGATGGGTTGAACTATCTAAGACGGAAAAAACTTATGAAGGACTTATGGACTTAATACTTAGAGACAAAGTCATGTCGTCTGTCAATGAGTCTTTCCTTGCTTTCCTTCATGAACGTAAACCTAAAACAATAAAAGAAATGGAAGATTTCTGTTGCCAATACGTAACTGCGCACCCACACATAACCATGGGTAACTCTAAGGTGAAAGAAGGTTTACCAGTTGCTTCGGCAGCTCCGTATGGCCAAAACTTTGCTCGTAGATTCCAACAAAATTTTGATAGAAAGAGTAGCGGTAATTTCTGTCAAAATCATGGAAATCAATTTCATGGTGATTCTTCTTCGAAGAATTGGAGACAACCTGATAGTGGTCGTTACTATCACCCTAATAATTATAGGCATTTCAAAAGAGGATATGGTAATAGAGGTTATTCCTGCCGAAGACCTCAGAACCAAACAAATAGATGTTCGCATCAATGTGAACATGATAGTAATCGTGGAAACTGGAATTCGAACCAGGATAACAATTACAATAGAGACAATAATAACTGCAGAGATAATAATAACTCTGATAACTTCAGAGGTAATAATAGTCGGGGTAGATCTCAACACAAAAAAAAAGAGATATCAGCAGGCTAATGCTGTACAACAGGAAACTGAGGGAGCCTGTAATCATGTTGTTGATAGTAAAAACTTTGACGCTGTCACTGGTTCTCCTTTTGACTTTGAGAGAGCAAACAAATGCCCCCAATGCAGTACTTTATTCGAACCGGGTACCATAACTACTTTGAGTTGTGGTCACCCACTTCCCGCTCTTCCTGCTGCTGTTGCGCATGACGGGAGGGGTTCTTTAAGCCTACATAAGGGTCTTGTTAATGATACTCCGGTCTCACTACTTTTCGATTCCGGATGCACCACTATTGGTGTTAGACAATCGCTTGTAGATCCATCTTGTGCTACAGGAAGGGTTATTAAATGTGACACATTTTGGCGGCACTCTAGAAAAATATCCTACTGCTGTAATTCGCATTGCCACTCCTTTCTTTACTGGAGATGTGCATGCTTGTCTCTTACCTAATCCTATTGCGGACCTTATTATTGGTCGTATTCACGGAGTTAGGGAGTGTACCCCACAGCAGATTGCTGCTTGGGAAGATAATAACATGCAAGCTACAAATGCAGTAGTTACAAGAGCACAAGCTCTACAAACACCCGAAACTTCACTGAATAATGATAATGAAGTTGATAGCCAAGATAGTCACTTAGTAATCACTCGTGACTCTTTCATAAAATTGCAAGAAGAAGATCCTTCTTTAAAAAAATTCTTCGTTTTTGCGAAGAAAGGTGATCCGAATCAGGATACAAATAGAAAATCTTGGATTGCAATGAGAAACGGCGTACTTGTACGTATGGTACAAGATTCGACTACGTCGGCACATTCGCAAATTCTTGTTCCCAAGAGCATGAGAGTCCAAATATTACAACATGCTCATGACTCGCAATGTGCTGGACATATGGGTTTTGCCCGTACGAAGTCGAGAGTCCTTGCGGCTTTCTTTTGGCCTTTTGTCAATAAGGACATTCGTATTTACTGCCGATCATGCAAGGTATGTCAGGAGGTCAAATCTAGAGGACCACGACATGCTGCGCCTATCCAGGCTGCTGACATTCCTATTCGGCCCGTTTCAGAAAATGCCATAGATATTATTGGCCCTTTTAAGGTCAAGTCGGCCAGAGGACATCAGTTTATCCTTACATGTGTCGATATGTGCACACGTTGGCCAGAGGCTATTCCTCTTAAGAGCATATCTACTACAGATATCGCAGATGCTCTTTGGTTGATATTTTCTCGCTTGGGGTTCCCCAGAGAAATATTGTCAGACCATGGCACTCAACTCATATCTGACACTATGTCACAGGTAATGTCTACCTTACATATTGAACGATCTCTCAGTAGTATCTACCATCCTATGTCTAATGGGTTAGTTGAGCGTCTGAATAGAACGCTCAAGACTTTGCTTGGTAAGATAACTGAAGATCATCCTCAAGATTGGGACAGGGTTTTACCCGCGGCTCTCTTTGCCTATAGAGAAGTCCCTAATGAACACACAGGATTTTCTCCCTTCGAACTTGTCTTTGGTGCGCGTCCACGCGGCCCTATGTCTTTATTACACGATCTCATCACTGCCGATGATATTAGCGATGAAACTCAATCCTCATATGAGTATGTCATTGCTCTTAGACAAAAGATCATTGAGGCATGTAAGCTAGCAACTGCTTCATCAGAAATTGCTAAAGAGAAGGCAAGACAGTTTGCTAACAAGAATAGATGTCTACGACAACTTTGTCCAGGTGACAAAGCATTCGTCCTACTCCCCAGTAGGGAAAATAGACTTCTTATTGCATGGAAAGGTCCGTATGCAATAGTCTCTCGGATTTCCGATGTTGACTGTGTGGTCGATATTGATGGAAAGCATAAAACTTTCCACATAAACATGCTTTCGGAATTTCACGAACGTCCGGACTATTTGCTGCCTATTTTCCAGGCAACGGATGATGCTCCTGCACCTCACGGTCATTATTCATCCCTGTCTGTCATTCAGGATGAGGAAGCTACCTTCTCTGATGTCAACCTTCCCCTTCCAGTGGTTCCATTACATTCCACGGAATCTTGGAAAAACGTTTCTGTTTCTCCTAATCTTTCTGGTGACGAACATCGACAAGTCTCGTCGATGTTACAAACATTTCAGGATGTTTTCACTGACATTCCTGGACACACAGATGTCATAGAACATGACATAATTCTTACCGACAATAATCCAATTAGGGTTAGGCCGTATCCTATTCCTATACACTTTCAGTCGCAAGTGGAAAAGGAATTGGATGAAATGATTCAATTAAATATAATTGAACCATCGACTTCACCATATTCTTCTTCCATGGTTATTGTCCGGAAGAAGGATAAGAACATACGAATTTGTGTTGATTATCGCAAATTGAATCAGGTCACAAAGTTCGACGCTGAACCGATGCCTTTGTTAGAAGATCTACTGATTAGACTTTCTAATTCTAGATTCTTCACTAAACTTGACTTGTCTAAAGGTTATTGGCAAGTGCCTTTAGCAGAGCATGCCAAACCTCTTACTGCGTTTTCTACACCTAGGGGTCTATTTCAATGGAATGTTATGCCTTTTGGTCTCATGAACGCCCCTGCCACTTTCGTTCGCATGATGCGTCGAATTCTGTCACATCGTTCGGATGTCATCGCATACTTAGATGACATCTGTCTCTTCAGTGATACCTGGGAAGATCACTATTTAGGGTTATATGACTTACTGTCCACTCTACGTGAGAATAATTTGACAGCAAAACCTTCTAAAGCTTTTGTTGGTTTTGGTGAAATCTCTTTCCTGGGTCATCGTGTTGGTCATGGTCTCTTGAAGACAGAAGACCACAATACGTCCAAAATACTGAACATCTCTGTTCCTAAAACGAAGAAACAAGTTAGGAGTCTCTTAGGTTTAATTCAATTTTATGGGAGATTTATTCCAAATTTATCTTCGATCATGGCACCTCTATCAACATTGTTGAAGAAAGGTTCGCCTAATCTGGTCCGTTGGTCTGAAGAATGCCAATCTTCACTAGACCAAATCAAGAATATATTTTCTTCTCCTCCCATCTTAAGATTACCTACTCTTGATAGGACTTTTGTTCTTCGGAGTGATGCTTCATCCACTGGGATTGGAGCAGCACTGATGCAAGAATATGCAAATACTCTGCATCCTGTTATGTACATTTCTAGAAAACTAAATGCGGCAGAGAGGAAGTACTCGGTTTTAGACCGTGAGTTGTTAGCGATGGTTTGGTCAATTCTAAAGCTACAAAGATTCCTCCTGGGCGCACATTTCATTCTAGAGACTGATCAGAAAGCTCTTACAGCTATTCAGACTAAGAGTTTGAAGAGTTCGAGATCCACTCGATATGCTATAGCTCTTCAACCTTTTCACTTCACGGTACGAGCTATCCGTGGTGCGGATAATGTGATGGCTGACATTTTGTCTAGATGCCCACATGACTCCAACTAATACTTCTGTCCTATATTTCCATATATTACAGAGTCATAACACACCTATATTTCTACAATAGATTAGCACATCTGTACTTACTTTATATGTACACACTATCGTGCTTTGTTGTCATCTTCTTCTGTTCGTTTTTTAAGATGATAGAGGAGGACTGAGTAGTTAATATAAGGGCCGTTAGTTTACTAAACAGCCACAATTATTAATAATGTATTGTACCTTATGAAGCATATTAGTTATTAATTAGCATTATATTGCTTGTACTTTCTCAGAATGTCATTGTTGAGCTGAGGACTTACCTTACTAGTATCAAGCATGACGAGTTCTAGATTGTGTACTTACCCTCGGAATACCAGAGCATATGTCCTGGATCGTCATGTAGTTTAACTTTACTATGTACTTATGTCATTACATGTCAAAGAATGTACTATTTAAATTTTCCTATCAGATTTGTACATCCATTTTTAAAGACAATATTAGAGTATGCTGTTTAATGATGATTATAGTAACTTGCATACGTATATTGTGTTTACATGCTAACGTGATGTGTGTTGGTGACACCTCCCCGATGTGAATATTTTTTGAGACATATTTATTTTTCTGTTGAGGTATATCCTCACCAGACACTCTATAATTAGCCTATTGTTTGGCAATTTAGTTAATTATCAGCGCATAATTCGTGCGTTTTGAGCCGCTTATCGCATGCTCTTTGATATTGAAAAAAAAAATATGTTCCACATTTTTTTTTTATCGGGAGGAGGTGGTGATATGTTGCGTGATAAATTCTCGCAACATCGTTTTATTTCAATATCTATTTTATAACGCAAGGGCAACAACTGCTTGAAATTTATAGTCACTTTTCTCGGTAAGCATTTGTCTTCTCGCGTTGGTATCGAATGCAGTTAAGTTTGAGCTGTGGTCATTTTGCGCTGGACTGCGCATGACTTGTCTTGCTTCTTGGTCGATCGGTTTCCGCCCACCACTAGTAGAGTGAGCGATTTGGAATGGCGAAAGAGATGCCTCGTTGAAGAGGGGATCTCCGCTATTTTTTTTGTTCTGTCAGGAATGTGAGAGTCCTCTTATGGATATTTCGTTTATTCGAGAGAATACCTCTAGTGTATTTGCACATGCCGGGAGGCATAATATTTCTGTGTATTTCCGGAAGGCAAGGTAAATTAACATTTTCATTAACTCTATCGATTTTTGGTCGTGAACGATTTCTGGTTCATAGCCTGTCTTCGAAAGTCGTCGTCACGAGATGTTTTCCTAGCTCACATGTCGCTGTATTGTGCTGCATCGGTTGATGCAGGTTCCAAGGACCATTACTTGCTACTTTGTTAAATGAACTAGGTTTGAAAAACCTTTATTATCTAGAGGATATTTTTGAGGACATTCTTTATACTTCGGCAGACGTGTCTGTCTTGCTGAAGTCAAACTAAGGAGAGTGAACTGATCTCATACATCTGGTTATCTCCTGGCTGTTATAGAAAAGGATGGAGTTTTTCACCTGACTACATTTACAGCACTATGAAATATAACATGCATCTGACTCAGCATTGTAATGCTGTCTACCGTCTATTGCTGTATTGAATGTTGCTGTGATAATGACTGTTTGATGTGCCTACATATTCGCGTAACCATTTTGTCACTGTGGCGTCCACAATAAATAATGAAGAAAAACGTCAACGGCTGTTACAAGAATCATTGACTTTATACGTCGTGAGTTTACTGACGTCCTATGTGGATTGCCCTGTTATTTTTGTATGAACATTGTTTGACTGAACACATCTGCACACTACACAAAACCAGACATGCGGATACCATCCATCATCATATGGCATCACGCATCACACCTGTTCCCATTTTTAGAGAGTGACATGACTGTAAATATTCTAATAATGGTATCCTTTGCTGTTCATACTTTTTATGTGTAAGAAAGAGATACTCTGTAGTATTATTTTATGGACATTTCATTACCTGGATTGTCTGTGTTTCTTGGTATACACTTAAGGTGACATGTTGAATGCTGTTAGCTGACTTAGTTTTTGAGCCAGTATTGTTTGTTTGTTTTCAATTTGGAGGTAAATCTTCCAGTAATAAAAATAATATCCCCTTCAGTCATAACTGACTAACGTAATGCGCTCCTGAGGTGACAGTCCTCATCTGCTTATTTTCCTGGTGTTCCTTTCAGCGTTTTCTCCTCTCTTCTGCTTGCTGTGAGAGATTCTTTTCACCCAATCTGAGCCATAGAGAGCATCACCCTTTGGTGTGATCGGCAGCTTCATCCTCCCAGGTTGCTGGATTTATGTCCAGTGCCTTCATGTCTCTCTTGTACACATCTTTGAACCTCAGCTGCGGTCGCCCAACTGTTCTTTTGTCCAATAAGCATTATTTACTAAAAATCAACACTCAAGTATTTTCTCTTCTTGGTTTATGTTTCAGATCTGCCATCTGTTTCATATCTGTTATTATGTGTCAAAGATATTGCTATTACTCGAGGCAAAATCTCTGGTTAGTATGTCTATTTTACGTGAGTATCCTATTTTCCCTGTTCGCTGACAAGTGTCCTCTCGCCATTCAGGCAGATACTCGCCATCTTCAGAGAGAGGAGAAACTCTTAACTTGCTTTAGTATCTTCCCATTTATTCTTGTTTGTAAAGTTGGCTTATCATATCCTTAGATAATTATCATAGTTTTCATTTTCTCAGTTAGTGGCTAATTGTCATCACAATTATAGCTATGTATTTTTCTACCAGAAACATTTGACAAAAAAAAAAAAACATGACAAATTAAAACTTTTTTGCCATGTACCAAATTAATGCAGAAGAATACAGCAGCATAAATTAATTACCGTCTTGTCGGCTTATAAGACGCATGAGCGTATAGGAAGCACTCTTTTTTCTATGGGCATTTTTTTAGAAATAATAATTTTAGTACATCTCATCGTACATTTATTGAATAAAATTGAAGTAATTTTCAGGGAATCGGTATGTAAAAAAATAATCTGTCAAGGAAAAAAAAGTAGAGTTTCATTAAAGGTTTTAATCTTCATCCTCAAAACCCAGAAAATCGTCATCTTTAGAGCTAAATAAACCATCTCTTGAAATCTATTCTATGTCAGAAACTGAGTTATCACTGTCTTCCAACAATAAATTATCCTCAGTAACGTCAAGGATATTACTAAGGCCACATTTCTTAAAATGATTTAACAACTATCTCCGGTTTCACTGCATCCCATAAAGTTTTAACCCACTCACACACTTTCAAACTCGTATATGTAATTGGAATGGTCTCTGTTTTGCAGTAGCCAAGCAAGATTGCATCCACTGAATACTACTTAACTGTAATGCTCTCTTGCATAGTGGTAGAAAGGCAAGCAAGAAACTATGCAACTCACAATGGAGAAAGATTGTGAAAATGGGTTCATTTGCAATCAGTGTATGACAAACGGGCGAGAATTGCGCAGCGTACTAAAAAAAAAAACAAACTAGCAGACTTTGGTCGATAAAAATTCTGCCTGAAATTTCAGCTTTTGGTATATCAGCCGCACCCCATTTTTGATACAAATTTTTAGGTGGAAAAAGTGCATCTTATGGGCTGGCAAATATGGTATAATGGATGGGAATCCACAAAATGTGCACACTGGACCCTCCTTGTTTAAATTGGTTGAGCATTGTTGGTCAGGTTGTAGTTTATAGTTGTAATTTCTGCTTAGTAATAAGGTCAGAATTCTCCACTGTAGTGGTGTTGATGGTATTGTATGATGGTGATATTACTAAATGTAATTGTATGAGGCCAGCTGTGAAGGCTCCTGAGATAAAATGTAGTTGAGAATTGTCAGAAGGCCTTTCTTGCTACCACTACGACCTCACACTTAATTTTTTTTTTAATGAATGTGGCTACGTAAAGTGTCTAGGGTTATGATATGTAGTGTGGTGTAATAGGTTATAGATATACCCACAGATATTTAACAAGACTAATAATATTAATAAATGTTAAAATACACTGAACTAACACACGTGTGTAAAATTTTTTGATAAAATTATATTACATTTATTTTGTTCTGGATCAATTTTTTAGGTTGACCAGAACTTAAAAGGATTTAGAGATTATGAAAGAAATGCATGGAATATTATATCATAAATGCAATAGTGTACATATATATGTACTATACTAGTTAGTTTTATTAAAATGTTCTAGTAGTCATCTACTTGGGAGGATAGTTAATGTTTGTGCTGTTGGGGTGGCCTCATCACACCTGTCTATATTGACTACACAGTGTCCAGAAAATGGTGGGAATTTTTATGGGGGTATTAGTAACTACACAGCGTTGGTGAATGTCCAGCAGACCAGAGGCTCACTCATCTGGTAGTTGTAGCTCTGGTGCTGAAATCAGGTGGTCCCACCTCTCCGTGCTGGCGGGCAATAATGGTGGTCTCTGTCACAAGTACTGCACAGATACACTCGAGTAAAGTCACCAACTGAATAGACACTGCTTTGTTGACAACAGAAACTCGCAGCTCTGCAATCAAAGTATGGGCCATGTGTCAAAATCTATTCTCTACCCACGTCTGGACACAACACTGACACAACAACCACATCATACAGACAGGTCAGATCTCTCTGACCAAACAGCACATTTACCATGGTGGGTTTACATCAGATAGATCCTCCCAGACTATAGATTCTGAAAAATATTTATTAGTTTTCTGCCCTAAAAGAGGATAGGTAATATGTTTCATTATTCTCAACACTTGATCTGTCTTGCCCAACTCTGGCTGGAGTTTATGTACATTGTTGGTCCCTAGACCCTGACTTGGGCGGGGGGTCTAGAGCAAATCCCTACTTGTTTGTAAGGCCAGATTTCGATATGGCAGTATCAAATCACTCGAACATGAAACAATATTCAAAATATACAAGGAAATAATTTCAATCTTACCAGATTATGAATAAATAACACAGAATTGCTAGCAAAACTCAGCTGAGCTGCTGGCTATAGTATGGCGTCCCTAAACTTCTTACACTTTCTTTCATATGGAAATCACCACACTTTAAAATCTGTGTCTATCACTGAACAACTATTGAGAAATGACCCCAAATCCGCGTCTAAGCGCCGACAATATGCTTGTCTGTGGCCAGTCACTGCCTAGGTTTATTTGAATTTCAAATTTCCTACACTAAAGTCATTTCAGTCATGCTTCAGTCAAGTATGGATGTTTATCTGTTAGTCTGTCCGTCTCTACTTGTGTTTCTACAAAATGTACTTGATTTTTGAACCAACCTTTCTCTCCCCTCCAAAATTTTGTCGTTAAAAGTTATATTTAGACACAGCTACCACCCAAAAACCCTCTCCTCCATACTAAGTAAATTTGAACACCTGCGTTTCGAGGTCGTGTTTTTTTGTGCAATTAGCAACACTTTTAGATTCAATACAGTCTGTCGATGATGTGAACAACACTGTCTTTTGTCATTATCTTCAATATTATCTATCCGTCTGTAAAATTAAGACCATATTAGTTCACTGCTCAGAATGGGCCATCCGGCCAGCTAATTTTTAATATTCCTAACATTAATATTAAGAAAAAAGTACTTTTTAAATTTTGTAATATTCGAACATCTGCGTTTTAGCCGCTGAATTCAAATCAAGGGCTTGGTATTGCAAAAGCGTCCAATAAATGACTGTGGCGTAACATATCTATGGTCCCTTCTGTCGAGTTGCTTACTTTTTATGTCAACTTGGGAAACGTGACTTTTCTCCGTTTCCCCCCCAATTGCGTCTCCTTAGCCTTCCAGTCTCACGCAATCTTTCCAGTCATATTTTTTTCCTTTTTGATCCGCCGTTCCCCTCCTGTCTAGCAAGTCAATTATTATGGAGGATGATGACCCGCGGTCTAGGCGATCATGTACTATTCGCAGCCTACGCATTATGTTTTTATCCTTAAATGTTATCTTTGGAGATATTTTACCGTTGTATCTCTGTCAATTTCACTACACATCTCCCCACTTGAAAACATGCCTATGGCAAGTTCCAAAACCAGCGATACACATAGGTAAAATTACTCCTCACGTCTGCCACTACTCTAATTTTGATCACAGGGGTGCCGACTGAGGAAATCTGCACTGACATTCAATTTGCCTGGGATATATTGGATACTAAACTGATAAGGTTGAAGCAACAAAGACCACCTCAGCAATCTTGCGTTTTCATGCTTAGCCTGAGACAAGAACACGAGAGGCTGATGGTCCGTCTCCACCACAAATGTCCTACCATACAGATAGATTTGAAACTTCTTTATTGCCCAGATTAACGCTAAACATTCTTTTTCGCTTGTGGAGTATCCTTGTTCCGCCTTATTCAATTTACGGCTTGCATAAGCGACTGGTTTCAGTTCCCCATCAGGTGAAGATGATCTTTGCAACAAAGCCCCTCCTAGTCCTACATTACTTGCATCGGTTCTTAAGACAAAGTCCTGTGTCAAATCAGGCAGTTTGAGAATAGGCTTGCTAGTGAGTTTTTCCTTTAACTCTTGGAACGCTAGTTCACATTGTGCAGTCCAAATAATTTTATCTGGAAGTCCCTTGCGAGTCAGATCAGTCAGAGGAGCACATATAGCATTAAAATTTTTGATGTATTTCTGATAAAATCCGCATAACGACACAAATGATCGCACGTCTTTTTTTGTTTGCGGCCTAGGTGCTCTCTGCAGTTTTTCCAAATTCTTAGGATCAGGGGTCATATTACCCTGATATACAGTGTGTCCCAAGAATTCCAACTCTTTGCATCCAATACAACATTTTGTTGGCCTAGCAGTTAAGTTCGCCTCCCGAAGTCTATCAAACAACATCTCCAGAGCTTCAATGTGTTCTTCAAATGTCTCTGTGGAGACGAGAATATCATCCATGAAATTCGTGATACATGGGTTATTCAGGGGATCCAACAATTTGCGCATCATCCTTGAAAACACACTCGGAGCATTTTTCAGTCCGAATGGTAGCATATTGAATTCATAATGTCCATCCGAAGTGCTAAAAGCCAAATAAGGTCTCACTTCAGGCTTCACTGGGATCTGGTAATAGCCTTTACAAAGATCCACCTTTGAAAAGTATTTTGCCTTGTTCAGTCTGGCAAATAACTGTTTTGTGTCTGGTAATGGATCCACTTGTCCTTCTGTGACAGCATTCAGTTTCCTGTAATCTATGCACAGTCTGTGTTCCCCAGACGGTTTCCTCAACAAAACGACACTAGAACTAAAAGATGATTCACTGTGCGAAATAATCCCCTCCTTCAACAAATACTCTATTTCTTCCTTCAATGCCTTCTCCTTCGCGAACGGAATAGAATAGGCTCTCATACAGATTGGGGTTTGAGTCTACCAGTTTCATGTCATACTGTAGCAAATTTGTATGGCCTGGTTTATCTGTTAATACATCTGTATGTTCCTCTAGAACCTGTTGAACTCTCTCCCTCTGGTTTTTAGTCAGGTGCTTACTGACTTTTACCTGTGCTGCTGTTTCACAAGGATGTAATGGGTATTCTTGTGAGGTGAGTGGTTCTTTTTGCATCTGGGTTGCAATAGCCAAGGTCAATAAGGGGGTGCTTTCCTGGAGTGGTCTGTCCAGATACTTCTTTAACAGGTTAACATGATAAACTTTCTCCTTCCCCTTTTTGTCAATTTTATAGTTTGTTCTAGACACCTTCTCTAGAACCGTATATGGACCTTGCCAACCAATTTGTAATTTATTCTGGCTTCCGGGTAGTAGAAGCAGCACCTTCTCTCCGACTGCCAGTTCCCTGTCCTTTGCCTTCCTATTATAATATGCTGCATGTTTCTTCCTGGCTTGTTTCAAATTATCATTTGCCAGTTTCCATCCAGCTTTCAAACGAGTGGTCAGTTCGTTCACATATTGATACGATGAGCTAACAGTCTCTTCCCGCCGCCTTCTCATCTGTCAGGTCCTTAATCAGGGCTTCTAATGGACCTTTATTTGGCCTCCTAAATAGCAGAGTTGCGGGAGCCATTCCGTTTGAACTATGTGGTACCTTTTGGTGCGCAAACATTGCGGCGGGCAGGAATTGATCCCACAGATCCGGTTTTTCGTGTGCCAGCTTTCTCAGGATAGAAATGAGAGTCCCGTTGAACCTCTCTACCTGGCCGTTCCCTTGTGGATGGTACGGACTACAATGAAAGTGTCTGGCTTGAAATAGCTTAAAAACTTCTTCCGTTAGTTTCCCCTTGAACTGAGAACCATTATCCGTCAAGATTTGATGCGGGAATCCTAATCGGGTAAATATTGTAAGTAGTGCCTCTGCTACATGTTTTGAATCAATTGATGGCAGGGCTACCGCCTCTCCCCACATAGAACAAGTGTCCACCAGAGTAAGAATGTAACTGTTCCTCCTCTTGGTCCGAGTGAGAGGTCCTACAATATCCACTGCAACCCTCTCAAAAGGTGTTCCCACTATGGGCATTTCCCCTAGAGTTGCAGGAGCAGTCCAGTGCTTTGGAGCTACCCTTTGACATTCTGGGCAGGATTTGACATATCTTTTTATATCCTCCGTTATCCCTGGCCAGAAGTAATGACAAGCTATACGCTGTCCTGTGGCGCTGATCCCCATGTGACCACTGAAGGGAATCGCATGCCCGAGTTCCATCACTTTATCTCTATATGAAGTGGGAAGAACCAGCTGGTTGTGACCATTTGTTCCAGTTCCGGCCTTCCGGTATAAGAGTTTGTTCTTCATGAAATATTCCCCCTTGCTCGGAGGTGTGTGGCATTTGGGCAATTTTTTAAAACAGGGCTTGAGTGTCCTATCCTCAGCCTGCGCCTTCCTCATCTCCTCTGGATGAGCATTTATTGGTTCACCTTCTTCCTCCTTCTTCTGTGACCTGGTCTGCACTGTCGCCATGATCACAGGTTTCTCGGGATTCCCCAAGAAGACGTATCTACACCCCAATATCAGAGGGTAGATTGGTTCATCTATCACTGCTGCTCTGATTTCTCCTTCCACATAGCGAGTTTTCACCGTTATCCTTGCGATGGGAAGTGTCATGAGTGGTATGTCCTTAGTCGCCCCTTGTATTTCCACTGTTTCTGTGTTATACTGACTTGGGTCCACTAGGCTAGACTTCACAACTGAATCATAATCCAAACCTGTATCATAAAGGCACCTTATGGTGACCCCATTACAAATAACATCCTCACAAACTGGGGGGTGATAAGGTTCCTGTTGTCCC
This sequence comes from Oreohelix idahoensis, assembly GCA_024509875.1. NCBI lineage: Eukaryota > Metazoa > Mollusca > Gastropoda > Stylommatophora > Oreohelicidae > Oreohelix > Oreohelix idahoensis. The sequence goes on along the minus strand of JAMPIV010006954.1, from coordinate 502,999 downwards.
TTAGGATTAACCTTTACTCTTTGCGTCCCCGACTTCATTGCAGCAATGTTTGAAGGTTTCCTTCTCCAAAATTCGGTGTTATGGTTATCCTTCTTGCACCATTTACACCATCTTTTTCCTTGGTTCAACGGTTTTCTTTCATTGAACTTTTGGTCATTGAACTGTGAGTTTCTGTCGCGATAGTCATTTCTTGGCCGCTCAAAGTTTGTCCTACCTTTATTTCCCTGCTCTCTATTATCAAATTTATTAAATTGCTGTGGAGCTTTAAAATTGTCTATGTGCTTCTTCTTAGCATCACTTACCTCTGCCTGGGCTGCCTGATACCTCTCAGCAACATTTAAAATTTCCCCCAACTTCTCTGCACCTTGTTCCATGAGAAATTTTCTCATGTCTGGAGCCATGGACTCTCTCAATTGCTCAATCATGATCATTTCTTTAAGATCTTGGGTCTTCCCCAGAGCCGTCCATTTCTCCAAATAGGTTTCTAGTCTGGCAGAGAATTGGTGGTATGTCTCCCCAGACAACAGTTTGGCATTTCTAAATTTCTTACGATAAAATTCTCCATTCTTCTCGTACCTTAATAACAAAGCCTGCTTTAACATGTCATAATTGTCTTGGTCTTCCCTGTTCATTTTGGCAAATACTTCCTAAGAAGTACCTCTCAATCCCTGTGATAGCTTTAAGCTCCACCTCTCTCTCTCTAACCCATATGTAGTAGCTAATAACTCAAAATGTCCTAGGTACCCCTCTATGTCATCGTCTTTTTCAACAAAATGGTCTAAATGAAACCCCATAGCGGAGTTTAAGGCTCCCAGACTGGGCGTAGCATCTGAGGCAAAAGGGCTGGCACCATTTTCAGGGGCCGGGCCTTGTAATTCCAGCTCCCTTAGTCGTAATTCGTGCTCCCTTTGCAACCTTCTATCTTCTGCTTCCCTTTCGGCCTTTTTATCTTCTGCCTCCCTTTGCTGTCGTTTTTCTTCTGCCTCAATCTGCAGCCTCTTAATTTCTCTATCAGCCTCAAATTGTAACCTCTTCTCTTCAGCTAACCTTTCAGCCTCTAATTTTCTTTCAGCCTCTTTTTCTACTCTCCTTTCTTCCCGTTCAATATATTTATCACATTCAGCCGTTACGTATTGAATTAAAATTTGACCATCCATTCCCATCTCCTTCGCGGTGAGCACAGCAGCTGATCTAAATTTTGCCAGCTCCGCCATACTTTTTAAACAATATAATAATATACAAGATAAATCTCTAACCAGTAAATACACTAAGTACTTCTTATGACTATAGTCTAACCAATTCTAACTAACCAGTTAACTAATTAATTATTACTGGCTGTGAAGATTCACCAACTTTTATCTGCAGGGACACTTTTAATTTTAAAGGGAATTTTACAATTTATTTCCCTACTTTTATTTCTCCCACCAGGAGATCCTAATATTACTGTTGGGCTAATTATCCCTGGACAAGACCCCAATTTATGTAGTGGTGTTGATGGTATTGTATGATGGTGATATTACTAAATGTAATTGTATGAGGCCAGCTGTGAAGGCTCCTGAGATAAAATGTAGTTGAGAATTGTCAGAAAGGCCTTTCTTGCTACCACTACGACCTCACACTTAATTTTTTTTTAATGAATGTGGCTACGTAAAGTGTCTAGGGTTATGATATGTAGTGTGGTGTAATAGGTTATAGATATACCCACAGATATTTAACAAGACTAATAATATTAATAAATGTTAAAATACACTGAACTAACACACGTGTGTAAAATTTTTTGATAAAATTATATTACATTTATTTTGTTCTGGATCAATTTTTTAGGTTGACCAGAACTTAAAAGGATTTAGAGATTATGAAAGAAATGCATGGAATATTATATCATAAATGCAATAGTGTACATATATATGTACTATACTAGTTAGTTTTATTAAAATGTTCTAGTAGTCATCTACTTGGGAGGATAGTTAATGTTTGTGCTGTTGGGGTGGCCTCATCACACCTGTCTATATTGACTACACAGTGTCCAGAAAATGGTGGGAATTTTTATGGGGGGTATTAGTAACTACACAGCGTTGGTGAATGTCCAGCAGACCAGAGGCTCACTCATCTGGTAGTTGTAGCTCTGGTGCTGAAATCAGGTGGTCCCACCTCTCCGTGCTGGCGGGCAATAATGGTGGTCTCTGTCACAAGTACTGCACAGATACACTCGAGTAAAGTCACCAACTGAATAGACACTGCTTTGTTGACAACAGAAACTCGCAGCTCTGCAATCAAAGTATGGGCCATGTGTCAAAATCTATTCTCTACCCACGTCTGGACACAACACTGACACAACAACCACATCATACAGACAGGTCAGATCTCTCTGACCAAACAGCACATTTACCATGGTGGGTTTTACATCAGATAGATCCTCCCAGACTATAGATTCTGAAAAATATTTATTAGTTTTCTGCCCTAAAAGAGGATAGGTAATATGTTTCATTATTCTCAACACTTGATCTGTCTTGCCCAACTCTGGCTGGAGTTTATGTACATTGTTGGTCCCTAGACCCTGACTTGGGCGGGGGGTCTAGAGCAAATCCCTACTTGTTTGTAAGGCCAGATTTCGATATGGCAGTATCAAATCACTCGAACATGAAACAATATTCAAAATATACAAGGAAATAATTTCAATCTTACCAGATTATGAATAAATAACACAGAATTGCTAGCAAAACTCAGCTGAGCTGCTGGCTATAGTATGGCGTCCCTAAACTTCTTACACTTTCTTTCATATGGAAATCACCACACTTTAAAATCTGTGTCTATCACTGAACAACTATTGAGAAATGACCCCAAATCCGCGTCTAAGCGCCGACAATATGCTTGTCTGTGGCCAATCACTGCCTAGGTTTATTTGAATTTCAAATTTCCTACACTAAAGTCATTTCAGTCATGCTTCAGTCAAGTATGGATGTTTATCTGTTAGTCTGTCCGTCTCTACTTGTGTTTCTACAAAATGTACTTGATTTTTGAACCAACCTTTCTCTCCCCTCCAAAATTTTGTCGTTAAAAGTTATATTTAGACACAGCTACCACCCAAAAACCCTCTCCTCCATACTAAGTAAATTTGAACACCTGCGTTTCGAGGTCGTGTTTTTTTGTGCAATTAGCGACACTTTTAGATTCAATACAGTCTGTCGATGATGTGAACAACACTGTCTTTTGTCATTATCTTCAATATTATCTATCCGTCTGTAAAATTAAGACCATATTAGTTCACTGCTCAGAATGGGCCATCCGGCCAGCTAATTTTTATATTCCTAACATTAATATTAAGAAAAAAAGTACTTTTTAATTTTTGTAGTATTCCTAACATCTGCGTTTAGCCGCTGAATTCAAATCAAGGGCTTGGTATCGCGCAAAAGCGTCCAATAAATGACTGTGGCGTAACATATCTATGGTCCCTTCTGTCGAGTTGCTTACTTTTTATGTCAACTTGGGGAAACGTGACTTTTCTCCGTTTCCCCCCCAATTGCGTCTCCTTAGCCTTTCCAGTCTCACGCAATCTTTCCAGTCATATTTTTTTCCTTTTTGATCCGCCGTTCCCCTCCTGTCTAGCAAGTCAATTATTATGGAGGATGATGACCCGCGGTCTAGGCGATCATGTACTATTCGCAGCCTACGCATTATGTTTTTATCCTTAAATGTTATCTTTGGAGATATTTTACCGTTGTATCTCTGTCAATTTCACTACATCCACACAGTTCATATATTTCTGGTGTGTCCCCATTTGAGTACTTTACATAAGCTCAATTTCCAGCATTGTGAAATGCAAGAAAGCTTTGAGCACTAGCTGTCTGTCAAGTTCCACTCCCAAGTAAGCTGGATTTTCTTCTGTGGAGATTAACTATCCACTGAGTTTTAATTGTACACCTTCCTACTTTCCTTGATGCTTACTTAGTTCGTCGTTCCTCATCCACCCTGGGGTGTAGAGTTTTGCCAGAGAGAGGGCGATACTATCCTATCGGCTGTCTTTCTCCTGACCTGGTTCCAATCTAGTCCTCAGTCATTCAGAGTTGCCAGGCCAACGCTCTGGGATCGAGTAGCCACACCAAAGTGCTCCAACATCATCGATTCCCCCTTAGGCGAAACAGGTTGAGAGGAATTACTTGATCCCCAGACTTAACTCCAGCTTATATACCAGGTTGGCTGCGTGCAGGTGGATCTCACATTGGATAGATAACAAGTAGTGGGATCTGGGAAGTGGGTCAATGCAGAACATGACAATTCCTTGGGAGAGCCCAGAATCAGAGCGCAGTATTTTACTGCTGCACATTTGCAGATGCATGGGGCTGGCAAAATCATCATGTAAAACAGATGGCCACAGAAACCACTACTGTAAGTGCATGTGAATAATTAGTACAGGCTTCTTGCAAGGGAACCAGGCTCCAAGGAGAATGATGATGATGACATTTAGAGTGCGGCATAGGGAGCCGCGCTGGTGTAATGGCTTCGGCGTTGTACTGGCGACCAGGTGTTCATGGTTCAAACCCGGGCGTCGGCGTTTGAAGAAATGTTTACGGCCGGAAATTTGACTGAATAGCCTGAACGGCTCCTGTGATAAACCCTCTGTGGATGGGAAGGAGCGAAGCTCCTGACCGGGTTGGAAGGAAAGTCCTCAGGTTCCCCAGCCTCGCAATGACATGTCATTGGGCCGAAGGGCTGAAAGCCCAAGTGCCGCTGGTTAAGGAAAAAAAAAAAAAAATAGTGCGGCATGGATGGCAGGGTATGCCAACCCCCTGCCCTTTTCTAGCTTGAAACCAGATGTGAGGATCCCTTAAATGCTTGCCAAGACAGGATGGTATACACAAGACAGGATGGTATACACAAGACAGGATGGTATACACAAGACAGGATGGTATACACAAGACAGGATGGTATACACAAGCCAGGATGGTATACACAAGACAGGATGGTATACACAAGACAGGATGGTATACACAAGCCAGGATGGTATACACAAGACAGGATGGTATACACAAGACAGAAACTGGAGCTTATAACTCCAACTCAATAAGTTTCAGACTGGCAGATAAGACACTAGACAAGCCTACACCTACACCTACATCTACAATGTAGATAATGCTGATGATTCTCCAACTTGGCACTGGCTGCAGAAGAGCGACAAGCTCAGCAGATCTAGTTAAACAAGAACTATAGCAACAACAAAGCTGAAAGGTAAAGACCATACATACATACATAGATACATGACATATTTTATACTTAGATAACATTTGATTTCATGAATTTATGTTCTTTTCAGAAAAGAGCTTCAGCATCAAGATTGCTTGCCTTGGGAAAAATAATCGGTACAGTCAAAGATCAATATATAAATGCCAACAAAAGTGAACAGGTGATCAGACTTTGAACTAATTATGAGTCATGCACATTAAATAACCGGCAGCCTGCCAAAGTGCTACATAATTAATAAATAGGCAAACAGGCCGAATATTTTGTTCTCTGATTTTTTTTTCTCCTTAAATTTCACTAGTAGAGTGGAGCACATTATCATATCTTTCCAGAACTTACATTCGCTCTATTTATCAACTTTGTTGTTCCCATTCATGTTGCTCAACAATATATGCTTTCTTTCTTTATTATCTTTCTTTTATCAATGTTGCGAATTGTATATGCATCTAGTGGTGGTCTCCATATATGGCTTGCTGAAACAACTTGGTCTGAAAGAACAGTTATGTGCAAAAGCACTTAAAAAACTTGGCTTACTTACTTACTTATTCGTTCCTCTTCTACCGTGAGGTGTAGAGGTTTGTAAGAGAGAGCACCATACTATTCTATCGGCTGTCTTCCTCCTGGCCTGGTTCCATTCTAGTCCTCGGTCCTTCAAAGATTGTCTAATGTTGTCCTCCCAGCGGACTCTGGGTCATCCTGGAGGTCTGAATCCCTGGCTCTTGATTTCCCATGCTTGTTGTGGTAGCCGATCTTCCCCCCTTCTGCAGACATGGCCAAACCATCTTAGTTGGGACTTTTCTCCTTGGGTCTACAGGGGTTGGTTTTTAGGTCTTGACGTATCGTCTGGTTGCGGACAATGTCTCTTCTTGTTACTTCAACCACCTTCCTCAGATACCTCATTTCTGAGGTTTGGATTTGGCTTTTGTGGTTTATAGTCATTGCCCATGACTCGCATCCATATGTCAAGACTGGGACATAGGTGGGGCGGTATACAGCCATCTTCGTCTTCTTACCAACTTCTCTCTTGCTAAGGAATCCTCAATTTATGGCCTGAAAAAAGTCTCTCAGCTGCTGCTCTTCGAGTAGCCAACTCTTCTTTGACAAAACTGCAAAATATGCATCATGCTGGATGTGCAAGAACTGCAAAATGCTATAGACTTCAGAACAATATGTTTATTTACAAAACTGTTACTTTAACAAATACCTCAAGTTGGTGGAACAGATAAAATCAAGAGGGTTGATAAAATCCATTTGGAAATTGGAACCAAGCTGGATTTGGAACTCAGGTGGAACAGACCAACATAAGGGTGACATTTGGGGAGTCCTTAAAATATCAAGAATGCAGAAGGGTGGAAACACTTTTTTTTAAAATAGGGGGAACCACTTCACTTCTGATGATTAGATTAGCTCCTGTTTAATGCTCACTGTAGTTTCTGTCATTCTACTTCCATAGCATGTTCTTACTTCCCCTTCTCATAACATGTCAAATAAGAGTGGATCTCCCCTGTCTGCCCTGTGATCATTTGAAATTTTTCAGAATAATCTCCCTGTTCTTGTTACCTATCAATTTGATTTCAGTTGTCACTGAATGACAATGGACATCCTTCTGTAAAGCCACGGGTCTGTGACCTTCAATGATTATCTTGTCAGTTTCTTGAATGTCCATAAGTTGCATCTATATTATAATAGATCATGTCTATGTAATGCTGCAGAATTCTTTTACTTACTTCGATTGACAAAGTTTATTGCATTGCATTCATTTTATGGAATACTATTTCACTCTTGCTCCTGTAGTTCTAGAAAAATAGGTCTTATGCTGTCTCAATCATGTCATACGTTGCAACTAAAATGGCATTGTGCATTGGTCTGGCAACCTCATCCTATAAAATAAATTGCTTCACAAACTATTGCTGCACTGACATGTGTTAATGCTTTTGTGCAAATTTCCTGCACGGAGCCAGCAGCAGTTTGGCTACATGCTCCATAGGGAGCAACAGTAGAAAAGATAATAATAGTTCTTATTTCTGATAGTCTTTATTTTTCCTTTCTGCTGCTATCATATCAGTCATTTTATAGCACTTTGGCAGAATCAGTATAAGCATGTTACAAATTCAACATGTTGAAAGCATAGTAGATCCCTGTTAACTGTACAATATATAAAAATGAGAAAGAAAGCAGACTTTCCAAAGAGGAGGAAACAAACAGCAAAAAGACAAACAGCAAATCCAAAAGAGGAGGAAACAAACAGCTGAACCAAGAGCTTTAAAACAAATGATGAGATTTACAAAATAATCATAAACAGTTTCAAACAAAAGTGGTAAACCAAACACCCAGATTAGCAAAAAAAAACTAACAAGATTTCAACTCCTTACCAAGACTAGACCAGGAGATAAGTCTGAGATCAAGAACATGCCTCTTCTTGAATGGAATTCGATCTGTTCAACAACAAAAAATTGGACAAATGGATATGTGTTTATTGGGGGGAATGGTGGGAGAGAAGCAGACAGTAGACTGTGTCCTCTTTTCTGTTAGAAAAGGTAAAGGCAGTCCCATAGCAGAAACTGCCTTAGGAGAGCAAAGTGTTAGAGATTTCACTGTACTGGATCCAGCTTTATGAGGTGGGGTGAAATATTATTGTTATTATTAATAAGGTTTTAACGATATGCATCTTCATTTATTTCAGTTAAAAGGGCTGAGTTCAAGCAAAGACGGGCCATCCGGTTTTTGAAGTGCGTTTCAAAAATTACAGGAGATAACACAACAGAGAAGCATGTGCATTAACTCTTTGTGTCCCTGGCAATTTTTAGGCTTTACTCCCAGCATCACAAAAAGATACCAAATTATTTTAAACAGGTGATATTTTAAAAAAGCAAGCAGTAGAAATATATGTTTGTAAGAAAATGTTTTATAATATGTATATAAAATCGCTGTAAATTGCCTGAAGAATAATTTGAAGTGTTTTAAGATGTACACCAAACAGTCACAGACTTTCATAAATGGGCGTCTGCATAGAAATAGGAATGAAATAATACAACAAGATAACCTATATGGAACTGTTGACAAGGACCAGACGAGTGCCAGTGGAACAGGAGAGGAGAAGAAGACAATGGCAGTGCAGTCGGTGGTACTCAACGAGGAAACCTGTTGATATCATTAGCAAACAGTCTTTGTTCTGGAATCTCCAGGGCAAGAGATGTAGAGGTAGATAAAGAAAAAAAGGAACACAGAGAAGAGAACTGGAGACAGTAATTAAAATAATGACGACAGGGAAAGATCTTGAGCAGACGGCACGGGACAGGATGACCTTGGCATGTGTTTGTTGAAGGCCTGTACTTCTTAGGGCTGAAGGGTCAGGATGATGAATGAATGAAAGCCATACATGCAATCTGGTTTCTAATGAATGTGTGAAGGGCCAGGCATGAGACAGTTTGGTTTGGTTTTAAGGACTATCTTCATTGCACACGGACAACTCCATCATTAGATCACACAAGGAGGATCTCAGCACAGTGCACAAACTCCGTAGCACCGGCGAGAATCCCAACGTGTATATACTTCTTAACAATTTTTTTTAATTATTTTTTTTTTATGTAAAATTTTTGCCTCGTTTTGGCGAGGCGCGTCCCGTTCAACCTAGTCGGTTATATTAGGGCGCATGTCCAAATATAAAAGACCCTTAGATCTGAGAGATGGTAGATTAACTTCACAACTATCCAACTAATTTATTTGAAACAAATGTTAAAGTAAATAGAATTAATTTTTATTTTATTACTTAAAATGATGTGTCACATTAACTTGCTCAACGTCAAATCCTGCCTGTTCAACACATGGCCTCAAGTGGGCAGCTATTGTTTGTTCCCTCATGTAATGTCAGTTTATTGACCATTTTGATTTGATTTGATTTTGTTTCTAGAAATAACAAATGAAACGTATTAGTCAGATGCAATTATCGCCCCTTGTTTTGACATTAGTTTCCTACCTCCCTTGCATCTATTGGATATATATATATATTTGATGACCTCAGTAGACCAAGATGGAACGAGAAGAGACAATAATGGTCAGCTGTTGGTGATGTGGTCAGCATCTCGCCGGCCGCCTTAACCTTCCCAGAGTTGTTCTTGTACCCAATTTATGAGGCTGGGTCGACCCCGGAGCTGTTTGCGGTCTAGAAAACCCCACCTCAACTGGGGATCGAACCATGGACCACCGAGTTAGGAAGCCAGTGCACTAACCATTGTGCTACCGTGGCTCCAAGATATATATATGTAACTTTCAAATATATCTAAGGGAGGTTAGAGAAATGTAAAAATAGTGACTGACTTTTCAGTCACAATGTGCAGCCCTTGAGAAGATGAACACATACTCAGTAAGTAAAAAACAGTACACATTATCACATTATTTTCTCCAGCATAGAAAATAATGCATAGAATTTTGCGGGAGAATGATGAAGAGAGATTAAAGTATTATCAAGTCAGAAAGTCAGAAGTAATTTTTACTGAGGTGACTTTTCTGAAACCAGGAGCCATGGAATGTGAAGAAAACCGCACCATTAGTCTTATGAATCATGTGACCAAAATATTATTACGAATTATCGTGAGAAGAGTGAGAAATAAAATTAAACCAGAAATCAGTGATGAACAATGTGGATTTGTAGAAGGTAAAGGCACAAACAATGCCGTATATTTTATAACAATATTATTAGAACGAGCCATAGACGGAAAGACAGATCTGTACTTATGATTTATAGATTACACTAAGGCATTTGACAAAGTGAAACATGAGGAAATTATCAAAGTGTTAGAAAGCATCAACACTGTTGGTAAAGGCTGGAGGATAATAAAGAACATGTACTGGCAACAAAAAGCAGCTGTAAGAATGAGTAGCCAAATAGGAACGTTTCAGCAAGTAAAAAAGGGTGTCAGGCAGGGATGTGTGCTGCCACCGCATCTGTTCAATCTGTATAGTGATATTATAATGAGATTACTGGAGGACATATCAGGAATGTCCGTTGGTGGACATAATATAAACAACTTGAGATACGCTGATGATACAGTCTTAATAGCAAAAAGTGAAAAGGAGCTGCAGGAAATGGTTGATACAATAGTGATAGAAAGTGAAAATAAAGGCCTCAGCCTTAATTATAGTAAAAAGAGAGAAGTAATGATTGTCTCAAAGAAAAGGGCTTCCCCAGAATGCACTATCAAAGTAAATGGAACAGTTTTAAAACAGGTCAATAGATTCAAATACCTGGGCACACTAATAACAACGGATGGAAGATGGATCTCAGAAATGAAGAGTAGAATAGCTCAGGCAAATACAGCATTCTGTAAAATGGAGAACAATGGATGGGTGTGAAAAAAAAATTGAAAAAAGTTAATTCGTCTTACGAGGACAAAAGACAAAGAAAATAGCCAACGTTACTACCACAAGGCCTTCGTCAGGGAAAGGAAAGAAAGTGAAGGCAAGATGGACACATAAGAATCTAAGCAGGATAGGTAGATAGAGACACAAGATAACAGAGACACGGTGCAGTCAAAAAAAATATATATAAAATCGAGGAAGTTGAGGGGAACTGCTGTAAGACGTGGAGTACAATGGATGGGTGTGGAAAAAAAATCGAAAAAAGGTAATTCGTCTTACGAGAACAAAAGACAAAGAAAATAGCCAACGTTACGACCACAAGGCCTTCGTCAGGGAAAGGAAAGAAATGGAGAGTATTTTATGCAACAATTTTTTGTCATTGGAAGTAAGAAAGAGAGTTCTTTAGTGTTTTATAGAACCAATCCTAACATATAGGAGTGAGTCATGGACAATTAGTAAACAAGTAGGGAAGACACTAGAGGCTACAGAAATGTGGTTTTACAGAAGAATGTTAAAAATACCATGGACAGCCGAAAAGAGTAATGAGGATGTCCTGAAAGAGGCAGATACGCAAAGGAAACTTATTTCACAAGTTAGAAAGAAGCAATCAACTTTTTTGGGGGGCATGTTATGAGAAGAGAAAAGCTGGAATATATCGTAACAACAGGTACAATAGTAGGAAAAAGAGATAGGGGAAGACAAAGAGAGCAAATACTGAACAGTTTGACATCGTGGCATGGAAAGAAGTCAACAGCAGAATTGATAAATTGTACTGGAGACAGGAAGTTGTGAAGTGATATGATCTCCTATGCCACTAGGCATGGTATTTGAAGAAGAAGAAGACTTTTCTAATAATTTGTGTGTTTTTTGTTTTCTTGAAATTATTTTAGTATTTGTTACTTCGTGTTGGATATTCTTCTTCTTCGTTCGCCCTGAAAAGGACGGTGGTTGCGTTGTGTCTGTTTACGCCTAAGCTGTGATATCTGCACCTTTCGGTCGACACATCCGACTTCAGCACGGCATTTTTTAGGGACCGGGTTTGCCGTCCCATTGCGATCCGCACTCGCTCAGCCAGACTGCACTGCTGCAGACTGTTTCCAGGACCACCACGTGGAGGTGGAGTGCGGTCTTGACCAGCTCTGGTTCGCTGGTCCTGATGCAAGCAGTACAGCTATGGGTTGCTGACTGCATTCACTATTGCTGCATCTTGGGGTCCCGTGTTGGATATAAATGCATCAAGTAGTTAATTATGTTTCTGTCTACCTATCTGTATATCTGTCCATTTGATTGTTGTTGTTGTTCAACATATGACTGCTCTAATGATCGCTCTTTTGCAGCCAATACCAATTCAAGACTCCTTGGTATTATCTACACTGCTTTTCTGCCATTCCGAAACATGTTGAGTTGAAGTCATGAGCCCCAGTTTCTCCAGCTTGATTTGCATTTAAAGGATCGTCACATTTGGTCCCATGCTAGGAATAAGAAGCGTATGGCATACTGTGTATTCCCCGCCCTAAGGGGGCTCTCCAACTATGTAGAGATAAAATATTGTGCTCTGGTTCTAGGCTCTCCAAAGGAATTGTCACGTCCTACACAGAGCCTTTTCTCAGCTCCAATGTTCGACCGTACCTTACGGCTGAGAATAAAATACGTGTATTATACGTATTTTATAGCAACAACAGAAAATACGGTATTATATGTTAAATTAATAAGGTTAAGTTTGACATGGGGCACTTTCCGTAAGTGAAATCACGTCACGTCATTGGCGCATGATGTGTTTAAAAAAAACAAGTTGTTTGTTTTTGTGTAACAAGAGTTTTGCTGACACTTTAAAGGTAAATATCATACATAAATGTTTTATTTAAACTACAGCTTGAATTAGATTATATCTTAATACAACAAAGGTGGCGATCTTGTATCTCATCCATCAAGACGTTCCCAGGAGCAGACTGTGACTCCGATCATGAACTTCTTGCTGCAAACTTCAAGATCAAATTGAAAAAAGTCGTTACAAGCGACAAAGTAATACGTTATGACACAAGCACCATACCAGAAGAGTACAGTGTCGATATTCAGAACAAATTTGACATTCTTATGGCAGTACAGGAGGAAATGACACCAGATGAACTTGCTAATAACATCAGAGATGTATATATTACAAATGCACAGAGGTTAATTCCTAAAAGAAGTATAAAGAGACGAGAATACATCTCAGACGAAACACTGAAGTTGGTGGTAGAGAGAAGAAAAATGAAGTCCAAAAAAGATACAGAAAATCAGGAGTTGTACAAGGAATACACAAAGCAGATTAAAAAACGAGTCAGACAAGACAAACAACAATACATAAACGACACCTGCAGGAAAATAGAGGAAATGCGCGAACAGGGATTGAGTAAGAATATGTTTTCTGAAGTAAGAACATTGAAAAACAGCAACTTTAAATCATCACCCCGAGCAATAAACGACAAGAAAGGCGACACTCTAACAGAACGTAAAGATATTCTGAACAGATGGAAGGAGTACTGTCAAGAAATGTATACGGAAATAAACAAAGCGGCAGATAACAACGTCATGAATGAAGCGGAACGTGAACCAGAACCTACCATAGAGGAAGTCCGGAATGCAATCAAACACTTAAAAAGTGGAAAATCTCCTGGTTGTGATGAAATAACAGCTGAAATGATACAGGCAGGAGGAGAAGGCAGCGCTCGTATATACCATGCATTATGCTGCAAGATCTGGCAAAGCGGAATTTGGCCCAAGGAATGGAAACGATCAATTTACATACCCTTGCCAAAAAAGGGCAACCTGAAACTGTGCACAAACTACAGAACTATAGCTCTTATAAGCCATGCCAGCAAAATACTTTTACAAATCATAATGAAAAGGATGCAACAAAAGCTAGAAACAGAAATAAATGAAGTACAGGCGGGTTTTCGACCAGGTAGAGGCACTAGAGATCATATATTCAACATGAGGATCATCATAGAAAAGTGTAGAGAATTCAACGTTGACCTACATACTTGTTTCATTGATTACACCAAAGCTTTCGATTGTGTACAACATCAGCAGTTATGGGCTATTATGAAAAAATATGGGATTTCCAAACCACCTTATACAACTCATCGCACTGCTGTACCAAGAACAACAGGCAGCCGTAAGAATAGAGGGGGAAACATCAGAATGGTTTGAAGTACAGAAAGGAGTAAGACAAGGCTGTACCCTTTCCCCTTACCTGTTTAACATTTATGCCGAGAATATCATGAGAAACGTAAGAGATGACCAAGAACACACAGAGTTTGACTCATTTAACATCGGCGGGTACCAGATCCCGGAAATCAGATATGCTGACGACACAGTCCTCCTATCGACCAACCCAAAAGGACTTGAACAATTACTTCTGTCCACCAAAAAACACAGCGAGGCCCAGAATCTATACCTAAACACCAAGAAGACCAAAGTATTGACAACAGACAAAGTAAAGACCAAACCAGAAATTGAAATTGATAACGAAGAACTGGAAAGTGTCAATGAATTCGAATACTTAGGATCAATCATTAACAGCTCTGGCGACTGTGCAGTAGAAATTAAAAGAAGACTTGCAATTGCTTCACATAAGCTAATACAGATGAAAAACCTATGGCAAGGCACAAGCAAAGAAACAAAGTTACAACTGATCAGAGCATGTATATTCCCAGTAGCAACATACGGCTGCGAGACTTGGACACTCAATAAAACAGTTGCAAAAAAGATTACATCATTCGAAATGAAATGCTACAGAAGGATGTTGAGAATACCCTGGACAGAAAAAAAGACCAACAGAGAAGTACTGCACTCACTAAACGTACAGGAACATTGGCTCCTAAATACCATCGCAATAAGGAAGCTGAAATTTTTTCGGTCATATAAAAAGACATAATAGTCTGGAAAAAACAGTGATGGAAGGCATGGTCCCTGGAAAAAGGGGAAGGGGTCGACCTAGACGACGGTGGACCCAGGACATCACAGAGAGTCTGAACTTGTCTTTGGCTGATGCAGGTCGACTTGCCCAGAATCGTGATGCGTTCAGAGCAGCTGTAATGGAGACAACGTTCTGGAAAGAATATGTCACATGATGATGACAGCTTGAATTGCTAGACGAACGTGTGTTAAAACGATCAGATTTACAGAAAAATGGTCTTTTGACGCAGTGATGCAACGTATTTCAATGTACGAAAGTTTTACTATACGCGTATAATACGTATTTTATCATCAGAAATACAATACGCACGGTCGAACATTGTTCAGCTTCTCCTGCGTATCATGGGTCCATAGTGAGATCTTCCTGCATGCAGCCAGCCAGGTAAAAGCCAGAGTTACGTCTGGGGCTCAAGTGACTCTTCCAAGCATAGTGTGCAATGCTGGTTTCTCAATATGTTTCACCACAGGGGTAATCCCTGGAAGTGAGTGGATGATTTCAAGAGTCAGTGAGAGTGTAGTTAGCCTCACCGACAGAGGTTCACTTCCACATCTATATATTACAGCATTATGCATAGCTGGTGGTCATATAAGGATGGCTCCAGATATGCCTCCATGCATGTCCGTCTGTGGTGGGTTTTGATGTTAAGAAGAATGGTGTGCGTATAGTTGTACTTGAGTGAGATCAACTGTGAAGGTCTCTGAGGTAAACAATGAACAACTGTATTACAGAGTACCTTTCTTGTTACCACCTTACGATCTCACTCGAAGTTATATTCTTTTTGACTAGCGTGACTGAAAGCTACATAAAGTGCCTAGGGTATTGTAAGAGTGTTGTAAAAGAATCTCAATACAAAAACATATACAAACATATACTAAGTACTATGATAAACTCAACTAACTCCAGCTGTTAAATTTTATATTTAAAATATTTTTTGTTAAAATTTATTGGTCCTGAGCCTAAAGTTGTTTTGGTCAGGACTACAGTTCAATGAGAATCAATTTAGATGGAGAGATATATTTACAAATATATATATAAAGATATTTACATGCAGCAGACACTATGTCCATAGTACATTGTTACAAATGTTCACTTTGATGTTGTTTACTCTTTTTAAATACTGGGAATGGGAAGCAGGTTGGGGATTGTCATCATTCCAATGTCTTTTGTTTCACTATGATTGTTCCTTATATTCTTTAGGAGGAATGTTTTTGTAAGCACAGGAGATTATTCGTTACTAGTGATAATGTGTCCCAGGCCAGATATATCACTTATCTGGTTCCTGGAATAAGCCGCAGTTGTAGTCGGTTTGGCCAAACACTTTAGTCTCCTCTGGTCTTGACTTCTTTAATACAAGTAGGTGCCAGAGACTCTTTGAAATCTTGCAGACTTCTTCACTGATTCGAGTACTAGCACCACACAAGTGCCAGCCAACTAGATTTGTATATTTAGGTCAGCCAATAATATTACGGCTTCTTTCAAATTCCATCCAATCCCTTTCATTGTACTATCTTAGCCTTTCTCTCACCTAATTTTTTCCCCAAAAAAATATGCTATCCAATCTAAGCAGACATGACTTGACCTGACAGTATCTCTGATTATCTATGTATTATCCCCAATATTTGATTATCTAATGGACTATTTATGTAATTGATAACATATTCTTAGTCAGCAAGGCCACATGTACACGAATATATGATTTTTATGGGGCTACGTGGCTTGGTTCAATATTCCATATTTTTTTTTTCCATGTTAGTTGTTGATTTCTAAACTACCTCCTGTTCAATTCTTTTCTCATGTACTTTCAAGCTAATTACGAGAGTTTATGTCATTCGCAATAAGAGCTAAGTGTGTTTTCATGACCCTAGTGTCTACTTTTTCTAACGTTACATCGTATTTGAAACCGCCTAAGGGCAATACTAGCAAGTTAGTTTTATTTTTAGAAACAATTGTGAGACGTGATTTGCGTTGGTTATCTATCCGTACCCCTCCCTTCTACAATGTATTTAGGCAAATACTTAGTTGACCTAGGAAAGTGTTACGTTTGTCTCAAGGACGAATTTGAAAATTTGGGTACCCTTTTTGTTCGGCTAATGTGTTTTCAAATAATAAGCTGAAGGCGTAGGCGACGACTAAGATTCTCGCCGAAAATTTGTAGTACTATCCCATCTTTGACTTTATGCACTATACTGTTATATCCTAATTTAGATATTGTATTTAGAAGTTCACCACACCGTCTGTTAAATAAATATCTGTCTATCTATCCGTCTGTCCATCTGTATGTCTGTCTATCCATTTGTCCGCATGTCTGTCAATCTATTTGTCTAACCGATCTGTGCCTCTATCTTCCGGTCTGTATGTATGTCTATATGCATACTTACTTATATATGCATATGCCTATCTGTCTCCCTGCCTGTTCATTTATACTTCCTATCTATCCATTCATCTATCCACCCATACATACATGTATCTTATATGGTTTGAATTTTGTTTGTGTTTTTTGTTTTTTTCATTTTCTCCCCTTTCATTTCTCTTTTGATGATATCATTGGAGACTATAAATGTATACTGTTATATTATCTTTATAATGTTGTATGCCTTTAAATAATGCTTAAAGTAACATGTGGGAATGAAGGGATACACTATGAATATTAGGCGGTCCTGCCTGCCCAATTCTGAACCATTTGAAAATAAAGTTTGTTTGTTCACTCAATTTTCTGTGTGTCTGTCACAAGTTATAAAATACTTGTGGTTTTTACTCAAACTCACTTTGTACTGTTTGACACACGTCAAGTGTAGACACGTTCAGAAAGAAAACCCGATCTGCCAGGCATTGTGATATTCTTGTCATGGGGAATATGCCGTTTCTGTCCAACATTGGTTTTACTCTCTTTTTCTCGCTCTTTCAATGTCTCTCTCTCTCTCTTTTTCTCTCTGTCTGTCTCTTTTTCTCTATCTCTCTTTCTATTTCTCTCTGTCTTTCTATCTCTATTTCTCTTTCTTTCTTTCTCGGTCTCTCTATTTCTCTTTCTTTCTCAGTCTCTCTCTATTTCTCTCTCTTTCTTTCTCCATCTCTCTATCTCGTTTTCTCCCTCTGTTTCTCCCTTTCTCTCTCTGCCTCTGTCTTTCTCCCTCTATTTCAGCAACTTGTTTGTTACCCACACTTACTGTTCACATATACTATACAAAGTCATTCACGACATTAAAGCAAATAGTTTAAACTCGGCCTCGTTCTGTCATTATTTAATATTTTTTTTTGTTTTTTAAATCTTCTTTTTCTACCTGTTCCATTTTCTTTCACTACTTTGTTTAGGTCCTGTAAAACACAGAGGAAAACCCGAGGTATGTTAATGGTAAATAATAAACTAAAATAGGTGTGTCGTAGGTACTCATGAGAAAGTATGAAGAATAATAAACAACAACAAAATTAACAGAAGTAACGGACTCGCAAGGGAATCGAACCAGCTGCTATTCAAACCAACTTCTCTGCTGGAGTGAACCATGAAAAGCGTCCTTTCACCTAAATGTAATAGAAGCAAGAAAAATAGTGACTTAACTGCCGAAAAATTCGACATTGCAAGCATCGTGCGGGGCTCTGGGACTGACACGTGGGTAAAGATCCAGTACAAACAGCTGTCTCCCTGGTCACATAACCTGTCTCTAATCCTAGCATTTGGATGTCCCCAACTCCGATACACTGGATTCGAGGTGCCTCAAATCCTTCTATCCTGGTGGTACTCTTCCTTGTGTACACTGGTTGAGGATTCCTAAGTTCCTGTATACGTACGCATAATAATAATAACAATATTAAAAGTAATAATACAAAAGTAATACTTCTTCTTCAAGTGCCAAGCCTAATGGCGTAGAAGATCGTGTCTCTCCACAACTTCCTGTCTCCAGTAACACTATCTAAGGAAAATAAATGAAAGAAAGAAAAGTCAAAACGCGCTAAAAATAAATAAATAAAAACAAACACACTTATGTTAAACAGAACAACTACTACTCATAATTACGGATAAACAATACAATAAAGTAATACAAACAACCACGAAAAGTGAAAACTGCCAATAACAAAAGTAAGAAAACAAATTTTAATATGAACTGTCACCACCAGCAGCAACCAATTGCTACTATAATAACACTAAACTGAAAATAAAGACTGGGAAAAGAGAGCGCCATATTATCCTATCGGCTGTCTTCCTCCTGGCCTGGTTCCATTCTAGCCCTCAATCCTTCAAAGATTGTCTAATGTTGTCCTCCTGGCGGACTCTGGGTCGTCATGGAGGTCTGAATCCCTGGCTCTTAATTTCACATGCTTGTCGTGGTATCCGATCTTCTCCCATTCTGCAGACATTGCCAAACCATCTTGGATCTGAAAATAAAATGATACTAAATAGCCTAATTATAACCGACAATTAGGTTGAACAGGGTAGACCAGAATGGTGGATGAGCGGAGACAAATGGTCATCTGATACTAACCCGCTCTTCTTCCATTTCCTTTAATAAAAAAAAAATCACTTCAATGTTGTGATTGGTTTCCTTTCACGATTCCATTTCGCAGCCAGGTGTTGGTGTCTCGGGATTGCCTCTTCTTGCTTTGCAGTTGTAGTCCACTAATGGTCACCACGCAAGCGTATCTAAAAGTAGGTCGTCCAAGGTATCTATCTTCTCGCAAGATTACTCTTGGCAAAGATGTAGATAGAAGATGAATGACTCTTCTACCTTAGTGGAGCCTTCACAAGATATTCCCAGAAGTCAAGAACTAAACGCTGCTTAAGGGCTGAACAAATTTGTTAACTTAATATCTGGTCCGTCGTCTTTTGTGAAGGGGTTATGCTATGATTCTTCTTGCCCGTCAAGCCCCCAGTTGGAATAATCCAACGAATGCCCTCTTATAAGTAATGGCTCTATATATATATATATATATATATATATATATATATATATATATATATATATATATATATATATATATATATATATATATATATATATATATATATATATATATATTTATTTATCAAGAAAAATTGGCGCACACGTTTGCTTTCGTACATATAAACTGAATCAACTATTATTGTTTAGTGTAAAATAACATACAACACATTTAATAGTCAATTAGTTCAACAAGTTAAAATAAGGATTAAATGGTGAGAAAGATATATTAAATTTTTCCTCATTGAGGTTTTAGTAGGGCGTTAATAAGAATGTCCGTAATTTTTTGCTGTAGCCTGTTACACACAACTTAACTCCAGATGAGTCCTGCAGCCGTGGTTTCCGTCACTTCTTTTTGGTGATGAGTACACTTCTCCAGATAATTCATCCACTGTAGGCGGTTGGTTAAAAAATGTATATAAATCTCTAAATGATTCTTATTTAGGCACATGTGATGTAATGATGAGACACTTGGTCTGGAAATCTATAATTCCTCTTATGACGGGTGAAACACTTGGCCTGGAAATCTATAATTCCTCTTATGACGGGTGAAACACTTGGTCTGGAAATCTATAATTCCTCTTATGACTTCTTGTGATTTAATTCTCAAGTTTCCAGTCTTGTGTTAAAATGGCGGGTTTACTTGTGAATTCCAAAGTTGCCCAATACTCGATCTGGTACTTATAGTTGTGGAATTGTAAGTCCTATCCTCTTTCTTCTGGCTTGTAGGAGGTGTTTAGTTGACGCTGCGATGCAGTCTGTCTGTGTTGTGTGCTGTGGCTCCGAGTTTGTTAGATTAAATCTCACAATCCGTAGTTTCAAATCCCAGCTGTGTTTCCGCCGAAAGTTCCAATCAAATCATAGTAGATTCTGGCGAACCAATCCAATCTATCTAGCAATGTTTGGGTGGGGAAATTTATCATTACTCATCCCACGCGTATTTGAAAATATTAAATTTAATATACACGCGTGGCCTCTTACACAGTGATGTCATATATTTACCTAAGACTTCCGGCACACCTCTGTTTAACAGAATAATCTGCGTGCCTACGCCAGACAGATGTCTGGACAGCCCGTGCGGTCTTCTTTCATCTGATCACAATACAGGCTTGTGTCAACACGATCAGCCGCTTCCCAATGGGGTCAAATGTTTGACGGCCACGTTTCCACATGTGTTCAGACTGATTAGGCGATAAAATATTATCGCTGGCCGGGTCACCAAACCTAGCGACTCGTAACAACAGTCTGGGAGTGGAGTGGGAAACAATAAGATACGCATTACTCCCATAGCAATAACTGCCATAGGGGAGTGGCGTGTTAGAGAATTCACCATGCTGTGTCCAGCATAGAGCAAAATAGTGAAAATAACGAATGAAAAGGCATGATTTGTCAAATAAGAGCGATGAGTGAGAAAAATGAAGAAAAAGAAAGGATACTGCCAGAGGGTTGATGGTGTGAGAGATCACACAAAAGGACACGTACAGACGTGTCGTCACAGTTGGCGCCGTTCGGATGGTCACAGGTTCAATTCTTTGGTGAGCCTATATCTCCGGGTACTTTTCTGTTGTCTAGTGTTTTTCTCTTTCTTTATTATCAGTGCCTGCCACATACTTATTTTCGTTTATTCTTTACACAGTCACAATTTAAACCACCGAGTCCCTTTCAATCACATGACACTGACGGACCCAATCAATCAATACTCTCTAGCTCCCCAAGGAGCATAGGCCTTCAGCAAACACATACCAAGTCGTCTTGTTGCGTGCCATCAGCTCATGGTCTTTCCGTCTCTTCTTCGTCATTGTTGCTTGTGTCTCCAGCTCCGTTTCCATGTGTCTGTGTGTGTTTGTTTTTTGTTTTGCCTACCTGTACCTCTCTTATCCTGTGGATTCCAGGACAAGGACTGTCTTGTAATGCTATCAACAGGTTTCTTCAATGTCTGTCCAATCCATCTAGCGTCTTCTTCTCATTTCTTGTTCAGTCACGTGATATGTAAAAGGTATTCCCATAGCAGATACTCACGAAGGGAAGTTAAGTGTAAGTGACTTCACCATACCGTACTAGGTCCCGCATTATTTTAGGCGGGGTAACCACCTCCCTTCTTCGCAGCCAGTGTCTTTCTTAACTCAAGAGTCAGGTACCCATTTACAGCTGGGTAGACTTGTGATTGGAACCCTGTAACTTTGACATGAAAGGCCATCGCAGTAGGTGAGAAAGGTCATGTAGAACATATTTAATTAAAAAAGCAACAAAAGAAAGAGGCAAAGAATGTAGTATTTGTAAATACAGGGTGTTCCACGAAAAAGCGGCCCCATTCACAAAGTGAAAGAAGCCAGTTTTCCTTTCTTAATAACGTACATTATTGCCATAACCATGACGTCACGGGCCGCTTTTTCGTGGAACACCCTGTATAATAAAGCTGAGAAGAGAAACAGACGTGCCTGTCGCCATATTGGTGACGTAAACCAGAAGTCAAGGGAGACAAGCTGTGATGTCTGCACCAGCCCGTATGTCATTGTCTTGCTGTCATGGCTGACGACAGATGTTGTCACACACAGACAGCCACCTGTGGGAGTAAATAAGGTTGACCTTACTTCATTTATCTCACTTTTTTTCTTTATGAATTCTTTTTTCACTACTCCTCAGTTTCGAATAGCGCATGAGATACTGTCTCTCATAAAATCCTTGAGGGCACTGGATTAACACTAGCCGAGGCTACTGTTTAGGAAGGTGAGCAAAATTAGGTCATGTTACAGCTTACTGGGAGAAAGAACAAAGTCATTAGCCTTCGTTACGACCTCAGGGCCTTCGTCGGGAACAAATGCACGAAAACAAAGAAACAAAACTGAGATCTGATCTATAGGGGTAGAAAACAAATTATAAAGGAAAGATACGAACCGTTAAGACAGATGGCTGTTTCAAAAAAGGCCACATAAAATAACAGACTACAGTAGGTGAAAATAGACCACTTTCGCTTAATCAACAGCAAGAAAAACAGAATTTGAGACACAATAAACACCAAAACAGACACATGAAAAATATATTAACCGTTAAAAATATTACATCGTTGTCTCGAAGGAAACAGTGCGCATAAATTACTTTCAGAGGCAGTAGCAAAATTTGTCAACAATGAAGTACGGTTATAAATTTTATAGCGCTAAATTGAGAACAGTTGTGTTGCTAAGACACGATTTCTACCTAAACCAGCGGTTCTCAAGCTATATCGACTTCGGTCTAGGGTTTCTGGTTCAGGAATTCGCAGGAATTAAACAAATTTAGATCAGTCGAGTCCCGGAAAAAATTGGACGGGACCAGCGAAATCTTGAAAATTGTTTTTATTAATGAAGATCGTGTAATAAAATATATTTACGATATATTTACACACATCTTTTCTCGTTTATTTACGCTTGGGTTTTATTTTACGCAAGAATGAATCATGTTAAAACAAGAAACAGTTCGCTGTTAATCGGCGCAATACAGGTTCGAAAACAAACATTTTGCTCTGTATTTTCCAACCTTTCTCTGTTTTTTAATTCTAATTACAGAAGAATGTTAAAAATACCAAGGACAGCCAATAAGAGTAATGAGGATATCCTGAAAGCTCTCAGTGTACTGTTGCACGCATGACATCTAACCAATTTAATCTCACCTACTTTTCTGTGGTCCTAACTTCCCATTTCTTTACATCTTCCCCCTTCCTTATGACTATTGCTATGTAAATGTCTATTGTACCATGTGGTCACCATTTCAATCTCGTACCACTGATTATAACCTTACATTTTTCTAGGCTTGTGCTCACCATTCCAACCCTGGTTATATCGTCACTACTTTCCATTAAGTTACTCACTAATTATGGATGGATTCATGGCTGACGAATCAATTTTTAGAACTAAGCGTTCTTTATTTAACTATCAATAATTTAAGACTGTACGCCCTTTTCGTCCCAACACTATGTTACATCGTCAATACTTTCCGTTACGTTAATCACTTATCATGGAAAGGTTTATAACTGGTGAATTATCTAAACAATATATATTCTAATTATAACCCATCAGAGGTTGAACGGGATATTTTTCATCTCTAATATAAAAAAAATGTTACCAAATCCACTAACAATGTTTAATTGGATTGTTGCTTCCGACGCAACGAACTGCAACAAAACTATAACATTGCCACGGATTGCCTCCCCTGCTTTGCAGTAGTGGTCCACCAGTGGCCAAAACGCAAGAGTATCTAACATGGGTCTTCAAAGATGTTTACCTTCGCACAAGATTACTCTTGGCAGAGTTGTAGATAGAAGGGTAATGACGCTTCTATCCCAAGGGAGTTTCACAAGATAATTCCGAAGTCAAGAACATTGCTGCTTTGGAAGGGCAATTGTTAACTTATATCGGTCCGTCGCCTTTTGTGAAGAATTAAGCAATGGTTTAGCCCGTTCAAGCCCCCAACTGGTGTAAATCAAACGAAATTCCTTATTATAAGTATTAGCTCTGTAAATGTAAATATCTGTCTAAATGTAGATATATTAAGGAGTCTTGCTCATACGTTTGCTTTCATACTTATAATAAATAAATAAACAATTATTGTTATGTTTTAAAATAACATGTAACAAATTTAATAATCAATTAGTTTAACAGGTTAAAATAACGATGAAACGATGGTGAATTTTAGATGAAAATTAAAGTCGTCTTCATTGAGACTTGGTTTGAGGATTAAAATTAAAATGTAATGTCCGTTTGCTGGTGCCTTTTTACAAGCACTTAACTGGTATGAGTGAGTCCTTCAACCTTGGTTTCGTCAATTCTTTTGTGATGATGACACTTCACAGTCTGATAGCTTTGTTCCTCAAACGGTCTGATAGCTTCTTTCCACGAACTTTAGACAAAAATAAGAACACATGCCTCTGCTAAGTACATTTGTGGGCTGCAAATTAACAGGCGCATTGTCTCGCTGTGCACCCACCAATGTTAGCCTCTTTGAATAATTATCTTCTTTTGAGTATACAAAAGGAAACTCAGGGAAGATGATTACAAATCACCAATTTTCATAACCCGGCCTGCCGAAGACGGAGTGTGTCAGCTACGGCGCAGACACCGGGAAAAATTAGGGCACACACGCTTTTGCAGTATGGAGTCATGCGACAATCTCGACTTACGTCATGGCGTCACTCCTATCAGCTACAGCTAGGGAGGAGCGGAGCCAAGCCCCTAGCCTCGAAAGGGCCCACCCAAGCAACCGGTGCCTTTGCCAACCAAATGGTCGGGGGAGGTCAAAGTAAACCCGCGACGTATGACCTGGCCATGGGGTGCTGAGTTCCAGCAGAAGCTATGGGGCTGCCGCGCCGACCTGGTAAAGACTGTGGACTTCGTCCTGGCGCCAGGCCTGTAGATTTAGCATGACTACAAAACTGAACGCAGAAGAAGAACCAATTTTCATCTGGGTATTAAACTGGGAAAATATGTATTTGTACAGCGCGAAAAGCAATGATTTGCCTGAATTACATTTAACAAGGTACATATATCTCACAAAAAGATATGATACACTTGAGGCACAGGTGATGTAATCATCACTCATCACTGCTCCAGTCGGAGTCTGGTGTCACCTCTGCTGTCGGTTTTCTGTACGACTAGCAAGAAGCGATCACCAGCGCTAGCTGTAGTGATTTATGAATATACTATTTTCATAGGTTGAGGTTGTCAGCCTCATATATAACCACTTAGCAAGAAAAACATGTCAAATTCACATTTGTAAAATAAATGTTTACACTTACCCCAAAGTAACTTTTGGGAACACAATCTCCTCGCAAGTTTAGGCTGGACACAGCACTTTATTAGATGCTTAGAATCACTTGGTCTGGAAAATTCCTCTTATAATGGGTGATCTGATTCATTAGGTCTCCAGTCTTCGTATTTAAAATGCGGGTTTCCTTGCAGGTTTAAAGTAGCCCAAATACTTTCGATCTTGGTCCTTTAAGTTTGCAGTCTTTGTATTTATAAATGCGGGTTTACTTTTAAGTTTTAATGTTGCCCAAATACTTTTGATTCGTCACTTATAATTTTGGAATTCGTAGTCCTGTGTTTCTCTGGCTCCTGGGAGTTGCTAATTTGACGTTGCGATGCATTCTGATTTTTTTACTCCGATTTTGCTAGGTTATATCTCTCATTTCCAGTTCAAATCCCAGATTTTGCTTTTAGACTAACTTCCAATGAAAGTCAAAGTCTATTCCGGTTGCTCAAATCAATCCAATCGAAAGTTTTGTGCTATATGGGTTGGGGTGTTTATTTTAATATCCCCGCGTATTTTAAAATGTTACATTTTAAAATTCCATCGCGTGACCTCTTTCTAATACTGAATAATGCTGTAATACTTCCGCAACTCACAAACAAATCTGTGAACTTATTTGATGTCCAGATGCTACCTTCCAATATTGTCTACCCAGACAGGTTATCTGTAATACTCTTGACACAGGGATGGTCCCGCATGGCTATTATCTTTATCGTTTGTGCCCTCTGTAGTGGGTTTGATGGTATTGTATGGTGGTGATGGTACTACGTGTGATGCATGAGGTCAGCTGTGAAGGCTCCTGAGATAGACACTTGAGTCTTCAAGGTCGCGATTTTTGTGCAAATAGTGACATTTTTGATTCAATGCAGTCTTTCGCTGTTGTGAACAACACAGTCTTTTGTCAATGTCTTCATTATTATCTATCCGTCTGTATAATTAAAAGCATATTATTTCACTGCTCAGAATGGGCCATCCGGCCAGCTAATTTTTATATTCCTAACATTAATATTAAGAAAAAGTTACTTTTTAAATTTTGTAATATTTCAAGCATCTGCGTTTAGCCGCTGAATTCAAATCAAAGGCTTGGTATCGCAAAAGCGTCCTTTTCCGTACCTCGTGTCAATTTGGGGACGTGAATTTTTACTTCCCCCCCCCCCAATTGTGTCTCCTTAGCCTTGCTAGTCTCACGCAAGTTTTCAGTCATATTTTTTTCCTTTTGATCCGCCGTTCTCATCCCGTTCAAATGGTAACCGTTTTGACTTCCCGTCTAGCAAGTCAATTTTTATGGAGGGTGATGACCCGCGGTCAGGGCGATCATGTACTATCAGCAGCCTACGCATTATATTTTTATCCTTACATGTTATCTTTGGAGGTATTTTAACGTTGTATCTCTGTTAATTTTACGACACATCTCCCCACTTGAAAACATGCCTACGGCAAGTTCCAAAACCAGCGATACACATAGGTAAAATTACTCCTCACGTCTGCCACTACTCTAATTTTGATCACAGGGGTGCCGACTGAGGAAATCTGCACCAACATTCAATTTGCCTGGGATATATTGGATACTAAACTGATAAGGTTGAAGCAATAAAGACCACCTCAGCAATCTTGCGTTTTCATGCTTAGCCTGAGATAAGAATACAAGAGGCTGATGGTCCGTCTCGACCACAAAAGTCCTACCATACAGATAGATTTGAAACTTCTTTATTGCCCAGATTAACGCTAAACATTCTTTTTCGCTTGTGGAGTATCCTTGTTCCGCCTTATTCAATTTGCGGCTTGCATAAGCGACTGGTTTCAGTTCCCCATCAGGTGAAGATGATCTTTGCAACAAAGCCCCTCCGAGTCCTACATTACTTGCATCGGTTCTTAAGACAAAGTCCTGTGTCAAATCAGGCAGTTTGAGAATAGGCTTGCTAGTGAGTTTTTCCTTTAACTCTTGGAACGCTAGTTCACATTGTGCAGTCCAAATAATTTTATCTGGAAGTCCCTTGCGAGTCAGATCAGTCAGAGGAGCACAAATAGCGTTAAAATTTTTGATGTATTTCTGATAAAATCCGCATAACGACACGAATGATCGCACGTCCCTTTTTGTTTGTGGCCTAGGTGCTCTCTGCAGTTTTTCCAAATTCTTAGGATCAGGGGTCATATTACCCTGATATACAGTGTGCCCCAAGAATTCCAACTCTTTGCATCCAATACAACATTTTGTTGGCCTAGCAGTTAAGTTCGCCTCCCGAAG
The DNA here is from genome assembly GCA_024509875.1 of Oreohelix idahoensis. Taxonomy (NCBI): domain Eukaryota; kingdom Metazoa; phylum Mollusca; class Gastropoda; order Stylommatophora; family Oreohelicidae; genus Oreohelix; species Oreohelix idahoensis. Next base: position 475,485 of record JAMPIV010006954.1, on the reverse strand, counting down.
CCTATTAAATAACATTTCTAGAGCTTCAATGTGTTCTTCAAATGTCTCTGTGGCGACGAGAATATCATCCATGAAATTCGTGATACATGGGTTATTCAGGGGATCCAACAATTTGCGCATCATCCTTGAAAACACACTCGGAGCATTTTTCAGTCCGAATGGTAGCATATTGAATTCATAATGTCCATCCGAAGTGCTAAAAGCCAAATAAGGTCTCACTTCAGGCTTCACTGGGATCTGGTAATAGCCTTTACTAAGATCCACCTTTGAAAAGTATTTTGCCTTGTTCAGTCTGGCAAATAACTGTTTTGTGTCTGGTAATGGATCCACTTGTCCTTCTGTGACAGCATTCAGTTTCCTGTAATCTATGCACAGTCTGTGTTCCCCAGACGGTTTTCTCAACAAAACGACACTAGAACTAAAAGATGATTCACTGTGCGAAATAATCCCCTCCTTCAACAAATAATCTATTTCTTCCTTCAATGCCTTCTCCTTCGCGAACAGAATAGAATAGGCTCTCATACAGATTGGGTTTGAGTCTACCAAGTTTCATGTCATACTGTAGCAAATTTGTATGGCCTGGTTTATCTGTTAATACATCTGTATGTTCCTCCAGAACCTGTTGAACTCTCTCCCTCTGATTTTTAGTCAGGTGCTTACTGACTTTTACCTGTGCTGCTGTTTCACAAGGATGTAATGGGTATTCATGTGAGGTGAGTGGTTCCTTTTGCATCTGAGTTGCAATAGCCAAGGTCAATAAGGGGGTGCTTTCCTGGAGTGGTCTGTCCAGATACTTCTTTAACAAGTTTACATGATAAACTTTCTCCTTCCCCTTTTTGTCAATTTTATAGTTTGTTCTAGACACCTTCTCTAGAACCATATATGGACCTTGCCAACCAATTTGTAATTTATTCTGGCTACCGGGTAGTAGAAGAAGCACCTTCTCTCCCACAGCTAGTTCTCGGTCCTTTGCCTTCCTATTAAAATATGCTGCATGTTTCTTCCTGGCTTGTTTCAAATTATCATTTGCCAGTTTCCATCCAGCTTTCAGACGAGTGGTCAGTTCGTTCACGTATTGATAAGATGAGGTAACAGGTTCTTCCGCCTTCTCATCCGTCCAGGTCCTTAATAAAGCTTCTAAAGGACCTTTTATTGGCCTCCCAAATAGCAGAGTTGCGGGAGCCATCCCGGTTGAACTATGTGGTACCTCCCGATACGCAAACAATGCGGCGGGCAGGAATTGATCCCACAGATCCGGTTTTTCGTGTGCCAGCTTTCTCAGGATAGAAATGAGAGTCCCGTTGAACCTCTCTACCTGGCCGTTCCCTTGTGGATGGTACGGACTACAATGAAAGTGTCTGGCTTGAAATAGTTTAAAAACCTCTTCCGTTAGTTTCCCCTTGAACTGAGATCCATTATCCGTCAAGATTTGATGCGGGAATCCTAATCGGGTAAATATTGTAAGTAGTGCCTCTGCTACATGTTTTGAATCAATTGATGGCAGGGCTACCGCCTCTCCCCACATAGAACAAGTGTCCACCAGAGTAAGGATGTAACTGTTCCTCCTCTTGGTCCGAGTGAGAGGTCCTACAATATCCACTGCAACCCTCTCAAAAGGTGTTCCCACTATGGGCATTTCCCCTAGAGTTGCAGGAGCAGTCCAGTGCTTTGGAGCTACCCTTTGACATTCTGGGCAGGATTTGACATATCTTTTTATATCCTCCGTTATCCCTGGCCAGAAGTAATGACAAGCTATACGCTGTCCTGTGGCGCTGATCCCCATGTGACCACTGAAGGGAATCGCATGCCCGAGTTCCATCACTTTATCTCTATATGAAGTGGGAAGAACCAGCTGGTTGTGACCATTTATTCCAGTTCCGGCCTTCCTGTATAATAGTTTGTTCTTCATGAAATATTCTCCCTTGCTCGGAGGTGTGTGGCATTTGGGCAATTTTTTAAAACATGGCTTGAGTGTCCTATCCTCAGCCTGCGCCTTCCTCATCTCCTCTGGATGAGCATTTATAGGTTCACCTTCTTCCTCCTTCTTCTGTGACCTGGTCTGCACTGTCGCCATGATCACAGGCCTCTCGGGATTCCCCAAGAAGACGTATCTACACCCCAATATCAGAGGGTAGATTGGTTCATCTATCACTGCTGCTCTGATTTCTCCTTCCACATAGCGAGTTTTCACCGTTATCCTTGCGATGGGAAGTGTCATGAGTGGTATGTCCTTGGTCGCCCCTTGTATTTCCACTGTTTCTGTGGTATACTGACTTGGGTCCACTAGGCTAGACTTCACAACTGAATCATAATCCAAACCTGTATCATAAAGGCACCTTATGGTGACCCCATTACAAATAGCATCCTCACAAACTGGGGGGTGATAAGGTTCCTGTTGTCCATTAGGATTAACCTTTAATCTTTGCGTCCCCGACTTCATTGCAGCAATGTTTGAAGGTTTCCTTCTACAAAATTCGGTGTTATGGTTATCCTTCTTGCACCATTTACACCATCTTTTTCCTTGGTTCAACGGTTTTCTTTCATTGAACTTTTGGTCATTGAACTGTGAGTTTCTGTCGCGATAGTCATTTCTTGGCCGCTCAAAGTTTGTCCTACTTTTATTTCCCTGCTCTCTATTATCAAATTTATTAAATTGCTGTGGAGCTTTAAAATTGTCTATGTGCTTCTTTTTAGCACCACTTACCTCTGCCTGGGCTGCCTGATACCTCTCAGCGACATTTAAAACCTCCCCCAACTTCTCTGCACCTTGTTCCATGATAAATTTTCTCATGTCTGGAGCCATGGACTCTCTCAATTGCTCAATCATGATCATTTCTTTAAGATCTTGGGTCTTCCCCAGAGCAGTCCATTTCTCCAAATAGGTTTCTAGTCTGGCAGAGAATTGGTGGTATGTCTCCCCAGACAACAGTTTGGCATTTCTAAATTTCTTACGATAAAATTCCCCATTTTTTTCGTACCTCAATAACAAAGCCTGCTTTAACATGTCATAATTGTCTTGGTCTTCCCTGTTCATTTTAGCAAATACTTCGTAAGAAGTACCTCTCAGTCCCTGTGATAGCTTTAAACTCCACCTCTCTCTCTCTAACCCATATGTAGTAGCTAATAACTCAAAACGTCCTAGGTACCCCTCTATGTCATCGTCTTTTTCAACAAAATGGTCTAAATGAAACCCCATAGCTGAGTTTGAGGCTCCCAGACTAGGCGTAGCATCTGAGGCAAAAGGGCTGGCACCATTTTCAGGAGCCTGGCCTTGTAATTCCAGCTCCCTTAGTCGTAATTCGTGCTCCCTTTGCAACCTTCTATCTTCTGCCTCCCTTTCGGCCTTTTTATCTTCTGCCTCCCTTTCGGCCTTTTTATCTTCTGCCTCCCTTTGCTGTCGTTTTTCTTCTGCCTCAATCTGCAGCCTCTTAGTCTCAGCCTCTAACCTCTTCGCTTCAGCCAACCTTTCAGACTCTAATTTTCTTTCAGCCTCTTTTTCTACTCTCCTTTCTTCCCGTTCAATATATTTATCACATTCAGCCGTTACATATTGAATTAAAATCTGACCATCCATTCCCATCTCCTTTGCGGTCAGCACAGCAGCTGATCGGAATTTTGCTAGCTCCGCCATACTTTTTAGACAATATAATAATATACAAGATAAATCTCTAACCACTAAATTACTTCTAATTACTATAGTCTAAATAATTCTAATTAATTAATTAACTAATTACTTATTACTGGCTGTGAAGATTCACCAACTTTTATCTGCAGGGACACTTTTAATTTTAAAGGGAATTTTACAATTTTGTTCCCCTAATTTTATTTCTCCCACCAGGAGATCCTAATATTACTGTTGGGCTAATGATCCCGGAACAAAGAGACCCCAATATATGTAGTGGGTTTGATGGTATTGTATGGTGGTGATGGTACTACGTGTGATGCATGAGGTCAGCTGTGAAGGCTCCTGAGATAAATTGTAACTGAGAGTTGTCAGAAGGCCCTTCTCGCTACCACTACGACCTCACACTTATCTTTTTTTTTTTCTAATGAATGTGACTACGTTAAGTGTCTAGGGTATTGATATGTAATGTGGTGTGATAGTTTATAGACACACCCACAGATATTTAAGAAGTCTAATAATATTAACAAATGTTATAATACACTGAACTAACTCAAGTGTGTAAAATTTTTGATAGAAATTTTTTTACATTTTATTTTGTTCTGGATCAAGTTTTATTTTGACCAGAACTTATAAAAGATTTAGAAATTATGAAAGAAATGCATGGAATATTACATAATAAATGCAAGAGTGTACATATGTAAGTACTAGACTATTTAGTTTTATTAATGTTTAGAGTAGTCATCTAATTGGGAGGATAGTTAATGGTTGTGCTGTTGGGGTGGCCTCATCACTCCAGTCTATATTGACTACACCTTGTCCAGAAATGGCAGGAATTTTATGGGATTGTTAGTAACTAAATGGAGTTGGTGAATTTCCAGCAGACCAGAGGCTCACTCAACTTTGAAGATGTAGCTCTGGTGCTGAGATCTGGTGGCCCCACCTCTCCGTGCTTGGGGGCAATAATAGTGGTCTGGTGGCCCCACCTCTCCGTGCTTGGGGGCAATAATAGTCTGCTCTGACACAACGTTACTGCACGGATCCACTCTGGTAAAATCACCAACTTAGTTGACACCGCCTTGGTGACAACTGAAACTCACAGCTCAGATTATGAATAAAGAACACAGAAATGCTAGCAAAACTCAGCTGAGCTGCTGGCTATAGTATGGCGTCCCTGAACTTATTTCAATTTATTTCATTTGGAAATTACCACACTTGAAATTTACTGTGTCTATCACTGAACAACTATTGAGGAATGGCCCCAAATGCGCGTCTGAGCGCCGATAATATGATTGTCTGTGGCCAATCACTGCCTTGGTTTTTTTTAGATTCAAATTTCCTACACTAAAGTCATATTCAGTCATGCTTCAGTCAAGTATGGATTTTTATCTGTTAGTCTGTCCGTCTCTACTTGCGTTTTCACAAAAACGTACTTGTTTTTTTTGAACCAACCTATTCATCCCCTCTGCAATTTTGCCTGAAAAGTTATTTTTAGCCACAGCTTCCACCAATTCCCCTTCTCTTTCATTCTAACTAGATTTGGACACTTGAGTCTTCAAGGTCGCGATTTTTGTGCAAATAATGACAGGTTTGATTCAATGCAGTCTTTCGCTGTTGTGAACAACACAGTCTTTTGTCAATGTCTTCATTATTATCTATCCGTCTGTATAATTAAAAGCATATTATTTCACTGCTCAGAATGGGCCATCCGGCCAGCTAATTTTTATATTCCTAACATTAATATTAAGAAAAAGTTACTTTTTAAATTTTGTAATATTTCAAGCATCTGCGTTTAGCCGCTGAATTCAAATCAAAGGCTTGGTATCGCAAAAGCGTCCCTTTCCGTACCTCGTGTCAATTTGGGGACGTGAATTTTTACTTCCCCCCCCCCTCCCCCCTCCCAATTGCGTCTCCTTAGCCTTGCTAGTCTCACGCAAGTTTTCAGTCATATTTTTTTCCTTTTGATCCGCCGTTCTCATCTCGTTCAAATGGTAACCGTTTTGACTTCCCGTCTAGCAAGTCAATTTTTATGGAGGGTGATGACCCGCGGTCAGGGCGATCATGTACTATCAGCAGCCTACGCATTATGTTTTTATCCTTACATGTTATCTTTGGAGGTATTTTAACGTTGTATCTCTGTTAATTTTACGACACCCTCACCCATCTCAGATGGTTTCCCCAGACAGACAATATAGTCTCATTTGAATCGATCGTGTGCGACCATATTGTGTCAATAAAAATTTACTCTTATCAAAGGTGGCTAGGCGACTCAAAGGGATAAACGTATTACCTCTGACCGATCTAATTAACCTGGTATTATTACGGTTCAACTGGTGAAACGCAAACAAGCCTGGGTGCAGTCACAGCAAAAAGGATGTAAGGGCAATAAATATGACAAATAATAGGACGATGAGTGAGAAAATGAAGAAATGAAGTGATTCTGCCGGAGGGGACGAGAGTTATAAAAAGTGCACAGCTGATTTCGTCACAAACATTGTTCTCAGAAATTGTGTACAACGACACTAAGTTCTGTATTCTGTTCACAATTTTGTGTACGTCACCACGTTCTGTGATCATGTTCACAATTTTGAGTAGAACATCACCAAGTTCTGTGATCCTTTCACAGCTTTAATCTTATAAAAATTATATGATTTTTTTAAGCATTAATTTTTTGTATGGCGGGCCCGGGTGGGTCACTCGAGGTTACTTAAAATTGAGTTACCGGTACTTTAAAATGTACTACGACACAGGGTCAAGTGCAAATTATTTCAGCTTTCTATGTCGACTGAAACCTAGTGAACCAACGGGTCAAAGATTTGAAACATTCATACCATGCTCATATCAATTTAAATACAAGTATTTTTTTAAAGGACTTGTGCCTTGAATAAATCAGTGCTGTTGATCATTGCCACCATGCTGAGCGTTAGGAGAATTTTAGTAGTGTTAATAAACATTGATTATTGAGTACACAATAATCGTGCACAATAGATCGTATTATTATTTTTTTAATAGATCGTATTTTTAAAAAAATACAATTTTGCCTCGTTTTGGCGAGGCGCGTCCCGTTCAACCTAGTCGGTTATATTAGGGCACGTGTCCAAATAAAAAAGACCGTTAGGCCTAGATTATGTAGTTTAATAGATCTGTGGTGAAGTGGGATGTTATAAATATTTATAGGGGACTTAGTGTACTGACTGAGATCAGCTGTGAAGGTATCTATATCTATTAAGAGTAGTGTATTATAGATAACCTTACTTGCTACCACATATCTATATATCTCAGTCAGAATTATTCTGGAATAGTGTGATGACTACGTTATGTGTCTAGGGTATGTGTATGATGAAGTGTAAGTCATAACAACAACAGACGGATAAACAATTTAATTTATTCCACTACACTTGACAACACTGTGACACTCACATATATATAACACTCTACAAGGATATCTTAAAAGAGTCACTGATAACTTTTCAAATAACAATATGTATTCATTACTGGCATGAATGAATATGTGTCCTGATTCAACTACAAGGGAACCAGGAATCACAATCAATTTAAATTACAAATTATATGTACAGAATGGATTAATATGAATATTGTAGTGACATATATTATTAAAAATATCCTATGTGTGTCAGTTGTGTAGTGGTAAAATGAGGTAATACTGGTTTTGTTTTGTTCAAGCTCTGTTGGTATTTGTCATCATGACTTCAATAGTTTGTCTTTAGGGACTAGTATTGGAGATGTTCTCAGTTCCTGATATTAAGACAATTAAATTCCCCTCTTAAGGTGATTTTTACAAAGTCATTTCAAGATGTGGGGACATAATGTTGAGCTCAGCTGGCCAAGTCAGCTTATCTTGAGTGATGGCGGCAGGAAAGGACTCCTCTGCTCGAATTCTCCTCTGGGCTATGGAGACACCTCACTGATAGCTAAATGGACCAAGGAGTATGCTGTCCGACTCTGGATTCAGCAAAGCTCTGACCAGGTGCTGCTCAGTACCATCAAGACCACGGTCCCTGAAAACAAGAAGGATGTACCTTCTACTTCATAACTAATTTATATTCTCTTTTACACTGATCACAATACAACACAAACATTGAGTTCAGAGCGTTAGGCCAACTGTCAGCTTCATCTGAAATACTTTATACCAGTATTTACCTCCTTAATGGTCACTACGCCTCTGCACTTCCAGCATTATTTCTGTCTAATCAATCATCCAGGTGTCAGTGTACTATTTGGCCATTCCATGCCGTTTTACTTCCCTCCGACACCCTCTGTTCAGGCTGGAGCATTATAGGCTTTATCTCCTGTTTGCCACTGAACTACACATATATATACAGGCATAAATTAACAATTTACATTCAATTTTCATTAAAAGATACTGAATGGTTCAAGCTTACCACAATTTCATGGAAATAAACACAGATACGTTGATTAGCAATGAATTCTGGCACATTTACTGGCACAAATTCCCATCTGCTTATGTTCCAGGCTTTTATTTTAGCAAAAATGTGAGCTGGCTTCAACGCACTGTCGCTTTATCAAGCTTATTTAAACAAGTGGTTTCGAACTAACGCTCCTAAGTGAGTATATCAGCGAGTCTAGCCAATGAGGCCACGTTTCGACAAGTGTTTGAAAAAATGTTACCTTTCTACGTCTCCCTAACAACCAAGATAGTATTTATAGCCCGACCAATCGTGGTTAGTTTTTTCATTTGTTGCGCTCCAATCAATTTGGAGTTTACATGGTAGGCTATTTATGTAACGTAAGATTTTTTTCAAACACGTTATAAAAAATTTTATGAGCAGAAATGATTTTGTGTTGTCAGGCATCCCCACTATTTTATTTTGGTTATAATTTATTAATTCCTGGACTATTTGCGTAACGTTTTACATATTCTTTGTCAGCAAGCCCTAAGGAACCCAAATATCCCAATTTAAAAGAGCTACGTGGCTGCGTTCAAAATATGTATTTTCTACCTCCTGTTTCGAAGATGTGCTGTCTGGGTACTGTTATGTTTTCAACCGTAAACCCATCTATTGTTATCTTTCCTAATAAGCGTTTTTTATGATTTTAAAACCTAACTTTGGGTGGGGTAGTGAATTTATCACTGTCCGTCCGAAAAAGTTAGTGCTTGTAGTCTTACACGCGTGATGGCAGCATTTGTGTATCGCGCGAAGCGTGTTTAGTGTTCGGCTTTCTGCCTCTCCCTTCTCTTTTTATCCTTTAGTCCATCTGTTCGTTCGTTTTGGTAACGCAGTATAATTAATGTTAGGATTAATTTAGGTCATTACGCAGGGCCTCTCAATGTTTTTTCCAAGAAATACAGCACACGTTTCATTGAAGAAGGCGGGTAATAATACAGTAAGCTTTACTATCAACGTGAAAGCGTTACAATTTGCAGACGAAGCAGAAAACAAGGGGAATTTCGAGTACATTCCTTGTGACAGCACTGTTATTTTTCCATTGCTCTTCTCTTTATTAATTTTATGTATTTATTAGGCTTTATATTTACTTGATAATTTATATATGTGGATTAGAATATTCCACGACACCTCCCCTCTTAAAACAGACATTATATGTCAGTCCTTTATTCTATATACACATAGAGAAATTTATTATTATTTCTGGGGTTTACGGTGATTCTCATCACACGGATGGCGGCTTAAAAAATCAGCTCCCAAATTGGTTTTTCCAGATATATACTCGATGCTAAAATTATATGGAGCCAGAAGCAAAGACCATCGGAGTAACCTAGAGTTCTCATGCTTAGCCTGTGCTAGAAACGATAAAGGTTTGTGATCTGTTTGCAACTTAAATGCCTTCCCATATAGATAAATATTGAATTTCTTTATTGCCCATATTACTGCAAGACATTCTTTTTTCGCTAGTTGAGTAGTTGATTTCAGCTTTATTCAACTTTCTGCTAGCATATGCCACTGGGCTTAATTCCCCATCCAATGCATCTGATTTCTGTAGTAGAGTTGCACCTAACCCAATATTACTTGCATCCGTCCTTACTATGAATTCTTGACTTAAGTCAGGTAATTTCAAAATGGGTTTTACTTGTGAGCTTTTCCTTCAATTCTTGGTAAGTCATTTCACATTGTGGTGTCCATGTAATGCGATCTGGATGTCCTTTACGTGTCAATTCAGTTAACGGTGCACATATGGAATTAAAGTTTTTGATATACTTCTGGTAGAAACCACATAATGAGACAAAGGATCTCACGTCCTTCTTGGTTTGTGGTCTCGGGGCTTTCTGTAGTTTCTCTAAATTCTTTGGGTCAGGGGTCATGTTTCCCTGATAAACTGTGTGTCCCAAAATTCCAATTCTTTACATCCAACGCAACATTTGGTTGGTCGGGCTGTTAAATTTGCCTCCCTAAGTCGATTAAACAGCATGTTCAGAGAGTCAATGTGTTCCTCAAATGTTTCTGTTGCTATAAGGATATCATTCATAAAATTTGTTATACAGGGATTATTCAGAGGATCCAATAATTTTCTCATCATTCTAGAGAAGACACTAGGCGCATTCTTCAATCCAAATGGCAATCTATTAAACTCATAGTGTCCTTCTGAGGTACTAAAAGCTAGGTATGGTCTAACCTCAGGCTTTACTGGAATCTGATAGTATCCTTTACTCAGATCCACTTTTGAGAAATATTTAGCTTTATTTAGCCTGGCAAACAGCTGATTTGTATCCGGCAATGGATCCACCTGTCCTTCTGTAATAGCATTCAGTCTCCTGTAATCTATACAGAGTCTATGTTCTCCAGAGGGCTTCCTTAAGAGTACAACACCGGAACTATACGAAGACTCACTGTGCGAAATAATTCCTTCCTTCAACAGATAGTCTATCTCTTCCTTCAAAGCTTTCTCCTTAGCAAACGGAATCGAATATGGTTTCATACAGACAGGTGTGGAGTCTATTAGTTTCATATCATATTCCAATAGGTTTGTATGCCCTGGTCGGTCTGTTAACACCTCTGCATGATTATTTAGAACCTGTTGCACTCTCTCTTTCTGAGTTTTCGTTAAATGTGTACTGATTTTCACCTGTGCTGCTGTCTCACAGGGGTGTAATGGATATTCAAATGATGAAAGTGGTTCCTTTTTCATCTCCATGGCGATGGACAAGGTCAACAAGTGTGTCTCTTCCTGATGTTCTCTTTCCAAATATTTCTTCAGGAGATTCACATGATAGATTTTTTCTTTCCCCTTCTTATCTATCTTATAATTTGTTCTAGACACCTTCTCTAGAACTGTATATGGACCCTGCCATCCAATTTGTAACTTATTCTGACTCCCAGGCAAAAGAAGCAGTACTTTCTCTCCCACAGCCAAATTTCTGTCTTTCGCCTTCCTGTTATAATAGGCAGCATGTTTCTTCCTGGCTTGTTTCAAATTTTCATTGGCAAGTTTCCAGCCAGTTTTTAACCGAGTGGTCAGCTCATTCACATATTGGTATGAAGATGTAATGTTTTCCTCTGCCTTTTCATCAGTCCACGTTCTTAACATAGCTACATATGGACCTTTAATTGTGTGGACCTATTTGTCCATGCACCGGTATGGTCTCTTCCACTCGAAGCTTTATAGTGATGATTTTTCCTCCAGAATTATCATTCACAAAACGACCGCTACCAATTTTTCTTTTGGGGCTTTCTCCCCACTTAAAATTCTTGATGAGAGATTTCCTCTCTACATCCTCTTCCTCCAGTTTGTTTAAGTCCGATTGAGGGATTGTCGGCTTATCCTGGGGTAAGACATCCTTTTGCACTCTCCGCATAGTGGCCATTGTAAAACAGTTAAGTGAAGCTTGTCCGTGAAAAGGGGCTTCCCATTCCATTTGGTCCACTTTATCAAATCTATTTTTCTTTTTATTGTCAGGCCTAATTTTGTCCCGTGGCGTGTCCAGGTCCTGATCCATGTTCCCACTTGTGGGTGTTCCCTCATGTGCTATGCTACACCTTTCTACAAAATTTTCAATGTCCCATCTTGCTTTGGGCCAATAATAATTGTGAGCCACCTTTTGAATGATGGTACCTATCTTCTCATGGTCCCCATCTGGTTTCACATGTAGGCTCCTTATTAGTCTGCCCTATATCTTTTAGGAAGTACCAGCTGTCCGTGACCTTTGGATCTAGCTCCAGTCTTCCTATACATCAACTTGTTTTTCATGTAAAAATCTCCCTTGCCTGGAGTTGTATGACAAGTTGACAATTTTCTGAAACAAGGCTTGAGTGTTTTATCCCCAGCCTGTGCCTTCCTCATCTCTTCTGGAGTGGTATCTAACATAATATCCTCCTCCTGTCTTGAGGTCGACCTGACCTGAAGGGTTGCCATATACACAGGTTTCCTTCTACAATGGTCAGTGTCATGATTGTTCATCTTACAATTTTTACACCACCTTTTTCCTTGGTTGAAAGATTTTCTTTCATCATATTTCCTTTCATCGAATTGTGGGAATTTATTTTTATTTTCATACCGTGGCCTATCAAATTGGTGCTTACCTTTATTTTGATCCTTAGGATCAAATTTATTAAAATTCTGTGGTGCCCTAAAGTTATCCACTTGTTTCTTTTTATTACCTGTTACCTCTGCTTGAGCTGCTTGATACCTTTCAGCAACATTTAGCAACTCACCCAGCCTCTCTGCACCTTGTTCCATGAGAAACTTTCTCAGGTCTGGAGCCATGGACTCTCTTAATTGCTCTATAAGGACCATTTCCTTAAGATCTTGGGTTTTCCCCAGAGAAGTCCATTTCTCCAAGTATGTCTCTATTCGTGCAGAGAACTGGTGATAGGTTTCACCTGACAGTAGTTTAGCATTCCTAAATTTTTTCCTATAAAATTCTGCATTCTTTTCATACCTTAACAAAAAGAGCCTGCTTTAGCATGTCATAATTTTCCTGATCACCTCTGCTCATTTTTGCAAAAAACTTCATAAGCTGCCCCACGAAGTCCCTGAGATAACTTTAAGCTCCACCTTTCTCTCTCTAACCCATACGTGGTAGCTAATAGTTCATACCTATTTATATAGCTCTCAATATCATCGTCTTTCTCAACAAAATGATCTAAATGAAAATTCATAGCTGAGATTGAGGCTCCCTGAGTAACCGTAGCATCAGAGGCAAAGGGGCTGGCACCATTTTCAGGAGCATGGCCTTGAAACTCAAACTCCCTTAGTCGTAACTCATGTTCCCTTTGTAATCTTTTATCTTCTGCTTCCCTTTCTGCAGCTAATTTTCTTTCTTCTCTTTCTGCAGCTAATCTTTTGTCTTCTCTTTCTGCTTCCAATTTCTTAGCCTCTTTGTCAGCCTCAATCTGCAACCTCTTAGTCTCAGCCTCAGCTTCAAATTGCAACCTCTTAGTCTCAGCATCTAACTTTCTTTCGGCCTCTTTTTCTAATCTTCTTTCTTCGCGTTCAATAAATTTGTCACATTCCGTCGTGACATAGGCAACCATAACTTGCCCATCTAATCCTAACTCTTTTGCAGTCTGAACAGCAGCAGATCGAAACTTGGCCAGGTCCGCCATTGTCTATCAGGTAAATTTCTACAATGTCTAACCAACAATTTAATCTCTAAATATATTTAATGGACAACACAGGCACCGTGAGCTCAACCTTATTTAATTCCACCCAAGGATACCTTTTAATTCTTATATTCCCTGAAGTGAATTACCCCCCAATATTTTTAATAGGGAAAGATTCAAAATCCCAAGAGCGAGACCCCAATATATGTGGTGAAGTGGGATGTTATAAATATTTATAGGGGACTTAGTGTACTGACTGAGATCAGCTGTGAAGGTATCTATATCTATTAAGAGTAGTGTATTATAGATAACCTTACTTGCTACCACATATCTATATATCTCAGTCAGAATTATTCTGGAATAGTGTGATGACTACGTTATGTGTCTAGGGTATGTGTATGATGAAGTGTAAGTCATAACAACAACAGACGGATAAACAATTTAATTTATTCCACTACACTTGACAACACTGTGACACTCACATATATATAACACTCTACAAGGATATCTTAAAAGAGTCACTGATAACTTTTCAAATAACAATATGTATTCATTACTGGCATGAATGAATATGTGTCCTGATTCAACTACAAGGGAACCAGGAATCACAATCAATTTAAATTACAAATTATATGTACAGAATGGATTAATATGAATATTGTAGTGACATATATTATTAAAAATATCCTATGTGTGTCAGTTGTGTAGTGGTAAAATGAGGTAATACTGGTTTTGTTTTGTTCAAGCTCTGTTGGTATTTGTCATCATGACTTCAATAGTTTGTCTTTAGGGACTAGTATTGGAGATGTTCTCAGTTCCTGATATTAAGACAATTAAATTCCCCTCTTAAGGTGATTTTTACAAAGTCATTTCAAGATGTGGGGACATAATGTTGAGCTCAGCTGGCCAAGTCAGCTTATCTTGAGTGATGGCGGCAGGAAAGGACTCCTCTGCTCGAATTCTCCTCTGGGCTATGGAGACACCTCACTGATAGCTAAATGGACCAAGGAGTATGCTGTCCGACTCTGGATTCAGCAAAGCTCTGACCAGGTGCTGCTCAGTACCATCAAGACCACGGTCCCTGAAAACAAGAAGGATGTACCTTCTACTTCATAACTAATTTATATTCTCTTTTACACTGATCACAATACAACACAAACATTGAGTTCAGAGCGTTAGGCCAACTGTCAGCTTCATCTGAAATACTTTATACCAGTATTTACCTCCTTAATGGTCACTACGCCTCTGCACTTCCAGCATTATTTCTGTCTAATCAATCATCCAGGTGTCAGTGTACTATTTGGCCATTCCATGCCGTTTTACTTCCCTCCGACACCCTCTGTTCAGGCTGGAGCATTATAGGCTTTATCTCCTGTTTGCCACTGAACTACACATATATATACAGGCATAAATTAACAATTTACATTCAATTTTCATTAAAAGATACTGAATGGTTCAAGCTTACCACAATTTCATGGAAATAAACACAGATACGTTGATTAGCAATGAATTCTGGCACATTTACTGGCACAAATTCTCATCTGCTTATGTTCCAGGCTTTTATTTTAGCAAAAATGTGAGCTGGCTTCAACGCACTGTCGCTTTATCAAGCTTATTTAAACAAGTGGTTTCGAACTAACGCTCCTAAGTGAGTATATCAGCGAGTCTAGCCAATGAGGCCACGTTTCGACAAGTGTTTGAAAAAATGTTACCTTTCTACGTCTCCCTAACAACCAAGATAGTATTTATAGCCCGACCAATCGTGGTTAGTTTTTCATTTGTTGCGCTCCAATCAATTTGGAGTTTACATGGTAGGCTATTTATGTAACGTAAGATTTTTTCAAACACGTTATAAAAAAATTTTATGAGCAGAAATGATTTTATGCTGTCAGGCACCCCCAATATTTTATTTTGGGTATAATTTATTAATTCCTGGACTATTTGCGTAACGTTTTACATATTCTTTGTCAGCAAGCCCTAAGGAACCCAAATATCCCAATTTAAAGGAGCTACGTGGCTGCGTTCAAAATATGTATTTTCTACCTCCTGTTTCGAAGATGTGCTGTCTGGGTACTGTTATGTTTTCAACCGTAAACCCATCTATTGTTATCTTTCCTAATAAGCGTTTTTTATGATTTTAAAACCTAACTCTGGGTGGGGTAGTGTATTTTATCACTGTCCGTCTGAAAAGTTAGTGCTTGTAGTCTTACACGCGTGATGGCAGCATTTGTGTATCGCGCGAAGCGTGTTTAGTGTTCGGCTTTCTGCCTCTCCCTTCTCTTTTTATCCTTTAGTCCATCTGTTCGTTCGTTTTGGTAACGCAGTATAATTAATGTTAGGATTAATTTAGGTCATTACGCAGGGCCTCTCAATGTTTTTTCCAAGAAATACAGCACACGTTTCATTGAAGAAGGCGGGTAATAATACAGTAAGCTTTACTATCAACGTGAAAGCGTTACAATTTGCAGACGAAGCAGAAAACAAGGGGAATTTCGAGTACATTCCTTGTGACAGCACTGTTATTTTTCCATTGCTCTTCTCTTTATTAATTTTATGTATTTATTAGGCTTTATATTTACTTGATAATTTATATATGTGGATTAGAATATTCCACGACAAGATCATATAAGTAACTGAAAACAAACGAATAATTTTCTGTAACACTCTAAATCCACCATCTTGCTAGACCAAAAGAGACAGACAGTGCAGCACGGGCAAGTTTCTTTTTTCTTTTTTTGAATGAAGAAAACGTATCCAGTTCAATCTCTGGTGTGTTATTATTTGGATATATAATGTTGCTAATTTAAGATAATAATTGTGATTTCCGATATCTGGATATGGCATCATTTCGCCCCTCCAATTAGTCCAAATTTAGCACATCAAAAATATCAAATCGTGTGGATGTGCCTCTGTGTGTGTGTTTTTCCTTCGTCCTAAAATGGTACTCTCTCATACCCGTCACGTTGTTAATAAAGGGGTGGAGAGTGGGAAATCCCGGGGTGTTTAAAAGGGCACCCAATTCACTATTCATCTGTCATCGTCAGTATATTTTACGAGAACTTCGCGAGACGCACACCTTCCCGTCATACCCTCACTAATCCTTATATATTAATTTGACATCTTGTTATATACCATTTTACGGCATTGTGTAATTCTCTAGGTCAGTCTGTTCTCAACACCAATTTTACAGCTTTGAGTGAACTGCATGTATGTAAATAATCTAATATTGATATTACCTGATGTTCACACTTTTTATATTAATTCTAATAATAATACGGTAACCAATTAGCAACGTGTATACAAATCAACGCAATCAGCAAGTGCGTAACTCATAAGTAGGGCCGGATTCAGCCAAGAAGGCCTCTAGGCTTTTTGGTGTTTGCGCTCACCTTCAACTAATTAGCAATAATGTTAATTTTTTTTCTTCAAACCCTTTAGTATAGTTGTTTTAACTTATGCACGGGCCCCCTAGGCTTCAGCCTACTTAGCCTAATGGATAATCCGGCCCTGCTGATAAGACATATCCATGAAGTTTGTCAGTGGCTTCAGACAATACTATGAGAATCATTGGACGACATTTGGGCGGAAGCTTACAGCAAAACAACAACATTCCAAAACGTAGGACCTAAGTACCTTTTTCTAGAGATGTGTGACAACTAATGTAAATACGAAAATAGGTCAACAGTGCAACGTGAAATTATTGTTTTTTTTTTTTTTTAAGCTGCGGTTGACAGACCTTTCACAACAACATTTTACCTCTAGTTCAAGTGTCTTGCCTGGTGACGTAAGTGATCGAGTCTCTCCACAACTTTCTGTCCCTAGTACTGTTTATCAATTTCGTTGTTGACTAGCTTCCATGAAATGATGTCAAACTGCCCAGTTTTAAATAAAGTTCCTTCGTTCGGTCGTTATTTTTCGTCTTCAGTACCAGGATTCGTCTGTTCCATTCAGTTTTTCCTGTTATCACAATAGCTCCCAGCATTCTTCTTCTTATTTCACGCCCAAAGAAACTGGATTGCTTCCTTCTGACGTTCGTAATAAGCTTCCCTTGTGCGCTGGCCTCGAACATTCTCGTTACTCTTTTTACCTGTCCATCAGATTTTTAACATTCTTCTGTTTAACCATATCCCAGTGATCCACAGGGTTTTTCCTATTTGTTTACTAATTATCCTTAGCTGGCTTCCATATGTTAGGATTGGCTCTAGCCTATATAACACTGAAGAATTCTTACTTCCATTGACAAATATTTGTTGCATAAAATAATAATAATAACCCCTTCAGTCATAACTGTCTTTGGCAATGTGTCCCTGAGGTGACAGTCCTCGCTTATTTTCCTGGTGTTCCTTTCGACGTTTTCTTCTCTCTTCTTTTCACAAGGTCTTAGGTGGCGCCGTAGATAGCATCGCCACTTAATGCGATCGGCAGCTTCATCCTCCCAGGTTGCTGGATTTATGTTCAGTGTCCTCATGTCTCTCTTGCACACTTCTTTGAATCTCAGCTGTGGTAGCCCTACTGTTCTTTTGCCATCTGCCAGTCGTCGATAGAAGATACCTTTGGGGATACGACCATTTTCCATGCGGTGGACATGGCCAAGCTAGCGTAGTCTGCGCTGTCTAAGCAGTTTATACATGTTTTGAAATAGCATAAAATACTTTTTATTTTATGTAACGTTGCTTCTGACTGGTAACTGCGCCTAGGCCGGTCCCAAGCCCGGCTGAAAAAGGAGGAGGGCGGCCTGCATGTTTGCTTTAAAACATGATTACGCGAAATACAAGAGAGAAAATCGGACTGATTCTAAAGGCGACGAACTGGAACGAACTACGGACTACGACTTATGGAACTTGGAACACAAGAAGTATAAATGGAAAAGAAGAGGAGCTGGTGGAAGAGATGAGGAAAGCAAAACTAGAAATCCAGGCTATAACGGAAACAAAGAAAAAAGGACAAGGAGTCATGGATCTCGATGGCAACACGCTGCTCTACAGTGGTGTACCCACATCTGAAAGAGCTAAAGGGGGCGTGGGTTGCATTGTGGCGAAAAACCAGAAAGATAGTATCAAGGGATGGAACTTTGTCTCGGAGCGCATTATGGTTGTAAAACTAAAAGAAGGAGAAACCATAGTCAACCTGGTCATGGTATATGGGCCAAATGAGGATGAGAGAGCAGAGGTCAAGGAGGAATTCTTCGAGCTGCTTCAAAGGACAGTGGATGACTGCCTAGATGAAATATCATGCTCGGAGATTTCAATGCCAGAGTTGGAAATGACCATGCTAGATGGGGTGGAGTTATCGGAAGATGTGGAGAAGATACTCTCAAAGGCAATGGAAAGCGACTCCTTAGATTCTGCAGTGAGCAGAATCTGATCATTACCAACACAAAGTTCCCCCATAAGCGCATACATGCATACACCAGATGTGAACCAACAAAGAATGAGAAGTCAGTGATCGACTATGCCATTGTTAGGAGGAGCTCATTCAAATATGTCCGGGATGCTAGAGTCTGGAGGGGGCCAGAGATTGGAAGTGATCACTACCTGCTTACAATCAAAAGAACAACTGAAAGAGTTGCTCAGCCTAGGAACTGCCCAACATCACGCAAGAAACCAAGTAAACGAACGGAAGAAATGAGCATTAAGACCTACAAGCTGAGAGAGCCAGAAATTAAGACCAGATATCAGGGGCTTATTGCTACAGCGGTGAGAAACACAGAAGAACAACCTGACGACTTGGAAATCCTGTGGCTTAAATTCAAGGACATCATAAAGACAGCTGCTGCAGAAGCATGTGGTGAAGTCCGACTTGGGAACAAGAGAAAGAGGACACCTTGGTGGACAGAGGAAGTCAAAGAGAAAATAAGAGAGAAGAAAATGGCATGGAAACGATACTTAGGAGCTAAAAACACAGCAGGACAAATAGAGAAATATAGAGAATATGTGATACTCAGAAGAGAAGCAAAGAACAAGGTGCTAGCAGCCAAACAGAAGTCCTGGGAAGAATTTGGAGAAAAGCTAGAAAAAGATGCGCAAGAAAACCAGAAATTGTTCTATAAGACCCTAAAGAACATGAGGAAGGAAAAACAATGCCCTCTCAAATTTATAAAGGACAAGCAAGGCAAATTGCTTACTGCCCCGAAGGAAGTAATGGAAAGATGGAAAGAATATTTTTCAGAACTCCTTGATGGTGAGCAAGGTCAAGCATCAGAAATGATAACCACTAGCACAGAAGAGGAAACAAATGGTGATGAAGAGGACATAAAGATGGAAGAACTGACGGCAGTACTGGAGAAAATCAAGATGGGCAAAGCAGCAGGGCATGATGGTATAACACCAGAAATGGTTAAGTACATGGGAGCATCAGGCGACCTATTACAGTTGACATTCAAAAATCCGGCCATCGATAATCCGGTTCCTTCAGTTTTCCGGAATGGATTTCGGAGCGCATTTTTTAATTTACCTCGTTGGCGCGCCACTGTTTTCTGGAGCAGTTTATGTTTTGATGCAGCTGTTTGGGTCTTGCTTGCACGTGTTAACAGGCATTCCTGCTTCTCATTTTATCATTTATTTGCTGCTGTATAGCCCCCATTATGGATTCAGCAAATAAAAGAAGTGGTGTAAAACGTAAACATTTAATTTTCTTTCTTTAAAGGACTGTACAGGTAGTCATTTTCTGTTAAATATATACAGCATATATAACAAAAAAAATCCGGCATTTTCAACAATCCGGCACTCCTCAGGTCCGGAGGTTGCCGGATTTTTGAATGTCAACTGTACTCTTAAGGGTCCTACAGGCAGCGTGGTGCAACAAGACCATACCAAAGGACTGGGAGATTGCCATCATAACACCAATTTTCAAAAAGGGTGACAATCGACAATGTGGAAACCATAGAGGCATATCCCTTCTCAGTGTCCCTGGTAAAATCTACTCTAGCTGAGCCACAATTGGATGAGGTCCAGTGCGGATTCCGAGCAAACCGAAGTACTCAAGACCTAATCTTCACACTCAGACAGCTGAGTGAAAAGGCCCTTGAGTATAAGTGTGAGATCCATCTTTGTTTCATAGATCTGGAATAGGCATTTGACAGGGTCCCCTGGAGCAAACTTTGGGACTGTTTGGCAAGGAAGAACATTCCAGCACCTCTGATTCATGCTATACAGAGCTTCTACAAGTCTTGCAGAAATTATGTGAGGACAGCAAACCATAAGTCAGAAGAGTTCAGGACCATCACTGGTGTAAGACAAGGTGATATCCTGTCACCTTATCTTTTCATACTCCTCATGGACAATGTTATCAAGTCATGTAAGGAGAGAACAAGAAAGTATTCAGTGGGGTACTGGAAGATGAGACAGGTATGTATTTCAGAGCTGACATTTGCTGATGATGTTGCCCTGATTGCTAAATCAGAGGCACATCTCCAATCCAACCTGCAAGTCTGGAAGGAAGAGCTGGAGAAGAGAGGCATGGTCATAAGCAGCTCTAAAACAAAATCCATGGTGACATCACGAGAAGAAAGAAGACATCAGATTAAGCTGGGAGAACAGGTCCTGGAGCAGGTCGACCACTTTAAATATCTCGGAGCTATTATAGGTCGAAAAGGAGGCATCAAAGAAGAGTTGGCCACTCGAAAAGCAGCAGCTGGGAGACTTTTTCAGGCCATAAATCGAGGATTCCTCAGCAAGAGAGAGGTTGGTAAGAAAACGAAGATGGCTGTATACCACTCCACCTATGTCCCAGTCTTGACATATGGATGTGAGCCATGGGCAATGACTACAACCCATAAAAGCCAGATCCCAACCTCAGAAATGAGGTATCTGAGGAAGGTGGTTGAAGTAACAAGAAGAGACTTGGTCCACAACCAGACGATACGTCAAGGCCTAAAATCCCACCCCCTGCAGACCCAAGTAGAACAGTCCCAACTAAGATGGTTTGGCCATGTCTGCAGAATGGGAGAAGATCGGTTACCACGACAAGCATGAGAAACAAAGAGCCAGTGATCCAGACCCCCAGGACGACCCAGAGTCCGCTGGGAGGACAACATTAGACAGTCTTTGAAGGACCGAGGACTAGAATGGAACCAGGCCAGGAGGAAGACAGCCGATAGGATAGTCTGGCGCTCTCTCTTCCAAACCTGTACACCTCACGGTAGAAGGGGAACGACTAAGTAAGTAAGTAAGCTTCTGACTGGACTGTTCTACTATTAACGGAAAGATTCATATGAAATTTTACAGGTAGCTGATCTGAGAGATAAAATCCTAACTGAACTGACACAGTTAAATATACTACAATATATTATAAAAATGTCTCCTTCCAATTTCTCAGTTTTAGTTTTTGTTATCCTTCCAGGGGAAGTTTGTTTGTCTAGTTTTTTTGGGTTTTTTAAAGACAAATTGGCACATTTATTCTTGAAAATCCTTCAAACATCCTCAAATTTTGCAAGAGCTAGTGAAGCGAGTAAACAGCACAAGTCATGAAAATGGATTGGAGATGAACATTGAGAAAACGAAAACTATGATAATTAGCAAAGCAGGCGATAAGTCCACATTAAAGATAGGAATAAATGGGAAAATCTTGGAACAAGCCAAGAGTTTCTTATACCTTGGTAATATAACAGCAGAAGATGGCAGATGCGAAATAGAAATCAAGAAGAGAATAGGATTGACCAAAGCTACATTCAACGACATAATGTAGTTGTCTAAATACGAAGATCTAAACTACTAACTTTCGAGCACAGCTAAGGGGGTGCAACTGTGTTTGAAAGTTAGACAACAATTGTATTGTTTACCCTTATATGTACTCTCGCTAAAATAGCAAAGTGTGACGGTGTGCATTATATCAACAGACAATCAAGATACTCTTCTTTCCAGTTTCAATCGGGAAACGGATTTAACTCATCATTTTTCTTAAAAATAACCTTAAAATGTTTAATTTTTTAATTGTTTCTTCAAATCAAAATTTTAATTTAAAGTATTGCAGACTTTTTATTATGGATCAAAATGATAAGATGGCTAAAAGGAAGAGACGATCGCGTCATTCACAGCGAGCAAGCGAGATTATAGAAGAAGCAGCAATGTAATACATGTAACAGAAACAACACACTATAATTAAAAACCTGCCAATTTTGGCGGGTTGTTGCTAGTATATATATATATTCTTCATTATTCTGTGGTGTAGCAACATGGTCAATGAATAAGCAATTAGAATTGAGGCCTTCAGATATGGATATATAGAAGAATGTAGCACATCTCATGGATAGATAGGAAAACACATAACACCTTACTGAAGACTATAATGAAAGGCAGAGTTGAAGGTAAATGTGCAAGAGGAAGACATCGCCATAAGTGGGAAGATAACAGCAAGAGACAGACAGCATTGAGTCTATCAGAATGTACCATCAAGACAAGAGACAGACAGGAAGGAGTCTATCAGAATGTACCATCAAGACAAGAGACAGACTGGAAGGAGTCTATCAGAATGTACCATCAAGACAAGAGACAGACAGGAAGGAGTCTATCAGAATGTACCATCAAGACAAGAGACAGACAGAAAGGAGTCTATTAGAATGTACCATCAAGACAAGAGACAGACAGGAAGGAGTCTATCAGAATGTACCATCAAGACAAGAGACAGACAGGAAGGAGTCTATCAGAATGTACCATCAAGACAAGAGACAGACAGAAAGGAGTCTATTAGAATGTACCATCAAGACAAGAGACAGACAGGAAGGAGTCTATCAGAATGTACCATCAAGACAAGAGACAGACAGGAAGGAGTCTATCAGAATGTACCATCAAGACAAGAGACAGACAGGAAGGAGTCTATCAGAATGTATCATCAAGACAAGAGACAGACAGGAAGGAGTCTATCAGAATGTACCATCAAGACAAGAGACAGAAGACGTTGGAAATCCATTACAGCCGACCTTCGCTGTGAAAGATGGCAGCTGATAATTATTAATTTCTGTGTTAAATTGTGTATTTCCAGAAAGATATCGCTAGAAATTACGAGAGAATATCGCTTCCATTACCTCTACTCCCAAGCAATCCACTATGATAGGCAAATCTAATCTTTAGCAGAAACACCATGAGGCAAAGACGTTTACAGAGAAGTCTATCCATCCATTACCCACTACGCCCCTACAATCCACCATGAAAGTCAAATCTAATCTTTAGCAGACAACAACCATGAGCAGAGACGAAGTCTATCCATCAATTCCTCTTCAGCCCGCCAAGGAGCATATCATCATTTGCCTTTTAACCCTTATGGAGCATGACGACAACACTGCATTTGCCCCTTTCCGGGACGCACTCATCAAACATTCACAAATTCTTGCAGCAGTAGTTTCTGTGGCAATCTGTTTTACATGATGAGACAGCCCCCCCCCCCCCCCCCCCCCCGCGCATAGCCTCATGTAAGTCGCCATGTACGACATGCATGAGGGAGCCAACTAGCATAGACCTTTGACAAATTCACGTCAAGCCTTCTTGTCCCGTGCAATCCGTTCAGTGTCCTTCTACGTCTTCCCCATCGCCTTCAAGTCTGTGTCCAGTTTTCTTCTCCATGTGTTCTTTGGTCATCTTCTATCTCTCTTACCTTGTAGTTTCCAGAACACGGGCTACCTTGAAATGCTATCAACAGGTTATCTCAGTGTGTGTCAAGTCATATCTAACACCAGCGTCTTTTTCTCGCGTCTTGTCCCACAGGTTCTCGACATCAGTTCCACATTGATGATCTTGTCATACCATTACGACCCTTTTATTCTACGTAAGCATTCTTTTATGAAAATCTGTAACTTCTTGTTGTATTAAAAATCAGTCTACTGTTTCACAATAGATATAAATAATAAGTGTGTATATATAAATAATAAGTCGGCGTCTGTGGCCTAATGGACATGAACGCAGTTTCATAATCCAGATATACCAGGTTCGAAACTGCTGCAAGCGGTTTGGTAGCAGATCGCTTTGTGTGGATTTTTAACAATAGTGTAAGCGCCGTACCCTTCAGAAAGCAATGGCAAACTACTGAATGAAAAAATTGCCTAGAAAAATCACAAACAGCCAATAAAAGCTGGGGTTGATTGCCACGTCCTGTAAAGGATAAGCAACTAACTTATATTTTGTATTAAATGGGTCTGCGAATTACGATTTTGTGCCACCTCAGCTTCCGATGAAATTCATTGGACCTTCAACATGAAAATCTCTGAGCGCATTGTGTCACAGGTACAGAAAGTCGAGCTTTTGCACGAACAAAATAGTCCCCCTCCCCCCCCCCCCCCCCCCCACCCCCCCCCCCACCCTCGCACCCGCTCTGCCACACTGTTCCTTAGCTCCCACCGCCCAGAGCTGCTAGTTTGGCAGTGTTTAGCTGTTTCTCAAAATTTTAATTTGGCAACCCTGCCATGGCCCTAAGATCGGTCCTTCATGGTTGGATGCTCCGACAGACGAATTATTTACGTCATTTTTTCGCAACGTGAGATGGTTCTTGACTGGGGTCACGACGTTAGAATAAAAAGTGATCTACATACGAGTACATTTTTTATTTGTTTTCATTTTAGTTTTGAGATAGAGCGATTTAAAGTAAGTAATGGGAACCTCGTAAATTTCTGGAAATGTGTAGATCTATTTTTATTTTTTTATTTTATTATTACATTTTAACTACTGAACCAATGATTGGACCTTCTTTAAAGAAATGGAAGCTTTTTGCTGAGAAACCGCGTTTGTAACGGAACATCCTCAGAGCAGGGAACAAGAGGCAGACATTAAAAACATAAAGAAAACATGGACAAATTGTGAACAGATGGCACAAGACAGGAAGATTTGAATTTGTTCAAAGTCTGTGCGTGGAGCCATCACTGAAGCTGGGCCTCATGGAAGAAGCCTGTACCATCCATAGCATTCCTACGTTCTAGTCGTGGTGGCTTACGTAACATTTTGTTTTACATACTGAAGTAGTCAACCTCATGTACAACTTGACATTAGTCGTTGTTACGCACAGAATTTTGTCTAAAGACATTGTATAATTTTTCAAAAGACATTGTATAATTTTGTCTAAAGACATTGTATAATTTTGTCTAAAGACAATGTATAATTTAACTTGTCTGAATTGTACACTTTGATTTTTCGCACAGTCTAAGCTAGATAACTCTTGTTTAACTGTGATTACATTTTGCAAGGATGGTTGCCTTCGCTTGTGACGGGACTCATCGGTCCATTTTTTTTGTACGATGTGTTGGTCACTCTCCTTATATGGTAGTATCGGTCAACTGTTTCTTAGAATGATTGAAACCAGTGTTGAGGATTCTTTTGCTGTCCATATAAGGCACGATTTCTTACAAAATCTTTCTAGAAGGTCTTCAACCATCGTCTCGTTGATTATTACTCAAGTGTATGCGTTCTGCGCATGCGCGAACTTTAAGAAAGTTAGAATCGTCTTCCGCCCAGGGATTCGATGAGATTTTTTGAGCCGAGCAGAACGCTATGGGCGTCTCTGTGATTTGTTAATAGGGAATTAGGAATCCTTTTGTGAGTTAGTGTAGCTAACAAGGTCCTTCCCTTGGTTATTCAAAACGCCTGGAGGCGTGTGTTTTGTGGTGTTGATTTCGAAACAAGGTAATACCTGATTTATGTTTCAACTCTATAATTTAACATTATGTTGACAACGGTCGATCTCTGCTCGCTCATGTATTACAGTGATAAAGGTTCTTCTACTAGAAGTCACACCCCAGGTATCTTCATACCTGCGAGTTATATGTACACGGGATATACTAAGCCCGAGGAACAGTTCTACGTCCTATAAACATCGCTATGTCAGCGATTGCACCTTTTGTCGAGGGTTAGACTTAGGAATGTTATAAAGGTCAGTTTGACCTGTACTCCATGTATGCCATTCTCGTGCGAACAGTAATGGATTTATATTGTACATCTGATCTTCCAGTATCAGAGAGGAGTATTGATAATTTGGAATATTTATGAGATGAAGCTGAGGCTATCGTCCGCTAGGATTATCTGTATCAACTTGGAGAATGTATGCAGATCCATGCAGAAACTTTAGTATGCTGAATTATATATTGAACTGTTGATGTCCATGACTCATGTAACGTACCTGTCATTTGTGGCGTCCAAATAAATGATGAAACGTCAAAGCAGTTCACCCTTTTTATGACTTCACATGTCATACTTCATATGCTGTAACTCTGAACTACCTCACTAATATATATACACAGCAACAACAACAAAACCAGATAAGACACCCTACATCTTCAACTATAATATACCTGGTGTCGATAGGGGTGGTATTTCGACAGAGCTGAAGAGTTACCACGTACTAGGACTTACACTTGCAACGTCCATAGTGGCCAGACAGTGTGGCCTTATCATCATCCAGAAGACAGCCTTAAATCCACCCTTATCAGTCGTCCCTTACACTAACCTGCGGATGCAGTAGTCCTTACTTGCCTCTGCAGAGACTCCAGGGAACTTAACGTGGCACAGCACCTGACAGGTTAGTCATGTTCTCTGTGGTATAGTAGTGGTACTGTACTTCTTTCGTAATAATAACGCTAATAACTGTCCTTCTCTGAATCTCTTATTTGTGTCTTATATTCTCTTGTTGTCTTCGCTTTTCCTTCGCTTTGTACTCGCATCTCCTATTTACGTTCTTTTTATCTTCTCCTTATTATTATCTTTCTATTACTTTGTTGAGGCTAAACCTTTTCCTGAAACTTGAATTACTCATCGTGTACATAACTTCATCACAGACTTGAGGGGGAGCAACGCTGGGGTAGTGGTTACCACACTGCGCTGGCGATCGGGTGATCCAGGTTCAAGCCCGGGCGAGGACATTTGAAGCAGTGTCGTGGACCGGGACTTGGACTGGATTCATTCGAGCCCTGGCTAAGACATTTGAAGCAGGGACAGGCGGCTCCTGAGCCGACCCAGCTCTAATGGGTACCCTCCGAAGACGGCGAGTATCTGCCTGAATGGCGAGTGGACACCTGTCAGTGTAGATGGAAAAAAAGGATACTCATGTAAACATCAGTCTTATGTTAGATATAGTAACCGGAGATTCTCGCCTCGAGTAATAGCGGGCGCACGTTAAAAAAAAAAAAACATAAAAATCACAGACTTGAAAGAAATGCCCAAAGAAACTCCAAGGAAACATTCTAAAAGAAATTGGAAATTTCTTTCTCCTGAAATTATGTACATTTTTTTTTTTTTTTTAATGAGAAAACCACTAGAAGTATTGAGGCTGCCAGATAAAAGGGGGTCGTTTTGTAACCTGCCGTCAGTTTTAAAACAGCGTGATGTCATAATATCCTTAAACGTTTTATTATATTGTTCCTCTTAAGTTATTTGAAAAAAAAACAACACATGCTGGGGCTAACATATGCTTGTGACGTAAAAAAAAAAAAAGACATTAAAAAATCCAACACACTGTTTTCAAAATGCCCAGGGTTATGGGGTCGGCCAAAAAACTTTCCATCTCGAACTACTGTAATTTTAGAACTCCGACTACAATTTCTTACTAGTCATATGGCATAACATCCGAAATCGGAGTCCGAACTTGCTTTTACTGACTTCGACTCCACTAAAAATAGTGATCAGTTCTCCGATTCCACAGCCATGAAGATACCGAAACCACGCATGCGTTCCTAACAGTGGCGTATTCTCTATGTGTGGTGTGCGTGCTGCGCACACCTATGCCCGAAGGAAAATAAAAATTTAATTTATTATTCTATAAAATATTTCTCTTCTAATGTTCTTCTTTCGGACCGCACGCACCAGGATAACGGATTTTCCCGCATAGAATCTACGAGTATAATCTAGTTTCAGTTTCCCCAGACGCTTTTTATAGTGCAGTTTTTAATTGGTTAGTAGCAGTCGCCCGAAGTTTCTCGGGTAATTCCGTCACAATGCGTGCGGCACCTTTCGGATTCACGTCTGAACACTGGTTTGATTGGATCGGGGTCATGGCCAGATACGTAAATACAATGCGAACATGCGTGCGGTGGTCCTGCAGCTCTCGAGTTGTAAAAATCGGTTGTGTCCGTCCAGTGTTTTTTGTGATTAATTTTTGTTAGTTGCCGGGAATGCAGATTATTACAGTTACAGTGAGTTTCAAGTTGTAAGTTAATTAGTATTTTGGAGATAGTTGACATATACCCCTAATAACTATCGTTGCGTAATTGAATATAGTTGGTTTATAAATTAAAAGGGGAAGAAGTTAAATAGTAGGCGTACATATTCATTTTAAGTAGCAGCACGCCTAGCTCGCATTACCAGGATACGCCACTGGTTCCTAAGGGAGAGAAGGCACATAAGGTGGCAATTTCTAAAGCAGCAGTAGGAAATCAGCAACTGTAGCGATCTACTTTAGAGACACTAAGCTCTATAAAGATCTACCTTGTCTGTTTTCAGATTTCAGAGAATTTGAAATAAGTGAAGCCTATATGCAACTGTTATCCATGCTGGGCAGTCTGCTTCTTTCAATGCCATACATTGACAAGTAGAACAATCAAAATAAATACAATGTTATCAAATGTTCACTTCTTTTCGAAACAAACATATCGTTCCTATCGTGTGTCGTACATAAATAACGTGAACTTTTGTAAGCTAGCTGATTGTTATTGCTGAACAGAATCGACATCCTTGCATTCCGGGCAAACCCATAGGTGCTCAGTCTCCCTCAGTATATATCGAAGAGTGTGAATGCTAACTGTTCCTGTAGCTCGCTGGTTGTATACACGACGGATGCATCCTCTCATACGTCCATCTCTGCTAGCCTTACGTTATGATGCCAAATTCCAACAGTCTTAACCTTGATGACTCATCTACTGCAGTGTCATTCTCTAACAGGCGATCATTTATTGTTCTCAGTATCTCTCCCTTATCCGTATTCAGTGTTCACACTGTGGGTGCTCTTGGTGCTAGTCTGTCAGCTCTCTCATTACCACGCACCCCTGCATGACCAGGACAATAGACAAACACCAGCTCTTGCAGATCCGAAGCTTCTATGAATGTTGTCCATTCATACCTTAGCCAACAATTTTGAACCTTTCGAAGCATGGACTAAGAGTTTGACCCAATGATTGTCTTTGTTAATGTTTATGTATTTGGGTTATTATTTTTACATTCTGGTTGCATATTTGTGTCATCGTTGCGATTGTGTTTATGTATTTGTGTCATGGTTGAGATTCTGACTACGCTTTTGTCATTCAGATTCTAGTTACATATGTAGGTCATTGTTGAGGTTTTATTTATTTATTTGTGTCATTGTTGAGATTCTAGTTCCATATGTAGGCCATTGTTGAGAATCTGGTTACGTATGTGTGTCACAATTCCGAGTCCGTATTTGTGTCATGTAGATTCTGGTTGTGTTTATATGTTTGCGTCATCTAGATTCTGGTTTTTTCTTAATCCGTTTGGTTAACGATGTGTTTGTGTTATTGAAATTTTTGTTACATAATTGTATCATGTAGATTTTGGTTAGTTATATGTTTTTGTCATTTAGATTATGGTTAGTTGTCTGCTTTTATCATTTGGATTATGGTTTGTCGCCTTTCTTTGCCATTTAGATTCTGGTTAGTTATCTGTTTTTGTCATTTGGATTATGGTTTGTCGTCTTCCTTTGCCATCCATTTAGATACTGGTTGGTTATCTGGGTTTTTTTCATGTAGATTGTGGTTAGTTATATGTTTTGTCATTTACTTTCTGGCTATCTGTTTTGCCATTTGGATTCTGCTTAGTTATCTATTTTGTCAGTTAGGTTATGACTGGTACATGTTTCATGTCCATAACATTGTAAGTTCTCGTGCCGGCACAGGCCCGAGTGACAAACGATTAAGCAGAAAAGCGAAGTTTGTTCTGTAATAAATTGGCTAAGATTTCCATACAGAAATATCACATCACTCACACAAGATACCTGGATTTATTAAGATTTAGTGTTTTGTACTGTACTGGGAAGATTTCTAGATGTTGTTTAGATTGACAAATGCTATTCTAGCATTATTCATTCGGTTAGTGGTGTCTTTGTTTGTTCCGCCATCTGGTGTTACTATGCTTCCTACGTATGTGAATGTGTTTGTATTTTGTAGCTCTTGGTCTGTTATTTGAATGGGTGCGGGATTGCTTACATTGACTGTCATGGCTTCTGTCTTCCAGAGACTAATGTTTAGTCCCACCTGTTGGCAATGTTTATTTATTCAGTCTGTCTGTTTTTTTTTTCTTGGATGTGTTGATGTGAGTGTGCGAATAGTGCAATGTCATATGTGCATTCTAGATCCTCCAGTGTAGAGAATGCTGTCTATCTAAATCCTCTAAGGGCATCCGCTGTTGTCTGGCGCATCACCCAGTGACAGTTAAAAACAGAATGGTTGATAAGGGGCGTCCCTGCCGCACTCTTGTTTTCACTTAAAGAAAAGATTGCTCTGTCCAACACTGCACGTGAAATTAGCATACAGGCTTTTACTGATGGAAGCCATGCATTTAGGGATTCCATAAGCCCTCAGTACTTTCCATATGCTGTCCCTGTGTATGCTGTTAAATGCCCATTTCAGTATCTAAATGGCCCAGCGTGTTCAAGGATCCAAACAACCCAATGTGTTTGGGTATCTAAATGACCCAATGTTTTTGAGCATCTAAATGACCCAGTTTGTTCAAGGATCCAAACGACCCAACGTGTTTGAGTACCTAAACTACATAGTTCGTTCGTATATCTGTTATCACATGTATCAGACAGCATTAAGGAAACAAAACAAATACATCACACTGTAGTACATGATTTGGATTTTCCCAGGATAAATGAAAATGAGGTAGATCCAAAAACTCAAGGAGGTTCATTGTAATTCCGACAAACGTAGAACAAAGAAGAATTGAAAGAACTTGAATGGATGGCGCAAGACATAAGTAGGCATGGAAACAATACTTAGGAGCTAAAAACACAACAGGACAAATGGAAAAATATAGAGAATATGTGACACTCAGAACAGAAGCAAAGAACAAAGTGCTAGCAGCAAAACAGAAGTCCTGGGAAGAATTTGGAGAAAAGCTAGAAAAAGATGCACAAGAAAACCAGAAATTGTTCTATAAGACCCTAAAGAACATGAGGAAGGAAAAACAATGCCCTCTCAAATTTATAAACGACAAGCAAGGCAAATTGCTTACTGCCCCGAAGGAAGTAATGGAAAGATCGAAAGAATATTTCTCAGAACTCCTGGATGGTGAGCATGGTGAAGCATCAGAAATGATAAACACTAGCACAGAAGAGAAAACCAATGATGGTGAAGATGACATAAAGATGGAAGAACTGAAGGCAGCACTGGAGAAAATCAAGATGGGCAAAGCAGCAGGGCATGATGGTATAACACCAGAAATGGTTAAGTTCATGGGAGCATCAGGCGACCTATTACCCTTAAGGGTTTTACAGGCAGCGTGGTACAACAAGACCATACCAAAGGACTGGGAGATTGCCATCATAACACCAATTTTCAAAAAGGGTGACAATCGACAGTGTGGAAACCATAGAGGCATATCCCTTCTCAGTGTCCCTGGTAAAATCTACTCTAGAATCCTAGAGCCGAGACTCCGATGCCTAGCTGAGCCACAATTGGGTGAGGTCCAGTGCGGATTCCGAGCAAACCGAAGTACTCAAGACCTAATCTTCACACTCAGACAGCTGAGTGAAAAGGCCCTTGAGTATAAGAGTGAGATCCATCTTTGTTTCATATATATGGAAAAGGCGTTTGACAGGGTCCCCTGGAGCAAACTTTGGGGCTGTTTGGCAAGGAAGAATATTCCAGCACCTCTGATTCATGCTATACAGAGCATCTACAAGTCTTGCAGAAATTATGTGAGGACAGCAAACCATAAGTCAGAAGAGTTCAGGACCACCACTGGTGTAAGACAAGGTGATATCCTATCACCTTACCTCTTCATACTCCTTATGGACGATGTCATCAAGGCATGTAAGGAGAGAACAAGAAAGTATTCAGTGGGGTACTGGAAGATGAGACAGGTCTATATTTCGGAGCTGGCATTTGCTGATGATGTTGCCCTGATTGCTAAATCAGAGGCACATCTCCAATCCAACCTGCAAGTCTGGAAGGAAGAGCTGGAGAAGAGAGGGATGGTCATAAGTAGCTCTAAAACAAAATCCATGGTGATATCACGAGAAGAAAGAAGACATCAGATTAAGCTGGGAGAACAGGTCCTGGAGCAGGTCGACCACTTTAAATACCTCGGAGCTATTATAGACAGAAAGGGAGGCATCAAAGAAGAGTTGGCCACTCGAAAAGCAGCAGCTGGGAGACTTTTTCAGGCCATAAATCGAGGATTCCTCAGCAAGAGAGAGGTTGGTAAGAAAACGAAGATGGTGTATACCGCTCCACCTAAGTCCCAGTCTTGACATATGAATTCGAGTCATGGGCAATGACTACAACCCATAAAAGCCAGATCCAAACCTCAGAAATGAGGTATCTGAGGAAAGTGGTTGAAGTAACAAGAAGAGACATGGTACGCAACCAGACGATACGTCAAGGCCTTCAATCCTACCCCCTGCAGACCCAAGTAGAACAGTCCCAATTAAGATGGTTTGGCCATGTCTGCAGAATGGGAGAAGATCGGATACCACGACAAGCATGGGAAACAAAGAGCCAAGGATCCAGACCCCGAGGACGACCCAGAGTCCGCTGGGAGGACAGCATTAGACAATCTTTGAAGGACCGAGGACTAGAATGGAACCAGGCCAGGAGGAAGACAGCCGATAGGATAGTCTGGCGCTCTCTCTTCCAAACCTCTACACCTCACGGTAGAAGGGGAACGACTAAGTAAGTAAGTGTCGTGAGCAACTTTTCATACAAAAAGACATTTTCATTCATTTATTCTTTTCCCTATTTCGCTCCTTCTAAAGCATGCAGCCACTGTGACAACTAACTCCCTTGCTCTAAACCTGCACCAACCCACACCCTAAGCTCCATAATAATACTAATAGCCCCTTCAATCATAACTGACTATGAGAATGCGACCCTGAGGTAACATCCCTCAGCTGCTTGTTTTCCTGGTGTTCCTTCCCACATTTTCTCCTCTCTTCTGCTGACTGTGAGAACTTCTTTTCGCCCAGCATGAGGTGGCACTGTAGAGAGCATCGCCACTAAGTAAGATCGGCAGCTTCATCCTCCAAGGTTGCTGTCCAGTGTCCTCGTGTCTCTCTTGCACACATCTTTGAACCTCAGCTGCGGTCGCCCAACGTTTCTTTTGTCATCAGCCAGTTGTCCGTAGAAGATATCTCCCCATGCTACAATGGAAGTGATTTATGAAGCAATTTGCCGTACGTGCTGATTTAACCAGTTCAAAATGTTGGCATAAAGAAAAGATACAATAGAAGTTTTTTGCTTTCTAGATTCATGTATTTTCCTTTGCGCTACTTACGGAGTATGTGACTACAGGTGCAGCTAGTCCTTACAGGAAATCTGCACCAAGAAGTCACATGCTCTAGCAGTGGTGATTTCTGTAGAAATTTGTTTTACACGGTGAGTTTACCAGCTTCGTGCACAAGCTCATGTTAGTTACTGTGACGTATAAAGGAAATAGAGCCTACAGTAATCTGACAGGCTTTGTAATCCCGTTAACGTTCTATGATTTGCTAGCAAAACCATGCATTTTTCTGCCTGTCTTACTCACTCAAGCTTATTTTTCATCCACGCCTCCTTTCTGTGAACACGAGCTAACGCAAGGTTTACAAACTTTCGTGACCTGCCAGTCATAACAGGTAGCGAATCAGGTTTGTTTACCTAAGTCTTATCACGCGAGCTTATCTGTCAAGCATACGATACCTGACAGACCGCACGTGAAAAACCCAGAATCTTTGAAGTAGACTCACGGGCAAAATCTTTCCCCGAGTACGCTTTGAAGTTCGTACTCAGGGGAGTCAGAAAAACCCCTGGGCTCTTTGATCTCAGAAGCGGGCACTCGTACAGAGAAAATCTTCGAGAACCCCGTTACACGGATATAAGTTTTTTGATGACGGTTGAAACCTTGCCAGAAGACCGACCGTAAAGTTTTATCTGGGGAACTCGTGTTTCTGATTCTCTGTTATACACAATAGTGTGAAAAGTAACATCATCTATAGATCAGAGAAAAATGATGATATATAAACTGTGTTTTCTTAAACCTGTTATCAGTTGTCACTCAGAATTTTTGGATAGTCTAAGCACGTAGTTCTAGAACCATTGTGGAAAATGTGTTAATAGCATTCGTGGGGGATCTTTCATTATGATTTTCTGGTTTCAGAAATTAGTGTTACTGTTTAAAAGGGTTACCTTTTACCAATTAAAAATGTTAAGCTTTTGCCATTATAATTCACTTAGATTTTCTAGCTGTTAGAACTAGTGAAATAAATAACGCGTAGCTATTTCATACCAGATGTTCCGTTATAATGTTAATTTTCACCACCCGCTTTCTCACACAGGAAGAGACGGTTTTAGTTGACTGATTTTAATGCTAGGCGCGACTGATAGTGACAGAAAAGAATTCACGTTTTATTTCATTGTGCGTATGTATTATAAGTGCCTATTATTTAATATCATACGACTAAACTACCAAACGCCGACAACTTAATATTATTAAAGACAGGCGATACTTTGTGTAAGTGCGCATATAGATCATTAAATAATAATTGACATTGTACGCTGATCGTTAAAGCGCTAGAAAGGGGCGGGGAGAGTGCATACCTCCATCCGACCTGAAATCTCAGCGCTAGCGAAAGCTGACCGTATAGGCGTAAGGGACAACACCTGTGCCGTTTAACTTTAATCAGGCCTGACGGAGTGGATAAGAGTTTGTCTTGTCCCCGTTTGTGTGCATATATATATATATATATATATATATATATATATATATATATATATATATATATATATATATATATATATATGTATATATATATATATATATATATATATATATATATATATATATATATATATATATATATATATATATATATATATATATATATATATATATATATATATATATATATAATAAATTCTTTAAGCACCAAACACGGCGCATAAGGCAGAAACCAGTGCTCTCCAGGTTGTTCGTTGTGACGCCACTCCTCTTAGCTCTTGCACATTATTTAGGCCCAACGTTCTTCCTTCTCTTATTATTGTTCTTCTGAGTGTTTCTTTTGGTCTTCCTTTTTTCCTCTTACCCTCAGGAACCCAAGTGAGCGCCTGTAGTGGTATTCTGTTGTTTTGCATTCGTAGGACATGACCGATATAAGACCATCGTCT
This sequence comes from Oreohelix idahoensis, assembly GCA_024509875.1. Lineage (NCBI taxonomy): Eukaryota > Metazoa > Mollusca > Gastropoda > Stylommatophora > Oreohelicidae > Oreohelix > Oreohelix idahoensis. Next base: position 440,039 of record JAMPIV010006954.1, on the reverse strand, counting down.
TTTCCTTATATAGTCGGAGACATATTTCTGCCTAGAGTCTTCTCTTATTTGTCGATTAGTCTTGAATTCTTTCCAACTGATGTTCATGAGTTTTCTAAGACATTTGTTCTCGAATGTATTCAGCTTGTTCTCCAATGATTTTGTTATTTTTTCCAACTCTCACAGCCGTATGTTAACACTGAGATAACATTTGAATTAAACAGACGAAGCTTGGTATGTATATTCAATGATCGTAATTTCCAAATGTTAGATAATCTATTGAAGGCGCTAGCTGCCAAAGCAATTCTAGTATGGATTTCTCTTGTTGTGTCACCATCCTGAGTCATTTTACTGCCTAAATAATTGAAACTTTCAACTTTCTGTAGTTTTTCCCCGTTCAAGATGATATCAAAGGTCTCGTTAGAAAAGTTCATAGCTTTAATATATATATAGAATAGTAGCATTTTTACATAAAAGTTTTATCTATTCCTAGCAGACCTGATCAAGGGCGTCCAGCGGTCTTTTTCTTCATTTACTGATTGGTTAATGTTGTCTTTTTCTTGGCTTGTGCGTCACCAATTTCATTTATGAGCCAGCGATACATGAGAAACATTTTAACTTGTAAATTTAACTGGACTTACAAAACCCAGCAATATTTTTTCAATTTTTACCAGCCCACTGGCGTATACAAAAATAACACTTATACTCCCGACTTCTGACAGTCGTACTCAAGCGGATTTATCCAGAACGTTACGCTGTTTCAGAATCGGCACTCTCCCATAGAGTCAGCCGATAAGACTATCATCATCTTTATTTGTAACAGTTTTAGCAACCAGGTGTGTCCCAATACTGGAAGTATTTTCCTCTTTTTTAACTGTGAACCTCAAGAGCACGTTTTGCTACACTAACTATTCGCGGTGACATTTGTTCATCCAGGAAAAACCCACACCAGATTCGGCGTTCACATCGCTAGTCTTTATTCATTAGAGGATGGACTGGGGCCAATTTGGGAAATAAAAAACCTGACATTTATACACAGTCAGGAAAAACTGTAATTCCATAGGACATCACCAAGAGAAGGTAAGCGTGATTGAGTGGCCACTGTATGTCAGAGAGAGAGAATTTGTTTTCTTTATTACAGGAACTTTACCAACATTCGATTTTGCTTAAACTTGTTTACTCTACTGAGTAGCCGTCAGTAGGAGCTTGTTTTCTTTACTGTTTATTCTGTACCATAGTGATAACCTTTGACCTTTGGGTTATTAACTATTTTGGGTTCTCTTCTCAATAAGGGGAGGGCACATTTATTCTGCTATTTCATATGTATGCAAATCTGATTTTATTTGATCTTTCTTTAGATATTTGATGTTGTCAAGTGTTAAGTCCTTTTTACGCGAGGGAGTTAAGTGTGTGAGACTTTCACATGCCAGTCTATTTTTGATAGACACACATGTGAGCGCATCTGATATAGATGTACTTTGTTTAAATAGTTATGCGTACTTTTCTGCATCACCATTGAATGCAGATGACGTACTTTTTGTCGTCGATTTGTTGCTATACAAATCGAACCCTAGAGGCTTTATAATATTTCGGTCGTCTGTGATAGACGCATTTTTGGGGGTTCTTTCTCCGATATTATGAGAAGACCCATGCTTACGAGTATATTGAAATACTCAAGAGTTTTGTTCCTGAGGGATTGTTCCAGGAATTCGTTACCTCTATAATTATTGCCAGTTAACGGCACATTTAAAGGTCTCATGCCTCTGAGATTGATGGCCCTGTTTGCTATGGCAGAACTTCCATTGAATCCGTTATGATCAATGGCTAGTGTGCCCCTCTGGCATCAGGAGCGATGATGTTCCAGATTATTATATATAATATGTAAAGAATGTAAACATGGTTCATTTGTAACGACCATGTATTTTGTCAAGCCGTTGACCTTCAGTTCATAACGACCGGTGATGTCAATCAAACGGCCGTATTTATACTTTCTGCTCGATGTATGATGCTTACCAGATGTAACTACGTTATGAACCATTCGTCTACCATGATGTCGTTGTCCCTGTCTTCATATAATAAAACGTTGTCGATGTACTTTTCAAATGGGTCCGATCTACTTGACTTGCCAGTCGTTGCTGTTACGTTTTGACATTGTCTTCATTGGCCATCCATACGGCCTACGTTAGTTATTCGCGTTATCTGAAAATCAATCGGCCATAGACTATAAGCCCGATAATACCACATACTCAAATCACAAGTTAACATCAAGTTTAAATGATCATCATCATCATCATCAGTTGCCATCTCCACAACGAAGGTTGGCTGTAATGGATCTCCAACGTCTTCTGTCTCTTGTCTTGATGGTGCACTCTGATAGACTCTTCCCTGTCCATCTCTTGATGTTGTCTTCCCACTTATAGCGCTGTCTTCCCCTTGCACGTTTGCCTTCAACTCTCCCTTCTGTTATGGTCTTCTATAAGGTGTTATGCCTTTTTATGTGGCCAAAGTATTTTAGCTGCCGAACTTTGACCTCCCTCATTAGTTCTCTTTTCATACCTAGATTTTCTAGGACCTCCTTATTTGTTTTCATCTCTTTCCATGAGATACGCCCCATTCTTCTATATATCCACATTTCAAGAGCCTCAATTCTTTCTTCCAACTGCTTATTCATCGTCCATGTTTCTGCACCATATAGAAATGCAGAATATATATAACACTTTATGATTCTCAGTTTTAATTTGTGAGATAACTGTTTGGATGTCAGTATATGTTTCATGTTGTTGAATGTAGCTTTGGCCATTCCTATTCTCTTCTTGATTTCTGTTTCACATCTGCCATCTTCTGTTATTATATGACCGAGATATACGTAGCTCTTGACTTGTTCCAGGATTTCCCCATTTACGCTTATCTTTAATGTGGGTTTATCGTCTGTTTTGCTAATTATCATAGTTTTTTGTTTTCTCAATATTAATGTCGAGTCCATATTCATGACTTATACAGTTCACTTGCTTCACTAGTTCTTGTAACTCCTGTTCGCTTTCAGCTAACAACACAGTATCATCTGCATATCTAAGGTTGTTTATTGACCTTCCACTGATGTTCAGTCCTGGTATTTCCTGTATCTGTTTGAAAATTTTTTCGGTGTATAAATTAAATAGGCAGGGGGACAGCACACAACCTTGTCTGACACCTCTTTTTATGTCTATCTTCTTCTTCTTCTTCTTCGATCCTTAACCACCGACCGTCAAAGCAGTCAGTGGCCATCACGCCTAGTGGCGTCTTGTAGGGCAACAACAAATTGATTCCACTTTGCACGGTCGGTGGCCATCCTTCGTACAGTGCCCCAACTCTGGTTCATTCTTTGCATCTCAGCCTCCACAGTCCTCCGCTCCAGTGGGAGTTTTACTCCTGGTAGGTTCAACCAAGCTGGACTGGTCTGTGTGGGTAGGGGTCAGACAAAAGCTGGTACCCTGGTCCTCCAGGTTGGGGGTTTTAGCATAGGGCTGACACCCCTGTCTATGTAAAAAAAATAATGAAGTTACGGAAACAACATCAAATGAACAAACTTTGCTGCGGGATGGACATTCGGAGTCTGTGGCTCGTATGACTGTTTTTATGTCTATGTATGGTGAATAATTCCTTCCAGATCTTACTGTGGCAGTTTGCTCCCAATAAAGGTTACTGAGTATTCTTATATCTTTTCCATCAATACCTATGTCTTCGAGGCATTCAATTATTTTCTCATGATGGACTCTGTCAAAAGCCTTCTTATAGTCAATGAAGCACATATACATACTTTTTTGGACCTCTGTATATTTTTCTGCTAATATTCTTAGGCAAAATATTGCCTCTCTTGTTCCACTGTTCCGTCTAAAACCAAACTGTTCTTCCTGGATTTCGCTGTCCACTTTACTTTTTATTCTTTCCTGTATGATTTTGAGCAGTATCTTAATTGCATGACTCATCAGGCTGATTGTTCTGAAGTCTGAACATTCTGTTGCATTTGGTTTTTTGGGCAATGTTATAATAAAAAAAATGATAATAAACAACAAAAGAAACTTAACTTTGTGTGTTATTATACCCAATTAACCGTAGTTTTTCACGTTTGTGTGTCTTGTTGTCACATAGCTGTGTGTGTGTGTGTAGTTAAACTTATATTTATATGTATGAGGAGGGCAAGGTTGTCTTGTACTAAATTATAGTCGTATAGATAGGCTGGACTAGAGAAACGTATTCATTCCAGAGACATATCTTCTCCTTAAACAGTTCACCAGTGAAATCTATTTCTCACACCTTTTCCTCACGTACGTATCACCATCCACTCTACTCAGACGGGACCAAAAATAACTCACAACCTATCTGGTACGACAGTCACCTTTTACTACATGCATTTGTTATATTCTTCCTTTGTCTCTTCAGAGACTTCAAGGAACTACACGTGACATTTTCCCATTTACTGTGACAAGAAAGATTTAGACAACCAAATGCCCGTCATCTTAAGCAATTTTAACTCACTCAAGAAACACTGTTCAGCCCACAAATGATGTAATTACAAGACATCTTCGTTTGTTCCTTGAGTCAGAATATTAACAAACCTACTTTTTAACAGGTAATTTTATTTTAATGTTTATTTTATATTTCCTGTTCTGAACAGCGAACGTGTTTTAGAGCAAATTAAAGTGTCCTTTAAAAACTAGCCCTCTCATTTTTTTTTTTTTAACGAAACATTGTTTGAGTCATGTGACATTCAGGGGCGGACTGAGCGTTGGGAATTTCCGGCACTGCAACAATCGCTTAAGGCAGTAAAGAGGTTTACGCTTCTACAACTTTCTTCACGTTGACTCGATAATCATTTGCCTATGACCCTTTTAGCCCCGGGGCCCCGTAACACTGTCGGTCCGCCCCTGGTGATATGTTTATAAAATCACTCATCCTGCTTCCGTTAACGTTGCCGGTGGAGGTTGGAGACACTAGTTCAGCTGACCCCCTTACAGGAAGTTTGCACAAAAACATTAATGTACTCTTCCAGTCACGGTTTGTTCGACAATTTATTTTGCCTAATGACGTCGCCATCCCCCTGTCAACCTCTTGTATTATTCGCCTCGTATGTGTCGCGGGTTGTCTCCCCTGCTGTACAGTAGTGGTCCAATAAAAGCCAAAATTTGAGTAAAAGGAATGATTTTTTTTTTTTACACAAAAGTAGCAACCTTCGCACAATATTACTTTTGGCAGAGACATAAATAGAAGGTTGGAGCTTCTATTTTACGGAGTCTGACAAAGATTTTTAGAATGGCAAGTATAACAACTGAGTCATCTAAGTTTGTTATAAATTTTGTATTCATCAGCCTCTTCAGTGAGAAATATATGTTTTGACTCGTATTTTATTAGCCCCCCCCCCCCTCCCCCGTTGAAGGTGATTCAGCAAAATATTAATTATATGTTTAGCTCTTTATTTATGTATTTTTAAAAATGAGCCATATGGTACAGACATCAAATTCACTTAACCAGTTGATAGACTCCAACTCTGGACTTATATTTGCATAAATAACAAAACAAAAAAATGTTTAAGAAATATTTCATCAAGAGGGTTAAAATGAATAAATTGGTTCGTCAAAATAGTTAAAAAATATACTGTATATACAAATCTTAATTAGAAATTTCGGCATAACAATATATGTACCATTATGTTATCATCATCCTGTTCCCTATGGAGCCTGGGACCATCTCTGCTATTTGTTCCTTGTGAGGAAACCCGATCGAAGCAGTCACCGGCTCTTGTAGAGGTGGTTTATGTGACAAGTTCTTTTATATGATTGTGGTGGGGCGCTGTTTGAATATATTGTGTGTTCGTTTATTATTATTTCAGGTAAAGTGCTACCCCTGTCCACAGTTAAAGTATATGTTGATTCTGTTAATGTATATTTGATTGCTCCTGCGGTTGCTCATAATAATGCTCGTTACCCCGTTACATCCAGGGTGAAATCTCTCAACTTTTATAGTTTTGTTCCATACTTCACAACATACATGCAGGTTCTTTAACTGACCAATGAGGAACTAAAACAGTCTTCATTTTTGAAACGAACTCGACATCCTTTAATAACTTATATTCCTTGTAGCATACATACTCGTTCGTCCCGATTAATCCTTATTTATTAACTTCCTCAATACATATTAATTCTATTTCAAGAGTATGCGTGCTCTTTTACAAACCATCTCCTGTCAGGAGGTAAACACTTCGTAGTAGGTTCCTACTGGAACTTAAAAGAAAACACAGCCAAAACACAGCGGTCACAAAGCTCAAGGTTTTTCTCCACCTTGGCCATACACATCACAACAATCTTCTACGTCATTCTTTTGGTGCGCCTCATTTTCAATATTCCAAATAGTGCCGCATTTATCAGCACTAACTCAAACTCAATAAATCTAACATGTGGTGTGCATGGGCAGACACCACATATTACCCCCCCCCCCTCCCCCTTTGCGCGCTACTGGAAACTGCAGGTTTCCAGGCCATCATTAACTATACTTAACTATAATGATAAAAAGGAAAATCAAATTCAAGCAATGAGTGAAATGATATCACAATGAGTGAAATGCAGTTAAAATATGTGGCAACAACTTGTGAGCAACATATTAATGCTACGAAAATATCGCTATATAATCTACCTATCAATTGATTATGAACAGAAATAATGTTTGTTGTCACTTCCTGTACCCAGGACAGTTACATAGTTCAATGTATTACTCTCGACAGAGTATCAGCGATTACATTATTATGTCCTTCTATATGGACGATATCAAAGTCATACGCTTGCAACCGCAATGCAAATCTCGTAAGTCTTGCACATGGTGATTTACAGGTCTGCAGATACGTTAATGATCTCTGATCTGTCATTATAGTGAAATGCGTACCTGCCACATACTTTTGAAGTTTATTCAAAGTCCATACTATACCCAACAGTTCTCTGTCGAAAATAGAGTATTTGGATTTGGCTTCCGACAGTTTCCTACTCAAGAAGTAGATCGGATGAAACTTGCCATCAAAACTTTGTCCCAAACACCCGCCTATTGCGTGGAACGAAGCATCTGTTACAACAGTAAATGATCTTTTTAAATCTGGCAGTTTTAATATCGGATACTGTGAAAAATGAGTCTTAATGTTTTGTAATGCCTGGTTACATTGTTCTGTCCAAACTACTTTGTTAGGCATACCTCTTTTAGTTAGATCAGATAAGACAGCAGTCAAAGACGAGAACCTTGGAATAAACTTATGGTAAAAATTCACCAATCCTAATAAACTCCGTACTTGCTTCTTTGTAGTTGGGATTGTAAGATCAAGTATGCGTTTTAAATTAGATTCATCAGGTTGCATTACATGTTTGCCAATTTTGTGTCCTAGAAATGAAATTTCATTGAATCCAATTTCTATTTTGAATGGACGGGCTGTGAGATTGTGTATTCTTAGTGTCTGTAGTAAAAATTGTATACCATTTACATGCTCTTACCATGTGTCATGAAACATGCAAATGTCATCTATATAAGATATTAGATCAGAACGGCTCCCAAATACTCGACGCATCATCCGTACAAAAGTTGCAGGCGCATTTTTGAGCCCAAAACACATGACATTGTATTGGAACAAACCCTTCGATGTTGCAAATGCCGTCAATGGTTTACATTCTTCGGTCAAAGGGATCTGCCAATACCCTTTTGACAAATCGAATTTGCTAAAGAAAGTAGCGGAAGCTAAATGAGGTAGTAAGTCCTCCAGCAAAGGCATTGGTTCAGAATCTGATATCGTGACTTTATTTAGTCGACGAAAATCAATGCATATACGAATGGATTTGTCTTTCTTCCGTAATGCTACCATCGGAAAACAAAATGGAGAATCTGATGGAGAGATTATCCCCATTTTCAACATATTGTCAACCTCGCTATCAACCTGCTCTCTGATATGCAAAGGAATTGCATACGGTCGTAACTTAATAGGAGTGGGATCCGATAATTTTATTTCGTGAGAAATAATGTTAGTTCGTCCAGGCAGATCAGACAATACATCTTCAAAAGATTTCAATAGAATGAGAATCTGATTCTTCTGATCTGAAGGTAAATCGTTACAAATGATTACATCCTTCCAAGTTTCAGAGGCTTGAATAGGTACCACAGGAAAATCAAGCGGTATATCCGCGAAACTAGTTGCTACTTCATCAACTAAAGCAATAGATGCTAGATGCGGAGATTGATTTGTGATAGATTCACAAATATGTTTGAGTGGAAGAGGTCTAGAAATGTAAGGTTGTAACATGTTAATGTGGAATGTTTTTCTTTTACCCCTAATGTCGATTATGTAATCCACGTCGGTTTTCTTACCCACAACTTTAAAAGGACCTTGCCACGTAACCAACAAATGATCACCTTTAAGTGGCAAGAGAACAAAAACGTCATCGTTAATCGATAATGATGTTAATCGTCTATCGCGATTAATACGCGACCGAGTCTTATATTTTGCTAATTCTGATGCTTCAGTCGCGATCTCACATGCGTCCACAATGCATTGGCGTAGATCTGTGACATATTGGTGACTAGATTTCGTAACCGTATTATCATCATTTGTTATCACCAAATCATGTAAGATAGACATTGGTCCTCTTGGATTAGCCCCGAAAACTAATTGAAATGGTGAGAATCCGGTTTGACGATTAGGAACTTCTCTATACGCAAAGAGAACCGCTGGTATCAGTCGGTCCCAATCATGGGGAAACATTGTTGTTACTTTGCCCAACATCTGCTGTAGTGCAGAATTCCAGCGTTCTACAACTCCGTTTGATTGCGGATTTAATCTGGCACTCAATGTATGACGGATGTGAAGCACATCACAAATTTCCGAGAACATACCTGAAGTGAATTGCGTGCCATGATCCGACAGAAGCTCTTCCGGAAATCCGATGCGTGAAAATATCGATAATAATGCATCAGTCACCGACATCGTTGTTATGGACTTAACAGGTATGGCTTCGGGCCATCTGGTGCATAGATCGATACAAGTTAAGATGAAGCGGAATCCTCTGGATGATAACACCGGAAGAGGCCCGATTATGTCGACAGCCATCTTATAAAAAGGACGCACAGAGATATCTGTGGTCTGTAGGGGTGCAAACTGATGCGCACCCTTACGTGCAACTCCCTGACAAACAGTGCATGATTTACAAAACGTTGCGACGTCCTTATGAACCCCTGGCCAAAAAAAAAATGTGCCATCAATCTATAAGCTGTGCGGGCAATCCCCATATGACCCGCAAAAGGAACATCATGTGCATTAGATAAAACTAGTGATCGAAATGACGTAGGTACTACTATTTGTCTGAGTACCGAAGAATAATTGTCTAAACAACGTATCAAAATATTGTCATGAAATTGATACCAATGTCTGACATTATTTGTATGTGTAATAGTTTTAGCCGTAGCTAAAGTGAATAAACGTCCCAAAGAAGAGTCATCTTCTTGTTGGTTAATGAATGCATTTTTATCTATGTAATGACTTGTTAGATGTTGTGTTAGAACAAATAAAGGGAATACAGAATGGTTTACAGTAGAAACAGGGGTGAAACAAGGCTGTATTATGTCACCACTACTTTTTGGAATAGCTATAGATTGGGTTTTGAGAAACTATACCCACAATGAACAATTAGGTATAAAATGGACAAATGGAAAATTCCTGGGGGACCTGGATTTCGCAGATGATTTAGCATTCTTAAGTTCAACACCCAGACAATCCCAAGAAGCAGTAAATAATTTGTGTCATCTCTCGGTTAAAATAGGTCTCCAAATAAATGCCTCTAAAACTAAAGCTATGAACTTTTCTAATGAGACCTTTGATATCATCTTGAACGGGGAAAAACTACAGAAAGTTGAAAGTTTCAATTATTTAGGCAGTAAAATGACTCAGGATGGTGACACAACAAGAGAAATTCATACTAGAATTGCTTTGGCAGCTAGCGCCTTCAATAGATTATCTAACATTTGGAAATTACGATCATTGAATATACATACCAAGCTTCGTCTGTTTAATTCAAATGTTATCTCAGTGTTAACATACGGCTGTGAGAGTTGGAAAATAACAAAATCATTGGAGAACAAGCTGAATACATTCGAGAACAAATGTCTTAGAAAACTCATGAACATCAGTTGGAAAGAATTCAAGACTAATCGACAAACAAGAGAAGACTCTAGGCAGAAATATGTCTCCGACTATATAAGGAAAAGACGATGGTCATATATCGGTCATGTCCTCATCTCATCTCATAATCGGAACCTCTTCTACCCCGTGAAACGAGGTGTAGAGGGGACCCAAGTGCACAAGGCCCATGGGCGGGACATGTAATCGAAGTGACTTGGCAAACAGGTGATTAGCCCATTGTGTCCGGACTTGCCCTCATGTGTACTCATATTCGCTATAAAACCTCCGAACCATCGAGACGTCATTCCAGCTAAAATGGACAGAGCCCCACATACCCGAAGGTTTCGAGGGATGTCCTTCCTCATCTGCACAAAGGCATTTATAGAGGAACTCTCAGGACCCGTAGGTCTGAGGAAAGGAGCAAAATCTGTGACAGGCACAGCAGTCTTTGGTACTGGGAGGTCCCCACTCATAGTGGTGCACCACACACAGTCAGTAAAGACATGTCCTACGAATGCAAAACAACAGAATACCACTACAGGCGCTCACTTGGGTTCCTGAGGGTAAGAGGAAAAAAGGAAGACCAAAAGAAACACTCAGAAGAACAATAATAAGAGAAGGAAGAACGTTGGGCCTAAATAATGTGCAAGAGATAAGAGGAGTGGCGTCACAACGAACAACCTGGAGAGCACTGGTTTCTGTCTTATGCGCCGTGTTTGGTGCTTAAAGAATTTATTATTATTATAATGACTTGTTGTCACGTGTGGGATATTATTGCTATCATTTAGTTCATTTGCTTCTGCAACCAGCTGTGCTCTAGTAGTCACAGCATTGGATAACGAAAGATATTCTCTTTCCCATGCAGAAATTTCATCAGTAGAACATTCTTTTATACCCTTTATGTTTCCCAAAATCAAATCACAGCAAGGTTGGTTGAGAACACATACACGAACTTTCCCAGTAAAGAATGGCGTGGTAATTGTTACGTCGGCCATGGGATATACCTCTACCGTGCCTCCGAAAGTTATGCATTTAACAGACGTTCCAGTGAAACACGACGGAGGGATTAACGACCTTCTTATCCCGAACGTTGTGCAACCCGTGTCCCTCAAAATTTTAATTGGAGTGTTAAACAAAAACCCATTATGTATAGTGAGAGTACCAACACCGTCATAAGATGACAAAACTGGTAAGACATGTCCATATTTAAGCCGTGGTGTAGCTCCAGGCTGAAATAACATCTTACATTCTGTACAATTATTAGAATTTTCTAAATCAACGTTACACGCATTGGCGTGATTATTGGTTGAATGAATGTCATTACTGACATTTCTATTTACCGTCTGACAAGCATTGGCTTGTGAGCATGCTCTATTATGACTTCTAACGAAGTGAGATCTTCTGCGATCTGAAAAATTGTCTGAATGAGAATGTGCATTGTTGTCCCTGTCATAATGGCCACCCCGCGGTGACAGATTATGATTGTCAGTATATTTGTTGTGTGAATACTGGTTATTTCGATACCATTGGTTATTATTATAATTGTTGAAATTATGCCTGTCTCTACCCGTGAAGGTGAGCGATTATAGTAAAAATTATATTTACCCCTATAGGATGTGTGATTATTTTCTCTATGATTATATCGTCTATCCAAACTACGAGTGCGCGATCTCCCGTGCGTCGCAGCACACGCATTAGATGAGTCCAATACTTTTGCTCTGCTCAATGACAAGTTTGGATGAGCAACGGAAAATTGTTGACCTAATTTTTCCATTTCCTCGATACTAGTCGGGTTACGTTCTTGTAAGAATGATACAATATCCTGGTTTACCGAAGAAACAATTTTATCTCTTAATAAGAGATCACATAATCCTTCAAAAGTTTTAGGTACAGAAGCCTGTTCAACCCATCTTTGGAGACATAGTTTTACGGAGGAAACAAAATCCTCAAAATTTTTACCCTCTACCGGCAACATGGATCGAAATTTTTGTCTATAGCCTTCCTGATCCAGACCATATCTGTGTATGAATGCTGCCTTTACGACCTGAAAATCATGTCTTTTATCTTGGTCTATACCCAGATAGACCCCAACTGCAGCACCTGTGAGGAGACCCGAAAAAACGCCCGACCATGAATCTTTATCAATATTTAAGCAAGAGACTCTTTCCTGAAATCTTAATAAATAAAAACTTATATCGTCGTGAGGGGGAGAAAAAGGTGGTAGTCTTAAATTAAAGTTTGGGGTTGTGATTGCCTTCTTCGATGAACCCTTACTATCTAAATCATGGGAAACATGATGTTGTTGAAAACGAAGTTTCTCAACCTCAAAAGCTTTCTCCCTTTCAAATTTTGCCTCCTCGGCAGCAATTTCAGCTAAACGAATTGCCTTTTCATGTTCCATTTTCTCTCGTTCCGCAGCGATTTCTGCTACACGAATTCTTTCTTCCTTATTTGCTTTTTCTTGCACCATAGCAAATTCCCTTTCTTCTCTTTCTCTTTTCTCATTTCTTTCTATTTCTTCTCTTTCTCTTTTCTCATTTCTTTCTCTTTCTTCTTTTTCTCTATTATCATTTCTTTCTCTTTCTTCTTTTGCCTCTGCTCTTTCATATGCAGTCAACGCAAAATTTTTTTTAATATCACCTTCCATGCTCAGAGCTTTGCCCTGTTTAATAAAATAGTCAAGAGTCGCCATAGTATACCACAAAGTATAACTTTTCTAAACAATAAATCAATATCTATGTTATCCTCTGCCTTACTTAGTCCATCACACTATGGAATAGTGTGTCTGATTGGTGTAGTCACAATGTGAATATATATATATATAACTATATCACCTGCACAACTCACTTAGACGCTTATTAATATAATAATTAGCGTTTGTGATCCTGCTTCTTGTTATCGACAAGAATCGTAGGATATATCACAAACAATATTATAGAATTATAGTTAATCAATAAATAATGAATCATATGTATGCTGCAAAGGAAAATTATCACATGACATGAATAACGACAGACATGGATGGAAATAAAATAAGGAAACGACAAAATTGTAAATAGTCGAAAATTCTAAGACAAAAGAAAATTAAAATTTCCACCAGTAATAAACGAGATGACCAATACATTTACAATTAATGTAAATCTTATAAAAGATAGCCAGGAAAGACCCACGACAGATTAAATTTCCAAACAAAATTGAAATTTAAAAAAATACGACGAATCACAGCACAGCTAACACCCATGAAAGCCTTAATTTCAAACAGAGCGGTAATCACGACAACACTAAATGCTGAATCCCTGAAAGAAATTAATGCAATCAACCTATAGAAATACGACACTGTAACGTAAAATGTCTCCTAAACAGTCGCCCGCAAGAGACAAAGAAAAGAAACATATAACATAAAAGAAGCGAGATTTGCCCAACAATGATAGGACCAACAACCATGACGTTACATAACATTACTTATCTGAATCGACCATGAGCATCCATTCTTCGCTGTAACTCCAATGCATCGTTCCACGCAATATTAAATTGAAATCCAAAGTGGATAATGTAGTAATCTTATAATGTAGTAATCAGCAACTATGATGACGTAATCTGAAGACGTTCTCGTAACACGTTCACTGAGTATTCAGTTCAATAGCAATCTTGACAATGAATTCAACGTCGAAAATGTCTGACCTTCACTCGTGTGAGACACATTGTAGAGATAGTGTCAATATTTAATGATAGAGACGAAATGTTAATTTCTAACCAGTGACCGAATAAACTGATGAGGTGACCTTGTCAATGTCCTAACGGTTTGATGTAGTACTTCCGAGTCCACTTGTTCAGCGAAAAGACCTCCTCGTAAAATCCCAGATTCATATTTCTCATGTGAAGATATTCGTCAGATTGATATAGCATCCCTCTCATGGTAAATAAGCGTGAACGATTTCGTCATGGATATAATGTTTTTTCTGATCCTCAAATAAGGTACCAGGTCTGGGCATGACCTAGTATACGAATATTGTAAATTTCATGTCTGCACAGAATTGCATTCCAACAGCTGTCTCTGCATAAAAAGTTACTTGCTGAATTAAATAATGTGACAGCGACTGATTGATCAAACTTCTCGATATTGTCCCACCATAGGACTCTGTCTGCAAATGGCATGAGCAACCTTCATATGTCCTTCAAATCCACCGGACGACGCCCCCCCCCATATCTGTGGTGGGGCGCTGTTTGAATATATTGTGTGTTCGTTTATTATTATTTCAGGTAAAGTGCTACCCCTGTCCACAGTTAAAGTATATGTTGATTCTGTTAATGTATATTTGATTGCTCCTGCGGTTGCTCATAATAATGCTCGTTACCCCGTTACATCCAGGGTGAAATCTCTCAACTTTTATAGTTTTGTTCCATACTGTCGTGAATTATTCTAATCCCCATATATAAATTAAAACGTAAATGCAAAGCCTAACAAATAAATTTAATAAAAGGAAAGAAGAATGGTAAAGAACAGTGCTGTCACAATGACTGTACGCAAAATCCCCCTGTGTTCTCCTTCGTCTGCAAATTGTAACGCTTTCACGTTGATAGTAAAAGCCTACTGTATTATTACCCGCTTTCTTCAATGAAACGTGTACTGTATTTCTTGGAAAAACCTTGAGATACGCAAGCTGATCAATGACCTAAATTTAATATTTCATTCATTCCATTTTATACACGGCGTAACTAAAAGACAGATGGACTAAAGGATAGAGAGAAGGGAGAGGCAGAAAGCAAGGACACATGCAACACTAAACACGCGTCGCGCGATACACAATTGCTGCCATCACGCGTGTAAGGCCACAAGCACTGGCTTTTTTTCAAATCGTCAGTGATAAAAACCCTACCCATACCAGAGTTAGGTTTTAAAAATCCTGTAAAACGCTTATTGGGAATTATGACATTATACCGGTTTACGTTTGAAAACATGACAGTACCCAGACACCCTCAAGTTTGGAAGTGAGAAGGTAGTAACAGCACGACTATCCTAGAAGAAAATGCATATGGGCTCCATTAAATTCGTATATTTGGGTTCCTTAGGGTTTGCTGACAAAGAATATGTAAAACGTTACGCAAATAGTCTAGGAATTACCAAGTTATGGCCAAAATAAAATAGTGGGGGTGCCTGACAGCATGAAATCATTTCTGCTCATAAAATTTTTTTATAACGTGTTTGAAAAAAACATTACGTTACGGAAATAGCCTACCATGTTAACTCCTATTTGATTGGAGCGCAACAAATGTAAGACTAAACACGATTGGTCGGGCTATAAATACTATCTTGTGTTGTCAGGGGAAACGTGAAAAGGAGTATTTTTTTTTTGAAAAGATGTGTAGACATGGTTTGATTGGGTAGAGCTGCGAATATACTCAATTCAGAGCGTCTGTTCCTTGCCACATCTTGTAATAAACCTACTAAGAAGCAGTGCGTTGAGCACCAGTGTATATTTTTTTATAAAATAAAGCCTGGGACATCGGCAGATCGGAGTTGTGCTATATTCATTGCCAGTCAACGAAACTGTTTATTATTTCCATGAATTGTGGTAAGCTTGAAATATTCAATATCTTTTAATGAAAATTGAATGTAAATTGATAATTTATGTCTGTATATATGTGTAGTTCAGTAGCGAACATGATGTAAAGCCTATAGTGCTCCAGCCTGAACAGAAGGTGTCGGAGGAAAGTAAAACTGCATGGAATGGCCAAACAGTACACTGACACCTAGATTATTGACTAGAAAGAAATAATGCTGGAATTGCAGAGGCGTAGTAACCATTAGGGAGGGAAATACTGGTATAAAGTATTTCAGATGAAGCTGACAGTTGGCCTAACGCTCTGAACTCAATGTTTGTGATGTATTGTGCTCAGTGTAGAAATAGAGTATAAATTAGTTCTGACGTAGAAGGTACAACCTTCTTGTTTCAGGGACCGTGGTCTTAAAGTTATTGAGCAGCACCTGGTCAGAGCTTTGCTGAAGCCAGAGGTGGACAGCATACTCCTTGGTCCATATAGCAACCAGTGGGGTGGCTCCAGAACTCATTAAAGTAATCGAGCAGAGGAGTCTTTTACTGCAGTCATCACGAAAGATAAGAGAGTGTGGCCATGGAGCTCAACATTATGTACCCCCATCTTAAAATGACATTGTAAAATAAAATAATTAAGAGGGGAATTTAATTGTTTTAATACCAGGAACTGAGAACATCTCCAATACTAGTTCCAATAGAAACAAACTATTGAAGTCATGATGACAAATACCAACAGAGCTTGAACAAAACAAAACCAGTATTACCTCATATTACTACTACACAACTGACACACATAGGATACTATTAATAATATATGTCACTACAAGATTCATATTAATAAATTCTGTACATATAACTGTAATTAAAATTGATTGTGATTCCTGGTTCCCTTTGTATTTGAATCAGGACACATATACATTCATGACAGCACTGAATACATATTGTTATTTGAAAAGTTATCAGTGACTCCTTTAAGATATCCTCGTAGAGTGTTTTATGTATGTGAGTGTCACAGTGTTGTCAAGTGTGGTGGAATAAATTAAATTGTTTATCTGTCTGTTGTTGTTATGACTTACACTTCATCATACACATACCCTAGACATATAACGTAGTCATCACACTATTCCAGAATAATTCTGACTGAGGTATACATATGTGGCAGCAAGTAAGGTTATCTATAATACACTACTCTTATTAGATATAGATACCTTCACAGCTGATCTCAGTCAGTACACTAAGTCCCCTATAAATATTTATAACATCCCACTTCACCACATATATTGGGGTCTCGCTCTCGGGATTTTGAATCTTTCCCTATTACAAATATTGGGGGTAATTCACTTCAGGGAATAATAAGAATTAAAAGGTATCCTTGGGTGAAAATAAATAAGGTTGAGCTCACAGTGCCTGTGTTGTCCTGAGTTAATTAGTCATAGATAAAATTGTTTAGTTACATATTTTAGACATTTATCTGTTAGACAATGGCCGACCTGGCAAAATTTCGATCTGCTGCTGTACAGACTGCGAAAGAGTTAGGAATGGACGGGCAAATTATGATTTCTTATGTCACTGCTGAATGTGACAAATATATTGAACGGGAAGAAAGAAGATTAGAAAAAGAGGCCGAAAGAAAATTAGAGGCTGAGACTAAGAGGTTGCAGATTGAGGCTGAGGCTAAGAGGTTGCAGATTGAGGCTGACAAAGAGGCTAAGAAATTGGAGGCAGAAAGAGAAGACAAAAGATTGGCTGCAGAAAGAGAAGAGAAGAAATTAGCTGCAGAGAGGGAAGCAGAAAAGGAGAAGAAGAGATTACAAAGGGAACATGAGTTACGACTAAGGGAGTTTGAGTTTCAAGGCCATGCTCCTGAAAATGGTGCCAGTCCCTTTGCCTCTGATGCCACTGCTAGCCAGGGAGCCTCAACCTCAGCTATGAATTTTCATTTAGATCATTTTGTTGAGAAAGACGATGATATAGAGAGCTATCTAAATAGGTATGAACTATTAGCTACCACATATGGGTTAGAGAGAGAAAGGTGGAGCTTAAAGTTATCTCAGGGACTTCGTGGGGCAGCTTATGAAGTTTTTGCAAAAATGAGCAGAAGTGATCAGGAAAATTATGACATGCTAAAGCAGGCTCTTTTGTTAAGATATGAAAAGAATGCAGAATTTTATAGGAAAAAATTTAGGAATGCTAAACTACTGTCAGGTGAAACCTATCACCAGTTCTCTGCACGAATAGAGACATACTTGGAGAAATGGACTTCTCTGGGGAAAACCCAAGATCTTAAGGAAATGGTCCTTATAGAGCAATTAAGAGAGTCCATGGCTCCAGACCTGAGAAACTTTCTCATGGAACAAGGTGCAGAGAGGCTGGGTGAGTTGCTAAATGTTGCTGAAAGGTATCAAGCAGCTCAAGCAGAGGTAACAGGTAATAAAAAGAAACAGTGGATAACTTTAGGGCACCACAGAACTTTAATAAATTTGATCCTAGGGATCAAAACAAAGGTAAGCACCAGTTTGATAGGCCACGGTATGAAAATAAAAATAAAACCCCACAATTCGATGAAAGGAAATATGATGAAAGAAAATCTTTCAACCAAGGAAAAAGGTGGTGTAAAAATTGTAAGATGAACAATCATGACACTGACTATTGCAGAAGGAAACCTGTGTATATGGCCACCCTTCAGGTCAGGTCGACCTCAAGACAGGAGGAGGATATTATGTTGGATACCACTCCAGAAGAGATGAGGAAGGCACAGGCTGGGGATAAAACACTCAAGCCTTGTTTCAGAAAATTGTCAACTTGTCATACAACTCCAGGCAAGGGAGATTTTTTACATGAAAAACAAGTTGATGTATAGGAAGACTGGAGCTAGATCCAAAGGTCAGGGACAGCTGGTACTTCCTAAAAGATATAGGGCAGACTTAATAAGGAGCCTACATGTGAAACCAGATGGGGACCATGAGAAGATAGGTACCATCATTCAAAAGGTGGCTCACAATTATTATTGGCCCAAAGCAAGATGGGACATTGAGAATTTTGTAGAAAGGTGTAGCATAGCACATGAGGGAACACCCACAAGTGGGAACATTGATCAGGACCTGGACACGCCACGGGGCAAAATTAGGCCTGATAATAAAAAGAAAATAGATTTGATAAAGTGGACCAAATGGAATGGGAAGCCCCTTTTCACGGACAAGCTTCACTTAACTGTTTTACAATGGCCACTATGCGGAGAGTGCAAAAAGATGTCTTACCCCAGGATAAGCCGAAAATCCCTCAATCGGACTTAAACAAACTGGAGGAAGAGGATGTAGAGAGGAAATCTCTCCTCAAGAATTTTAAGTGGGGAGAAAGCCCCAAAAGAAAAATTGGTAGCGGTCGTTTTATGCATGATAATTCTGGGAAGAAAAATCATCACTATAGAGCTTCGAGTGGAAGAGACCATACCGGTGCATGGACAAATAGGTCCACAAAATTAAAGGTCCACTCGAAGCTTTGTTAAGAACGTGGACTGATGAAAAGGCAGAGGAAAACATTACATCTTCATACCAATATGTGAATGAGCTGACCACTCGTTTAAAAACTGGCTGGAAACTTGCCAATGAAAATTTGAAACAAGCCAGGAAGAAACATGCTGCCTATTATAACAGGAAGGCGAAAGACAGAGATTTGGCTGTGGGAGAGAAGGTACTGCTTCTTCTCCCCGGGAGTCAGAATAAGTTACAGATTGGATGGCAAGGTCCATATACAGTTTTAGAGAAGGTGTCTAGAACAAATTATAAGATAGATAAGAAGGGGAAAGAAAAAATCTATCATGTGAATCTCCTGAAGAAATATTTGGAAAGAGAACATCAGGAAGAGACACACTTGTTGACCTTGTCCATCGCCATGGAGATGAAAAAGGAACCACTTTCATCATTTGAATATCCATTACACCCCTGTGAGACAGCAGCACAGGTGAAAATCAGTACACATTTAACGAAAACTCAGAAAGAGAGAGTGCAACAGGTTCTAAATAATCATGCAGAGGTGTTAACAGACCGACCAGGGCATACAAACCTATTGGAATATGATATGAAACTGATAGACCCCACACCTGTCTGTATGAAACCATATTCGATTCCGTTTGCTAAGGAGAAAGCTTTGAAGGAAGAGATAGACTATCTGTTGAAGGAAGGAATTATTTCACACAGTGAATCTTCGTATAGTTCCGGTGTTGTACTCTTAAGGAAGCCCTCTGGAGAACATAGACTCTGTATAGATTACAGGAGACTGAATGCTATTACAGAAGGACAGGTGGATCCATTGCCGGATACAAATCAGCTGTTTGCCAGATTAAATAAAGCTAAATATTTCTCAAAGTGGATCTGAGTAAAGGATACTATCAGATTCCAGTAAAGCCTGAGGTTAGACCATACCTAGCTTTTAGTACCTCAGAAGGACACTATGAGTTTAATAGATTGCCATTTGGATTGAAGAATGCGCCTAGTGTCTTCTCTAGAATGATGAGAAAAATATTGGACCCTCTGAATAATCCATATATAACAAATTTCATGGATGATATCCTTATAGCAACAGAAACATTTGAGGAACACATTGACTCTCTGAATATGCTGTTTAATCGACTTAGGGAAGCAAATTTAACAGCCCGACCAACCAAATGTTGCGTTGGATGTAAAGAATTGGAATTTTTGGGACACACAGTTTATCAGGGAAACATGACCCCTGACCCAAAGAATTTAGAGAAACTAAAGAAAGCCCCGAGACCACAAACCAAGAAGGACGTGAGATCCTTTGTCTCATTATGTGGTTTCTACCAGAAGTATATCAAAAACTTTAATTCCATATGTGCACCGTTAACTGATTTGACACGTAAAGGACATCCAGATCGCATTACATGGACACCACAATGTGAAATGGCTTACCAAGAATTGAAGGAAAAGCTCACAAGTAAACCTATTTTGAAATTACCTGACTTAAGTCAAGAATTCATAGTAAGGACGGATGCCAGTAATATTGGGTTAGGTGCAACTCTACTACAGAAATCAGATGCATTGGATGGGGAATTAAGCCCAGTGGCATATGCTAGCAGAAAGTTGAATAAAGCTGAAATCAACTACTCAACTAGCGAAAAAGAATGCCTTGCAGTAATATGGGCAATAAAGAAATTCAATATTTATCTGTATGGGAAGGCATTTAAGTTGCAAACGGATCACAAACCTTTATCGTTTCTAGCCCAGGCTAGGCATGAGAACTCTAGGTTACTCCGATGGTCCTTACTTTTGGCTCCATATAATTTTAGCATTGAGTATATATCTGGAAAAACAAATTTGGGAGCGGATTTTTTAAGCCGCCATCCGTGTGATGAGAATCACCGTAAACCCCAGAAATAATAATAAATTTCTCTATGTGTATATAGAATAAAAGACTGACATATAATGTCTGTTTTAAGAGGGGAGATGTCGTGAATTATTCTAATCCCCATATATAAATTAAAACGTAAATGCAAAGCCTAACAAATAAATTTAATAAAAGGAAAGAAGAATGGTAAAGAACAGTGCTGTCACAATGACTGTACGCAAAATCCCCCTGTGTTCTCCTTCGTCTGCAAAATTGTAACGCTTTCACGTTGATAGTAAAAGCCTACTGTATTATTACCCGCTTTCTTCAATGAAACGTGTACTGTATTTCTTGGAAAAACCTTGAGATACGCAAGCTGATCAATGACCTAAATTTAATATTTCATTCATTCCATTTTATACACGGCGTAACTAAAAGACAGATGGACTAAAGGATAGAGAGAAGGGAGAGGCAGAAAGCAAGGACACATGCAACACTAAACACGCGTCGCGCGATACACAATTGCTGCCATCACGCGTGTAAGGCCACAAGCACTGGCTTTTTTTCAAATCGTCAGTGATAAAAACCCTACCCATACCAGAGTTAGGTTTTAAAAATCCTGAAAAACGCTTATTGGGAATTATGACATTATACCGGTTTACGTTTGAAAACATGACAGTACCCAGACACCCTCAAGTTTGGAAGTGAGAAGGTAGTAACAGCACGACTATCCTAGAAGAAAATGCATATGGGCTCCATTAAATTCGTATATTTGGGTTCCTTAGGGTTTGCTGACAAAGAATATGTAAAACGTTACGCAAATAGTCTAGGAATTACCAAGTTATGGCCAAAATAAAATAGTGGGGGTGCCTGACAGCATGAAATCATTTCTGCTCATAAAATTTTTTTATAACGTGTTTGAAAAAACATTACGTTACGGAAATAGCCTACCATGTTAACTCCTATTTGATTGGAGCGCAACAAATGTAAGACTAAACACGATTGGTCGGGCTATAAATACTATCTTGTGTTGTCAGGGGAAACGTGAAAAGGAGTATTTTTTTTTGAAAAGATGTGTAGACATGGTTTGATTGGGTAGAGCTGCGAATATACTCAATTCAGAGCGTCTGTTCCTTGCCACATCTTGTAATAAACCTACTAAGAAGCAGTGCGTTGAGCACCAGTGTATATTTTTTATAAAATAAAGCCTGGGACATCGGCAGATCGGAGTTGTGCTATATTCATTGCCAGTCAACGAAACTGTTTATTATTTCCATGAATTGTGGTAAGCTTGAAATATTCAATATCTTTTAATGAAAATTGAATGTAAATTGATAATTTATGTCTGTATATATGTGTAGTTCAGTAGCGAACATGATGTAAAGCCTATAGTGCTCCAGCCTGAACAGAAGGTGTCGGAGGAAAGTAAAACTGCATGGAATGGCCAAACAGTACACTGACACCTAGATTATTGACTAGAAAGAAATAATGCTGGAATTGCAGAGGCGTAGTAACCATTAGGGAGGGAAATACTGGTATAAAGTATTTCAGATGAAGCTGACAGTTGGCCTAACGCTCTGAACTCAATGTTTGTGATGTATTGTGCTCAGTGTAGAAATAGAGTATAAATTAGTTCTGACGTAGAAGGTACAACCTTCTTGTTTCAGGGACCGTGGTCTTAAAGTTATTGAGCAGCACCTGGTCAGAGCTTTGCTGAAGCCAGAGGTGGACAGCATACTCCTTGGTCCATATAGCAACCAGTGGGGTGGCTCCAGAACTCATTAAAGTAATCGAGCAGAGGAGTCTTTTACTGCAGTCATCACGAAAGATAAGAGAGTGTGGCCATGGAGCTCAACATTATGTACCCCCATCTTAAAATGACATTGTAAAATAAAATTAAGAGGGGAATTTAATTGTTTTAATACCAGGAACATCTCCAATACTAGTTCCAATAGAAACAAACTATTGAAGTCATGATGACAAATACCAACAGAGCTTGAACAAAACAAAACCAGTATTACCTCATATTACTACTATACAACTGACACACATAGGATACTATTAATAATATATGTCACTACAAGATTCATATTAATAAATTCTGTACATATAACTTGTAATTAAAATTGATTGTGATTCCTGGTTCCCTTTGTATTTGAATCAGGACACATATACATTCATGACAGCACTGAATACATATTGTTATTTGAAAAGTTATCAGTGACTCCTTTAAGATATCCTCGTAGAGTGTTTTATGTATGTGAGTGTCACAGTGTTGTCAAGTGTGGTGGAATAAATTAAATTGTTTATCTGTCTGTTGTTGTTATGACTTACACTTCATCATACACATACCCTAGACAAATAACGTAGTCATCACACTATTCCAGAATAATTCTGACTGAGGTATACATATGTGGCAGCAAGTAAGGTTATCTATAATACACTACTCTTATTAGATATAGATACCTTCACAGCTGATCTCAGTCAGTACACTAAGTCCCCTATAAATATTTATAACATCCCACTTCACCACACATACTTCACAACATACATGCAGGTTCTTTAACTGACCAATGAGGAACTAAAACAGTCTTCCTTTTTGAAACGAACTCGACATCCGTTAATAACTTATATTCCTTGTAGCATACATACTCGTTCGTCCCGATTAATCCTTATTTATTAACTTCCTCAATACATATTAATTCTTTTTCAAGAGTATTCGTGCTCTTTTACAAACCATCTCCTGTCAGAAGGTAAACACTTCGTAGTAGGTTCCTACTGGAACTTAAAAGAAAACACAGCCAAAACACAGCGGTCACAAAGCTCAAGGTTTTTCTCCACCTTGGCCATACACATCACAACAATCTTCTACGTCATTCTTTTGGTGCGCCTCATTTTCAATATTCCAAATAGTGCCGCATTTATCAGCACTAACTCAAACTCAATAAATCTAACATGTGGTGTGCATGGGCAGACACCACAATGATGAAGTTGCGAGCCTCATACGTAACTGTACATCAATAAGTAATTCATACATGTCAAATGCAAATACAAACTAATACAATGTACACGTTATAATTCAACCCAATAAATTTGGGTGAGTATGGCCAGAATTTGTTGCACAAGATTGCCGTAGTAACTACCGCAACTGTTTAAGATGCAGTCATTCCTCTGTGAGTAAGGTTCTTAACTGTTTACACTTGAGGAAGGTTCCTTGGACTTGGGGCGCTATATATTAACTGCGTGTCACGGGATACCTACCCTGTTTTACAGTGATGGTCCAACAATGGCCCAAAACCTAGAATATCTAATGATGGTTTTCAAAGAAGCTCAGCAGCCCTAGTTAAACAACAACAACAATGTTCATAAATTTATATTTTTCGTCAAAGGTATGACAAATTACTAGATGATCATATATATCGCAATTGTTGGTGCTCTCCATCAGTTGTTAATCTCTTCCCATGCCATAGTATCAAGCTATCGAATATTTTTTTTGGTCTCTGTCTTCTTCTAGTTCAGTGCTGCTTAATCTTTTAGAAGTGCCACTTAATCTTTTAGAAGTGCCACTTAATCTTTTAGAAGTGCCACTTAATCTTTTAGAAGTGCCACTTTATCTTTTAGAAGTACCACTTAATCTTTTAGAAGTGCTGCTTAATCTTTTAGAAGTGCCACTTAATCTTTTAGAAGTGCTGCTTAATCTTTTAGAAGTTCCACTTAATCTTTTAGAAGTGGCACTTAATTACCTGTAGATTTGAATGTCCTTTATTATTATTATTATTATTTTATTTATTAATATTAATTATTATCTGTTGCTGTCCAGTTCTACTGTCTTCGCGTGCAGTTTAAGAAAGTGTTTCGCGACGACCTAAGGCCCTGTGTTTATAGTACTCTGTTAACAGGTCGGCCTTATGGCAAGGCGACAGGAGCGACCGCCCTGGGAGCCAAGTTCAAAGGGGGCGCAGAAGCGAGATAGGAAATTTTGTGTGGGGGGAACGGTTTTGACTTTAAATTTAAACATTTTCTCTAGAGCATACTCAACAAAATTTGAAATTTAAAATTAGTTTTAGGAATTATGCTGATTCTATGAGGGAAGTGCTTTCCTTTTAAATCTGCTGATGAGAACATTGGCTGAAAACAGACAAAGACTAGAGGACTGCTTTGAGCAGGGAATACTCTAAAGCCGGCACCGCCTCTGTAAAAAAAACACACAAACTTGTTTTTTATTTATTTTTTATGTTTGCGGTTTCCTAAAGAATGCTCAACGTGCTTATCTTACAAGTAAGACTTTATCCACGTCATATATTTTTAGACTTCAGAGCTTGAATGGTTTGTTCAAATTGCCACCACTTAAAAGATGCATGACGAAGAAGGAAAAATAATACTCGAAAAACAACGGAAAAGTACAATAAACATACTTTCCATCAAAACATATAACGTTGTCAGTTTTGCCCTTACTTGCGTAGCGACAAAAACTTCCAGCAACCGGACATCGCCATTCATCAAACGGAGACAAGAAGACAGGTAGTCATCTTGTCCAAGGCAACGTACTCTCGGAATAAAAAGGTTTCTACAGCGCCCTTAGAGCGTTATTTAGAGATTACAATCCTTCAAGGGTTTACCTGCGAGATAGTTAACTAAGAACAAGGACAACGTAGGACATACAGTAGGTGACACTTCACGGTGATAGTCTGAGCTTTGTGCGTAGTTACAGGTTTTTTTGAGTATTTTTTTTTTTTTATGCATAGTTACAAATTCCTTGCGTATGGTTATATGTTTCATGTGCTTTAATTTTGTTGTGCTTCACGCATTTTACAAATTGTATTTAAGATCAAAATCACATTGTGATAAGATAAAAATTGCATTGTACATTTGAGGCGTTTCAGATCTTCGACGCTCAAAACCTCTGTTTACCAGTCATCGTCGATAGCTGAAACCTTGCATGCAGTTCTCATTTGTTTGCTATTTTGTACATTACATCAAATTTTGACCGGCATTCGCCCTGCCGATTTATATAATAACTACAACAATGCAAAATAAAATGGAAATAACTCCATTAAAGTAAGGGTTTTAAAGCGTGGAAAATCATGAACTGGAATATCGATTGTATTTTGTATTTGAAGCGGCAGGGATCGGGTGTTATTGGTGATGTGCCGAGTAATACAGCTAGGTCAGCTATTCTTTTGTTTTAAACAGTTTTTTTTTAATGACTAGCTTTCTAGTGAGGTAAAGGCGGTGGCACTTGTAAAAGATTAAGCAGCACTTCTAAAAGATTAAGTGCCACTTCTAAAAGATTAAGTGGCACTTTTAAAAGATTAAGTGGCACTTCTAAAAGATTAAGCAGCACTTCTAAAAGATTAAGTGGCACTTCTAAAAGATTAAGCAGCACTTCTAAAAGATTAAGTGGCACTACTAAAAGATTAAGCAGCACTTCTAAAAGAATAAGTGGCACATCTAAAAGATTAAGTGGCACTTCTAAAAGATTAAGCAGCACTTGTAAAAGATTAAGTGGTACTTCTAAAAGATTAAGTGGCACTTCTAAAAGATTAAGTGGCACTTCTAAAAGATTAAGCAGCACTGAACTAGAAGAAGACAGAGACCCAAAAAAAAAAAAATTCGATAGCTTGATACTATGGCATGAGAAGAAATTAACAACTGATGGAGAGCACCAACAATTGCGATATGCGGATTGACATGATCATCTAGTAATTTGTCATACCTTTGACGAAAAATATAAATTTATGAACATTGTTGTTGTTGTTTAACTAGGGCTGCTGAGCTTCTCACTCTTTTGCAGCCAATACCAAGTTAAAGACTCCTTGGTATTATCTTCACTGTAGATCTGGGCTTATTCTGTGGAATTTCTGCGATTCCAAAACATGTTTAGTTGAAGTCGTGAGCTCCAGTTTCTCCATCTTGGAGTGCATTTAAAGGATCATCACATCTGGGTCCAAACTAGGAGGAAGAAGTTCGTGGCATACTGTGCATTCCTCGGCATCCAAGAGGGCACTCCAGATGTGCAGAGTTAAAATGTTGTGCTCTGGTTCTGGGCTGTCCGAAGGAATTGTCACGCCCTACACAGAGTCACTTCTCAGCTCCCCCTTGCCTATCATGGGTCACTAGTGAGATCCTCCTCCATGCAGCCAACTATGCATACGCCAGAGTTAAGTCTGGGGCTCTAGTGACTCACAATGTTGGGTCTTCAACATGTTTCACCACAGGGGGAATCCCTGGAAGTGTGTGGATGATTTCAAGAGGCAATGAGGGTATAAATAGCCTCACAGACAGAGGGTTCACTTCCATGTACATATATTGTAGCATTGTGCATAGCTGGTGGTCATATAAGGATGACTCCAGATATGCCTCCATGCATAACATTCGATATGGGAACGATATGACGAATTACTGACGAATGGTAACTGGCCATCCACTTTTATTCTGTGCGGTAGAATGTAAAAGACATTTATTTCTTGTGTTTAGTGCATTTGGTAACTATATGAAAAGTGCATCCCAGAACGTGATTTTCCTTCAATTGACTTTAACGCATAATTTAATATTAATTTTCACAGCCACGATCACCTCCATGATCACCTCCATGATCACCTCCACGATCACCTCCATTGAGTGAGACTCATCTTTGAATAAAATATGCTTTTGGTTTGATTTTCGTTTTAAGGACTGTCTTCATTGCACACGGACAACTCCATAAGTGCTCCAATCTCCTCCCTTAGATCAGACAAGAAGGATCTCAGTACATTGCTAGAATTGTAGCACTAGTGAGGATCCCAATATGTGTTCTTCCTCCTGGCCAGGTTCCATTCTAGTCCTCGGTCCTTCAGAGATTGTCTAATGTCGTCTTTCCAGCGGACTCTGGGTCGTCCTGGAGGTCTGGATCCCTGGCTCTTACCCTCCCATACCTGCAATGGCAGCCTTTTTTTCTCCCATTCTGCAGACATGGCCAAACCATCATAGTTGGGACTGTTCTACTTGGGTCTGCATGGGTTGGGTTTTTAGGCCTTGACGTATCGTCTGGTTGCGGACCATGTCTCTTCTTGTTACTTCAACAAAATGTCTCAGATACCTCATTTCTACGGTTCGGATCAGACATTTGTGGCTTGTAGTCACAACCCATAGCTCGCATCCATACGTCAAGACTGGGATATAGGTGGAGCGGTATACAGCCATCTTTGCCTTCTTGCAAACTTCTCTATTGCTGAGGAATCCTCAATTTATGGCCTGAAAATATTTTCCCAGCTGCTGCTCTTCGGGTAGTCAAATCTTCTTTGATGCCTCCCTTCCAGTCAATGACAGCTCCAAAGTATTTAAAGTGGTTTACCTGCTCCAGGACCTGTTCTCCCAGCTTAATCTGATGCCTTCTTTTTTCTCGTGATATCACCATGGTTTTTGTTTTGGAGCTGCTTATAACCATCCCTCTCTTCTCCAGCTCTTCCTTCCAGAGTTGCAGGTTGAATTGAAGACGTATCTCTGATTTAGCAATCAGGGCAACATCATCGGCAAATGCCAGCTGTGAAATACAAACCTGTCTTATCTTCCAGTCCCCACTGAATATTTTCTTGTTTTCTCCTTATATGCTTTGATGATATTATTCATGAGGAGTATGAACACTTATGGCGACAGGATATCACATTGTCTTACACCAGTGGTGGTCCTGAACTCTTCTGACTTATGGCTTGTCGTCCTCACATAACTTCTACAAGACTTGTAGAAGCTCTGTATAGCACGAATCAGAGGGGCTGGAATGTTCTTCCTTGCCAAGCAGTCCCAAATTTTGCTCAAATGCCTTTTCCAGATCCAAGAAACAAAGATGCATCTCACCTTTAAACTCAAGGGCCTTTTCACTCAGCTGTCTAGGGGTGAAGATCAGTCTTGAGTACTTCGGTTTACTCGGAAGCCACATTGAATCTCATCCATTTGTGGCTCAGCTAGGCATCCGAGTCTCTGCTCCGTGATTCTAGAGTAGATTTTACCGGGGACACAGAGAAGGGATATGCCTCTATGATTTCTACATTGTCGGTTGTTACCCTTTTTGAAAATCGGTATTACGATGGCAATCTCCCAATCCTTTGGTATGGTCTTGTTGCCCCAAGCTGCCTGTAGGCTCTTCAGGAGTGATAGGTCGCCTGCTGCTCCCATGTACTTAACCATTTCTGGTGTTATACCATTATGCTCTGCTGCTTTGCCCATCCTTAATTATCTCCAATGCTGCCTTCAGTTCTTCATCTTGATGCCATCTTCGCCACCATTTGTTTCCTCTTCTGTGCTAGGGGTTATCATTTCTGATGTTTGACCTTGCTCACCATCAAGGAGTTCTGAGAAATATTCCTTCCATCTTTCCATTACTTCCTTTCGGACAGTAAGCAATTTGCCTTGCTTGTCCTTTATAAATTTAAGAGAGCACTGTTTTCCCTTTCTCATGTTCTTTAGGGTCTTGTAGAACAATTTCTGATTTTCTTGAGCATCTTTTTCTAGCTTTTCTCCAAATTCTTCCCATTTAAGAATTTGTATGACTTACTCTTTACGATTTCCAACTGCCGAGGAATTTTTAACGTGCACAACTTGCACACGGGACCTCAAACATAGCCCTTATCCGAGAAGGTTAGGCATCAGATCTTTCTACCTAAGAGATCAGTGGGGGAGTATGACATCATTAGGGAACCACTGGTTCTGAACAAATTTCCATCCTTTATTTTCCCTGTGCTGGGAGCGAACCCGATACCTTTAGAATAAGAGGCGGACGCCACACCTCTGAGCCACCCCGACCCCCCTTCCCTATCTACTTTTAAAAGGTTTAAGACGACCAGTGACTTAGGGCATGACTGTATCTTCCAGTTTTCCATAACTTTGCGCCAATCATACAAGAATGCGCCCCGTGTGTTACCAGAGCCTGAAAGGTGTGGAAATAATAGTAAAAGTGTAACCTACCACGCAACTGGTATGTGTCGACTAAGAAGGGCTCGGCATGGGGCCGGCTACCCGGTCCTGTATAAATTTTAAGCCCGAGAAAAAAAAAGTTCAACAAAAACTGGATAACAAATATCAGGAGACGACAACCAATAAAATAATATAGACAAGTCAACTAAAGAACAAGCCTCCGAATGGCAGAGTGGTTAGAACGTTGGTCTCTTGCAGCAAATCTACCGTGTTCGAAGCACAATGGCGTCACGCTCCTATAGGTACCTGATTCTGCTCTGAAAGTGAACTTGTCTCCCAACCTCTAGAAGTCGGACACAGTATAGTGAAGTCTCAAACACTTCATTCCTAAACGACATTATCTGATGTGCGACTACCTTTTTTTACAACTAAAGAACATGAAGGGGGTGGTGACAATATGGAAAGATCTTGGGCTGATGGCACGGGACCCGAAGACCTGGCATAAGTTTGTTGAAGGCCCGTACGCCTTTTGAGAGCTAAAGGTTATCAATAAATTCAAGAATTCTGTAATTCACTCTCGCATGACTTTCAGTTAATGACGTCTCACTATGAAAATCTAATTCTGCATGTCTTCACTCGGTTCTATAAATAAACTGTCGGAAACACAATCAAGATTGGGTGTCACGTACTTGTCAAGCAAAACCTGAAAAGTGGCCCCCGTTAGCATAAACGTGACAGTAAGCCAGACAGGACAGAACCGGGATAAAGTGGTTTCCTTGCAGTCAACCTGTTAAATAAATGGTGCAGGTTGCCAACATTTAGGAGATAGATCATCATAAAGATAATGAAATTCATCATTATTTATCACTAGTGTAAAAGCCCGTCATAAGACGGGAATTAAATTCAAAAGCACCAATACCTAACGGCAATTTTATTTGTTCAAAAGCATTTTTTAAAAACCACTGTGCATCTCCACAGTACACGAACTACGTAGCAGCAGCGAGGATCCTAATGTGTGTATACGGGATAACACATTCTATAAATATTTTTGTGTGCACACCGTCATTTGCGCATTGTTCTTTGGTAAGTGTTACTATTTTCGGGACAGTACATATAAGGGAAACAATACAATTAATGTCTAACATTCAACCAAAGTTGCATCCCTTAGCGTTACTGACAGAAAAAGCTAGGATTTTATTGATGATAATTTCTATATGCACTCCAGACGGAGCCTGAATGAAGCACTTACATGCTCTTGCAGGAGTGATTTATGTAACAATTTGATTTATATAATGAAGTTGCCAGCCCCATGCGATAGTGAGCATCAATCAATCAATATCGTTTAGCTTCCCGAGGAGCATAGGCCTTCAACAAACACATGCCAAGTCTTCCTGTCCTGTGCCATCCGCTCAAGTTCTTTCCATGTTTTCCTCCTCATTTTCACCTCTGTATCCAGTTCTCTTCTCCATGTGTTTTTTGGTCTACCTCTGCCTCTCTTTCCCTGTGGATTCCAGAACAAAAACTGCCTTGTAATGCCATCAACTGGTTTCTTTAATGTGTTTCCTATCTATCGCCAGCGTCTTCTTCTCAGCTCTTGTTTCACTGGCACTTGTCTGGTTCTTGTCACCAATTCCACATTTGTGACTTTGTCATACCATTTCAGTCCATTTATTCTCCGCAAGCACCCGTTTATAAAAGTCTGTAGCTTTTTGGTTGTTGTTTTTGTTGCTCTCCATGTCTCAGAGCCATACAATAGGACTGACCTGACATTTGAGTTGAAGATTCTTACTGTCGTGTTTGGCTTGATTTCTCTTGTTCTCCATATATTTCCCAATGCAATGAAATCTCCTCTTGCCTTTTGTATTCTTATTTTGATATCACTGCCTGTCCCTCCAACTTTGTCTATATTACTGCCAAGATATGTGTACGGTTCTACATCTTGTAGTGGTGTTTCTTCAAGTTCAACCTTGATAGTGAGCATAGTTGAATATAAAATAACAGAACATTTCAAGTTCAACCTTGATAGTGAGCATAGTGGAATATCAAATAACAGAACATTTCAAGTTCAACCTTGATAGTGAGCATAGTGGAATATCAAATAACAGAACATTTCAAGTCACTTCTATAGTTTCACTTGTATGATTATCTTTTTTCTTTTCGCTCCTTCTGGACCATTGAGCCACCATTGCCGCTTTTGTTACCAGTCTATCCGTTTTGTTACCAGACTATCCGTTTTGTTACCAGACTATCCGTTTTGTTACCAGACTATCCGTTTTGTTACCAGGTTATCCGTTTTGTTCCCTTTGCAGGAAGCATTCCATAAAACTGTAATGTGCTCTTGGAACAGTAGGTTCTGTAACAATATGTTTGACATGATAAGGCTGCCAGTCACATGCACAACCTCATAGTCGTCACCTATTAAAACATGCCAAAGAGAACAGTAACCCTGTTCTTTGTTTCTCTCTTCAGAGATCCTCCCGACAACTACACGTGGCCTCACTTTGCATAGTTATAGAGATAGTTCCAACACAAGAACCGCCTTATAACGCTATCAGTTAATTTTCTTAATGCGATTCCTGCCCACTGATGAGTGTACTATCTGACAGGGTGGTTAGAACGCTGGTATCTCGCGATAAAGGAGTCGGGTTCTATTCACGGTATCAACACGCTCCAGACTACTTACCCGTAAATGGGTACCTGACTTTTTCTCTTGAATTAGGACAGGAAAAGGCAGCGAGAAATTGAATTTGTCACCCCCACCTATCGATACTGGACCTAGTATAGTAAAGTCTCTAACACTTCACTCCCCTACAGCTGTATCTACCAGCCCATGAGCAACGTCATATTAGTCACCTTGCAAGACATGCGCGGGGGATCATTCGTCCTATTTTTTTTTTTTGTGTGTGTCTGTAGAGACCCTTGGCAATGACATGGGGCCTATTCACAGCATAGCCGTTTGCAATGCCGTTTGCGTAATCGTCAGATATGTATGCCCACTTGAATATCAAGCCGATAAGTCATCGGACCCCCCTACCTGTTCTTGAGTCTAAGCAGAGGTTTGTGACCTTCGTGTTATGAAATATTTGTGATGCAAAATTATAATTTCTAGATTTTTTTTTTCTTTGTGACTTGTGCTAAATTAAGAACAATTTTTATGTATCTTGCAGAACAGAAGATCAAACGAAAGAAACAAATAAATTCAGAGACGTGACTTTTTTTAGGAATCTGCTCACCTAAAGATACCTCAACGACCAGAAGTGAACATTCTTTGATTTACCATCAGGAACATTATTCGACAATATATTAGCTTCATAAAAACAATGGCTGGAGTAAAACTTTTTATTGGTGGTGAGTACATTGCTATCAACATCACGCGTACACGTCATGACTCTCACCGTATCTGGGTCAACTAATTTTTCACATCAATTGTTATTTCCCACTTTAGTTGATGATCATATTTTTCTGTTGTCAACGTTATCTGATTTCTTGAATTTGTTGCTTTTCACATTTGTTCCCCAAAAAATGTAATCAATTAATCAACGTACTTCTCTGCCTTCATATGTTGTGTGTGATTGTTGAATTTACCAGTTGTTAGCATGTTATCCGTTATGTTACCAGGTTATCCGTTCTGTTACCAGGTTATCCGTTCTGTTACCAGACTATCCGTTTTGTTACCAAACTATCCGTTTTGTTACGAGGTTATCCTTTTGTTACCAGACTATCCTGTTTTTTACGAGGTTAACATTTTGTTATCAGATTATCCTGTGTTTCACGAAGTTAACCTTTTGTTACCAGACTATCCTGTTTTTTACGAAGTTAACCTTTTGTTACCCGACTATCCTGTTTTTTACGAAGTTAACCTTTTGTTACCCGACTGACCTGTTTTTTACGAAGTTAACATTTTGTTACCAGATTGTCATTTTTTTTTTTACGAACTTAACCTTCTGCCACCACACTATCCTTGTGTTACGTGTCTGTTACGTGTCTATCCTTTTGTTACCGAGCTGTCTGGCAGTGACCTACCTAAAGCATGTGTGTGTGCCTGCAATTTATTTTGTTGATTGGTTGACAGCTTACATTTATTTCTTTGAGAACTTCCTCATAATTATATAGTTCTGCTTATATTATCTTTGAAAGGGATTTGTCATTCTCCGTGGCTTAGCTAAGTAGCTGCTGTTTCTTTACTATGTGGTTTGTACCTTTTCCAATCAGCGAACCAGAGCTGACCAAGACTCTACTCCACCTCCAAGT
The DNA here is from genome assembly GCA_024509875.1 of Oreohelix idahoensis. Lineage (NCBI taxonomy): Eukaryota > Metazoa > Mollusca > Gastropoda > Stylommatophora > Oreohelicidae > Oreohelix > Oreohelix idahoensis. The sequence goes on along the minus strand of JAMPIV010006954.1, from coordinate 405,845 downwards.
GGTGGTCCTGGAAACAGGCTGCATCACTGCAGTCTGACCAAGAGAGTAGGGATCGAAGAGGGAAAGCAAACCCGGTCCCAAAAAATGCTGTGCTGAAGTCGGATGTGTCGGGCCGAAAGGCGCAAATATCGCAGCTCCGCTGTAAACGGCGACACAACGTAACCAATGTTCTTTTCAGGATGAACGCAGAAGAAGAAGAATCTCCTTTGAATAATTTTATCTGCGCATTAATTAGCCTTTTAACAGCTTGGGGGGGGGGGGTCCTCTGAAGATACAGAGAAAGAATAGGACAAATGTTTCCTCATGCATGTCGTAAAAGCCACCTAATATAAGGTTTGCATTGACTTGGCAAACTTTATCTGGTAAAATAAGTTGATACGTAAACCATCACTGTTAGATCACATTAGTGTTGTGATGCCAGCCTCCTGCAAGAGAACCAGCTGTAGTAGTGACTCTGTGTTCTATAAGGAGAGATAAGAGAAATGATGAATGATGATGGTGAGGATGATGATAAGTTTATGGATAAGGATTATGATGATAATAATGATGATGGTGACGATGACGATGATGATGGTGAAGATGATGATGGTGATGATGATGATGATGGTGACGAAGATGATAATGATGATGGTGACGATGATGATGATGGTAACGATGATGATGATGGTGACGATGATGATGATGACGACGATGATGATGATGGGGACGATGATGATGATGATGGTGATGATGATCGATGATGTTGAAGCAGGAGGCTGAAATTTAAAATCCGATGCCTTCAAAGCAAATCCTCCACATGTTAGGTTTCTGAGACAAACAAAGAGGGAATCCAGAGGTCAGAGACAGTAAATAGTAAACCGGGGTTCCACGGAACGCTGGGGTTCCGCGAGAGGTTGCTAGGGGTTCCGCCAGAGGCCATGATTGAAAAAAAAAAAATAAATAAACGTCGTTTGTTTTTAACTTTACACAGAGGGCGATGTTAGCGCTCGCAGTGGTGGGCAATGACCGAACAGCCCTGTATGACAGTGCTCAGTAGGACCGTGTTCACTCTTGCGCATTTTATATTTAATTAGCATCTTGTGGAGTAGAAATTTTTTGATTAAACTTTTAGGTCTACTTGGATAAGACAAAAAAAAATCAAGTAGGAAATTAAAAACAGGAATAAAAATCGAAATTTCTTCTACTTACACTATTGACTTGCATTAGGGTTGATATCTTCCTTCTGTGGTGGGCCACATAAAAATGGTAGACTAATAAGATGACCAAAGTAAACAGATCCACGGAAAAAATCATTCTCTACTCATAAGAGCACTGACACATTTTATCGGATTTTTACATTTACAACTTACCGATCACGCGAAAGTACCATGAGCTGTAGATATAATAATTTTTATGCAGGCTTTCCCTGAGTCCTAAACATTATTTTAAGAGTTCCTCCAGGACAAAAGGGTTGTGGAAGGCTGTGTTAAATGGATGCTTCTTAATTAGAGGTCCATGTACAGCAATCCCCTGGTCTTACGCTGTTCGGTTAGCGCTTTGTCGATACAACGCTGCTTCTATTTTACGCCATATGCTTGATATACGCTGTACAAATTCAGTCTTACACTGTGCGCTAAGTTCCATGGGAGGCAGGAATATACCTTTCACATGCTCATCAAGTTCATTTAGGTTCGTGAAATAGCCAAGAAGCAAAGTCATTATTAGCATAATGAGGTATGACCTGAAAATGGAATGAAGTTCTATGGTAATCAGTAACATAGAACAAGATCTAAATTGCAACAAGGTGCTCATTGAAGAGAAAAAGAAGATGGCAAAGCAAAGCAAGCTAGATTATTATTATTAAATATTTTTTTTAAAGTCTCCTCGAATATCTTCTGCCCCAGTTCACTAAGTAGCCGTGCCTTTTAAATCTGGAGTCAGAAAAACTTTTTCAATACCTACAAAACCTTCTGCTAACCAGTCGTCTGATGATGAAGACAGCCCCGCCGTGACAACTGTTGCCACAAGCGACGGAAGTAACAGTGATTAAATTCCAATAATATTTTGTATTTTTTTTTTTGTTTATACATAATATCTCCTTTGTGTTCAATATTACATATAATTATATGTAGGTAATAAATGTTATTAACTTTTCATTTTTTGTCTTTTATCACTTGTTACGAAAATTCAATACAGTTTCGGTAACGAACTATTAATTCTGATGGGAAATAAATTTTTCGTTTAGCGCTTTTTCGGTTAGTGCTTCATTTTTCCAAAACGAATCAACAGCGCTAAGCGGGGGATCCTGTACTCCCTGGGAGAAATAAAGAGAGATGAAAAACACATGAAAATGAGAACTGCGGGCAAAAATGACAGGGGCGAGGAGGCATGGAAAGATCTTGAGCTGATGGAACAGGACAGACGGAACTTGTATAAATTTAGTGAAGGTCTATGCTCCTTGGGGAGCTTATATGTAGTGATGGTGATAATATTCTCCACAGCCTTACTAGAGTTTATGAGAAAAGGGTTTCTCTATACATTTCAGTTCTTATGGTTGCCTGTGCCACTGCGCAGATGCCTACCCCCGGGTATTTTAGCGTCCCTGCTTCACTTTTCAACAGAGGCGGACGTAAGTGTTATCCAATTATCCATGTCATTCACTTTTCCATATTATCCATTTATCCATTTATCTATTCATCCGTGTCATCTACTCATCCGTGTTATCCACACACCTATATTATCCTTCGTACATGTTATTAACGCATCCGTGCTATCCGTCCATTCTTATTATCCACATGTCCGTGTTACCCATTCATCCATGATATTCATTCCTGTATATTATCCACTCATCTATGCTATCATCTCATCCGTGCTATCCGCTGATCCTTCTTATCCGCTCATCCAATGTTAGTTACTCATTTGTGTTATCCATGATTTCCACTCATCCATGCTATCCATTCATCCATGTCCATGAAATTAATAAGTATTGTGATTTTAGCGGGAATGCGTGTAAGTCGTCAAGAGAAGAAGATGAATGAACAGAGAGAATGATACACTGATGGACAGATAGACAGATATTCAAACAGGGAGAATCAAAAATATATGGACAGACAAACAATAGGTCGACAAACAGTGAGAGTGACAAACAGATGTACAGACAGATAAATGGACAGACAAACAGTAAGACTGACACATAATTGTACAGACAAATTAGATATACAAACAGGGAGAATGAAAAAGGTGGACAGACCGATGAATAAATTCACAAACAAGCAGTCAAAAAAAAACGAAAGACAAATTAATGCATGGATGGATGAAAAGGTTAATGAATAAGTAGTTTTATAGCCAACAAACATAGACAGACATATAAAGACATATAGAGAGGCAGAAAGACACAGACAGACAGATAGACAGAGACAGACAGACGAGTGGACGGACAGACAGACAAAGACAGACACAGATAGAAACAGAGAGTCAGACATAAAAATAGATAGATAGATAGATAGATAGATAGATAGATAGATAGATAGATAGATAGATAGATAGATAGATAGATAGATAGATAGATAGATAGATAGATAGATAGATAGATAGATAGATAGATAGATAGATAGATAGATAGATAGATAGATAGATAGATAGATAGATAGATAGATAGATAGATAGATAGATAGATAGATAGATAGATAGATAGATAGATAGATAGATAGATAGATAGATAGATAGATAGATAGATAGATAGATAGATAGATAGATAGATAGATAGATAGATAGATAGATAGATAGATAGATAGATAGATAGATAGATAGATAGATAGATAGATAGATAGATAGATAGATAGATAGATAGATAGATAGATAGATAGATAGATAGATAGATAGATAGATAGATAGATAGATAGATAGATAGATAGATAGATAGATAGATAGATAGATAGATTCATTCTGAAAGTAGTAATTTATAATTCATTATATCTTCAATGCAGGAGTCGACTTCACTGGTCTTTCATTAGGACGTAAGTACTGTCTTGATGCTTATAAAATTATTAGCTTCTCTCTTTAACCGCATTTATATTGTGTTTCCACGAACGGTTTTTTTTTAAAAATAATTAATTGCACCATACGCTCACTTCCATCATCATCAAACATAATGATCATTACCACCATTTAGCTCCACAAGAATCTTTAAGCTTTCAACAAATTTATGTCAATCCTTCCTTATCCTGTGTCATCCGTTAAATATCATTTCATGTCCTCTTTTCCCCTTTCATGATTCCCTTCACCGTGACTTTTTAATCTGCCCCTTCTTCTCTTACGTTGGGGATTCCAAACACAAGGAGTACCTTGTAATGCTATCAGCAAGTTTCCTCCATGTACCGTATCCAACGTAAACTTTTTCGCCTCACCTCTTGTTCAGCTGGCACTTATCTGGTTGCCGGCAGCTTCACATCGCTGATCTTGTCATATCATTTCTGTCCTATTCTATGCACGCACTAATTCGAAATTGATATTTTAGTAGTCATTTTGTTTTTTAAACCTATTTAATTTTTCCTCCTTACTTGTTGACTAGGCTTCTCTGTTCAAGTTCTAATACTGCCCAACCTACAGTAATGAACGGAGTAGCATATGGCAACAACCCACTTCTGTCAACGAAACACTGTTTGGAGATGTCGGGAACCTTGAGTTGACTACTGCCTTTATAAGAGTCATAAATGTGGAAGTTTGAAGGCGAACGAGGAAGAAGAAGTTCTAATACCTTACGCCAATGTACAGTGATATTCTTACGCTGCGTACATTTTACACACTTCTCGCGCACGCATTTTTCACCACTTTTTTTAAACTCACACATACCTTTCTTAAAACAACACTCTCAAACTCGTATCAATTCCACATACATCCCAGTCAGATATGGCGAAGCATACTATACTCATTATGAAGAAGACAACACGGGGTAAATTTTTGTTTTTCATATATTTTTGCTAAAAAAAATGTACACATGAAATACATCTATGTAAAAATTTTACAAAACAATTCTCTTAAAAATGAATTTCACTGCTATCTCACCTTTCTAATAATGTGTTTTTGTAGCATCTCTATGGGAGACATATTTTAAAAAAATCTATTTTGAACATTATTCAGCAAAATGTTTTATGTTATTTCTAGTACGTAATGAAAGCCTCGTGAACGTCCGATTGGCAGAGTGGTTAGAGCGCTGATCTCTCGCGGCAAAGGTACAGGGTTCGATTCACGGTATCATCACGCTCCAGTCTACCCAGCTGTAAATGGGTACCTGACTTTGCTCTTGAGTTAGGGAAGGAAACGGCAGTGAGGAAGGGAACTGGTCCCCCCACCTCTCGATGTTTGACCTAGTATAATGAAGTCTCTAACACTTCACTCCCCTACGGAAGTATAACCTATGGGACTGCTTTTACCTTTTAATGAGAGCCACATCAAAGGAGCTGTACTTTGGCCATCTTGGTTATTGTGATAAACGAGCGCAAAGGCCTTTTTGCTCCATCTTTTCCTACATTTTTCATATTGTATTTTCTCCGACATTTGCTCTTTCATCCCATATTTGCGACCCACATTTGCTATTTCATCGTTGTGATTACTCGCGACCGGTATCTAGAGAACCACATTTGTTATTTCATCGGGGGAAATAAAAGTCCTTTGATTGAGTCCCCATGCCCGACATTATCGTTTGAAGCCCACATTGCACCGTGATAAATCTGGTAAAAATACATCTGGTCATCCGAATCAAACATCTGGGCATGCTGTAATTTCTGTGACACCACATTGGACGCCCAGATTGGCCAGGGGAAAACGTCTCATGCTGTAATGGTGTTATCTTTGGTCGGCCGCGGTTCAGACAAGCATTGGTTTACCACATTGGACGCCCACCTTGGCCAGGTGAACAATAAACAATCAGAGGTCAAACTACACCCACGTTTGGACTGACAGGGGACAAGAGCGATCCTGTGAATGAGTGACCAGAGGGGCCATTAATGATTGGTTGGTAGGGGCGGAGCTGTACAAGAAACCCATATTGGACTGGCAGAAATATAATCTACTGCGTAGCTTGCAAGAGGAAGGAGTCCAGTTTTTTACATTGTGAGGAAGAGATTAAACCCAAAAACGCATAGCCGAATACACGTGTTTATTCAGAGTGGATATAATTCAGTTCTGTGATGAACTGTGTTCTTAAAGGATTTTGCGAAGGGAAAAGAAGGTTAGTAGATCTTATACTTATTAATACATTTTCTTATTTTTGTTTATTTTAACCTCACAGCTAAAATGTGCGGAAGATAAAGTTTCAAATAATTCTAGGCATAACTGATTAATAAAATCAGAAGATTTTCCTAGAAGATGATAGGATGATAGGAGGTAATTAATAGTTCATATTTCACCTTTATCATCATCACAGTCTCCCATGCGCACACACTCTCATGCACAAGATATTTAACATCATTAGAATTGAACTCAGAGAGAGAGAGATGAATAATGAGCAGTAGTTTAAATGCAAGTCAACCAGTGATGCTAAATGTGAAAAACTTACGAAGACTTTTGTGTGTCTTCAGTTCATCAGAAGTCTGAGTCTACACGCAACGTGTCTGACGTCTAACCAGAAATAAGTTATCAAAAACGGACATCTGGCTAGCAGAATTCGCCATAGGACATCTTTCATTCCTCAATTAAAAAGGAATATTGTCTCACCCACAAGTCAGAAGGTGGACGCAGCATTTTTCGTCACCATATACTGCTTGCTCACAAGTTCAATACAGAGTTATCACAAGTTCAATACCTCGTTATCACAAGTTCAATACAGAGTCATCATAAATTCAAATCACTCGAAAGATCATTATTATCTGAAGTCCAGCAAAAGAGCTCAAAAGAGGAATCGCATATTTATACCACGTGCAACACACTCTTAAGCGCATTTTATGAAGCAGACTCGAAAGTATATGAATCACGACTACATACGCAAGATTATGATTCTACATATCACTAACATTTCGTGAAGATATCCAGTCTGACCAGTACCCTCGGGAGATTAGACAACAGACCTTTTGTTCATATGACAACTATTAACTGTTGATCCACACTACAGAGATATACTCAAACAGTGAAGGAATATACATAGATATCTCGTCAGCGTTCTCCGTACGACAACAATATTCATCAGAACGTCCTCGGCTTAGAGATACCCCACTCGACATAACGTATAACAACTTGGGACATTTTATGCATACATGTGAATCCTCATATCTAGGAGAAGCATTTAGAGACACATGGACTGTGTAGAGTACTCGCCATTTTGGTAACACGTATCATATCACATCATCATTTCACTTTACACCAGTTCATTCTTAATTAACTATTACTTAATTAACTGCAATTTTATTATCTCATCTGTGTGTTTTTGTGTGAATCGTCTTTCATCATCATCACGATCTAACCATTACTAACCCTATATGTGGGGATATTTCATTAATAAACCCAACGATCGGTTGATCATTATCAAGAGTTTGTTAATGTATCACTCGTGCTGTCGGTGTTACATATTCACCTATAGGAACATTTCTCTACGCAGATGAGGTTGGGGGCTTTTTCTTTACGGGATCTAAGGGCAGAAGCTAAGGTCGTGGGGAAACAGAACTCTTTCCATAATTAATTAGAAAACACTGTCTAGTGGAAAGCATTCGCATTCCTGTCTTCTTGTCCCTATCTCGAATAGGTCTTTATTCTTTCTTTACGAGCCAATTTCTAGAGACCTTATATCTATATCTCATAGACTATTCCTGGCAAAAACTACTGTTGTAGTTGCCCCAGTACTCACCACACGACAGTTATAAACACACACACACACACACACACACACATATATATATATATATATATATATATATATATATATATATATATATATATATATATATATATATCATCATCATCATCATCAGCTGCCATCTCCACAACGAAGGTTGGCTGTAATGGATATCCAACGTCTTCTGTCTCTTGTCTTTGTGGTGCACTCTGATAGACTCTTTCCTGTCCATCTCTTGATGTTATCTTCCACTTATAGCGCTGTCTTCCCCTTGCACATTTGCCTTCACCTCTCCCTTCTATTATGGTCTTCTGCAGGGTGTTATGATGCCTTGTTATGTGGCCAAAGTATTTTAGCTGCCGAACTTTGATCTCCCTCATTAGTTCTCTTTTCATACCTAGATTTTCTAGGACCTCCTTATTTGTTTTCTTCTCTTTCCACGAGATACGCCCATTTCAAGAGCCTCAATTCTTTCTTCCAAATGCTTATTCATCGTCCATGTTTCTGCACCATACAGAAATGCAGAATATATATAACACTTTATGATTCTCAGTTTTAATTTGTGAGATAACTGTTTAGATGTCAGTATATGTTTCATATTGTTGAATGTAGCTTTGGCCATTCCTATTCTCTTCTTGATGTCTGTTTCACATCTGCCATCTTCTGTTATTATATGACCAAGATATACGTAGCTCTTGACTTGAGCTCTTGACCCTAAATATATAGGGTGTTTCAAAAAGAATATCGGTATTTTAGATGCATATAACTTTGGTTATTGAACACTTAAAAATATACAGTTTGCACCAAAAGACAGTAAGACTGTCAAGGTTTAATCTCTTACATTACACACCCTCAATGTGTGCCCCTCGTGTTACACGGCGCACATCTAAACATGACTTGGCAAACTGCAATATACAAAACGACCTGCTGTGCCGTCGCCATTTTCATTCCTTTGCGCCGTCTAGCGGCTGAAATGAAAAACATTTTTTTGTATCGGGTAACTGTCAAAACTCGGGCAGCTTACCTATCGTTTGGTGCAAACCAAACATTTTTTAGTTTGCAATTACCAAAACTATACACCTTCAAAATATCGATATTCTTTTTGAAACACCCTGTATATATACTGCTCAAAAAAAGTTAAAGGCCACTTTCAATTTTTAGGTCATTTCAACTATGCTGTTTTTTTAAAAACCTGAACACTCAGTCAAAAAAGTTTTGCTGCATTTTGTTGCATGCTTAAACAATGTTTGTTAATCTGACAATAAATCAAATCTGTGTTACGTGTGTGTACCTCCAAGGTCAATCAAATGTACGTGGTGGAAAGGGAAATAATGCATGTTTGAAAATGCTTCCTATGGCAAAGCCTGTTGATAACATTGCTGAAATTTGCTTTTCACGTGCAAGTCGTGACTATAGTGAACACATGTCACCCACTTTTCGGAAGGAACGGGCAATGGGTATGTTTGTATCATTTACCATTTTAGCCATGGCTCAGCTAAGACGCTTGACCAATGTTGACAGATGGAGAGCGATGGCATGGCTGCAGGATGATGTAGGGCTGCGAGAAGTTGCTAGGAGATTAGGAGTTGCCCACTCTGTCATACAAACTCTGCGTGATCGTTATAATGCAACCGGCAGTGTCGCAGAACAACGCAGGTCAGGACGTCCAAGGTCTACCACAAGACGGCAAGACACGCTGAGCCATGGCTTAAATGGTAAATGTTACAAACATACCCATTGCCCGTTCCTTCCGAAAAGTGGGTGAAATGTGTTCACTATAGTCACGACTTGCACGTGAAAAGCAAATTTCAGCAATGTTATCAACAGGCTTTGCCATAGGAAGCATTTTCAAACATGCATTATTTCCCTTTCCACCACGTGCATTTGATTGACCTTGGAGGTACACACACGTAACACAGATTTGATTTATTGTCAGATTAACAAACATTGTTTAAGCATGCAACAAAATGCAGCAAAACTTTTTTGACTGAGTGTTCAGGTTTTAAAAAAAAAACAGCTTAGTTGAAATGACCTAAAAATTGAAAGTGGCCTTTAACTTTTTTTGAGCAGTATATATGTGTGTCTGTGTGTGTGTTGTGTTAGCACATCCATCTCATAAATATCACTTGCACATACATATTTATCACAAACACACACACACATATATATGTGTCATTTAAACATTTTGTAGATGAAAAGTATCACTAATGCATTTCACCTTTTTTTTCCAACAGAGATATGCAAGCAACTGAGTAAGTAATTTTGATGTTCGTAATTATATGATGTCTTCTTTTCTCTTGTCTCTCATTACGGAGCAAGGATGCACCGCTGCCAATGACGCTCTTACAGGAAGCCTGCATCAGTGCATTTATGTGCTCTAGCGGTAGTGATTTCTGTAGCAACTTTTTTTGCATGATGAGGTTGCCAGCCAAATACACAGCCTCATATTAGTCACCTGACGGAGCAGTTGTACTATTCTCCCTTTGATTCTCCTGAAACCCCTGGTAACTACCCGGGGATGTCTGTGCTGCCTGTCCACACGTACATAGGGGTGATGACACCAATCTCTGTCTGTATAAGTGACTGCCTGTCAACACGTACATAGGGGTGATGACACCAATCTCTGTCTGTATAAGTGACTGCCTGTCAACACGTACATAGGGGTGATGACACCAATCTCTGTCTGTATAAGTGACTGCCTGTCAACACGTACATAGGGGTGATGACACCAATCTCTGTCTGTATAAGTGACTGCCTGTCCACACGTACATAGGGGTGATGACACCAACCTCTGTCTGTATAAGTGACTGCCTGTCCACACGTACATAGGGGTGATGACACCAATCTCTTGTCTGTATAAGTGACTTTTCAGTCTATTATGTCCTGTTCTAATACGGAACAGGATCACCTGTTTTGATCGATCGAGATAGTGTACTTGTCTCTTTGTTGGTCGACTTTCCTAATGGCCTTGATAAGGGTCTTCTTTTCCTGGAAGGTGATTGATTGTTCTGTTTGTTCCCGTGTTGCTCCCTCTTTTGCTAACGTATCTGCTCTCTCGTTTCATGGTATGCCACAGTGTGATGATATCCACTATAGCACTACCCTTATTTTGATATTTACTTCGCATTGGGCTTTTTTTTTAAACTGGCAGTTTGGGAGTCTTGACGAACTTTCAACCACAGCAACATACATCCAGAGAACCGGACTTCTTGTGAACAGCGAAGGAGGAGAAGAAGAAGAAGAAGAAGAAGAAGAAGAAGAAGAAGAAGAAGAAGAAGAAGAAGAAGAAGAAGAAGACTACCCGAGGCTATTATATATAATATCATCATTACCATCATTTTCCTTTGCGCTCCTTACAAAGCAGAGAACTACCATTGCAGCTGGTTCCTTTGCAGAAAGCCTGCGTCAAGCATGTCTCATGCTCTTGCAACCGTGGTTTCAGTAACAATATGTTTCACATGACACGAAGCTGTTACAACAAGGAAAGTGTTAACCAATCAAATAAATGAGACTTGCTGATGTCTTTCTAAGAAATTGTTACAAAAAGGAACGAGTTGAATAACCAACAATAACAACCACAAAGATGAGATAAGCTGTTGTTCTTCTAAGAAACTTTTATAAAAAAGGAAGCTAATTGAGATTAGCTACTATAGTTCTGCTTAGAATTTGCAACAAAACATTAACTAATCAAATAAATGACTTTAGGTTTTGTTCTTCTAAAAATTGTTATACAAAAATGAAAGCGTCACTAACAAAATAAGTGAGATTAGGTATGATAATTCTGTTAAGAAATTGTTACAAAAACAAAAAATGAGATTTGCTATTGTTCTTCTAAGAAATTGTTACAAAAACATTAACTTATCAGATAAATGAAATTTTCAATTGTTCTTCTCAGAAATTGTTACAAAAACATTAACTTATCAGATTTTTTTTTTTTTTTTTCCTTAACCAGCGGCACTTGGGCTTTCAGCCCTTCGGCCATTGACATGTCATTGCGAGGCTGGGGAACCTGAGGACTTTCCTTCCAACCCGGTCAGGAGCTTCGCTCCTTCCCATCCACAGAGGGTTTATCACAGGAGCCGTCCAGGCTATTCAGTCAAATTTCCGGCCGTAAACATTTCTTCAAACGCTGCCGCCCGGGTTTGAACCATGAACACCTGGTCGCCAGTACAATGCCGAAGCCATTCCACCAGCGCGGCTCCCAACTTATCAGATAAATGAGATTCTCTATTGTTCTTCTAAGAAATTGTTACAAATCAATAACTTATCAGATAAATGAGATTAGCTATTGTTCTTCTAAGAAATTGTTACAAAAACATTATCAGATAAATGGGATTATCTATTGTTCATCTGAGAAATTGTTACCAAAACATTAACTTATCAGACAAATGAAATTAACTATTGTTCTTCTAAGAAATTGTTACAAAAACATTAACTTATCAGACAAATGAGATTAGCTATTGTTCTTCTAAGAAATTGTTACAAAAACATTATCAGATAAATGGGATTATCTATTGTTCATCTAAGAAATTGTTACCAAAACATTAACTTATCAGACAAATGAAATTAACTATTGTTCTTCTAAGAAATTGTTACAAAAACATTAACTTATCAGACAAATGAGATTAGCTATTGTTCTTCTAAGAAATTGTTACCAAAACATTAACTTATCAGACAAATGAAATTAACTATTGTTCTTCTAAGAAATTGTTACAAAAACATTAACTTATCAGACAAATGAGATTAGCTCTTGTTCTTCTAAGAAATTGTTACAAAAACATTAACTTATCAGACAGATGAGATTAGCTCTTGTTCTTCTAAGAAATTGTTACAAAAACATTAACTTATCAGACAAATGCGATTAGCTATTGTTCTTCTAAGAAATTGTTACAAAAACATTAACTTATCAGACAGATGCGATTAGCTATTGTTCTTCTAAGAAATTGTTACAAAAACATTAACTTATCAGACAAATGCGATTAGCTATTGTTCTTCTAAGAAATTGTTACAAAAACATTAACTTATCAGACAGATGCGATTAGCTATTGTTCTTCTAAGAAATTGTTACAAAAACATTAACTTATCAGACAAATGAGATTAGCTCTTGTTCTTCTAAGAAATTGTTACAAAACATTAACTTATCAGACAGATGCGATTAGCTATTGTTCTTCTAAGAAATTGTTACAAAAAACATTAACTTATCAGACAAATGAGATTAGCTCTTGTTCTTCTAAGAAATTGTTACAAAAACATTAACTTATCAGACAGATGAGATTAGCTCTTGTTCTTCTAAGAAATTGTTACAAAAACATTAACTTATCAGACAGATGAGATTAGCTCTTGTTCTTCTAAGAAATTGTTACAAAAACATTAACTTATCAGACAGATGAGATTAGCTCTTGTTCTTCTAAGAAATTGTTACAAAAACATTAACTTATCAGACAAATGAGATTAGCTCTTGTTCTTCTAAGAAATTGTTACAAAAACATTAACTTATCAGACAGATGCGATTAGCTCTTGTTCTTCTAAGAAATTGTTACAAAAACATTAACTTATCAGACAAATGCGATTAGCTATTGTTCTTCTAAGAAATTGTTACAAAAACATTAACTTATCAGACAAATGCGATTAGCTATTGTTCTTCTAAGAAATTGTTACAAAAACATTAACTTATCAGACAAATGCGATTAGCTATTGTTCTTCTAAGAAATTGTTACAAAAACATTAACTTATCAGACAGATGCGATTAGCTATTGTTCTTCTAAGAAATTGTTACAAAAACATTAACTTATCAGACAAATGCGATTAGCTATTGTTCTTCTAAGAAATTGTTACAAAAACATTAACTTATCAGACAAATGAGATTAGCTATTGTTCTTCTAAGAAATTGTTACAAAAACATTAACTTATCAGACAAATTGCAGATTTAAGCTATTGTTCTTCTAAGAAATTGTTACAAAAACATTAACTTATCAGACAAATGCGATTAGCTATTGTTCTTCTAAGAAATTGTTACAAAAAACATTAACTTATCAGACAAATGCGATTAGCTATTGTTCTTCTAAGAAATTGTTACAAAAACATTAACTTATCAGACAAATGCGATTAGCTATTGTTCTTCTAAGAAATTGTTACAAAAACATTAACTTATCAGACAAATGCGATTAGCTATTGTTCTTCTAAGAAATTGTTACAAAAACATTAACTTATCAGACAAATGCGATTAGCTATTGTTCTTTCTAAGAAATTGTTAACAAAAACATTAACTTATCAGACAAATGCGATTAGCTATTGTTCTTCTAAGAAATTGTTACAAAAACATTAACTTATCAGACAAATGCGATTAGCTATTGTTCTTCTAAGAAATTGTTACAAAAACATTAACTTATCAGACAAATGCGATTAGCTATTGTTCTTCTAAGAAATTGTTACAAAAACATTAACTTATCAGACAATATGCGATTAGCTATTGTTCTTCTAAGAAATTGTTACAAAAACATTAACTTATCAGACAAATGCGATTAGCTATTGTTCTTCTAAGAAATTGTTACAAAAACATTAACTTATCAGACAAATGCGATTAGCTATTGTTCTTCTAAGAAAGTTATTGTAGATCTGGCACTTTAAGATATTATCTTTAATAACTTATTCTTCACCTTCCCCCCCCCCCCCCCAAACTTGATCTTTTCTAGTGATGCTCGGTGGCAAAGAAGCCTTGTGTAAGTATATTCTGTTCTTTACGTTTATAGTTACTCTTGTTGTCATCATTGTTAGCATGATTAAACTGGTGATGATTATAATTGTCATCTTTATAATAATGTTCAGTCATTAATATCATATTAATTTCATTTTAATTTTTCTTTTTACTCATGAATATAGTAAGTATCCGTATGCCTATTGTTATTGCAGTCATGACAGTCAACCATGCCAGTGGTTCTCAACCTGGGCCGTGGCATATTTCTAGGGGACCACAGTAAATACCATATTTCTTGGGGACCACAGTAAATACCATATTTCTAGGGGACCACAGTAAATACCATATTTCTAGGGGACCACAGTAAATACCATATTTACAGTAAAGTACCGTTTTTCCAACTAACAACGACTATTGGGGGGTGGCACAGAGGTAAATAAGGCTCAACCGGGGACCATGAGTAACAAAAAAAGTTTGAGAACCCCTGGTATACGTTATTATCGTCCTCATTATAAATATACTTATCACGGTCAGATAATCCATTGGCAGAGTGGTTAGAACGCTTGCTTCTCGAGGCAAAGCTACCGTGTTCGAAACCTAATATCGCCACGCTCTGGTCTTCCAAGCTGTAAATGGGTATCTGACCTTTCTCTGGATATAAGGAAGGTAAAGGCAGCGAAGAAGGGACTCAGTCACTCCACTTAAAAAGCTCAGACTTACTCTAGTGAAGTCTCGAACACTCCTCTTCCCTATGGCAGTATCTGCTATGTGCATACCTATACCTTTTTCGTTCTGACAGTCATTATTTTCAGAAGTCATTATAATCACTGACACCATTGGCGTAGTCATTATTATAATACTCATTATTACCAGGGTAATTACTACAAACGTTTTTACATTCACAGACAATATTATAGTAATTATTATCGAGTTCATTATTATCAAAATCATTATGATCATATACATCGTTATCGTATTTATGATCACCAGGTTCATTACTATAATTCAGCGGTTCTCAACCTTTTTGAGTCCATGGCTCCCCTGACCAACTACATTCTTTCTTTGGCTCCCCTGTGGGATAACTGGTAAAAACTCTAGCGACGTTTCGACATTTAGCCTAACATTTTTTGAGCAGGAGAGCTTTGAGATAGGCTTTTAAACAATGTAATTTTTAAATGTAATTTTTTTTTTTAATGCAACTGGACAATCTGTGAAAAAATTACACGTACAAGAAAAAATATACACAAGTTTACTTTGAAAACCCTTACTATAAAAAAGAAAACAGCACAGATAAAGTAGTTTCTTTCTAACAGTTTTCTATATTATTTTTGTCTGAAAATCGTTCACTGATATACTGCACTCATGATTCAATCTCCATTACAAAAAACGTGTACAGTAAAACTAAAAAAAAAAAAATATGATGAATAAAGTACCAGTCACCTCAGTGTGAAACTTGAGCTTGCTTGTTGTTACACAGCTTGTCAAATCTTGGCACCAATTGAGATACAGCTACCCTCATTTCCTTCTTCACATCAAGTCTTGATCTGAACTTGGTTTTTATGACAGCCACTGCTGAAAACCCAGCCTCGCAGAGATAGGAGTTTGCATAAGGAATTAATATCTTCAGTGCTCACTTTCTAAATGGCGTTTCAATTTGCTAGGCAGCATACATTCGATAGAGAGTACTTTAAAACACAAAACACACTGTGGTCGCTCTTCATTGTTCACAAGAGTGCACGTGAAACCAAAATCTAAGTAACCTTCGTCGTATTTTCTATACTTACGTTTCCTTTCCTCATTACCACTTTCCTTGTCATCCTCAACAAGTTCTCGCTTTTTACTAACACTTGCCAAATTAAAAGATCTTTCCATAGTTCATATCAAATTCACAACACAATCAAAAACGTTTGAAAACAGAAAATCACCGTGTTACCTACTGTGATCGCGCGAGGAGAATGCGCGGAAAGTTGATAGGCGGGTCGGGTGAGCGGGACTTCAAAGGCTGGCCAACATCAAAAGTGAAATTTCTCCGGGGTCACGCAGGTTGACAAACACCAAAAATGAAATTTCTCACAGCTCTGTGTTTTCTTTACAGCTAAATACGAAAAAAATTCACGCCCACCCACGGCGCCCCTGACCGT
The DNA here is from genome assembly GCA_024509875.1 of Oreohelix idahoensis. NCBI lineage: Eukaryota > Metazoa > Mollusca > Gastropoda > Stylommatophora > Oreohelicidae > Oreohelix > Oreohelix idahoensis. The sequence continues at coordinate 389,206 of JAMPIV010006954.1, read as the reverse complement.
CAGTCATGGCGCCCATAGGCGCCGCGGCGCACAGGTTAAAAACCGCTGTTATAATTGTTAGAGTCATTGTATCCCGGTAATCTTTATCAAAGTCATTGGCACGCATTATCTAACTATTCAAATCTCATTGTTATCAATTGATTGATACAAGCCAAACGTAGGCATTTAATGCTGAAACTTCTGACAACAATCACCTTCTAATTGTCTAAGTAAAATTATGTCAAGAAAGGAAAGGGACTTAAGTGATACAAGTAAAGGGGGAAAAACAGAAATTACTATGTGTCGTTTTTATTGCCTTTACCGAATACAGAAAATTTTAAAAAATGTTAATATATTCTACAACATAGAATAAAAGTGGATGCTCCGTCATTATTTGTTAGTAAGTCTTTATATATTTCATAAAATACATAAATATATGAAAGATGTGAAGAATTAATATAATTTTATTTCTCTCAGCAATTTATCAGTTAATTATCTTCCCCTACTTTATTGAAGTTATTTTCACTTTATTTACATTATAAATAGGTTACGCCTGTCGAAACGTGATACATTAAAATATGCTACAAACGGTAGCTGCAAAGAAAGTTTCAGCTCTCAACGATGAATGACCCATATACATTTTAAGTGTCAAATATTTGAAAACAACAAATATATAACCATCTTGTTAAGTCAAATAAAAGTAGTTAAAAACAGCATTATACATACTTAAAGAACGACGTAAAAGCTGTAAAACTGCTGCAAATGCGTATAATTTAATTAAAAAGGGTACCAGAAATGGTAGATGATCCCATTAAACAATATACGTATCGATACGAGATCAGCTAATATAGTGTAGCATTGGAATACAATGAGACAAAAAAATATTTTTTTTAAAAATAAAGTTTTGCCTCGTTTTGGCGAGGCGCGTCTCGTTCAACCTAGTCGGTTATATTAGGGCGCATGTCCAAATATAAAATACCCTTAGGTCTGAGGTTTATTTCAATTTACCTTCTTCTTCTTCATTTTGAGTCGACTATAGTGTTTTTATACCCTGTTCAACCTGGAAATTGGTTATAATTGGGGTATATTGTGTGCTACGCTCTTCGATGGTGGTCGGTTGATAGTCCTGAAAAGGAAAACTGTGGGCTAAGCTGCATCCTCTTCGTTGTTTCTCTGTTTTGTGTTGCCGTGGCATGTTTCTTTATTGTTTTCAATCCTGCCTCCCTATCTGTCCTTATGGTTTTGGTGTGTTTTTGCCCTCCTTGTTCTGTTCTTGTTCTTCCTTTGCTCTTGAATCTTAGATAGCGCATTTTCTATAATGTTGGGAGTAGCTTTTCCACGTTTCCTCGATGACTTCTTCGTCAGATGGTCGTTCGTTATAATAATATCTTGTGTGGTTTGATGTTATTTCTTTAATGTCATCATCTTTCTGCCTCTATTCTCTTATCAGTACCTCTTCGATTTCCTTCTTTCAGTTCTAAATCAGCTTTCTTGATATCTTGCTTCCTACCTGCTGCTGAATTCTTTTCATGTCTTGTGTATTAATTTTCGTGTCGGTTTAATCAAATGTTGTTGGTGTTTATCGCGAGCTTTCGACTGATCAACAGTTTTCTTTCCACAACTGAAGTTAGTTTCCTGTTTTTTTGTGTGACTGTCGGTTTTCCTCTCTCCTTTCGGCAGTTGTTGTTTTTAGATCTCTCACCTCACCTTCTAGCTCGTGAGCTGTCTTTTTTTGATCTGTAGTCTGTCTTGCGCACCTATTACCTAAGTAAAATTTGCCTTCATGTGTTTTTTGCCTCTTGGATACGATTACCCCCTTTCCTATAGCAACTGTAATTATTTGCCCTTGTTTTGTTGTAATCCGGGACACCCTCGGTAAATCGTGCGCCGTGCTGCTTTCCGAGCCAGTTGGTACATTTTCTATTGTTGTTTGGTGCTTTGGTAGTCGTGGTCTTTGTTTTGCCTTAGGGCAGTCGTGATATCGTGCTGCCCCGCACTGTTATCTACAACCTTCCCTCGTTTTCTGCACTGTTTCCTTGTATGAGAAAATCCCCTGGGGCACCATTGGAACACTGTATAACTGCGTGATGTAGGAGTTTTCTTCGAGGTCTATTCTGGATATATAGGTTTTTCTGGACTGTTGTGCCTCCCCTTGTAAGAGGCACTATTAATCAGTCTGGTGTCTTCTTTGTTCCAGGACTTAAGGACCTTCCTGCTGTGTAAACTGTACCGAGGTTTTCGCCTGAGTAGGTCGAGGCCTCTGTGTCTATTAACTTTGGTCCTATCCCCGTTGATGAGTATTACTCTCTGTTTCAGTGTAAATTTCTGCTTGATTTTGATCCTTGAGGTACTAAATTCTTTAGGCCCGGATCCAAGCATCATCAAGCGATTTAGTCATTTCATGTATCTTCCAGAGGCAAGTGTCACTCCTGGTGGTGCCCTTCTATACTTATTATGCCTCTTTTGCCTACTACGTTCTCCCAGGACATATGATTACTTTTATCGTCCCGAGTGCCCGGAGTGTGGCTTTCTCCTTCAACAAACTGCCTGATTTTTTATTTTGCGCTCTTGATCCTGTTTTTTGCGTGAATGCTATTTTTCGTTGTTCGCACTGCGGCATCTCCCATCTGCCACCACTGGCTGAATATCTGTCGTTGGCTCGGTACCCTGTGCCTTTTTTTGTCTGCTCATGAAGTATCTGCTTCTCCTTGATCACACGCGGGGACTGGCTTTCTCCTGTTAATTTCCCGGCGTATCTCGATGTCTGACACTGAGCCTCCTCAAATAGTGCTTCATTTCAAATGTTGGAGTGAGCCTAAGAACTCCGTCTCCGTCTTTCTGCACCAATCTGTATAGTGCATCCCTTACGGTCTCTGCGATAGCTTTCTGGTCTAAATTCGTCCCTATTTCCATTATTATTTTTCCCACATCCACACTTGCTGTGATGACTCCTGTCTGCACTTTGTCCTACCTCTACCTCTGTTTGAAGATTCTCTTCCACCTCCTTTTTATTTCAGTGCCTCATCCATCGTGTGGTTTCATAGTTTTGGGTCACTTCTCTGTTAGAAACAGTTTTTTCAGACGATCGTACGTGTGGTGGTCAACATTTCCTTATTCCCTTTTCTTTCTCCTATACTTTTCCCGTCTCTCCAGCGTTTTAACCTCTCAAATATTCTTTACTTCTTGTCTTCATCATCTTCTAGTAACAACATCAACATCTATAAACACCCTTAAACCATACTAACAATACTAATCAAATTACCATCCCCTCTACTTACAAAACCCCAGTTTAATAAACAATAATACTTTCAAAAAAAATCAATCTATTACCTTGTCTATAATATAACTTTAAAAAATCCCGAATATAACCTAAAACAAAAAAAAAACACTCGAAAAATAAAAATAAACCTATCCAAAAAACATAAACTAAAAATCTAGGAATTCTAAATAAAAAAATAACTCTTATATCACTAATTTTATCAAATTCAACTCTTTTCCATATCTACTAATGTCAAATAAAACAAATTCATATTCCTTATAACCCCCCTTCATCTAATGTAACATAATTCCACCTATTTCCCATATACTATCTTCATGGCATGAAAGCTCAAATACTTATTTCACCCGTACCACATTTTCATCAATATCTTATCAAATTTGTTTGATACATTTTTATTACACAAGTTCTAAATCCTATCACTAAACCATATCATTTTTTCAGACAAATAACTATCTCTACAAGAACAATAAATCAAACCAATAACTTTTACCCTTTATTTAAGAACCAACTAATCTAACATCTATTTACATTAAATACTGATGAACTATACCAACCAAATCAACATCTAATTCAATAAGCGCTGGTATTGGATCATACTTTTCACCTAATGATATATCTTTGCACGTTTTTAATATCTAACACATGTTCTGGAATACTTCAGTAACAAGCAGGAGCATATTTAAATATACGACTACCATAACCCTATATTATCATCCATGAACAGAATCCCAGACCCTAGAGCACGAAAATCTAATCCCATCACTCATTCTAGACTATGCATTTATTACTGATAGCCTATCTCCTATACAAACCCGTAATTATTGACCATCCTCCTAATCACGTTCAAAACAACACTAATAACCAATACAAATAATTCTCATTACTCACTTCCAACAAAAAAAAAAACATATCACTGGCCCCCTTCCTGAAATAACTGCATCCAACATCATATTATACACATTATTTTCAAAACAACTTTAAACCCCCTAAGATTAAATACCAACAACATTAAAAACACTCATATATCATTTTATACACATTTTCCTAAGTGCTTTGTCCCATCTCTTCACCCCCCATTTACATCGCTAAGGTTAATGAAACATTTAATAATAAATAAGGTTAATAAACATAAACTAAATAAGTAATTAATAAAAAACAAAAACGAAATTAACTAATTAATTGATACATTTTATACAAATTAAGTAAGATTAATAAAAATTAAAACAAAAGTAATAATTAATGGACATTTAACAAATGACTAATTTAATGAAACATTTAAACAAATTAAGTATGTTATTAAACATTTTAAACTAAATAAATAAGTTTAATAAACACTTAACCGAAATGAATTAAAAGTTAAATAAAACATTTTAACGAAATAAAGTAAGATTTAATAAGCATTAACGAAATGAGTATTGGTTTAATGAAAACATTTAAACGAAAATAAAAGCTAGTTATTAAACATTTAAACGTAATAATGGTTTAATTGAAAACGTTAACGAAAAGAATTAATTAATAAAAACATTAAACAAATAAATACGTTAATGGATAAATTAAAAAAACGACATAAATAAGTTATATAAAACATTTAACGATAGTAAAGTACACAAATTTTAAAATCAAACCACAGAATTTAGTTTAAATTTTATTTAATACCACGATTTAAGTGTACTTAGACAAGTACGAAATAACGATGATAAACATACATTGGAAAACCCATATATATTACAACAATCATGTTCAAATTCCCCCCGAAGGAAAGACGAGAAATGACAAAAAAAACTCATAAAAATTACTAACAATGAAATTTTTTTTTTTTTTTTTTTTTCGTACGCCCCTAATTCTAACAATCCAGTTATTAATTATGTCTAACCTACATTGATTTTACAGTATCCATTTTTTCTTGTACAAACATGTCACCTCCCCCATTCACAAATTACACTCCGATTTCGAGGTCCCCATTAACTTCGCTCATACCACCAATCCATGCCAAATCCCTCACAAAAACCTCAAATGCCGTCCACCCGTTTATCGCTGGATCATCCCTGGCCAAGACGTTGTTAACCACTACTACCTCTTAGCGCGCTCCAAACAATAAATAAGGAACAAGACAAAACAATCTGATTTGAATGACTCCGATTTGACATTAACATTGAATCCTAATATAAATTATTCCCATCCAAGCAAAGATGCGACAGCTTCAACTGGATTGTGACACATCTTGCCGTGATCTTCATTCAAATTATCCATTTGCCCTACACCCTGCCACTTACGCACACATGTTAATCATAATAGTGGTTCTAGTCATTCTGACCTTTCTTCAGCACTCTTCCTTCTCCTTAACACTAAATTCCTGCTTCTCAATCCGAACCCTTATAATTTGTCCGCCAGCGAGACGAATCCAGTGTGTTAATCCATAAAAATATGCGCTACAGTAATAAGATGAGGAATTACAACCCAACTTATTTAAAAAATCCAATCTTAACCACTTCGCTCTAATAAAATGGCCTATTCATTCCCGGGCCGGGGGGTAGGAAAAGACGATAATTGGGGGCTCTCGTGGAATAAACGCTGTTATAATTGCGGCGCAAATCCCACATCAATTAACGATTTTGGGCTAAGTAAAATTAATCGTTGTTTTTTCACAAAGTGGGATAAATACATTGGGAAAGTGATTGCGGATTCTTTTACTGCTATTCACTGTTGCAAATGGGCCTCTTTCAATGTTGTTGCTTACAAAGAAGAAAATTCTCATGTCGATACTTCCCCAACTAGTTATTTCATCCCGCCTCGGGGCTTTAATCACGTTTTATTTTTCGGGCCAGAGGATCCCCCCTGTAAAGGGCCGCCGCTTGGGAAAACACGTCCTTTCCAACTTTTTGGGGTTACCCACCCGGCTGGAACCAAGTTGCCCCATGTAGCTTTGCTCCCACCTGGGGAGAACAAAATGTCTCAGCCACAAAAAACTTCAAAATAACATGTATCGGGGTTTTTCAAATGGGATAAGGTTGAAAATAAGGGACAGCCATTGGGGGAACAGGAAGTCTCCGCTAGCACGGGGACTAAAAGCAACACTTTAAAGCCAAAAGTCCGAGCACGCTGACCATAAAGCACTTCTTTCTTTCCTTCAAAACTTACCAGGGGGGCAACCTAAGGTTTTCGAACATTAAAGAACAAAAGGGGAAACTTGGAGAGAATGAGAGATACAAAAGTTTTTGGTTGTTTCTACTTTTCCTCTACCTCACGGTGGCATAACAAGCCATACTTGAAGGGATCTCATCGGATGGGCAAGGGGGGGGGGTCCGTTTTTCTTTTTACTCCGTCATGGAAACCACAAAGGGTACTCTTATTCTAAGGTAATTACCACAGGGAAAATTCTCAATCATAACGTTCCAATGGGGACCCATAAGGAAAAACCACTAAAGGTTTTTCCATTAAAAAGCTGGGCCTAATAATGGAATCAAATTCGTGGGGATTAAGGGGGTGGATCCAATGTTTTATCACCAGCCTAATGACATAAGAAGAGTCCTTGAAAGAACGGCATTTTATACTAAACTGACAGAAATTATGGAGAATGTAAAAAGAAGAGGGGTGGACATCACAATTTTTATGGTGGACAGGGGGAGGGAAGATCTCCACTGGCGCTTAACAATCACATTTGAAGGTAAAATCATGGAAAACATGGGCTTTGAGGGGAATAATGAAAATGGGAACTACTATTCCAAACTTCTGTTCTTCAAAAGGCAACTGGCTATAGGGGAAGCAGTGTTTCCACATAAGAGAATACACAAGGCAACATGGGGATATCACCAGACCATAGAACAAAAAGGGGAATTGATCATAATATGCTTTAGGGGCGAAAAGTAGGGGATCATCATGCAGGATGTAAAGGATTGAAAAAAAAGCTAGATGTGGGGGAGAATCACACCATCTGAGATGAAGGCCAATGGAAGAGATTGAGAACACCAGACACCTGGGAACAGGGCTATTTTAATAGACAACAAGTATGAATGTAGGAAACTATTTTTTAGTTTCCCATAGATAACGGAGTAGATCAAATTGGGGGAGAGATCCAACAAATCCATTATGCTACTTAACAGGGAAATGGGGGTTGGGGGAAAACAGAGACTATTGGCAGCACAAAACTGTACTTGACACGATGGGACGGAAATGAGCTGGAAAAGTTATGTTTTTTTCAAATTGCTAAAACTTGGATTTCAACAAAACCATCAATATATTTTTTTCCGAAAAAAACAAGAAAGCAATTCGCTAAACACAAGCTTGACTTTTTTCTAACTAAGGCTCAATATTTTTGTACTCGCAGAAGCTGAATTCCCTCTTTAGTACCTTTTATTTCCTCTCACTTGAGTCAAGTTTTTTTTTTCGCATTTTATCGGCAAGACGGCATAAAATGCAGCAGACCTAAAAAGAGCAATTTTTGAGTACTCCTATTTTTGCTCCAAAGATTCTAACAGGAAATACAACAAACTAGTTTCTCGTAAAAGACAAGTTTTGGAAACGTTTCCAGGCATTTTTCAAGAAGGAAAAGATAGAGGAAATCGCCTTAATTATTTTCATTTGCTGGGGGACCTACCTCGAATATAAAACAGGATCTCACGATAAACCCGTTGACATCCCATCTGTTGAGGGGGATGATCAACTATTTGGACGGGAAGGGGGGACAGGTATTGTAAGGATATTTTGGGTTCATAAAGCTTCCTAGGGGGGGAAAAGCGTCTGGAGGGGAGTGTGTTGGGGCAGAGTGCAATCGTATAGCATGGGGGAATCGACACGCTACAGAATGTTATATAAATTTACCTGTAAAAAGGAAAAGGAAATTACCAGCAAATGAACTACCCCATATACTGTGTATATTTCCCTAAAAAGGAAATTTTACAAAGCACAAATTATAGGAATAATGTATAAACATATCTATATATCTCATCAGAATTATTCTGGAATAGTGTGATGACTACGTTATGTGTCTAGGGTATGTGTATGATGAAGTGTAAGTCACAACAACAGACAGATAAACAATTTAATTTAATCCACTACTCTTGACAACACTGTGACACTCACATACATATAACACTCTATGAGAATATCTTAAGGAGTCACTGATAACTTTTCAAATAACAATATGTATTCATTGTTATCATAAAGGTATATGTGTCCTGATTCAAATACAAAGGAACCAGGAATCACAATCAATTTTAATTACAAGTATATGTACAGACTTTATCAATATGAATATTGTAGTGACATATATTATTAAAAATATCCTATGTGTGTCAGTTGTGTAGTGTTAATATGAGGTAATACTGGTTTTGTTTTGTTCAAGCTCTGTTGGTATTTGTCATCATGACTTCAATAGTTTGTCTTTTGGGACTAGTATTGGAGATGTTCTCAGTTCCTGATATTAAGACAATTAAATTCCCCTCTGAATGTTATTTTTACAAAGTCATTTCAAGATGAGGGGACATAATGTTGAGCTCAGCTGGCCAAATCAGCTTATCTTGCGTGATGGCGGCAGGAAAGGACTCCTCTGCTCGAATTCTCCCCTGGGCTCTGGAGACACCTCACTGATAGCTAAAAAGACCAAGGAGTATGCTGTCCGACTCTGGATTCAGCAAAGCTCTGACCAGGTGCTGCTCAGTACCATCAAGACCACGGTCCCTGAAAACAAGAAGGATGTACCTTCTACTTCATAACTAATTGATACTCTAGTTCTACACTGAGCACAATACAACACAAACATTGAGTTCAGAGCGTTAGGCCAACTGTCAGCTTCATCTGAAATACTTTATACCAGTATTTACCTCCTTAATGGTCACTACGCCTCTGCACTTCCAGCATTATTTCTGTCTAATCAATCATCCAGGTGTCAGTGTACTATTTGGCCATTCCATGCCGTTTTACTTCCCTCCGACACCCTCTGTTCAGGCTGGAGCATTATAGGCTTTATCTCCTGTTTGCCACTGAACTACACATATATATACAGGCATAAATTAACAATTTACATTCAATTTTCATTAAAAGATACTGAATGGTTCAAGCTTACCACAATTTCATGAAATAAACACAGATACGTTGATTAGCAATGAATTCTGGCACAATTACTGGCACAAATTCCCATCTGCTTATGTTCCAGGCTTTTATTTAACACAAATATGAGCTGGCTTCAACGCACTGTTGCTTTATCAAGATTATTTGCACTAGTGGTCTCGAACTAACGCTCCTAAGTGAGTATATCAGCGAGTCTAGCCAATGAGGCCACGTTTCGACAAGTGTTTGAAAAAATGTTACCTTTTCACGTCTCCCCTAACAACGAAAGATAGTATTTATAGCCCGACCAATCGTGGTTAGTCTTTCATTTGTTGCGCTCCAATCAATTTGGAGTTTACATGGTAGGCTAATTCTGTAACGTAAGATTTTTTTCAAACACGTTATAAAAAAAATTTATGAGCAGAAATGATTCCATGCTGTCAGGCATCCCCACTATTTTATTTTGGTTATAATTTATTAATTCCTGGACTATTTGCGTAACGTTTTACATATTCTTTGTCAGCAAGCCCTAAGGAACCCAAATATCCAAATTTAAAAGAGCTACGGCTGCGTTCAAAATATGTATTTTCTACCTCCTGTTTCGAAGATGTGCTGTCTGGGTACTGTTATGTTTTCAACCGTAAACCCATCTAATGTTATCTTTTCTAATAAGCGTTTTTTTATGATTTATAAACCTAACTCTGGGATGGGTAATGTATTTTATCACTGTCCGTCTGAAAAAAAAAATAGTGCATGTAGTCTTACACGCGTGATGGCAGCATTTGTGTATCGCGCGACGCGTGTTGCATGCGTTCCTGATTTTCAGCCCTCCCTCTCTCTTTATCCTTTTGTCCATCTGTTCGTTCGTTTTGGTAACGCAGTATAATTAATGTTAGGATTAATTTAGGTCATTACGCATTCTGCCTCTCAATGTTTTTCCAAGAAATACAGCACACGTTTCATTGAAGAAAGCGGGTATAATACAGTAAGCTTTTACTATCAACGTGAAAGCGTTACAATTTGCAGACGAAGCAGAAAACAAGGGGGATTTCGAGTACCTTCTTTGTGACAGCACTGTTATTTTACCATTGCTCTTTTCTTTATTAATTTTATTTGTTAGGCTTCATATTTACCTAATAATTTATATATGTGGATTAGAATATTCCACGACACCTCCCCTCTTAAAACAGACATTATATGTCAGTCCTTTATTCTATATACACATAGAGAAATTTATTATTATTTCTGGGGTTTACGGTGATTCTCATCACACGGATGGCGGCTTAAAAAATCCGCTCCCAAATTGGTTTTTCCAGATATATACTCAATGCTAAAATTATATGGAGCCAAAAGTAAAGACCATCGGAGTAACCTAGAGTTCTCATGCCTAGCCTGTGCTAGAAACGATAAAGGTTTGTGGTCTGTTTGCAACTTAAATGCCTTCCCATATAGATAAATATTGAATTTCTTTATCGCCCATATTACTGCAAGACATTCTTTTTCGCTAGTTGAGTAGTTGATTTCAGCTTTATTCAACTTTCTGCTAGCATATGCCACTGGGCTTAATTCCCCATCCAATGCATCTGATTTCTGTAGTAGAGTTGCACCTAACCCAATATTACTTGCATCCGTCCTTACTATGAATTCTTGACTTAAGTCAGGTAATTTCAAAATGGGTTTACTTGTGAGCTTTTCCTTCAATTCTTGGTAAGTCATTTCACATTGTGGTGTCCATGTAATGCGATCTGGATGTCCTTTACGTGTCAATTCAGTTAACGGTGCACATATGGAATTAAAGTTTTTGATATACTTCTGGTAGAAACCACATAATGAGACAAAGGATCTCACGTCCTTCTTGGTTTGTGGTCTCGGGGCTTTCTGTAGTTTCTCTAAATTCTTTGGGTCAGGGGTCATGTTTCCCTGATAAACTGTGTGTCCCAAAAATTCCAATTCTTTACATCCAACGCAACATTTGGTTGGTCGGGCTGTTAAATTTGCCTCCCTAAGTCGATCAAACAGCATGTTCAGAGAGTCAATGTGTTCCTCAAATGTTTCTGTTGCTATAAGGATATCATCCATAAAATTTGTTATACAGGCATTATTCAGAGGATCCAATAATTTTCTCATCATTCTAGAGAAGACACTAGGCGCATTCTTCAATCCAAATGGCAATCTATTAAACTCATAGTGTCCTTCTGAGGTACTAAAAGCTAGGTATGGTCTAACCTCAGGCTTTACTGGAATCTGATAGTATCCTTTACTCAGATCCACTTTTGAGAAATATTTAGCTTTATTTAGTCTGGCAAACAGCTGATTTGTATCCGGCAATGGATCCACCTGTCCTTCTGTAATAGCATTCAGTCTCCTGTAATCTATACAGAGTCTATGTTCTCCAGAGGGCTTCCTTAAGAGTACAACACCGAACTATACGAAGACTCACTGTGCGAAATAATTCCTTCCTTCAATAGATAGTCTATCTCTTCCTTCAAAGCTTTCTCCTTAGCAAACGGAATCGAATATGGTTTCATACAGACAGGTGTGGAGTCTATTAGTTTCATATCATATTCCAATAGGTTTGTATGCCCTGGTCGGTCTGTTAACACCTCTGCATGATTATTTAGAACCTGTTGCACTCTCTCTTTCTGAGTTTTCGTTAAATGTGTACTGATTTTCACCTCTGCTGCTGTCTCACAGGGGTGTAATGGATATTCAAATGATGAAAGTGGTTCCTTTTTCATCTCCATGGCGATGGACAAGGTCAACAAGTGTGTCTCTTCCTGATGTTCTCTTTCCAAATATTTCTTCAGGAGATTCACATGATAGATTTTTTCTTTCCCCTTCTTATCTATCTTATAATTTGTTCTAGACACCTTCTCTAAAACTGTATATGGACCCTGCCATCCAATTTGTAACTTATTCTGACTCCCGGCAAAAGAAGCAGTACTTTCTCTCCCACAGCCAAATTTCTGTCTTTCGCCTTCCTGTTATAATAGGCAGCATGTTTCTTCCTGGCTTGTTTCAAATTTTCATTGGCAAGTTTCCAGCCAGTTTTTAACCGAGTGGTCAGCTCATTCACATATTGGTATGAAGATGTAATGTTTTCCTCTGCCTTTTCATCAGTCCACGTTCTTAACAAAGCTTCGAGTGGACCTTTTATTGGCCTTCCAAACATAATGTTGCCGGGGCCATACCGGTTGAACTATGGGGTACCTCCCGATAAGCAAAGAGGGCGGCGTGCAGGTACTGGTCCCATGTATCTGGTTTTTCGTGTGCCAACTTTCTCAGGATCGACATCAATGTGCCGTTAAATCTTTCCACTTGGCCGTTCCCTTGGGGATGATACACACTACAATGGAAGTGTTTGGCCTGGAAGATCCTGAAAACTTCTTCAGTTAGTTTCCCCTTGAACTGAGAGCCATTATCAGTCAAGATTTGATTGGGAAAGCCTAACCTTGTGAAAATTGTGAGCAATGCCTCTGCCACATGTTTAGAATCAATCGATGACAGGGCTACTGCCTCTCCCCACATAGAACAAGTGTCCACCAGAGTCAGAATGTAGCTGTTCCTTCTCTTGGTTCGGGTGAGAGGTCCCACAAGATCCACGGCAACTCTCTCAAAGGGTGTTCCCACTATGGGCATTTCCCCCAGAGTTGCTGGTGCAGTCCAATGTTTAGGTGCTACTCGTTGGCACTCTGGACAGGATTTTACATATCGTTTGATATCTTCAGTTATTCCTGGCCAGAAATAGTGACAAGCTATTCGCTGTCCTGTTGCGCTGATTCCCATATGACCACTGAAGGGAATCGCATGCCCTAGTTCCAACACTTTAGTCCTATATGAAGTGGGAAGGACCAGCTGTCCGTGACCATTGGATTCAGATCCAGCCTTCCTATATATCAGTTTGTTCTTCATATAAAACTCTCCCTTGCCTGGAGGTGTATGAGATTTGGGCAACTTCTTGAAACATGGCTTGAGTGTTTTGTCCTCAGCCTGTGCCTTCCTCATCTCATCTGGGTGAGTATTTTATGGATTATCCTCCTCCTTCTTTGACTGTGATCTGGTCTGCACTGTTGCCAATATCACAGGTCTCTTGGGATTCCCCAAGAAGACATATCTACACCCCAATATTAGAGGGTAGATTGGCTCATTTATCACTGCTGCTTTTATGATTCCTTCCACATATCGCGTTTTCACTTTTATTCGGGCGACGGAAAGTGTCATGGTAGCTACATCCTTGGGTGCAGTTTGAATCTCCACTGTTTCTGTGGTGTATTGATCGGCCTGCACCAGGTGAGAACTCACAACGGAATCGTAATCTAAACCGGTATCATATAAACATCTTATAGTGACACCATTACAGATGACATCTTCACACACTGGGGGGGTGGTATGGTTCCTGTAATTCTTCAGGTTTGCCCTTCTTTTCCTTTTTCCCCGATGTCATAGCAGCAAAATGAGGAGGTTTCCTTCTACAATGGTCAGTGTCATGATTGTTCATCTTACAATTTTTACACCACCTTTTTCCTTGGTTGAAAGATTTTCTTTCATCATATTTCCTTTCATCGAATTGTGGGAATTTATTTTTATTTTCATACCGTGGCCTATCAAATTGGTGCTTACCTTTATTTTGATCCTTAGGATCAAATTTATTAAAGTTCTGTGGTGCCCTAAAGTTATCCACTTGTTTCTTTTTATTACCTGTTACCTCTGCTTGAGCTGCTTGATACCTTTCAGCAACATTTAGCAACTCACCCAGCCTCTCTGCACCTTGTTCCATGAGAAACTTTCTCAGGTCTGGAGCCATGGACTCTCTTAATTGCTCTATAAGGACCATTTCCTTAAGATCTTGGGTTTTCCCCAGAGAAGTCCATTTCTCCAAGTATGTCTCTATTCGTGCAGAGAACTGGTGATAGGTTTCACCTGACAGTAGTTTAGCATTCCTAAATTTTTTCCTATAAAATTCTGCATTCTTTTCATACCTTAACAAAAGAGCCTGCTTTAGCATGTCATAATTTTCCTGATCACCTCTGCTCATTTTTGCAAAAACTTCATAAGCTGCCCCACGAAGTCCCTGAGATAACTTTAAGCTCCACCTTTCTCTCTCTAACCCATACGTGGTAGCTAATAGTTCATACCTATTTAGGTAGCTCTCAATATCATCGTCTTTCTCAACAAAATGATCTAAATGAAAATTCATAGCTGAGGTTGAGGCTCCTTGGCTAGCAGTGGCATCAGAGGCAAAGGGACTGGCACCATTTTCAGGAGCATGGCCCTGAACTCAAACTCCCTTAGTCGTAACTCATGTTCCCTTTGTAATCTTTTATCTTCTGCTTCCCTTTCTGCAGCTAATTTCTTCTCTTCCCTTTCTGCAGCTAATTTCTTCTCTTCCCTTTCTGCAGCTAATTTCTTCTCTCCCCTTTCTGCAGCTAATCTTCTTTCTGCTTCCAATTTCTTAGCCTCTTTGTCAGCCTCAATCTGCAACCTCTTAGTCTCAATCTGCAACCTCTTAGTCTCAGCCTCTAACTTTCTTTCGGCCTCTTTTTCTAATCTTCTTTCTTCGCGTTCAATAAATTTGTCACATTCCGTAGTGACATAGGCAACCATAACTTGCCCATCTAATCCTAACTCTTTTGCAGTCTGAACAGCAGCAGATCGAAACTTGGCCAGGTCCGCCATTGTCTATCAGGTAAGTTTATACAATGTCTAACCAACAATTTAATCTCTAAATATATCTAATGGACAACACAGGCACCGTGAGCTCAACCTTATTTAATTCCACCCAAGGATACCTTTTAATTCTTATATTCCCTGAAGTGAATTACCCCCAATATTTTTAATAGGGAAAGATTCAAAATCCCAAGAGCGAGACCCCAATATATGTGGTGAAGTGGGATGTTATAAATATTTATAGGGACTTAGTGTACTGACTGAGATCAGCTGTGAAGGTATCTATATCTAATAAGAGTAGTGTATTATAGATAACCTTACTTGCTACCACATATCTATATATCTCAGTCAGAATTATTCTGGAATAGTGTGATGACTACGTTATGTGTCTAGGGTATGTGTATGATGAAGTGTAAGTCACAACAACAGACAGATAAACAATTTAATTTAATCCACTACTCTTGACAACACTGTGACACTCACATACATATAACACTCTATGAGAATATCTTAAAAGATCACTGATAACTTTTCAAATAACAATATGTATTCATTGTTATGTCATGAAGGTATATGTGTCCTGATTCAAATACAAAGGAACCAGGAATCACAATCAATTTTAATTACAAGTATATGTACAGACTTTATCAATATGAATATTGTAGTGACATATATTATTAAAAATATCCTATGTGTGTCAGTTGTGTAGTAGTAATATGAGGTAATACTGGTTTTTTTTGTTCAAGCTCTGTTGGTATTTGTCATAATGACTTCAATAGTTTGTCTTCTGGGACTAGTATTGGAGATGTTCTCAGTTCCTGATATTAAGACAATTAAATTCCCCTCTGAATGTTATTTTTACAAAGTCATTTCAAGATGAGGGGACATAATGTTGAGCTCAGCTGGCCAAATCAGCTTATCTTGCGTGATGGCGGCAGGAAAGGACTCCTCTGCTCGAATTCTCCCCTGGGCTCTGGAGACACCTCACTGATAGCTAAAAAGACCAAGGAGTATGCTGTCCGACTCTGGATTCAGCAAAGCTCTGACCAGGTGCTGCTCAATACCATCAAGACCACGGTCCCTGAAAACAAGAAGGATGTACCTTCTACTTCATAACTAATTGATACTCTAGTTCTACACTGAGCACAATACAACACAAACATTGAGTTCAGAGCGTTAGGCCAACTGTCAGCTTCATCTGAAATACTTTATACCAGTATTACCTCCTTAATGGTTACTACGCCTCTGCACTTCCAGCATTATTTCTTCTCTAATCAATCATCCAGGTGTCAGTGTACTATTTGGCCATTCCATGCCGTTTTACTTCCCTCCGACACCCTCTGTTCAGGCTGGAGCATTATAGGCTTTATCTCCTGTTTGCCACTGAACTACACATATATATACAGGCATAAATTAACAATTTACATTCAATTTTCATTAAAAGATACTGAATGGTTCAAGCTTACCACAATTTCATAGAAATAAACACAGATACGTTGATTAGCAATGAATTCTGGCACAATTACTGGCACAAATTCCCATCTGCTTATGTTCCAGGCTTTTATTTAACACAAATATGAGCTGGCTTCAACGCACTGTTGCTTTATCAAGATTATTTGCACTAGTGGTCTCGAACTAACGCTCCTAAGTGAGTATATCAGCGAGTCTAGCCAATGAGGCCACGTTTCGACAAGTGTTTGAAAAAATGTTACCTTTTCACGTCTCCCCTAACAACCAAAGATAGTATTTATAGCCCGACCAATCGTGGTTAGTCTTTCATTTGTTGCGCTCCAATCAATTTGGAGTTTACATGGTAGGCTAATTCTGTAAGGTAAGATTTTTTTCAAACACGTGATAAAAAAATTTTATGAGCAGAAATGATTCCATGCTGTCAGGCATCCCCACTATTTTATTTTGGTTATAATTTATTAATTCCTGGACTATTTGCGTAACGTTTTACATATTCTTTGTCAGCAAGCCCTAAGGAACCTTGTTATCTTTCCTAATAAGCGTTTTTTTGTGATTTTAAAAACCTAACTCTGGGAAGGGTAGTGAATTTATCACTGTCCGTCTGAAAAAAAAGTTAGTGCATGTGGCCTTACACGCGTGATAGTAGTAATTGTGTATCGCGCGACGCGTGTTGCATGCGTTCCTGATTTTCAGCCCTCCCTCTCTATTTATCCTTTAGTCCATCTGTTCGTTCGTTTTGGTAACGCAGTATAATTAATGTTAGGATTAATTTAGGTCATTACGCAGTCTGCCTCTCAATGTTTTTCCAAGAAATACAGCACACGTTTCATTGAAGAAAGCGGGTATAATACAGTAAGCTTTTACTATCAACGTGAAAGCGTTACAATTTGCAGACGAAGCAGAAAACAAGGGGGATTTCGAGTACCTTCTTTGTGTTATATATGTGGATTAGAATATTCCACGACAGGGATAAGAACAGGAGTGCGACAGGGATGCCTCTTGTCTCCATTTCTTTTCTTGCTGGCAATAGATTGGGTTATGAGATCATCGGCAACACACAACAGAAATGGAATCCAGTGGACTCTGACTAAGCAGTTGGATGATCTGGATTTTGCTGATGACTTGGCTCTTCTGTCCCATAGCCGTAATCAGATGCAGGACAAATTGAAAACACTCGATGAGAGGTCACAGCAATTGGGTCTGAAAATACACAGGGAAAAGACAAAAATAATGCGAATAAATGCAGGTAATGATAACAGGGTTGAACTTGAAGAAACACCAATACAAGATGTAGAATCATACACATATCTTGGCAGTAATATAGACAAAGTTGGAGGGACAGACAGCGATATCAAAAATAAGAATACAAAAGGCAAGAGGAGCTTTCATTGCATTGGGAAATATATGGAGATCAAGAGAAATAGGATCCAACACGAAAATAAGAATCTTCAACTCAAATGTGAAGTCAGTCATCTAATTGTAATGGCTCAGAGACATGGAGAACAACAAAGACAACAACCAAAAAGCTACAGACTTTCATAAATGGGTGCTTGCGTAGAATAGAGGGATTAAAATGGTATGACAAGGTTACCAACGTGGAACTGATGACAAGAACTAGACAAGTGCCAGTGGAACAAGAAATGAGAAGAAGACGATGGCGATGGATAGGACACACACTGAGGAAACCTGTTGATAGCATTACAAGGCAGTCCTTGTTCTGGAACCCCCAGGGCAAGAGAGGCAGAGGAAGACCAAGAAGTACATGGAGAGAGAGTTGGAAACAGAGGTGAAAATGATGAGGAGAACATGGAAAGAACTTGAGATGATGGCACGTGACAGGAGGACTTGGCATGTGTTTGTTGAAGGCCTATGCTCCTTTGGGAGTGGAGGGTTATGAATGAACAACAATTATATATTTTTTAATGTATTTGTATTATCAATGTCATTCTCTTTCTCAACAATTTTTTCATCACTTTTATCTCACTTTCTCTTTCTGCCTATGTTTCTATTTGTTTCTGTCTTAGTTTCCCATTCTTTCTGCCTTCTGTTTCCCATATTTTCTCTGTGCTGTTTCTTATACTTTCTGTCTTCTGTTTGCCATTCTTTCTGTCTTCTCTTTCCCATACTTTCCTTCTTCAGTCTCTCTCTCTCCCTCTCTTCTATTTCCCATATTTTCTCACTTCTGTTTTCCATACTGTCTGTCTTCTGTTTCCCATACTTTCTGTCTTCTTTTTCCCTTACTTTCGGTTTTCTGTTTCCCACGCGTTTTGTCTTCTGCTTTCCATACGTTCTGTCTTCTGTTTCCCACTCTTTCTGTCTTATGTCTCCCACTTTTTCTGTCTTATGTCTCCCACTGTTCCTATCTTCTGTTTCTAATTCTTTCCATCTTCTGTCTACCATTTATTGTGTCTTATGTCTGCGATTCTTTGTTTTTTCTGTTTCTCATTCTTTTTGTATTCTGTCTACCATTCTTTTGTTTTCTGCCTCCCGCTCAGTCTTACTTTCTTCTACTCAGTCTTACTTTCTTCTACTCTGTCTTACTCATTTTCTCGCAATCTTTCTTAGACACTTCCTCCCACATTGTTTTATTCACGTTCTCTCATTGTCTTGCTCCCTCTCACTCTCCCCTGTCTTCCTCACTCCCCTTAACTCTGTCTCTCAATTTCTGTTCCATTTACGCTGTATCTCACTATCTTATTCTCTCCCTTTCTGTCTCTTAGTCTCTTACTCTCTATGTCCCTCTCTCTGTCTCTCACTATTTCTCTCAATTTCTATCTTTCACTATTTCCTTCAGTCTCTCTCCCTCTCTTTGTCTCTTATGCTCCAAGTCTCTCTCTTGGTTTGTATTACTATTTCACTCACTGTCTCTCTCTTTGCTTCTTACGCTCTCTCTGTCTCTCTCTGTCTCTCTCTGTCTTTCTCTCTAACTCACCGTTTCTAAGAAGTATAGACCATAAATGAAAAGACTAGAAGGAGTAATCTTCTAAAGTCTCGACCAGCTTCCCTACAAGTTCCCTACAAGACTAGTCATCAATATTCCTGTCCGTCTCGAGGTGTTTTCTTCAGTTGTTTTAGACACCCTTTCCCCTCGTCTCCATGTGTTTATAAGTCATTCTCGTCTCCAAATCTTCATTTGTCATAATCTCTTCCTATTATTTATCGTTTCTTTATCTTTTTTCAGTTGTTTATTTGTCATTATTATCATCATCATTTTCTTGTTCGCTGTTTATGGAGCCCCCCACTGTTTGTGGTTCCCTTGCAGGAAACCTGTCGCAGACATTCAGATCTTCTTGTAGCAGTGGCTTCTGTAGAAATTTGTTTCACGTGATGAAGTTACCAGCTTCCTGCACAACCTTATTTTAGTCGCCAAGTGTGTCTCCCACTCTTTCTGTCTTCTGTCTCCCACTCTTTCTGTTTTATGTCTCCCACTCTTTATGTCTTATGTCTCCCACTCTTTCTGTCTTAAGTCTCCCACTCTTTCTGTCTTATGTCTCCCACTCTTTCTGTCTTATGTCTCCCACTCTTTCTGTCTTATGTTTCCCACTCTTTCTGTCTTATGTCTCCCACTCATCCTATCTTCTGTTTCTAATTCTTTCCATCTTCTGTTTCTAATTCTTTCCATCTTCTGTCTACCATTCTGTTTCTCATTCTTTTTGTTTTCTGTCTACCATTCTTTGTTTCTTCTGAAGGTGTAGTAGACATATTATTTTTGGGGTTCTCTTTCGAGACCCCCGGGATCTATACGCGGTTTATTGGTCATCATCATCATCATCATCATGTTCATTTTCCTTCCTTACGGAACATGGAACTACCACTGCAACAGGTACCCCCTTGCAGGAAGCCTGAACCAAGCCTCGGGATCCGCGCTAGTGTAATGGTTACCACACTGCGCTGGCTATCGGGAGATCCCAGGTTCAAGCCCGGGCGAGAACATTTGAAGTAGTGTCGTCGACCGGGACTTGGACTGGAATAATTCGAGTCCTGGCGAAGACATTTGAAAGAGTGTCGTTGACCAGGAACTGGAATAACCTGAACGGCTCCTGAGCCAACCCAGCTCTAATGGGTACCTCCGAAGACGGCGAGTATCTGCCTGAATGGCGAGAGGTCACCTGTCAGCGTACAGGGGGGAGCCGCGCTGGTGTAATGGTTACCACATCGCGCTGGGATCAGGTGTTCAAGGTTCAAGCCCGGGCGTGCGCATTTGAAGCAGTGTCATCGACCGGGATTTTGACTGAATAACCTGAACGGCTCTTGAGATAAACCCTCTGTGGATGGGAAGGAGCGAACCTCCTGACCGGGTTGGAAGGAAAGTCCACAGGCTCCCCAGCCTCGCAATGACATGTCATTGGGCCGAAGGGCTGAAAGCCCAAGTGCCGCTAGGAAAAGTCAGCGTACAGGGAAAATGGATACTCACGTAAAATCAGTCTCAGGTTAGACATACTAACCCGAGATTTCGCCTCGAGTAATAGCGGGCGTACGATTAAAAAAAAAAAAAAAAAAGAACCAAGCCTTGACATGCTCCTGCAGCAGTGGTGTCTGGGCCCATTTGTTTTACATAATGAGGTATTGGTCATTACAGTATCCTACTATTTATTGGAGCATCCGATTGGCAGAGTGGTTACAGTGTTGGTCTCTCGCGGCAAAGGTGCAGGGTTCGACTCACGGTGCCAACACGCTCCAGTCTACTCAGCTGTAAATGGGTTCTGACTCTGCTCTTTGAGTTAGGGAAGGAAAGGCAGCGAGGAAAGGAACTAGTCACCCCACCTCTCAATGCTGGATTTAGTATGGTGAAGTCTCTAACATTTCACTCCCATACGGTAGTATCTGCTGTGGGATTACCTTTACCTTTGACTATTTATTTGTCATTATTTTCTCCGAATGTTTATTTATTATTGTTCTTCTGATGTTTTTCTTTTGGTCTTCCTTTTTTCCGCTTACCCTCAGGAACCCAAGTGAGCGCCTGTAGTGGTATTCTGTTGTTTTGCATTCGTAGGACATGACCGATATATGACCATCGTCTTTTCCTTATATAGTCGGAGACATATTTCTGCCTAGAGTCTTCTCTTATTTGTCGATTAGTCTTGAATTCTTTCCAACTGATGTTCATGAGTTTTCTAAGACATTTGTTCTCGAATGTATTCAGCTTGTTCTCCAATGATTTTGTTATTTTCCAACTCTCACAGCCGTATGTTAACACTGAGATAACATTTGAATTAAACAGACGAAGCTTGGTATGTATATTCAATGATCGTAATTTCCAAATGTTAGATAATCTATTGAAGGCGCTAGCTGCCAAAGCAATTCTAGTATGGATTTCTCTTGTTGTGTCACCATCCTGAGTCATTTTACTGCCTAAATAATTGAAACTTTCAACTTTCTGTAGTTTTTTTCCCCGTTCAAGATGATATCAAAGGTCTCGTTAGAAAAGTTCATAGCTTTAGTTTTAGAGGCATTTATTTGGAGACCAATTTTAACCGAGAGATGACACAAATTATTTATTGCTTCTTGGGATTGTCTTGGTGTTGAACTTAAGAATGCTACATCATCTGCGAAATCCAGGTCCCCCAGGAATTTTCCATTTGTCCATTTTATACCCAATTGTTCATTGTGGGTATAGTTTCTCATAACCCAATCAATAGCTATTCCAAAAAGTAGTGGTGACATAATACAGCCTTGTTTCACCCCTGTTTCTACTGTAAACCATTCTGTATTCCCTTTATTTGTTCTAACACAACATCTTGCATTGTCATATAGCGCTTTGATTATATTCACATATTTTGTTGGAAAACCATAGATTGTAAGTATCTTCCACAATGATGGGCGGTGTAGACTATCAAAGGCTTTTTGAAAATCGACGAAGGTGATAATAAGTGGCGATTGCCTTTCCACTGATTCTTCTATAATTGTTCTTAGTGTGAATATTTGATCAATACATGATCGTTTCGGCCTGAAACCCGCTTGTTCTTCTCTGATCTTTTCGTCAGCATGCAATTTAAGTCTTTCTAACATCATGCAACATAATAATTTTCCAGGTACTGATAATAGAGATATACCACGCCAGTTATTACAGTCTGATAGATCACCTTTCTTCGGTAACTTTACAATAATACTGTCTTTCCATTGTTGGGGTGGTTGTTCTTCTCTCCATACTTCATTTATAATATCTAAAATTCTCAAGAGGTTGTTGTCATTAACTGCTTTAATCATTTCCCCTGAAATTTCGTCAACTCCAGCAGCTTTAAAATTTTTTAATCTTTTAACGGCTTGTTTGATCTCGTCCAGCGTGAATTCATCGCAAGTTATTGGCAAAGTGGTTGTGGATGTTTCATTATTAAAATCAGGTGTTACTGTTGGTGGTGGTCTGTTTAGCACCTCCATGAAGTGCTCAGCCCATCTCTTCATTTGTTCTTTTTCTGTTGGTATTGAATTCCCTAATTTACCTTTAACAGGTGTTTCCATAGCAGTAGGCTGGTGACATAGTTGTTTTGTAATTTGATAAAGGCACCTACTATTACCAGTTCTTGCAGCATTTTCAGCTTCTACGGCCAGTTCATTGATGAAATGTCTTTTATCTCTTCGAGTTTTTGTCTTCACTTCTTTATTTAACAAGTTATAAGTTAGTTTGCAAGATTCAACTGCATTATGTGTACTTGCCGCTAGTAGTTTAAGTTTTGCTGTTTTCCTTTCTTGTATTTTATCCCAAGTATCTTCTCTCATCCATTTTTTCTTTTTATGTACTAGGTATCCGGTGGTCGCTACAGCTGCTTCTGTCATTGCTGTTCTCAGTTGTTCCCATTTAGTATCGATTGTCTTGGTGGTGATATCGTTGTCAATTTTGCCTAAAGCATCGAAATAGTTGTTCATTTTGACATTATATTCCTTCTTTATATCATTTGATTGCAGTCTGTGTACATCTATTCTTCTATTTTTATTCGGTTGGTATAACTTCTTCAGTTTAATTTCTCATTTTAGCTATGCAGAGGTTATGATCGCTTCCGATCTCTGCACCTCTGTATGCTCTGACGTCTTGAACTGATGAGCGAAATTTAGCGCTTATGCAGAAGTGATCTATCTGGTTCTTAGTTCTGCCATCAGGTGAATTCCATGTTATCTTGTGGATATTCTTATGTGGAAAGATGGTGTCTGCCACAACGAGGTTTGATATTTCACAAAGTTCTAGAAGTCTTTCGCCATTTTGATTCATACAGCCTATGCCATGAGTACCGAGATATCTTTGTACTCCATCGTTGTTGTCACCTACTTTGGCGTTAAAATCACCCATGACTGCTATTATGTCATGCTTGGGTATTGTGTTGATGGTACTTAGAAGTGCTTCATAGAAGTCATCTTTTGTGGTATCAAGAGCGTCGTTAGTTGGTGCATAACATTGTACAATTGAGAGCTTGAAAAATCGTGTCTGAAATCTAGCTAATATTAGCCTCTCATTGATAGGTACCCAGCTGATAAGCGATGCTGCTGCTTTCTGTGTCATTAGGATGGCTACTCCCTCTGTGTGACGATTATCATTACTACCAGAGTATATAATTTGCTTTTTTTCTTCTGAAATATATTTTATGCCCTTCCCCGTCCATCTACACTCGCTGACACCCAATAAGTCCAACTTATAATTATCCATTTCTTTAATTACTTCTTCCAATTTTCCGTCTTGATACATAGTTCTTACATTCCAGTATCCAATTTTAGAAATCTCCTTAGCCCCCAAGATATTAGAGTGAGTCATGTTTACTGTCGAGCCTGGTTCTGTTTCGGTAACAATAGCTTGTTTTACGATAGTGAATTGTTAACTCACTGATCAACCCTCCGATCCAACCGACCGATTCAAGGGTTTCGAGGTCAGTTATAGGAAAATATCTACACCACTATACAAGCGGTCGCTTATAACGTGAATTTCTTTGAACTTTACAGGTCTCTACAGCCAGGCCACTGGTGCCATGATGCCTGGAGCCGTTGGAAGTAAGTTCTTGAGCAAACAAGAGTGTGAATAAAGATCAGATCTCGCTTGTTAGTTTGATCTGTGGTAGATGTGAAATAGGCGATTGTAAATGACCGCCCATGAGGGATTCTCGATCATAAAAGGCTCAATAAGATCAAAATGATGCGAGAAAAACTGTCATATTCTTTCTGAAATTTCAGTCATTTATCAGACCCCCCCCCCCCTCCTTCTCCCCGGGCAAGATGTGAAATAGACCATTTTAAATAAATAGTCAAGAAGGATTGTCAATCACTAAAGGTTGAATAAGATCAGAAGCGGCAAGTACAACTATTATAATCTTTCTTAAATATATTAAGTGAGGGCTGTGGTAGTGCAGTGGTTAGTGCACTGGCTTCCTAGCTCAGTGGTCCATGGTTCGATCCCCAGTTGAGGTGGGATTTTTTAGACCACAAACGGCTCTCCAGGGTCGACCCTGACTCATGAATTGGGTACCAGAGTAATTTCTGGGAAGGTTAAAGCGGCCGGTGTGATGCTGACCACATCACCCCAAGTGTGAAGATGGTCAAGAAAAATGGGCCTAACATCATATTCCCAATATGCCTCAGTGGGTTTGTAACGGGATCCTTTTTTTAAAATATATTATTATTTTATTACTGGAAATGACCATGCTAGATGGGGTTGGAGTTATCGGAAGATATGGAGAAGATACTCTCAATGACAATGGAAAGCGACTCCTTAGATTCTGCAGTGAGCAGAATCTGATCATTACAAACACAAAGTTCCCCCATAAGCGCATACATGCATACACCAGATGTGAACCAACAAAGAATGAGAAGTCAGTGATCGACTATGCCATTGTTAGGAGGAGCTCATTCAAATTTGTCCGGGATGCTAGAGTCTGGAGGGGGCCAGAGATTGGAAGTGATCACTACCTGCTTACAATCAAAAGAACAACTGAAAGAGTTGCTCAGCCTAGGAACGTCCCAACATCACGCAAGTAACAAAGTAAACGAACGGGAGAAATGAGCATTAAGACCTACAAGCTGAGAGAGCCAGAAATTAAGACCAGATATCAGGGGCTTATTGCTGCAGCGGTGAGCAACACAGAAGAACAACCTGGTGACTTAAATTCAAGGACATCATAAAGACAGGTACTGCAGACGCATGTGGTGAAGTCCGACCTGGGAACAAGAGAAAGAGGACACCTTGGTGGACAGAGGAAGTCAAAGAGAAAATAAGAGAGAAGAAAATGGCATGGAAACAATACTTAGGAGCTAAAAACACAACAGGACAAATGGAGAAATATAGAGAATATGTGATACTCAGAACAGAAACAAAGAACACGGTGCTAGCCGCAAAACAGAAGTCCTGGGAAGAATTTGGAGAAAAGCTAGAAAAAGATGCACAAGAAAACCAGAAATTGTTCTATAAGACCCTAAAGAACATGAGGAAGGAAAAACAATACCCTCTCAAATTTATAAAGGACAAGCAAGGCAAATTGCTTACTGCCCCGAAGGAAGTAATAGAAAGATGGAAAGAATATTTCTCAGAACTCCTTGATGGTGAGCAAGGTCAAGCATCAGAAATGATAACCACTAGCACAGAAGAGAAAACCAATGATGGTGAAGATGACATAAAGATGGAAGAACTGAAGGCAGCACTGGAGAAAATCAAGATGGGCAAAGCAGCAGGGCATGATGGTATAACACCAGAAATGGTTAAGTACATGGGAGCATCAGGTGACCTATTACTCTTAAGGGTCCTACAGGCAGCGTGGTGCAACAAGACCATACTAAAGAATTGGGAGATTGCCATCATAACACCAATTTTCAAAAAAGGTGACAATCGACAATGTGGAAACCACTGAGGCATATCCTTTCTCAGTGTCCCTGGTAAAATATACTCTAGAATCCTAGAGCAGAGACTCCGACGCCTAGCTGAGCCACAATTGGATGAGGTCCAGTGCGGATTCCGAGCAAACCGAAGTACTCAAGACCTAATCTTCACACTCAGACAGCTGAGTGAAAAGGCCCTTGAGTATAAGAGTGAGATCCATCTTTGTTTCATAGATCTGGAAAAGACGTTTGACAGGGTCCCATGGAGCAAACTTTGGGACTGTTTGGCAAGGAAGAACATTCCAGCACCTCTGATTCATGCTATACAGAGCTTCTACAAGTCTTGCAAAAATTATGTGAGGACAGCAAACCATAAATCAGAAGAGTTCAGGACCACCACCGGTGTTAGACAAGGTGATATCCTGTCACCTTATCTTTTCATACTCCTCATGGACGATGTCATCAAGGCGTGTAAGGAGAAAACAAAAAAGTATTCAGTGGGGTACTGGAAGATGAGACAGGTCTGTATTTCAGAGCTGGCATTTGCTGATGATGTTGCCCTGATTGCTAAATCAGAGGCACATCTCCAATCCAACCTGCAAGTCTGGAAGGAAGAGCTGGAGAAGAGAGGGATGGTCATAAGCCGCTCTAAAACATAATCCTTGGTGATATCACGAGAAGAAAAAGACATCAGATTAAGCTGGGAGAACAGGTCCTGGACCAGGTCGATCACTTTAAATACCTCGGACCTATTATAGACCGAAAGGGAGGCATCAAAGAAGAGTTGGCCAGATCCAAACCTCAGAAATGAGGTATCTGAGGAAGGTGGTTGAAGTAACCAGAAAAGACATGGTCCGCAACCAGACGATACGTCAAGGCCTAAAATCCCACTCCCTGCAGACCCAAGTAGAACAGTCCCAACTAAGATGGTTTGGCCATGTCTGCAGAATGGGAGAAGATCGGCTACCACGACAAGCATGGGAGATAAAGAGCCAGGGATCCAGACCCCCATTACGACCCAGAGTCCGCTGGGAGGACAACATTAGACAATCTTTGAAGGACCGAGGACTAGAATGGAACCAGGCCAGGAGGAAGACAGCCGATAGGATAGTGTGGCGCTCTCTCTTCCAAACCTCTACACCTCACGGTAGAAGGGGAACAACTAAGTAAATTTGACTACGAAGATCCAATGAAGTTGAAATAGATTGGAAAAGAATGAAATGAGCACATGAGAATTGGTGTCGTCATCAGTACATGCAGCAGACAGAGCTGGGCATAATTATTTCACGTCATGTTTTGGCGGGTTACTAGCTCGTTTCCAACTAGCAATAACCAGGCTTCGGGAAAACCTCATTGGCTATGGTACCGCCACTGCTCTAGACTAGCTCGTAGTTCTGTAATGTACTATTATTTATATTAATATTTTACTTTACATATTACTTATATGATATTAATTTGCTTGTTATTCGGAATGAATTGTTTAAAAAAATAAATAAATAAACAAGAAAAGAGAAGAAATGTTAAATGCTTATTTTCTTCATCCTGTATAAATTAAGATTTTCATTCGCTCGTTTGTTACACTGGTTAAACAAATTCGTGCAGTTTGTTCTATGGTAAGTATGATATGGTGGTGACCGCAGCTGAGGTTTCAAATATGTGTACAGGAGAGACATGAGGGCATAGGACATAAATCCAGCAACCTGGGAGGATGAAGCTGCGGATCGCATCAAGTGGCGATGCTCTCTACGGCGCCACCTCAGATTGGGCGAAAAGTTAAGCTCTCACGGCAAGCAGAAGAGAGGAGAAAACATCGAAAAGAACACCAGGAAAATAAGCAACTGAGGGATGTCGCCTCAGGGGTGCATTTTCGTAGTCAGTTATGACTGAAGGGGCTATTATTATTTTAAGTATGATATCTAGAAACGCTGGCCAGTGTTAGGACAGTGAGAACTGCACTTGTACCTTTTAACTAAAGTAAGACAGCAGAAAAAGTAATTATACATGCAGAGTCATGATCGCCCACGCTTGTCGACACGGCACTCAGTGATGATGATTATTTCAAATATTTGTTCATACTTGAAGACGCTGACGATGGATAGGGAACACACTGAGGAGACTTGTTGATAGACTTACAAAGCAATCCTTCTTCCGTTCTCCCCTAGGTAATAGAAGTAGGGGAAGACTGAAAAACACATGGAAAGGAGAACTGGAGATAGTATTGATAGGGATAAAGTAGACATGGACAAGTCTTGAGTGGATGGCACAGGGTAAAAAGACTTGACATGAATTTGGCCTATAATCCTTGGGGAGCTGAAGGATAATGCTGATGACGTGTATAATGATTGACAGTTGTTAGCTCATTATGGATGTCACGTGTTAGCTAAATATGATTTTGTTTATAATACTCTACCAATTCCCTTCCCGCTCCACAGTGACAGATCCAGGCAGTAAGTACCGATTTTGATAATCTACCTACCTACCTGCCCATCCATCCATCCATCCATCCAACCACCCATACATCCATCCATCCATCTATCCATCCATCTATCTATCGATTTATCCATCCATCCATCCATCCATCCATCCATCCATCCATCCATCTATCTATCTATCTATCTATCTATCTATCTATCTATCTATCTATCTATCTATCTATCTATCTATCTATCTATCTATCTGTCTGTCTGTCTGTCTGTCTGTCTGTCTGTCTGTCTGTCTGTCTGTCTGTCTTTCTATTTGTCTGTCTCTCTGTCTGTCTGTCTCTCTCTCTCTATTTATATTTTGGTCTAACCGTCCGTCCTGTTTTTGTTGTCTTTCTGTTTAGCCATACACATATTACATACATACAAGCATACAGTGGCGGCTCTAATGCTATTTTCTGGCAGGGTTATCTATAAATAATTGTGTAGTTGCACGCGTGCATTCGCGCGCGCGAGCAAATAACACAACAAGGGTTTCACATCACAATATTGTACACAGCAAAAGCAGTACATGCTATTCTTCGCCAAAATTGTTAACAAGAAACAAATATTTAACAGTTATACATTGAAAAATTACAGATTATAAGAAAGTTAAAATTACTCGAAGTGAATTACCTGTCATAAAGGTGTTTTCCCTCTTCTATGCCTGACAGCGCCCTGTAAAACAAATTTGCCACCCAGTTCTTAAGTCTTGCAAGATTCTCAGTGACCTTTAAAGTTTGAGATGGATTTTATTAGTTTGTTCCGCTGAAAGCGATAGTAACATGACCTAGTGCAAAGAACAGGCAACTATTTATCTTGGTGACAGCCAAGAGTATCCACACCAAGGTATTCTATGCATGTGCGTATAAGGGTGTTTTTCCAGCGTTGTGACGTCTAGATTTGTGTCACATAAGCTACATCAAACAGATTCTTTCGCATTCTTGGGTATAGTTATCAGTAATCCTCTTCTCTCTTCCCCCCCCCCCCCCCAGCTAAGAAAGGATCAAAATATGAGGAAGCGAGCGCATTAAGGGGGTGGAAGTGGTAGGTAGTGGCAGCGATAGAAGGGGTAAGAGACAGCATGAAGTAGGCTCACTGTAGGATTATAGTGGTTATAATACATTTACGGAGACTTAATTTATGATAAAATTGAAAACAAAACAAAAGGTTTTAGTTTTTAAAGCTCTGGTGGGGAAGGACCCCATTAATCCCTAAGAACGAGCCGCCTCTGCATACATAATGTATACTTAAATACAATTTATCGCTCCATGTCTGTCCTACTTTCCTACAAAACTGTGCAACATTTTTTTCAAACTACCGCTAATTTGAATCTACTAAACAGATGGACAATGAACAAGGAATTAGAAGAAAGAATTGAGGCTCTCGAGATGTGGATACAAAGAAGAATGGAGCACGTCTCATGTAAAGAGAAGAAAACAAATAAAGAGGTCCTAGAAAACAGGAATAAAACGAGAAATAATAAAGGAGGTCAAAATTAGACAGCTAAAATATTTGGGCCATATAAAAAGACGTAACACCTTGCAGAAGACCACAATAGAAGGAAGAGCTGAAGGCAAACGGGCAAGAGGAAGACTATAGCGCTATAAGTGGGAAGATAACATCAAGAGATGGACAGGAAAGAGTCTATCAGAGTGCACCATCAAGACGAGACACAGAAGACGTTGGAGATCCATTGCAGCCGAATTTCGATGCGAAGATGACACTTGATGATGATGCAACAGTAATAAATACCAAAATATTTTTAATTGTTACTTTGTGTACATAATAGTCTAAAATTTTCATAACGATTGGGAACATGATGACTTTTGAACTACAAAGCCAAAATAATACAGACCTTGATGACCTCAGAATAGTGCTCCACAAACTTTGTCAACGATTCAAAAGTGTTGTGATCCAATGGATCCCATCTCATTGTAACATCACCGGCAATGAAGAGGCTGACAGAATGGCAAAAGAAGGTTCACATCTACCTCAGCCTGATGCAAGCATAACTTTTGAGCAGGCAAAGAGTATTATCAGAATTAGATACAGAAACAAATGGAATGTAGAACATCCAGGGCACACACAGAATGATGCTTACTACCAGCTCCACAGAAGAGAACAAGTGGTAATCTTCAGACTCCGCACTGGCCACAACAGATTGCGATACCATCATTCAACAAGCTAAAGATAGGAACTACCGATCAGTGTAACTGTGGCACTGATAAAATGACTGCTGAACATCTGCTTCAAAGTTGCCCCTTATGTGCGGTACAGAGAAAGCGCATATGGCAGACGCCAGCTGCTTTCGTGGAAAAGCTTTACGGTGATTCAAATAGCCTCAAACTGACTACTGCTTTCTTTGAGAACATTCAAGTGGACGTCTGAGAGTGTACGAAGAAGAAGAACTACAAATTGAATGGTGGGTAAATACTTTCTTCAAGTTGGCTTGTAAAGTTTTTAGGTGATGTAAAACGCAGTACTGTTTTAATTTCAGATATGTTTGGCGACTACTATGACACAGGTATGGATACATTTTTTTGGGTCATGTTCTTGTTAGGAGATGTGTTATTTCATCTGCTGTTGCTAAATGGGACACTTTCTTCTATTTCTCTTTTTCATATAACAAGCACGCTGACAACAAAAATGAGAACCACTAATGCTGCTTCTACAACAGCTACTTCTACTTGTACTACAGCAACAGCTACTTCTACTTGTACTACAGCAACAGCTACTTCTACTTGTACTACAGCAACAGCTACTTGTACTACAGCAACAGCTACTTCTACTTGTACTACAGCAACAACTAATACTACTGATACAATAACTACTGTGCTGCTGATGATACTACTACTGCATACTACTACTGATACTGCTGCTACTTTTACAAAAACTACTACTGCTGCTGCTGACACTACTACTGCTGCTATTATTACAACTACTACTACTACTAAAACTACTACGATGACACTACCACTTTCACTGCTGCTGCTTACACTACTACTGCTACTATTACAACAATACTACAACTACTACTGCTGACACTACCACTGCTGCTGCTAACACTGCTGCTGCTACTATTACAACACCTAGTACTACTATAACTACTACTGCTACTGGCACTACTACTGCTACTGGCACTACCACTACTACTGCTGCTACTACTGCTACAATACCTACTACTATAACTACTACTACTATTACTACAACTACTACTAAAACTACTACTACTGCACTGATACTACCACTGCTGCTGTTGCTACTATTGAAACTACTACTCTTACTACAGCTGCTATTTCTATTACCACTACTACTACAACAACTACAACAAGAACAACTACTACTACAACTACTACTACTACAACAACAACTACTACTACAACTACTACTTCTATAACTACAACTACTACTACAACAACAACTACAACAACTACAACTACTACAACAACTACTACAACAACTACTACTACTACAACTACTACTTCTATAACTACTACAACTACTACAACTACTACTACAACACCAACTACTACTACTACTACTACAACTACTATCTTCATTGCACACGGACAACGCCGTCAGTGCTCCGATCTCCTGCCTTAAATCACACAAGGAGGATCTCAGCGCAGTGCACGAACTCCGTAGCACCGACGAGAATCCCAATGTGTGTACATATTGTATAGGAATCACACATTCTATAAATATTTTTGTGGTGGATAGGTTTACTAATTTTTTGTTAAATTTTGCCAGGGCAGCGGCCTGATAGGCCTACTCTTTACGATTTACAACTGCTGTGGGATTTTTAACGTGCGCAACTTGCACACGGGAGTTCCTATTTTTTCGGCCTTATCCGAGAAGGATAGGCATCCGATCTCACTACCCGTGAGACCAGGGGGGAGTATGACGTAATTAGGACCACTGATTCTGAAAAAATATTTCAATAAATTATAGTCCCCCCAACTAGGATTCGAACCCGGTACCTCTTGAATACGAGGCGGACGCCATACCTCTGAGCTACTCCAACCCCAATTTTTTTTTTTTTTTTTTTTTACAGATATGGACAATTAATAAGCAAGTAGGAAAATTACTAAAGGCCACAGAGATGTTGTTTTACAGAAGAATATCATGGACAGCTAAAAAGAGTAATGAGTATGTCCTGAAAGAGACAGATGTGCAAAGGAAGCTTATTCCTCAGGTTAGAAGGAAGCTTATTCCTCAGGTTAGAAGGACGCACTGCACTTTCTTTAGGCATGTTATGAGAATAAGGAAGCTGGAGTAGGCTATATCATAACAATAGGTAGGATAGAAGGAAACAGAGATAGAGGACAACAAAGAAAGAAGATTCTGGACAGTTTGACATCGTGGCATGGAAAGAGGTCAACAACATAAATGATCAACAGTACTGTTGACAGGATGCCGTGGAGAAACATGATCACCTATGCCATCTGGCATGGCACTTGATGATGATGGTGTTTAGCATTAGGATTTAGAATTAGGGTCAGATAGAAATAGCTGTTAATGCTGACCTTAACCTTAACCCTGTTTGCGACAAGATGACCCACGGTACAATAAATTGTGATTTAGCAACCACTACAATAACTAGTATTACAACACTACTTTTGCTGCTGCTCCTACTATTAAACTAATATCGCTTCATGTTACTGTCATTGGCATTCTTTTTCTTGCTCCTTCTCATACATTTCATCTTCTTTTTGTGCATTCCTCATCTTCTTAATCTGCGATTTAAAAAAAAAATATATTATTGTCATCCCAATTATTTTTCATTTCCTCCTTCACTTTCTTCATCTCAGTGAAAGAGGAATACACAGTGATGGTCTAGCAGACTAATGGAAAGAATACAACAAGAACATCCATATAATCATCATCTTTATCATCATCAACTTTCATCATAACAGTCATCAGCAGCATCTTCATTTTTAACTTCTCATAATCCTTTATAAACTTCTTACATCATGTTTTGTTTTATGTACTTGCTGATTTATTAATTTCTTTTTTTTTCTTCCAGTGATTGAGTACCCTATGATATTAGGTAAGTACAAATTGACCTCAATGAAAAAGAATTACCGGTATATATAATGTTTATTATTTAATATTTCATAATTAAAAATGTACACCTTTCAACTCCAGATAGGTTACAATTATGTATATAGGTAAAGGATCCCGTTCAACTCCAGATAGGCTACAATTATGTATATAGGTAAAGGATCCCGTTACACGCCCATTGAGGCATATTGGAAATATGGTGTTAGGCCCATATTTTATTTACCATCTGCACAATAGGGGTGATGTGGTCAGCATCACGCCAGCCGCCTTAACCTTCCGAAAGTTGCTTTGGTATCCAATTCATGAGGCTGTCTAAACAATTCCACCTCAAATGGGGATCGAACCATTGACCACCGAGCTAGGAAGCCAATGCACTAACCACTGCACCACCACATCTCAATTATGTATATAGCTTGGATATAAATACTGCAGTAATTCATTTACCCCAAGTTACTGCTAGAAATCACTATGGAATATTTTTGCCAAACTCAAGCCCAGCTCCATTATTTATCTCTCAAAAACCTGTATTGTAATTATCATGTAATTGCTTTGCCAGACTCACGAATAGCTCCATGAGTTAGTCTTCAAAACAGGTGTTGTAATCATAAGTAATCATTTTGCCAAACACAAATACAGTTCCATTAGTTATTCCTCAAAAACTGTTACAGTAATTCTCAGGTAATCTTTTTGCCAGACCAATGCACAGTTCCATTAGGGATCCCGTTACACGCCCGTTGAGGCATATTTTCTTGACCATCGGCACACTAGGGGTGATGTGGCCAGCATCACGCCGGCCGCCTTAACCTTCCCAGAAGTTGCTCTGGAAATTGGGGCTGGGTCGACCCAGGAGCCGTTTGCGGCCTAAAAAAATCCCACATCATCTGGGGATCAAACCATAGACCACTGAGCTAGGAAGCTGGTGCACTAACCACAATGCTACTGCGGCTCCATTAGTTATTCCTAAAAACTGGTGTAATTCTCGTATAATTGTTTTTGTCTGACACATTAGTCATTCCTCAGTACTGGTCTTGTAATCACTATATAATCATTTTGCCAGATCCATGCATATTCCTATTAGTTGTTTGATGAATATAGTATTGTAATCGCATGTAATCTTTTCTCACATAGAGGTCAGAGTGGCTGAGAGGTATGGCATCCGCCTTCAATTCTAAAGGTGCGGGGTTCCATTCCCAGTAGAGGGAATATAATTTATGGAAATTTTTTTCACAACCAGTGGTCCTAATGATGTCATACTCCCCTCTCATCTCCTGGGTTGTGAGATCGGATGCCTAGTTTTCTTGGATAAGGGGGAAAAAAAAGAAGGTCCAATGTGCAGTTAGCGCACGTTAAAAATCCCATGGCAGTTGGAAATCGTCAAGAGAAGGCCATAACGCTGCTGGCAAAATTAAAAAATTAGGAACCTACCCATCATAAAAATATTTATAGAATGTGTGATTCCTATATACACACATTGGGATTCTGGACGGTGCTATGGAGTTTGTACACTGTGCTGAGATCGTCCTTGAGTGATCTAAGGGAGAAGATCGGAGCACTGATAACAAAACCAATCTTGTTAACAGACCCATGCTCAGCTCAATTAGTTATTTATCAGCACTGCTTTTGTAATTCTCATGTAATCATTTTGCCAGACCAGTTATTTGTCAGCACTGCTTTTGTAATTCTCATGTAATCATTTTGCCAGACCAGTTATTTGTCAGCACTGCTTTTGTAATTCTCATGTAATCATTTTGCCAGACCAGTTATTTGTCAGCACTGCTTTTGTAATTCTCATGTAATCATTTTGCCAGACCAGTTATTTGTCAGCACTGTTTTGTAATTCTCATGTAATCATTTTGCCAGACCAGTTATTTGTCAGCACTGTTTTTGTAATTCTCATGTAATCATTTTGCCAGACCAGTTATTTGTCAGCACTGTTTTGTAATTCTCATGTAATCATTTTGCCAGACCAGTTATTTGTCAGCACTGCTTTTGTAATTCTCGTGTAATCATTTTGCCAGACCAGTTATTTGTCAGCACTGCTTTTGTAATTCTCATGTAATCATTTTGCCAGACCAGTTATTTGTCAGCACTGTTTTGTAATTCTCATGTAATCATTTTGCCAGACCAGTTATTTGTCAGCACTGTTTTGTAATTCTGTTGTAATATTTGTGTTGACCCCGTGCACAGCTCCATTTGTTTTTCTTCAAAACTGCTGTTGTATTTTCTCATGTAATTGCTTTGCCAGACTTGTGCACAGCTTCTTTAGTTATTTATCAACAACTAGTGTAACAGCCCGTCATAAGACGGGAATTAAATTCAAAAGCACCAATACCTAACGGCAATTTTACTTATTCAAAAGTATTTTTAAAAAAACAACCACTGTGTATCACCACAGTACACGAACTACGTAGCAGCAGCGAGGATCCAAATGTTTGTATACTGGATCACTTACTTACTTACTTAGCCGTTCCCCTTCTACCGTGAGGTGTAGAGGTTTGTAAGAGAGAGCGCCAGACCATCCTGTCGGCTGTCTTCCTCCTGGCCTGGTTCCATTCTAGTCCTCGGTCCTTCAAAGACTGTCTAATGTTGTCCTGCCAGCGGACTCTGGGTTGTCCTTGAGGTCTGGATCCCTGGCTCTTTGTTTCCCACGTTTGTCGTGGTAGCCGGTCTTCTCCCATTCTGCAGACATGGCCAAACCATCTTAGTTGGGACTGTTCTACTTGGGTCTGCAAGGGGTGGGATTTTAGGCCTTGACGAATTGTCTGGTTGCGGACCATGTATCTTCTTGTTACTTCAACCACCTTCCTCAGATACCTCATTTCTGAGGTTTGGATCTGGCTTTTGTGGGTTGTAGTCATTGCCCATGACTCGCATCCATATGTCAAGACTGGGACATAGGTGGAGCGGTATACAGCCATCTTCGTTTTCTTACCAACCTCTCTCTTGCTGAGGAATCCTCGATTTATGGCCTGAAAAGGTCTCCCAGCTGCTGCTTTTCGAGTGGCCAATTCTTCTTTGATGCCTCCCTTTCGGTCTATAATAGCTCCAAGGTATTTAAAGTGGTCGACCTGCTCCAGGACCTGTTCTCCCAGCTTAATCTGATGTCTTCTTTCTTCTCGTGATATCACCATGGATTTTGTTTTAGAGCTGCTTATGATCATCCCTCTCTTCTCCAGCTCTTCCTTCCAGACTTGCAGGTTGGATTGGAGATGTGCCTCTGATTTAGCAATCAGGGCAACATCATCAGCAAATGCCAGCTCTGAAATACAGACCTGTCTCATCTTCCAGTAACCCACTGAATACTTTCTTGTTCTCTCCTTACATGCCTTGATGACATTGTCCATGAGGAGTATGAAAAGATAAGGTGACAGGATATCACCTTGTCTTACACCAGTGGTGGTCCTGAACTCTTCTGACTTATGGTTTGCTGTCCTCACATAATTTCTGCAAGACTTGTAGAAGCTTTGTATAGCATGAATCAGAGGTGCTGGAATATTCTTCCTTGCCAAACAGTCCCAAAGTTTGCTCCAGGGGACCCTGTCAATATTTTTGTGCACACCGTCATTTGCGCATTTTTCTTTGTCGAGAGTTCTAATTTTCGGGAGAGTACATTTTCATATAAGGGAAACAATACAATTAATGTCTAAGTTTCAACCAAAGTTGCATCCCTTAGCGTTAGTGACAGAAAAAGGCTGGGATTTTATATATAGGATTGCTTTGCCGGACTTGTGCACAGCTTCTTTAGTTATTTATCAATACTAGTATTATAATTCTTATATAATCATTTGCCAGATCCATGCACAGCTCCACAATGTAACGGAAAAGTCAACCCAACAGTTCTACTTATGCAAGCTTTCGCACCCATGATGATGAGGGGTGGAATGGGTGGTGGATTCGGTGGAGGTATGCCAGGTGCTGCTGGTGCAGGTGCCAATCCCTTTGCTGCCAGTGAGTAATGATGTTACTTTATTAAGAAGATAAAGTTTAAATACAGCAGATGCAGTCAATAAAGTATTAAAATAAGAATGAATGAAAACTTAAAATAGATCAAAATTACAGAAATAATAGACTACACATAGAACAGAAAAAATTTGCCCAGCTGAATTTCTTTATTAAAAATAAGAAACTAAATATAAACCAACATACATCAAGCTTTCCCACTCCCTTCTTTTTTTTTTTTAAATACTAAAATAAACAACACAGAAAGGTGTGAAGAATATTACTAATTTATGGGGAAAAAAACATACACATATAATTAGAAATGTTCGTTTACCCCCTATACAATAAATGACAAGGTTGGGTAA
Source organism: Oreohelix idahoensis (assembly GCA_024509875.1). Classification (NCBI taxonomy): domain Eukaryota; kingdom Metazoa; phylum Mollusca; class Gastropoda; order Stylommatophora; family Oreohelicidae; genus Oreohelix; species Oreohelix idahoensis. Next base: position 351,146 of record JAMPIV010006954.1, on the reverse strand, counting down.
TGCCAGAAGTAAATAACAGCTGTTGAATATACCATCTAAAATTATTCACACTATAAACCTTAATTATAACCCATTACGGGTTGCACATGATATCTGTCATCAATTTATTTTTTTTTAAATTTAAATAAATTTAAAAAATGAAATGACAGAAGAGTTGAGCTAGATACTTTTTAAAAAACTGTGATTTATTTGTTTCATTACATGTGTTGTGGCACACATTACACTGCACTGATTCTATCTGAATATGAGAATTTTACATGACAGACTTGAGCTGTACAGATTTTGTGGAACCCAGAGAACATTTTTTATGAATGCCTTAATTACGTTGACAAAAATAAGGCAGTCTTATGAAGTATAGACTTTAAAGATGTAAAACTGTTTTATAGGCCTTTTTTAAAATTTGTTTCAGTCAAGTTTCACTTTTACAAATTACATTTCACATTCTTGTTTCCTCCACTCCGTTTCTGTCTATATTAATTCCGCTTCTTTTCCTGGGTCTTTTAGATCCATTTATCACTCATGATCTTGTGTCATTGATACATCTTTTTTCTCTGTGGGCTTTGGATTGATTGGTGGTTTTTGTTTGTTTGTTTTTAATTTTTTTTTAAATATAATTCTTCTACTGTATTGAATGGACTTAGTGGGTTTTTTTTCCTTGTCATTCTAATTTGTTCTAGTTGTTATATGTTGGTTCTTGTTTTGGTAATATAAAATTTTATTATGTTGTGTAGCTCCCTGGGTAGGTCAACTTTCAGTACATTTTCCAGCGACAGAGATGTCGAGTTTTGGGTTCTCAAGTATTCCATGAGTGGTTTTCTGTTCTGTTCCTCTGATCCTTACCCTTCAAACTATCTGACTTGGGATACCCTGCTGGTGCCTATGCTACCACCATAATTGCTCGAGAGGTCATTGGGATGCACAAGCTCCTCTACAATGACAAGCTTGGGACACAAGAGTTGGAAGGTCTGGATGTCGTTTGTGTCATCAAAGACCATGCTGACTTCTGGAACAAGACTTAGACATTTTATCTTTGTAGCAAACTGTGCAGTCCGTGTTCGAGGCATTGAAATTCCAGACTTCTATTTCCTCCTTTCGCTGTATTCATTAAGTGAAATTCCTTGAGGATTGTGGCATTTTTCCTGTCAACATGAAAGATATACAGTTCACCATGAGATAGACCACCCCTGTGTTACCACAGCATGAAAGAAAGCAAAGAATAGTAACACTGTAACCTACCATGCATGTCATGAGAAGCAGCTAAGGAAGGTTGGGCATGGGACTAGCTACCCCATCTCGTAGAAAATTTAAGCCACAATAACTTCAACCCGTGTCATTCTCTCTATTTATATATATATATTTACAATTTGATGATAAGAAATATCCCGTTCAACCTCTGATGGGTTATAATTAGGACATATATTGTTTTCAATTCCACATAATATGAGTAATTGCCGATACATGAAATTTAGAAAAAAAAATTAAACAAACAAAAAAGAGAGATAACACCAAACCAAAAAAAAAATGCAAACAAAAAAACACCAAACAAAAAAAGAACAAAGCAAACAAAAAAACAAAAACACCAAAGAAAATAAACAGGGGGTGGAGTGTTTATTTAGATATTTAATTGACTTTCCTTTGTCATAAGTCATATGTTTAATAAAAACATCACCAGACCTTCACCTTCCCAATTACTATATATTAACTTTGTAACAAGTCAAAAAATTTCAACAAAACAATATGGACAAGACACTTCAAGAAAATAATTTAATTCAGCCATCCGAGACACAAGAAGGTCCTCTGGTAAAGAGGCGCACTGAAGACAGAAGTGAAAATTATGAGGAAGATATGGAAAGAACTAGTGCTGATGGCACTGGACATGAGGTCTTGGTATGTGTTTGTTGAAGGCCTATACTCCTTGGGGAGCTAAAGTCTATTCTTCTTCTTCTTCTTGCGATCGCATCTTTGATGTTTACACCGTCAGACGAGTTCGCATGATGAATTCGACTGTTGTTTGAAGTTCCTCTTTAGCTCCATACAGCTTTGAGTTTAGTGTTGAGTCATTGGGCCAGTATATCTTTCTTAACTGGTCGTACAAAGGACAATCCTGTAGAACAGCTCAGCAGTTTGTTCGTTTAATCCACATGTGCACAGTGGTTGATCGGCCCAGCCAATCGTTTTTTGCTTGTGCATGTTGTTTATTCAGTTTGTTCACAATGCCCAAATGTCCTGAGGGATGTTTGAAAATAAATGGTTATCTGTCCCTGCAAATCAAAAGTGTGGTTAGTCGTCAGATTCATTGATTCTTTGTTTTACAGTGATTTCAGTTTCGATAGCTGGTTCTTTTTCTTGGCAGTAGTATTGATTTGCTTATCTTCTTGTTCATTAATTCTCCTCTCCTTTTTTTTTAAGGATTTTATAGGTCTGCCTTTGTTTATTTCCGGGTACAATCACAATGAGATGGTACCACACTTAGCTTTGGCCACCACTGCTTTTTGGCATGTTACAGCAGTTTTTTGTTTCGTTTTAATCCACATGTGACAGTGGTGAAGCAGACAATCGGGCTTGTGTTAAAAGTTTTATTCAGTTTGTTTTATAAAAATGCAATGAGATCAAAAAATTGTTTATTGCCCTGCTACGGGTCAAGATTAACTCTTAGTATACGAGGGCCTTTCTGTTCTCTTCTGATTTCTGCAATAAATAATTTATTTCTAAAGATAACATAATGTTCATATATCAAAATGTGAAGAAATGAAACCCCTTTTTCATGCACGTAATCTAAATTTTCATTGGTTTTTAACAATGAGATTCACTATAAATTTTTTGCTATTGACGGGGATCGATCATCGGCCTCTCGTATACTAAGAGTTAAAGCCTCATACAGTTCCTCGGAATCTCTGAAGATAAAAAAATCTGTAAAAAAAGCTGCTGATCATGTCGTATGAGGCTGACTACAGGTGACTTATGTTAAAGCCTCATACAGTATCCTAGGAATTTTTAAAGTTTAAAAAACTTTTTTTTTTAAAAGCTGCTCGTTCCCCTGTCGTATGAGGCGACTAATGTGAGGTTGTGTATGTAGGCTATTTTTAAAGTTTAAAAAAAAAATATTTTTCTGAAAAAATGCATTCTACTACAGCTGTACATAACTTAAGTTGGGGCGAAATTTGGCGATTTTTGGGCTACATTAACCCATTTTGGGCTACTTTAGGCGACATCTAAAAACTGAAAAACGGCCGTCCCCAAGCATTTCGGATTCTGGGTTATCAACTTGTACAGGATAAAAACCTCATACAGTTCCTGTGAATTTCTGAAGACATAAAAATTTTTTTTTAAAAAAGCTACTGCTCATGTCGTATGAGGTGACTAATATGAGGTTGTGTATGGTGGCTGGCAGCTTCATCATGTAAAACAACGGGCTACAGAAATCACTGCTGCAAGAGCATATGAATGATTTGGTGCAAGCTTCCAACAACAGGGCCAGTTCCAGTGGTGATTCCATACTTCATCTGGATCAAAGATGAATTAATGATGATGATGTTGTTGACTATACAAGAAGCATTTATTAATTTTTTAATGTAAAACTTTTGCCTCGTTTTGGCGAGGCGCGTCCCGTTCAACCTAGTCGGTTATATTAGGGCGCATGTCCAAATATAAAAGACCTTTAGGTCTGGGAATTATATTAAAAATTTATTGTCTTGACTGATGTCTATGATGTCATACAAGGGAAACAGTTGTTCATTATTGTGTTGACTGATGTCTATGATGTCATACAAGGGAAACAGTTGTTCATTATTGCTCTCTTTTCTTTCTTTGCCTCCCAGTGGGACAGAATCCATTTCTCTCAGCTTTTATGCCACAGCAGAACACAGCTCCAGCTGCCCAGCCAGCTGCCCAGCCAGCAGCAGCCAATGGTAGGTCCTTAACTACACAGCCAAAAAGTGATTAGTTCAGTACATAAAACTTTGACAAATGTCACACCACTGCAGCTTTCAGTGAGACTAGTGTTGAAGCTAATTGTAATAATTCTAATGACAAATGACAATGCTGATGAAATCTGTCGTGTTGTTCTTCCTTGATACTTAGACGCCAACTGTCAGAGCAGTCAGCAGCCATCACGCCTGATGGTATCTTGTAGGGCAGCAACGAACTGCTTCCACTTTGCTCAGTCGGAGGCCATCCTTCTTGCAGTGCCCCCAGCTCTGGTTCATTCTTTGCATCTCAGCCTCCACAGTTCTCTGCCAAGTTGTTTTTGGTCAGCCTCTCTTTCGCTTTCCTTCAGGATTCCATATCATAGCTGTTCTTGTGATGGCATCAGGGTCTCTTCTGAGCGCGTGGCCAACCCAACTCCAGCGTCTGCCAGTTATGATGGTGTGCATGTCCTCTTGGTTGCTCTGAGTAAGCAGTTCTTGATTGGTGATGGTACCTGACATTCCAGAATTCAATTCTGGTTTGGTGTTTTGCGATCAGGGCATTCATTTTCATGGCAATGGCTTGATGAAACCTGTATCAGTTAGTTAATTGAAATCTAGCTTATTTACCTTTAGTAAGGTAAGACCTCACACCGGGCACTTCCTCTGGGTCTCTGATGAGACAAAGTAAGTAAATGCTTCCTCAGGCATGTCATACTAGGTAACTAATATGATATTGGGCACAAGACTGGCAAATTCATCACGTAAAACAGATTGCTTCAAAAACCACCATTGCAAGAGCATGTGAATGCTTGGTGTAGGCTTCCTGCACGTGGACCAGCTATGGTGGGGGGGTCCATGATGGAAAATGATGATGATGAAGCTAAAACCTACGTATAAGTGAATGCACCATTTTAGGCATCATACTTGGCGGTGACATTATGTAATCTCCTGAAAGTGAGACAAGCTACTTGTCCCCACAAGCTACTCTGTTCGGTACATTACAGTGATGTTGCTGTGTTTCGTTACTTTATTTTTCTCTTTTGTTTTTATTTCTCTTTTGCTGTCCGTCGATAATGCACTTCCATTAGCTATGTGCGTGCTGTTATTTTTCATGATCTCCTTTGTGATATCTTCAAACTGTGAGTCGTCTTGTAATAAACAGAGCCAGATTATCCATTAGGCTAAGTAGGCTAAAGCTCTTGGGAACCCATGCATAAGTTAAAACAATTTTTTAATGCATAGATTTATGTTCAAAATAGAAAATGTATTGCAGAAATTGTTGACAGAAAAAACAAGAAAAATGTTTCAATAAAATGTGTTTATTGTGTGTCACCTTAATAATAATATAAACAATACTAATAAAAGAGGTACGCAATGCTAACATACCAGTCTATTAATAATACTAGTATATACCATTACCATGCTAACAAACTAACATACCAGTCTATTAATAATACTAGTATATACCATTACCTAAATCAGAGGCACATCTCCAATTCAACCTGCAAGTCTGGAAGGAAGAGCTGGAGAAGAGAAAGATGGTCATAAGCAGCTCTAAAACAAAATTCATGGTGATATCACGAGAAGAAAGAAGACATCAGATTAAGCTGGGAGAACAGGTCCTGGAGCAGGTAGACCACTGTAAATACCTCGGAGCTATTATTGACCGAAAGGGAGGCATCAAAGAAGAGTTGGCCACTCGAAAAGCAGCAGCTGGGAGACTTTTTCAGGCCATAAATCGAGGATTCCTCAGCAAGAGAGAGGTTGGTAAGAAAACGAAGATGGCTGTATACCGCTCCACCTATGTCCCAGTCTTGACATATGGATGCGAGTCATGGGCAATGACTACAACCCATAAAAGCCAGATCCAAACCTCAGAAATGAGGTATCTGAGGAAGGTGGTTGAAGTAACAAGAAGAGACATGGTCCGCAACCAGACGATACGTCAAGGCCTTAAATCCACCCCCTGCAGACCCAAATAGAACAGTCCCAACTAAGATGGTTTGGCCATGTCTGCAGAATGGGAGAAGATCGGCTACCACGACAAGCATGGGAAACAAATAGCCAAGGGTGAATCCAGGACCCCAGGACGACCCAGAGTTGCCGCTGGGAGGAACAACATTAGACAATCTTTTCGAAGGACCGAGGACTAGAATGGAACCAAAGTCATCAGGAAGGGACAGTTGATAGGATAGTCTGGCGCTCTCTCTTCCAAACCTCTACACCTCACGGTAGAAGGGGAACGACTAAGTAAGTAAGTATACCATTACCATCTGCTATCAATGGTACCTATACCTTGTAGCGGTATGGCAGCTTGCGTACCCTGACAATCCCCAGAGCTATGCCAGTGGGAGGTTTACTCCTGGTAGGTTCAACCAAGCTGGACTGGTCTGTGTGGGTAGGGGTCAGACAAAAGCTGGTACCCTGGTCCTCCAGGTTGGGGGTTTTAGCATAGGGCTGACACCCCTGTCTGTGTAAAAAAAAACAATGAAGTTACGGAAACAACAATAAATGAACAAACTTTGCTGCGGGATGGACATTCGGAGTCTGTGGCTCGTATGACTGTCAGTGGTGAAAGCCGAAAGGAAGCCACTGACATGAAAACGGATGTCCTGACCGCAAAACAGGATACAAGAATAGGATTTTGGAATGTCAGGACAATGTACGAGACAGGTAAACTAGACAGGTCACGGCAGAAATGAGAAACTATAGGTTACACATTCTAGGGATAAGCGAGAGCAGATGGACAGGGGCAGGAAAAGTTAAAACAGCAACAGGAGAAACAGTACTTTACTCTGGAAGAGAGGATGGACAGCACAATGAAGGCATAGCCATTATTCTACAGAAAGGAATAGAAAAGACATTACTGGAATGGAAACCCATCAACAACAGACTGATAAGATTTAAGATTGAGAGGGAGATTCACCAACACTACAATAATACAATGCTACGCACCAACGAATGATAGCGATGAGGAGGTCAAGGATGAATTCTATCAACAACTGCAGAAAGAAATGGAAGACACACCTAGATATGATCTTGTTATAGTAATGGGAGACCTCAGTGCGAAAGTTGGTACACACAATACATATAATGAAAGAACAATGGGGAAATGCGGCAGCGGAACAGCAAACGAAAATGGGGATAAACTAATAAGTTTCTGTAGCATTAACAACCTGGTCATTGGAGGAACACTCTTCCCACATAAAGAAATTCACAAATTAACATGGGAATCACCAAATGGTCGGGACAGAAACCAGATAGACCACATCATGGTTAACGGTAGATGGAGACATGCATTACAAGATGTGAAGGTAAAAAGAGGTGCAGATGTGGGAAGTAATCATCATTTAGTAGTAGCAAAACTGAAAGTGAAACTAAGAAGGGCTGCACCAACTGTAACTACACAGAAAAGGTTTGACATCAGCAAATTGAAGGACTCCCTTACCAGAAAAGCTTTTGCGGCCGACATAAAGAAACGATATCAATTTGCCAAAAGTCAGGAAAAGACATTGACTGATGATATAGACCAGAATTTCAACACCATTTCAACAATATATAAAGAAAGCAGCAAATCATGCTTGGGATTCCAGGAAAGGAAGAAGCAAGACTGGATAACACCAGAAACATTAAACACCATAACGATGAGAAAGGAAATGAAAAGAAAGAAAACAGAAGCGAAGTCCCCCAGATTAAAGCAACTATATAGCGAACAGTACAGTCAGCTGGACAAGGAAGTTAAACGCCAAACCCGAGCCAACAAAAGGAATTTCCTAGACGATCTTGCAAGACAGGCAGAGGAGGCAGCACTGAGAAATGAACAAAGCACAGTATACAAAATAACTAAATTCATCAGCGGAAAACGAGGCGCAAACAATATTACATTAGTAAGAGATAAGCAAGGTAATCTCATCACGACAGCAGAGGGACAGGAAACAAGATGGGCAGAGCACTTCAGAGAAACTCTGAACAAGGAACCACCAGAGACACAATTGAATGTTCCTGAGGCTAAAAATGATCTAGATGTGAATACAGACATTCCACGCAAAGAAGAAATCATCACAGCAATCAAAGGGTTAAAGAACGGCAAAGCTCCGGGCCATGATAACTTAAATACGGAGCTATTTAAGACAGACCCTGAGCTAGCAGCAGAACTATTAGAACCACTATTTGCACAAGTCTGGAAAACGGGGACAACACCATCAGAGTGGAACAAAGGAATAATTGTCAAATTGCCCAAGAAGGGAGATCTTGCAGACTGCAGTAATTGGAGAGGAATCACTCTTCTCTCAGTTCCCAGCAAAATACTAGGCAGGATAATTATACAGAGAATTTCAAAGGCAGTAGACCACAAACTGAGGAAAGAACAAGCAGGATTTAGAAAGAACAGGAGATGTGTAGATCATATATTCACTCTCAGGAACATTATAGAGCAGTGCTCAGAATGGCAAAGACATCTTTACATTAATTTTGTTGATTTTGAAAAGGCTTTCGACAGCATACATAGGGACAGTTTATGGAAAATACTGAGGGCTTATGGAATTCCAAGCTGCATAGTGTCAATCATAAAAAGCCTCAATGCCAACTTTACGTGTAGTGTTGGGCAGAGCAACCTAACCTTTGAGGTGAAGACAGGAGTATGACAGGGATGCCCCTTATCAACCACTCTATTTTTAACAGTCATAGACTGGGTGATGCGCCAGACAACAAAGGGCAGTCCAAGAGGAATAAGATGGACAACATTTTCTACATTGGAAGATCTGGAATATGCAGATGACATTGCACTACTAGCACATTCACATCAACACATCCAGGAAAAAACGGATAGACTTAATAAGTTTAGCCAGCAGGTGGGCTTGAATATCAATTTAAAGATATCTGAGGTCATGACGCTCAATGTGAGCAACCCTGAGCCCATATCAGTAAGGAATCAGCAATTGGTACAGACAGATACCTTCACATACCTAGGAAGCATAGTAACACCAGACAGCGGGGCAGGCAAAGACATCAACATCAGAATGAATAAGGCAAGAACAGCCTTCTTTAGCCTAAACATCTGGAAGTCCTCCCAATACAGCACAAGCACAAAATTAAGATTATATCAGAGCTGTGTGCTTTCTGTGCTTCTCTATGGTGCGGAATGCTGGAGAGTTACAGAGAAGGAAATGTCGAAATTGTCCTCTTTTCACACAACATGCCTAAGAAAAATTCACCGAATCTTTTGGCCAAATACCATCACTAACCAAGATCTGCTTACTCGTAGCAAGCAAGAGGACATGCACACCATCATAGCTGGCAGACGCTGGAGCTGGGTTGGTCATGTCCTCAGAAGAGACCCCGATGCCATCACAAGAACAGCTATGCTTTGGACCCCTGAAGGAAAACGAAAGAGAGGCCGACCAAAAACAACCTGGTGGAGGACTGTGGAGGCTGAGATGCAAAGAATGAACCAGAGTTGGGGCACTGTACGAAGGATGGCCACCGACCGAGCAAAGTGGAATCAATTTGTTGTTGCCCTACAAGACGCCACTAGGCGTGATGGCCACTGACTGCTTTGACGGTCGGCGGCTAAGGATCAAAGAAGAAGAAGATACCATTACCATGCTAAGAGGTTTGAAAAAAAAAATGAAAATTATTGCTATTAGGTGAAAGGGGGGCCCAAACACCAAAAAGCCTAGAGGCCCTTCTTGGCTTAATCCTGCCCTGGTTATTGTTATTCAGAATCGACCTCACTGCACTCTGGGCAAACCAAAAGGTGCTCAGTCTCCCTCAGCAAATGTCGAAAAGTATGAATGCTAATTGTACCTGTAGAACGCTGGTTGTACATACGACGGATGCATCCTCTCTCACGTCCATTTCTGTTAGTCCCACATTTGATGCCAAACTCCAATAGTTTCAGCCTTGTTGATTCATCCATTGCAGTGTCATCTAGCAGGCGATCATTAATTGCCCTTAGTATCTCTCCCTTTATCCATGTCCAGTGTCCCCACTATGGGTGCTCTCGAGGCCAGTCTGTCAGCTCTCTCATTGCCACGTACTCCTGCATGACCAGGACAGTAGATCCACACCAGTTCTTGAAGACTTGAGGATTCTGTTGATGTTTTCCATTCCTGCCTCAGCCATCCGTTCTGAACTTTCCGAAGCATGGCTTGAGAGTCTGACAATATAACTGTCTTGGTTGATGGAGTTTCAGTTTGCCCTGGTAATAAAGAACAAGTCAAAAATGATGCGTGTTCCAAAGTCATCACATAATTTGTTTTGATTTATTTTTTTTTAACCTAAAGAGAAACTGACTCTAACTGGTGAAAAAATTATTTCATGACTGAAAATTTGCACAGTCTAATAATCGTCTTGTGAGACATCTCGTGAGGCTCACCAGATGTCGTACAAGGTGACTAATATGAGGTTGTGCTTGGGCAGTGGCATCACTCGGGGGGTGCGGACCGCACCGGGTGAGACCATCAGAGGGGGTGACACCAAAATGACTGTCTATAAAAATGTTTGTGCAGTGTTTCAGCAGAAATTTATTATTTTTTATAAAAAATATCCCTGTAGTTATTTATAACCACAAAAACATTTTTCGTAAGCCCAGCTTACATGTACTGTTTCAATATACCTACAAGGCTAAAACTCTATGCTCATTTGCTTTTTGAACCTTCTAATACGCATGCGTTCTGGTCAGAGCTGTCATTATTACCCAATTACGTGATTTCGTCTGCATGCGCTGTTATTTTCGTTGCTGCTAGTGTTTTTATAGTCGCTGATTTTGTCAAATTTTCTGGTATTTTAGCTACAATATTGTGGTAATTAGTATTTGTATGATATTGTAATTTAAAGGTGTAATTTTAATTTTGCTAGTTGTTTATGTCACTACTATTGCCATTACATTCAGTGATATACGGGAATTACGATTTACGAGTAACATTAGTACAAAAAACATTACAAAGGATTCTGTATGGTCTGGTACGGGAGGAGGCCCATGGGGGTGACACCATGAGTTACCGCACTGGGTGACACCAACCCTAGTGGCGCCACTGTGCAAGGGGCTGACAACCTCAACGTGTACAACAAACTGTCAAAGAAACCATCACTGCAGGATGCATGCACAGGACCAGCTACAGTTGTAGCTTCATGCTCCATAAGGAGTGCAAAGGAAAATTATATTATTTATGAAACATACCTCAAGGTGCAGGCATATTCTTTCTGTATGTCCTCAGAGACCCCCTGGGGACTACACAAGGGGGAGCAACGTTTACTACGTTTTTTTTTTCTCTTCAGCAACAGCACAAACTGCCGGGCCAAATGTCGGGATAAACGCCGGGACACAAGCTGCACCACCTCAGTTGCCACAGGGTAACTCAATGGCTAACCTGCCACAAAATCCAAATATTATGCAGGTATTGCTTAAATATATTTTTCATGGTAAAGCTATAATCCTATGTCAGACTGTGGTCATGCTGTAATCCTTCAAGTGATCAAAGGATAATTCTGTCTGTGGTCAAAGTATAATCCTGTGTCTGTCTGTGGTCAAAGTATAATCCTGTGTCTGTCTGTGGTCAAAGTATAATCCTGTGTCTGTCTGTGGTTAAAGTATAATCCTGTGTCTGTCTGTGGTCAAAGTATAATCCTGTGTCTGTCTGTGGTCAAAGTATAATCCTGTGTCTGTCTGTGGTCATGCATAATCCTGTGTCTGTCTGTGGTCAAAGTATAATCCTGTGTCTGTCTGTGGTCATGCATAATCCTGTGTCTGTAAGCAAGGCATACTCTTTTTTTGAGTCTATAGGCAAGGTATAATCTTTTGTCTGTCTGTGGTAAGACTATCAACAGGTTTTCTCAATGTGTGTCCTATCAATCTCCAGCATCTTCTTCTCATCTCTTGTTCCACTGACGCTTTTCTAGTCCTTGTCATCAGTTTCACATTCGTGATCTTGTCATCAGTTCCACATTAGTGATCTTGTCATCAGTTCCACATTAGTGATCTTGTCATCAGTTCCACATTAGTGATCTTGTCATACCACTTCAATCCTTCTAGTCTATGTAAGCATCCATTTAAGAAAGTCTGTTGCATTTTGGTTGTTGCTCTTTATGTTTCAGAGCCATACAATGGAAATGACTTGACAATTGAAATAAAAATTCAGTTTTTTAATGTTGGAACTGATTTCTTTTGATCTCCATATACGAGGGGAGTTCAGAAAGTAATGCACCACATCGTTTTTCTCAGCTAATAATGAAGATAGAAGCATAAAATTGTGCACACTTCAAATATGGCATGTGCCAACTGTGTGCACCAAATTGCACAGCAACCGACCAAATAATATGGCTGCCCTAAACCGTTGAAATGGAGCGTGTTAGCAACTTGCGTTATAAACAGCGAAATGTGATAGAATTTCTCGTTGCAAAGAAGGAAACTGTTGTGAATATTCACAAGCGTCTATGTGATGTGTATGGAAGTTTTGAAGTCGACAGGAGTACAGTCAGTCACTGGGTCAAGAGAATCAAAGAATCAGGAAGTGGAGATATGGAGCTGCTTGATCGGCGCACTGTGGACGTCCTGCCACAGCCACCAACGCAGAAATGTTGAAATGCACTGAGGGCATTATTCTTACTGATAGGCGAATCACTACTCAACAATTGGCCTTACAGCTGTCAGTCAGCATTGGTGGTGCACATGCAGTTATAAAAACTCTCGGATTTTCTAAGGTTTGCGCAAGATGGGTTCCTCGAAGTCTCACAAATGACCACCGATTGCAAAGGAAAGCAATTTCTTCTTAATTGTTGGAGCGTTTCAATGCTGATGGAGAGAACTTTTTGGCTAAGATCGTTACAGGTGACGAAACCTGGGAACATCATTTTGAACCTGAGACAAAAAGACAGTCAATCACCACGAAGAAAGAAATTCAAGACAATTCCTTCAGCTGGAAAGGTCATGATCACTGTCTTTTGGGACATTGAAGGTGTGATTCTTGTGGACGTTGTGCCAAGAGGAGAGACAATCAATTCGCAAGCTTACATTAAGACTGAAAAAACTCAATCAACATTTTCGCAGAGTTCGGCCGCACAAGAATCTAGCAGACCTGCTTTTCCTTCACGACAATGCGCGACCTCACACAAGTCTGGCAACACGGGAAGCAATCACCAAATTTGGTTGGACTGTACTAGTACCCCGTCCACCCTATAGTCCCGATTTGGCACCCTCTGATTTTCATCTATTTGGTCCACTTAAAGATGCACTCCGTGGGACAAGGTTTGAAGATGATGAAGGAGTGATTCATGCAGTGAAGAAATGGCTACATGATCAAGACAAAATCTGGTACGGGCTAGGAATACATGCACTTGTTTCGCGCTGGCATAAAGCCATACAAGTTGATGGGGATTATGTTGAATAATTCCGATGTTTACATGACATATCCATGTATATTGTGTATAAATTTCATGCTTTTTGAATAAACAGCTCCTGAGAAAAACGATGTGGTGCATTACTTTCTGAACGCCCCTCGTATTTCCCAATGCAATGAAAGCTCCTCTATCCTTTTGTATTCATGTTTTGATATCATTGTCTGTCCCTCCAAACATCTAGTATATCTGTTTGTTTAAAGTCACATTTCCTGAGATTTGTGCTTTACACAATGTAAAGCAAAAGTGTCTGTTACATATAGGATTTACAACACTTGAATATATTCTTCAACCAATTTACGATTTTATTTATATTACGAGATATTTCATAATAAATCTATGTTTATTTCTAGTTTGAAAACTTCACCTGTAGATAAACGTTGAGTCCATTTTGATGTTTGGGTCAAATCTACAAACTTCTTTACCCTTTAGTTCCTTAGGGAAAATTGGCCTTCAACAAATGTATGCCAAGTCCTGCTGTCACATGTCAAGTCCTGCTGGCATATGTCCTACTGTCACATGCCAAGTCCTGCTGTCATGTCCTGCTGTCACATGCCAAGTCCTGCTGTCATATGTCCTGCTGTCACATGTCAAGTCCTTCTGTAATATGTCCTGCTGTAACATGCCAAGTCTTGCTGTCATATGTCCTGCTGTCACATGCCAAGTCCTGCTGTCACAAGCCAAGTCCTGCTGTCACATGTCAAGTCCTGCTGTCATATGCCCTGCTGTCACATGCCAAGTCCTGCTGGCACATGACAAGTCCTGCTGTTACATGCCAAGTCCTGCTGTCACATGCCATCAGCTCAGATCTTCCTCATCATTTTCCTTTCTGTCTCCAGTTCTTTTCTCCATGTATTTGTCAGTCTACCTCTGTTCCTCTAACTCTGAGGATTCCAGAACAAGGACTGCCTTGTAATGCTATCAACAAGTTTCCTCAATGTGTGTCCTATCCCATTACCAGCGTCTTCCTTTTATCTCTTGCTCCACAGGCCCCTGTCTGGTTGTTTTTATCATCAATTTCACATTGGTGACCTTGTCGTACCATCTCACTTTTTCTGTTCCACTCAAGCACCCATTTATGCAGCGTCCGATTGACAGAGTGGTTAGAGCGCTGGTCTCTAGCGACAAAGGTGCCGGGTTCAAATCATGGTACCGACATGCGCCAGTCTACCCAGCTGTAAATGGGTACCTGACTCTGCAATTTGAGTTAAGGAAGGAAAAGGTAGCGAGGAAGGGAACTGGTCACCCCCACCTCTCGATGCTGGACCCAGTATGGTGAAGTCTCTAACACTTCACTTCTCTACAGCAGTATTTGCTATGGCACTAACTTTACCTTTCACCCATTTATGAAGAAGGTCTGTAACTTTGTGGTTGTTGTTTTTGTGTTCTACATGTTTCGCAGCCATACAATATGACTGCCTTAACGTTTGAGTTGAAGATTCTCATCTGTATAGGGTATAAAGAGTAAATCTATGCTCATCTTCATCAACAGATGATACAACAAATGATGCAGATGTATATGAGAAACCCGGGACAAGCTGCAGGTAACCCAAATCCTGGTGCTGGAGGTTTCCCAGGATTTTCTCCATTTGGTTCTATGTTTTGTAAGTTGTGAAAACTGTCTTTTACATTTGTCTATATACCTGCTAGATGTCTGATGGATCCTTCGTATAAGATGGCCAGATCTAATAACAAATATAGAGCTAAGGAAAAGATGCGGACAACAGCCAATGCAGACAGAAATTAAGGTAAGAAAGTGGGGATGGATAGGACATACACTCAGAAGAGAAAAATCAAGCATAGCCAGAGTTGCCCTTGACTGGAACCCACAGGGGAAAAGAAGAGTCGGGAGGCCAAAGAGAACTTGGAGAAGAACTGTTGAAGAGGAGGCTAGGGAAATTGGAATGACTTGGGCACAGCTGAAAATACAGCCCAGAATAGAAATCAATAGAGAGCAACTGTTTCTGCCCTATGTTCCACAAGGAACAAAAAGGAATGTTGATGATATACCTGCTGGCACATCTGCATTATTTCATTGTTTAACTTGGGTTGCTGAGCTTGTCACGCTTTTACAGCCAATGCCAAGTACTGTATGTGTTCTGTAGCTGTTGCATGGTGATGTACAGTGTGTTTATGAATGTTGCTGAGCCTGACAATAGCTTCTCTTCTTTCTGTACTAGGAATGTGAACTGCCTCATATGGATGGTTAATTACTAGAGTAGTGAAAGCAACTTCAATACATGAAATAAACAAAATGACAAAACAGGACACATTAATAACTCCAGAGACTACAAAATACTACAGGAGGCAGAAACATTTAAAAGATGCACAAAACACCTAGTGACTGAAAATGATGTGCCTGAGGTAGATTACAGAGAAGCACTTGCAGACTGTCACGTGCTCTGTATTATGAGTGTGTCGTGTGTAGATAGTAAACAACATTAGGGGTATGAATAACACGACGCCACTTGTACAGCTCCATGACATTTAATAGAACATTCACATAAGTCCTGAACATCAATAATATCGTCACGCATGCATAACATCACACTCAGGCTGACACTGCCTGTGGGAAATAACTCCTAACAATACTTCCACGGACTGGCTGACCGTCCACACACTAACAGTACACACAACCCGTTTCTATGTGCGGCATTCAACCCTCGCACGAATCCATTCACCATACAGGTGTAAATCACTTATCCCAAGTGACTGGCGGCATGCAACATCGCCATATAAACTCTACTCCAATATAGCTACAAGGCGGACAATACTCAACGCCTTATTCCACTGTAGCTCCAAAGGCGGGACCAACTCGTCGCCTTAATATGTTCTCCACGAACACTCCTAAAGTTCCTCCAGAACACTCCTAGGCGGGAAGACGTCGCCTATACAACAATATGTCAGACATAATCACAATATTCACAATCACTATATCATTATCTCAACTGTCACATAATACGAGCACCCAGCTCGATCACAAATCACAGCCTCAAGCACACAGCTTGGCTATCCAGCACAGACTCTCCCTAGTCACATCCGGGTACTCTCTCAGCCACCCGGACTTGTTCACCAAACACGCTTTCTCCATGCACACGCCCCAAGTCACCACATACTGACATGAAGCCAGACATAAACTCAATCCCTGAGTTAAACTTAAATATTGACAACCTCAGTGACCCTTACTTCCACTCACTCCATCATCCACCCATGAAACTGCTCTGTGACACAGACACACACAAAAAACAAGAATTTCTGTTGTTTCAGACCTGTCACAAAAGGACAGCACTTAATAAAAAACAGCATATTCCCACCTTGGATAACAAAAGGATTTCCAAAATTGATTGACAATATACCAGATGTGATGGAAAAAAAAAGGCAGCCAAACGAATGCAGAATAAATCAATAAATATACATACAGTAGAAAATTTCTTAAATAAATAATACACAAAGGTATGTTTCAGGCACTCGTGAAAAATAAAGAAGTAGAAGAATACACAACAGAAAAACAATAAAAGTGATAGGCTGACCAGGAATCAAACCCAGGACCTCCTGAACGACACCACCGCCTCGCTACGGGAGCGAATCGTTACTATCCTCTCTGCCAACTGGGCACCAATAGTGCTTCGTAGACAGAGGTCTAGCACAATCTCTCCACATAACCCAAAATTTCTTCCATGAGAGAAGTAGATTGACAGTATGACCTTTACAAACCATCTTGACAGATAAACTGGACGGCAATGAGAGAATCCTAAGACATAATGCCAAATTTACTATTAAAAAATTGATGTGTTGTATGACAACGAAGAAAGTGAACTTTTCTGTTGCTTGTCAAGTTTTAGACGTTTATTTTTTTTTTATTCTTCAAAAATTTTTTTACTTTTGTTTTTCAAAATTCCTCACATTTTAAAGTAACTTATTTTGTTTATTCCTCAAAATATTTTTTGTAAAATATCTTAAAATGTAATCAGACACTTCGAATAATTCTTTTGTCTTCGCCTTTCAAGCGTGCCCATGTTTGAAATCTCCTTTGTCAGAAAAACATAATTTATATTGCCATTCCTTTGCTCTTTCAGTGTAAACCCAAACTGCAAGCAAGAAAGAACAGCAATCCTGTGATGTCCTTGACCTTCCAAGTGTAGATGAATGCTGAAGAACAAGAGGGCACCATAGATGTTTTGAGCATCACCTAAATGATTTATTGTATGCAGTAGCCATGATTTATTGTATCACGTGTCTAGTACCACAATAAGAACAAACTATGTCATGATGTGTTGTTTTGTGATATTTTGTGATATATTAACATACACACAGAAAAAATAAAAGAACAAACATTTTAGAGCAAGCAGTTTACAGCACACAGAACAAACATTTAGACATCAAGGGAGAAACACATCAAGCATAATATATTGAGAGCAGTTCACAAAACCAAAAAGAACTACTTCAAATGAAATCTTCGACCAGAATATAGGAAAAAGAGCTGGCTAAATCACTCTGCCATTTATAGTACCTAACTACAATGCTGCTGCCTTCAGTGGAACAGGAGGTTAGAAGCTGGTGGTGATGGATAAGACAACACTTCTTTTTTTACTTCTTCAAGTACCATGCCTAGTGGCATAGGAGATCATGTCTCTCCACAACTTCCTGTCTCCAGTACAATTTATCAATTCTGTCGTTCACTTCTTTCCATGCCACGATGTCAAACTGTCCAGTATTTGCTCTCTTTGTCTTCCCCTATCTCTTTTTCCATCAATCTTACCTGTTGTTACGATATATTCCCCAAAAAAGTGGATCGCATCTTTCTAATTTGTGAAATAATTTTCCTTTGCGCATTGGCCTCTTTCTGGACATCCTCATTACTCTTTGTGGCAGTCCATGGTATGTTTAACATCCTTCTGTAAAACCACATCTCTGTGGCCTCTAGTGTTTTCCCTACTTGTTTACTAACTGTCCATGACTCACTCCCATACATCAGGATTGGTTCTATATAACACTGAAGAATTCTCTTTCTTACTTCCATTGACAAAGAACTTTTGCGTAAAATACTAATTTTGAATGCTGCTTTTGCCTGAGATATTCTGCTCTTCAATATTGAGATGCAACTTCCACCAATTGTTATTAATGTGCCCAGGTATTTGAATTTACTGACCTGTTTTAAAACTGTTCCATTTACTTTGATAGTACATTCTGAGGAAGCCATTTTATGTGAGACGACCATTACTTCTGTCTTTTTGCTATTAAGGCTGAGGCCTTTATTTTCACTTTCTGTCACTATTGCACCAACCATTTCCTGCAGCTCCTTGTCACTTTTTGCTATTAAGACTGTATCATCAGCGTATCTCAAGTTGTTTATATTATGGCCACCAAATGATACACACACTGAGGAAAAATGTTGATAGTATTTCACGAGGCATAACTTATTCTTGAATCCCCAGGGTAAGATAGGTAGAGGGAAGACCATAGAAGACATGAAGACTGACATTCTTCTTCTTCTTGCGATCACATCTTTGATGTTTACACCGTCAGACGAGTTCTCATGATGAATTGAAGACTGACATGACAGGAATGAGGGAAACATGGAAAGACCTTGAGCTGATAGCATGGGAAAGGAAGACTTAATATAAGTTTGTTGAAGGCCTATGCTCCGTGGGGAGCTGAAGTGTGATGTAATGCTGCTATCAGCCTAAATGTTCATATACTCCATCACAAGACTCTGGAAACTGACTAAGTGGAATACTAGAAAATAAATACTCCACAACAACTTCAAAGAGGAATGGCTGAACTGATGGGCAAAAGGGTCTACTGGTCGTGCTTTGTATAAAGCATTGACCCAACCTAACAAAAACGACAAGATCAACAACCTACAACATCGGGAGCAGAGCACAATCTTCCAGCTTAGAACAGAACACACCAGACTCAACAAGTACTTAAACAAATTAAACCCCAAACATTAGCCTAATTGCCGTAACTGCACCCATCCATATGAGACAGTTCAGCATGTGCAGCTGACTTGCCCAAGACTCTCCCTAGAAAGAAGAAAGCTGTTGCCGGGCTCCCCAACAATCACAAATACTCTATACAGCACCACTCAAAGGCTACAGAACACATGCTAATTCTTCAACTTGGCATTGACTGCAAAAAGTGCAACAAGCTCAGCAACCCTAGTTAACCAACAACAACTAGAAAATAAGTCTTCCTCACATTCTTCTGAAGCTGCAGACATACCTTAGTGGGATTTGCTCAGTGACTGCAGCATTATAAATCAGACTTTCTAGGACGTCCATCATCATCATGATCTTCCTTCACAGAGCATGGCGCCATCACTGCACCTGGTCCCCTTGAGGGAAGCTTTGAAATTTTGCGGCCATGATGTATTGTCTGTTTGCAGACCATGTCTCTTCCTGTTACTTCATCCACCTTCCTCAGATACCTAATTTCTGTCTTTTGTGGGTGGTAGTCATTGCCCATGATTCGCATGTGTAAGTCAAGACTGGAACATAGGTGCAGCAGTATACAGCCAAATTAATCAACACAATAAGATGCAGTCCAAATTTTGTTGGACACGTAACAACAAGGATAAAACTAGAGAATCTGGAAACTTACTGATTATTTCCACCCAAAGTGAACAGCAAAAGAACAAACAAATGAACTTTATTTTCAAAGGGTTGAGAGTTGGGTGTGCAGACACATCTAACATTCTGCCATTTCTTTCTCTCATCTTTTATACTGTATCCATTTATTCTCAGCTGCATTTTAAAATCCAAGGACTGACACGGTGTAAAAGAATAATAACTGGATACTCACATTTACAGTATCTAATTATAATCAAGAAATTAAATATGCTGAACAGGGCAAAGGTTGCTAGCTCCATGCACTAATCGAGTCCAACACAAAAAGTAGAATCTTCAACTCAAATGTCAAGTCAGTCCTATTGTATGGCTATGAAATATGGACAGCAACAAAAACAACAATTAGGAAGTTACATATTTTTATAAATGGGTGCTTGCATAGAACAGAAGGATTGAACAGATACAACAAGATCATACATGTGGAACTGGCAAGAAGAACCAGACAAGTACCAGTGGAACAAGAGATGACTAGAAGACGCTGGGAATGGCATTACACGCCAGTTCCTGTTCTGGAATCTCCAGGGTAAGAGAGCTAATGAGATAATGAATAACACCTGCAGGCAGAAATCAAAGACCTTGACCTGATGAAGCACATGACAGGAGGACTTCGCATAAGTTTGTTGAAGGCCTATGCTCCTTGGAAGCTGAAGTGTGATGAAGGAATGATAGTTATTAAAATGTATTCAATAAGTTGTTCCTGTATTCTTTCACTCTCCCTCAGCCTTTCTTCAAACCTCTCACCTTCCTCTCTTCTCAGCTTCCAACTCCTCACTGACATTCTCTCACTCCTCCTCCTTCAGACAAAAACAGCTCACTGTCAAACATAATGAAAAGTCTCTTCGTTTGTATTTAAAACAGCAAACAGAACATGGGCAAAATAATACCATATACAGGGTGTTTCAAAATGATGTATACATAATTTTAAAATTTATATTTTATGAACAAGAAACACAATTTAAATTTTCTTTATCACATTTTAAAGCTAAGAGATAGACCATTTTTCCACAAAAACATAAATTTAGTTTAAATGTTCAAAATGCCCAGCATGAGTACATGAGTGACATCTCCTACCTACTGATCTACAATTCTTTTAGAATTATCTTTCTATCTTGAAAACTTGAGTATTCTCAATTATTTTTAATGTATCTGACAAATAAAACAAAATTACTTCATTGTAAAAAAACGGTCTATCTCTTAGCCTTTAAAATGTGATAAAGAAAATTAAAATAGTTTATGTTTTGTCATAAAATATAAATTTTTAAAGTGTGTATACATAATTTTGAAACACCCTGATATATTGCACTATCTGGTATACTAGGACATAATAAAGTGGAAAATTACAGAAACTAGGCATAAATTCTCATCAACAAAGCAAGAAATTTCTCATACATGAAATTACAATCCAAGACAATGTCTCAAATGAAATATATGATATCAGAATAATGAAACATCAAATTCTAAGGTAATGATATGCAAGACATTACTACACCATAGAATATTAACACCAAATTATTTCCTATTTAACTCTTTCAGTCCCAAGCAAAAAAGTGGGTTTGGCCCAAGCAAAAATGGCCACCCCAGTGCGTTTTTATTGTTGTTGTTTGGAAATAATTTTTTTTAATGTTCATATGCATAAATAACTTTGTTGTTGTATATGAAACTGAAGGTAATTGGATGTACTTTACTCTTGTGCTACAAGTATAAAAGCTTTCATTGAAAAAAGATTAGTTATTCAAGGTAAAATGGGGGATATGCGCTTAAAAAAATCGCTTTAAAAATCTAAAATAAATATCTCAAAACAGAAACACATTCACTCTTAAACACGTGCGGTATTTAAAAGAATGTACTTGCAGTCGGAAATGACTTTGTGGGTAGTTATAATTAGAAACAGTCTCAAACAGAGGCACATACACTAAAGGCTTTTTAAAGTCGACTGGGCCAAGCGCGTCTAACCCCTGAGCCTTTATAAAGTCGATTGGGACTTAAAGAGTTAATGAATGGTACCAGTGGAACAAGAGATGACTAGAACTACATTTAAAACGTACCCCCAGACCTAAGGTTCTTTTATATTTGGACATGCGCCCTAATATAACCGACTAGGTTGAACGGGACGCGCCTCGCCAAAAGTTTTACATAAAAAAAAAAAAGATGACTAGAAGACGCTGGGAATGGCATTACACGCCAGTTCTGGAATCTCCAGGGTAAGAGAGCTAGTGAGATAATGAATAACACCTGCAGGCAGAAATCAAAGACCTTGACCTGATGGAGCACATGACAGGATGACATGACATAAGTCTGTTGAAGACCTATGCTCCTTGGAAGCTGAAGTGTGATGGATATTACATTTTTATTTCAGACAAAAAATGACACATCACAATACTACCACTATCACACATAGTAATGACACATGTGATACTAGCAACTCAGTTAGAGTGACACAACGATAGGAAACTACACATAGCAATATGGCAAGAGGTAATTTGATCATCAGAAGTTGTTCCCCATCAGACATTGCTAAGACCTAATAAATATGATTACACAGATATGACATAATACGTAATTACCAAATATGTGAAATCAACTAAATTATAAACCATGGATATTAGACGTAGTCCATGAATTTGCCTTTTTTTTTCTTTTTTACGTACACCCGCTATTACTCGAGGTGAAATCTCTGGTTAGTATGCCCAACCTGAGACTGATTTTACGTGAGTATCCTATTTTCCCTGTATGCTGACAGGTGTCCTCTCGCCATTCAGGCAGATGCTCGCCAGTCTTCGGAGAGTATCCATTAGAGCTGGGTCGGCTCAGGAGCCGTTCAGGTTATTCCAGTCCCTGGTCGACAACACCCCTTCAAATGTTTCGCCAGGGCTCGAATTAATCCAGTCTAAATCCCGGTCAACGACGCTGCTTCAAATGTTCTCACCCAGGCTTGAACCTGGATCACCAGATCGCCAGCGCAGTGTGGTAACCATTACACCAGCGCGGTTCCCTTTTGTCCTTTATAGAGCAGGGAACCAAAGTGTAAACCCGATACCCTTGCACCAAAGCATCCATGTGCTGTTGCTGTGGTGGTTTCTGTGGCTATATAATGAGGTTGCCAGTCTCACGCACAACTTCACTTCATTCATAACCCTCCACTTCCAAAGGAGCATAGGCCTTCAACAAACACATGCCAAGTCTTCCTGTCACGTGCCATCATCTCAAGTTCTTTCCACGTTCTCATCATTTTCACCTCTGTATCCAGTTCTCTTCTCCATGTGTTTTTTGGTCTACCTCTGCCTCTCTTTCCCTGTGGATTCCAGAACAAGGACTGCCTTGTAATGCTGTCAACAGGTTTCCTCAATGTGTGTCCTATCCATCGCCAGCGTCTTCTTCTCAACTCTTGTTCCACTGGCACTTGTATGGTTCTTGTCATCAATTCCACATTTGTGACTTTGTCATACCATTTGAGTCCTTCTATTCTACGCAAGCACCCATTTATAAAAGTCTGTTGCTTTTTTGGTTGTTGTTTTTGTTGCTCTCCATGTCTCAGAGCCATACAATAGGACTGACATGACATATGAGTTGAAGATTCTTATTTTCGTGTTGGACTTGATTTCTCTTGTTCTCCAAATGTTTCCCAATGCTATGAAATCTCCTCTTGCTTTTTGTATTCTTATTTTGATATCACTGTCTGTCCCTCCAACTTTGTCTATATTACTACCAAGATATGTGTACGATTCTACATCGCCTGGGGAAAGCAGAAGTCCTATTCTTTCTTCGTGTTGTTCGTGAAAGCCCCCCCCCCCCCCCACCCGCCCCCCCCCCCCCCACTGTCTGTCCTTAAACAACAAAAATCAAAGGTATACGCCAATGGTGCACTCAAGACAAATGTGGATAAATGTGTAAAGACTGCAACAGAAGGAAACAAATATAGAGGTCCTAAAAAAAACTAGGCGAAAAAAAAAAAAAAAGGTTATGAAAGAGATAAAAATTGAACAAATAACATATTTTTTTACCCTACAAATGATCAAAACACTCCGTTTCACTGTAAATGAAGGAAAGGTTAAAAAAAAAAAAAAATAGGTTATGAAAAAAAGACAAACATTGAACAAATAACATATTTTTTATCCTACAAAGGGTCAAAACATTCCATGTCACTGTAAGTGAAAGAAAGGTTGAAGAAAAGAAAAAGAAAGCCAACTGTATAACCAAGAAGTTACAGACTGTCATAACTGGGTGCTTGCATAAAACAGAAGGATTGAAATAGTGGGACAAAATCAATGTGGAATTGATGACAAGAGCCAGATAAGTGCTAGTGGAACAAGAGATGAGAAGAAGACATTAGCAATAGATATGACACCCACTGAGGAAGCCTGCTGATAGCAATACAATGTAGTCCTTGTTCTGGAATCCACAGGGTAAGAGAGGAAGAGGGAGATGGGAAAAATAATGGAGATAAGACGTCAAGACAAAAATGAAAGGGATACAGAGGTAAATACCACTAATAGTAAATGGAGGTACATACCACTAGTTGTACATACCACCAGTAGTACATGGAAGTACATACCACTAGTAGTAAATGGAACGTTCTTGAGCAGACAGCCCAAGACGGGAGGACTTTGTTGAAGGCCCATTCTCCTCAGGGAGCAAAATTGTAATGAATGAATTACTGGGCAAGAGAGGTCCAGGGAGATTTTAAAAATACCCGCAGTACAGTACTGGAGACAGATAAGTTAGTTGCTTATCCTTTACAGGACATGGCAATCAACCCCAGCTTTTATTGGCTGTTTGTGCTTTTTCTAGGCAATTTCTTCATTCAGTAGTTTGCCATTGCTTTCTGAACGGTACAGCGCTTATACCATTGTTAAAAATCCACACAAAGCGATCTGCTACCAAACCGCCTGCAGCAGGTTTCGAACCTGGTATATCTGGATTATGAAACTGCGTTCATATCCATTAGGCCACAGACGCCGACGGAGACAGATATGAAAGAGATAAATAAAACATGGAACGTCCATGAATAGATGGCACAGGACAGGAAAGTTTAGCGTGAATCTATTAAATGCCTATACTCCTTAGGGAACAGTAGCGTAATGATGATGATCAAAGGTCAAGGATCCCGTTACACGCCCATTGCGGCATTTTGGGAATATGGTGTTAGGCCCATATTTTCTTGACCATCGGCACACTAGGGGTGATGTGGTCAGCATCACGCCGGCCACCTTAACCTTCCCAGAGTTGCTCTGGTACCCAATTTATGAGGCTGGGTTGACCCGCGGAGCCGTTTGCGGTCTAAAAATTCCCGCCTCAACTGGGGATTGAACCATGGACCACCGAGCTAGGAAGCCAGTGCACTAACCCCTGCGCTACCGCGGCTATGATCATTACTCCTCATAATTTTCCTTTGTGCTCCTTACAGAGCATGGATCCACCCCTGCAACTGTTCCTCTTGCAGGAAGCCAGTACCTAGCAGTACATGCTCTTACAGTGGTGGTTTCTGGGACAATTTGTTTGACAAGATGAGGTTGCCAGCCCTGTGCACAACCTCATATTAGCAACCTTCAAGGACATGCCTCAGGGTGCAGTAGTCCTAACCTTTCTTTGTTTTTTCGGAGACCCCCGGAAACAAGATGGCGCTATGATGATAATGATGTTTACAGACATCCTTTGCTTAGGACACAGTACTTGATTTTTATCTGGTCTGATCTACTAACTACTCGTCAATGATTCTGCTACTTCTTCACTACTTTGGCTCAATGACTCACCTTCATCAGCTACAAACTCGTCAACATATTCATCTATTAACCATTCACTCACAAAACTCATGGCATGTTGTATGATCTTTCACTCATCCATCAAGTACCAAAATGTGTGAGAAATTCCACTATCATGGCATTTGAATGATCTTTCACTCATCCCTCAAGTGAGAAATTCCACTATCATGGCATATGAATGATCTTTCACTCATCCTTCAAGCGAGAATTTCCACTATCACAACAACTGCTCAACAATATCAACAGCATGGGAGAAATCCTCTACTACTCTGAAGGGAGGTGGACTTATCTTTCTCTCATCTCCTTCTCTGTACTTCCCTGCACAGAACAAAATAAAAACAATTAGTTATGACAAGAAAAGACTTAATAACTCACCTTCCCACACATTTTTCTCCATTTACCCTCCTACTGAGCGTCCGGTTGATAGAGTGGTTTGAGCGCTGGTCTCTCATGGCAAAGATGCCAGGTCTGAATCATGGTACCGACACGCTCCAGTCTACCTAGCTTTAAATGGGTAACTGACTTTTAAGGAAGGAAAAGGCAGCGAGGAAGGAAACTGGTCACCCCACCTCTCAATGATGGACCTAGTATGGTGAAGTCTCTAACACTTCACTCCCCTACGGCAGTAACTGCAATGGGACTACCTTTATTTTTTACCCTCCTACTCCTGCAGCAGCTAAGTATTTCTGGAAGTTCATATAGGGTTCCCGGGCACTCTGTGTGACTTGTATACCGATTGCAACCTTTACTCATGAATGCTGAAATTCAGTCACGGGCCACACACTTGACCTACCACCTTTTCTGTCTTCCTCCTGCCTTACTCTGTGACAGTCTAACATGTACAGTTATAACACATAAGGAAGGGAAACCCAAGGCCTGTAAACAGTAAATTAATATGAGACAAACATAAAGGTATGTTATCAGGCACTCGTAGGAAATAAAGAAGTAGAACACTAGACAACAGAAAAACAACAGACATGAGTGGCTTACCCAGGATTTAAACCCTGGACCTTCCGTGCGACAACCCCGCCTAGCTATGCAAGCGAATCACACTATCCTCCCTGCCATCTATGCATCACCAAAAAATGATGTTTCGATGACAGGTCATTAGTGCGAACCGCAATACATAACATCAGAAGTTTACCATGGGCAGTTCAGCCTATTAATGACGCAATCACTTCTGTTGTTCCCCTATTATACAGTATAGGCCAGTCCAACAAGACAAAGACCTTAATACTGTGTCCAGTAAATAATAGTAGACTTAGAACAGTAAGAACAGGGCCTGTCATCGAAACAGAAAGAAAAATCTGTGACTCCAGCGCAGATCAGAAATGGTCTTGATACACAGAAAACAAAAAAGTACTATGCATATTAGAAAAAATAAATTACATCTTTTTTTTAAAGTACTAATATTTATCATCATAATTTTCCTTTCTGCTCCCTACGAAGCAAGCATCCACCACTGAAGCTGTCCTATTTGCAAGAAGCCTATAACAATGTATTTACATGCTCAGCCTCACAAGCCATATTTATCATCCCAGGCCTGAAAAACTATAACATCAGTAACAACTTCCATCACGCCTCAAGACTCACCAGTCTGGACTAGGATCCCTCTCATCCCCACAGCCTGAGCCCCAGCAATATCATCCTTCACATCCTGTAGGAGATACATACCATATTCTATACCAAATTTTCTCTTCCAATTTGCATACCACTAACAGCTTAAATGGTACATGGATGTACATAACACTAGTAGTACACAATAGGTGTACACAATATGTAAGTCGTATACAGAGATACATAACACTAGAATTAGGTGTAGGTACATAACACATGTAGTAAATGGAGGTACATACCACTAGTAGTACATACCACTAGTAGTATATGGAGGGACATACAGCTAGTAGTACATGGAGGTACATACCACTAGTAGTACATGGAGGTACATTACACTAGTAGTACATGGAGGTACATACCACTAGTACATGGAGATACTTACCACTAGTACATGGAGACATACAGCTAGTAGTACATGGAGGTACATACAGCTAGTAGTACATGGAGGTACATACCACTAGTAGTACATGGAGGTACATACGGTACCACTAATAGTACATGGAGGTACATACCACTAGTAGTACATGGAGGTACATACCATTAGTAGTTCATGGAGGTACATACCACTAGTAGTACATGGAGGTACTTACCACCAGTACATGGAGACATACAGCTAGTAGTACATGGAGGTACATACAGCTAGTAGTACATGGAGGTACATACTCTAGTAGTACATGGAGGTATATACCACTAGTAGTACATGGAGGTACTTATCACTAGTACATGGAGGTACATACCACTAGTAGTACATGGAGGTATATACCACTAGTAGTTCATGGAGGTACATACCATGACCATCAAAAATCAACACTTACATTTTCAATTACCATATACTAAAAAAAAAAATCAATCAGTGATTACATCCTCTTATCATGACAATTAAAAAATCAACACTTACATTTTCAATTACCATATACTAAAAAATCAATCAGCACTTACGTCTCCTATCATGATGCATTCAGAAGGATGACATCCTATATCAGCTATGGATGAAAGGAAGAAGCTCTCTGTGGGTTTACCAACAACCTCTGCCTTACAGTCTGCAGCATACTCTAAAGCTGCTACAAAGGGACCTGAAATGCACACAAGAGATGGTTCAAGGATTATTCCTTCAGTTTCAGTACAGATATTGACTTGTAATCTTGTGTGCTAATACAGAGCACGAGAGAGATTATGAAGCACACTTCCTGATCAACAGCTATAACAATGGGTACCTGACTCTGCTCGTGAGTTAGAGAAGGCAAAGGCAGCAAGGAACCCACCTCATAAAGCTGAGACCCAGTACAGGTGAAGTCTGTGACACCTCCCTATGTCAGTATCTGCTGTGGGACTACCTTTTAACTTTCACAGTGTTACCAAAATGTAAGAAATACAACAGTTAGAATGTCTATTAGATGAGCATTCAGTTGATAGTTACATCAATATTTACTTGCTGGTTACCCTAATAACCATTTCTTGGTTACAACAAAATCTTTATCTTCTGGCAGTATCAAATCCACTTTCTTTATTTTTACATCAATATCTTATTTCTTGTTGCATTAATAATTACTTCCTTGTTACAGTAATATCTACTTTCTTTTTTACATCAATATCTACTTTCTTGTCACACTAACAACTACCTTCTATTTTGACAGTTCTACTTTCTTGTTGTAGCAATATCTACTTTCTTGTTACAGTAATATCTACTTTCTTTTTTACATAAATATTTATTTTCTTGTTACAGTAACATCTACTTTCTTTTTTTACATAAATATTTATTTTCTTGTTACAGTAATATTTACTTTCTTTTTTACATAAATATTTATTTTCTTGTTACAGTAATATTTACTTTCTTTTTTACATAAATATTTATTTTCTTGTTACAGTAACATCTACTTTCTTTTTTACATCAATATCTACTTTCTTGTCACACTAACAACTACCTTCTATTTTTACAGATCTACTTTCTTGTTGTAGCAATATCTACTTTCTTTGTTACAGTAATATCTACTTTCTTTTTTACATAAATATTTATTTTCTTGTTACAGTAACATCTACTTTCTTTTTTTTTTACATAAATATTTATGTTCTTGTCACACTAACAACTACCTTTTATTTTTACAGATCTACTTTCTTGTTTCAGCAATATCTACTTTCTTGTTTTGGTAATATCTACTTTTTTTTACATCAATATCTACTTTCTTGTTACAGTTACAGTAATATCTACTTGCAGTTTAGAAAATTTTCAGTTACAGGTATAATCACAGTTCACTATGCTGGTTATATCAGTATTCACCATGCTGGTTATAGAGGGCGAGCCTAAAGTCACTTACCCTTTCAAAATATTACGTATGAAGAAATGTGTAGTAGATTATCCTTACTAATCATTTTTTTTTCATGATACCCTAAAATTTCAAGTACACCATGTCTACTTCTCATCCTTTTTTGCAGGCTATTATTCCCTTATTGTCAGAAATTTTCTTGATAAAAACATTCCCTAACATTTGGATTGGACCATAGTATCCAATCAAATGGCCTGATAGATCTCCTGGGACTACTCCAGCAGA
Source organism: Oreohelix idahoensis (assembly GCA_024509875.1). Lineage (NCBI taxonomy): Eukaryota > Metazoa > Mollusca > Gastropoda > Stylommatophora > Oreohelicidae > Oreohelix > Oreohelix idahoensis. The sequence goes on along the minus strand of JAMPIV010006954.1, from coordinate 321,294 downwards.
TTATTTTTTATGGGGATATTTAAAGAATATTTAATCCTACTTCTGACAATATTTCACTTCTATATGGCAGCGAGACATGGACAACCTATGCTAAGCAAGAAAGAAGGCTCAACACCTTCCATCAACAGTGTCAATTCACATCATCGGTATTTGGTGGAAAGACAAAGTGACAAATGTTGAGATGTTGTTACGTGCTCGCCTTCAAAGCATGTATACACTGCTTAGACAGTGCAGACTATGCTGGCTTGCCCTTGTCCGCCGCATGGAAGAAGGTCACATCCTGAAAGAAATCTTCTACGGACAACTGGCAGATGGCAAAAGAAAATTGGGGCAACCGCAGCTGAGGTTCAAAGATGTGTGCAAGAGAGACATGAAGGCACTGGACATAAATCCAGCAACCTGGGAGGATGAAGCTGCCAATCGCACCAAGAACGATGCTCTCTATGGCACCACCTCAGATTGGGCGAAAAGAAGCTCTCATGGCAAGCAGAAGAGAGGAGAAAACATCGAAAGGAACACCAGGAAAATAAGCAGCTGAGGGCTGTCACCTCAGGGGCGCATTCCCATAGAAAGTTATGACTGAAGGGGCTAATATTATTATTATTTAAAGGACAAGGTACAAGGTCGGAAACGTAAAACCTTAAAGGGTCTCAAAACATCAATAACAGAAGAAATTACCTTATATTTATGTCAAAGAATTTGTACACATTTTGGAAAAAATTGACTGACTTTATATATAAACGCTCATGGACACCATTTTGAATTATAACTAATTATAATTACCAATAAATAATTTTAGTGTTCAGTCACTATTATGATGTATTTCATTTACACCTACCATTACATATTAACCCTTCTGTACCATAGCTCCCAGATTATTGGGAATACTCTAAATGACTTTCTGCTGGATTCCCCGTATAAATCAGGAACGGACAACACCCATGTGAAAACCCAGGTCTAAACTAAAAATAATTAACCAATCACATTTGTTACATTGTTAATCAGAATCGACCTCACTGCACTCAGGGCAAACCCATAGATGCTCAGTCTCCCTCAGCAAATGTCAAAGAGTATGAATGCTAATTGTACCTGTAGCACACTGGTTGTACATACAACGGCTGCATCCTCTCTCACATCCATCTCTGCTAGTCCCACGTTTGATACCAAACTCAAACAGTCTCAGTCTGGTTGAAACAACCATTGCAGTGTCATTATCGAGCAGGTGATCATTAATTGCCCTTAGTATCTCTCCCTTATCCATATCCAGTGTCCCCACTATGGGTACTCTCAATGCCAGTCTGTCAGCTCTCTGATTGCCACATACCCCTGCATGACCAGGACAGTAGATCCATACCAGTTCTTGAAGACTTGAGGATTCTATTGATGTTTTCCATTCCTGCCGCAGCCAACGGTTCTGAGCTTTCCGAAGCATGGCCTGAGAGTCTGACAATATAACTGCCCTGGTTGATGGAGTTTCAGACAGCCAACTCAGTGCTGCGGTAACTGCCTCTACCTCCATTCTCATGCTGGAGATTGTTGTCATGTAGGCTCCATTCTGTTCAGCAACGAACCTGCCCTTTATTCTCGCAGAGAAGCCCCATCCTGATTTCTCACAATGCACTAGACCCATCAGTGTACACAATGGCATCCTCATCCCCAGCATGATCACTTATCAGCTGATTAATCTCCAACTCTGCTTTTCCACTGCCCCAAGCTCTGCACTCTCGGCCAAGGCTAAAGATGACCTGCTGGTAGTTTATCCAGTTCTCCCCTGACTTACTTCACTCTTCCCCTCTGGATATATTTTCAACCCTAGTCACCTGACCAATCATCGCCTCTGCCTGTGCCATCCATGATAACCCCCTCTTTATTCTTGCTCCTTTGATGTCAGCTATGTTCTCATGTAGGGGGTGTCTTTTGCCGGTGGTTACCCTCATAGAGGCTTTTGCCTGAGCCATCGCATATCTGGATCTAATCGACAGCAATCCGAGCATGTATCTCACTGTCACAATGGGGGTATCACGCGTACAGCCCAAAACTTGTCGCATCCCTTCATTTTGAAGGCGTTCCAGTCGTTCACATTGTGACACTGACAGCGTCTTAGCCCGTACTCGATTACTGAAATCACAAGCTGATACAGGAGACAGTATAAGTAAATAAATTAAGGGGCTGCTGTAAAACTGGTAAGGAATATAAGTTTATAAACTAATAAAACGGTATTGAATCAGTTTTACAAATAACAGTTCCCATGAGACAAGGGACGTTTCGGGTTTTACCCTTCGTCAGCCACAAACAAGTGACAAAGACAAAAATTACATATAGGTACTACAAAACTATACGATGATGAGAAATATACAACAAAAGGGTGATACAAGCAGATGGAAAAAGTAAACAACAACAGTGATGAGAGAAAAAAAGAACAATAACAATACAAGAAAACCGTAAAATCTAAAAGAAATACTGAAACAAGAAAGTAAATAATCAACGAAACGAAAAAAAGAAGAATAAACAAAACTGTGGAACTAGTAAAATAAAGCTTAGCTCGATCCAATGAATCTGTGGAAGAAAGCGGTAGTCTCTTGTCACAGATTCATTGGATCGAGCTAAGCTTTATTTTACTAGTTCCACAGTTTTGTTTATTCTTCTTTTTTTCGTTTCGTTGATTATTTACTTTCTTGTTTCAGTATTTCTTTTAGATTTTACGGTTTTCTTGTATTGTTATTGTTCTTTTTTTCTCTCATCACTGTTGTTGTTTACTTTTTCCATCTGCTTGTATCACCCTTTTGTTGTATATTTCTCATCATCGTATAGTTTTGTAGTACCTATATGTAATTTTTGTCTTTGTCACTTGTTTGTGGCTGACGAAGGGTAAAACCCGAAACGTCCCTTGTCTCATGGGAACTGTTATTTGTAAAACTGATTCAATACCGTTTTATTAGTTTATAAACTGATACAGGAGACACAATAGTCTCTGTTCCAAGCGCGCAACAGCCATTGTTTTTAAGGCTGCCAGTCCTCGCTTGCACTTCTGTACGATCAATTCGACATGATACTTGAACGATAGCCCACGATCAAACGTTACTCCCAGATAATTCAGCTTGTCTTGCCTTTCAATGTTCTGCCCACTGAAAGTGATGTCTGGAAGGTCTGCTTTCACTATGGAGTTGTTTAAAGAGCACCACATCAAACAGGCCTTGTTGGGATTGACCTTTGATCCGCTTTCCTCACACCATTTAGAAACCGCCAGTAGTGTCTCTTGTATGCCTTGGACCATTTCCTGTCTGTCTGAGCCAGTTCTGTACATGAGTATGTCATCTGCAAAAGTTAATGTTTGTCCCAGTCCTGTTGGTTGAAAAGTTGCTACTTTTGCTGTGTAGATGTTAAACAGCACTGGTGATTGTGGAGAACCCTGGAGTAGTCCCAGGCAAATGCACATTGGTTCTGATGTCCAAGTTTCCAAGCGAAATGCAACTGATCTCTCCATTAAGGCAGCTGCTATCCACCTTGTTAGCCAAGGGTTTACACCACATGCCATTTTACAGTATATTAGGGTTGCAAAGTCCACACTGTTATAAGCATCCTCTAAATAGTTGAACAATTACAAAACTGAAATCAAGTTTGCACAAAGACAAAACAATTTACCTCAACGAAAAGTAAAACATTAACACACATACTAAAATTAAAGATTACAAAGAATGAAAGAACGGCTGCATACGAACAAATATATCAGATTAATATCCAGAGTATTAAATTGTTCTGCCATTTAAGTCTGCTCTCACCTGGTCCCAGAGCCAGTCCATCATTACGCTTATAATACCTGGCTTTATGTATGGCAATCAAAGAGGAGCCATTCTGGATTAGTCTGAAATAATAAAAAAACCTGTGAAATAATGACCTAGTTTTAAACAACACTGACCTTGATCATCATCTCCTGGTTTTGCTCCCTATGGAGCATTGAACCACCACTAGCAGCTGCGCTCGTGAAGCAAGCCTGCTTAAAGCATTCACATGCGCCTGCACTAGTGGTAGTAAAGGATCCCGTTACATGCCCATTGAGGCACTTTGGAAATATGGTGTTAGGAGCATATTTTCTTGACCATCGGCACACTAGGGGTGATGTGGTCAGCATCACGCCGGCTGCCTTAACCTTCCCAGAGTTGCTTTGGTATCCAATTCATGAGGCTGTCTAAACAATTCCATCTCAATTGGGGATCGAACCATTGACCACCAAGCTAGGAAGCCAATGCACTAACCACTGCGCTACTGCGGCTCCCTTACACTAGTGGTATCTGCAGCTATTTGTTTTACATCATGAGGTTGCCAGCCCCATACACAACCTCATAATAGTCACCCTGTATGACAGGCCTTAGAGTGTAGTTGTCCTATTCTTCCTTTGTCTTAAAAGAGTCCCCAGAACCACACAAGGCTTAACTCTTTGACTCCACAGCAACGCTCTGAGCGTTGCAAAATTTAACACGCCGTGCCCCAGCAACGCTCAGAGCGTGGTTTTTAGTTTATCACGAATAAACCCTAAAAATCGTCCGCTTAATGCAGTTCATATATTAAAACTCGTAGAATGACTTCCGCTACTATTTAAACAACTAATTTGACTTTAGTTAATCAGCACATGTGCGTGTTTTGATGTTATTATCACAATTTTTGTGAAGATTCGCGTGTTTACGTTTTTCGTTGTTTTTGCTAGAGAAATATGTCACGCTTTATATTTACATTTTCTAAGTCTCCTAAGCAAATAATTGTGTCAAACTACTTTGAAACATTGCTGACATTGATGATGATTGTTTGGTAGTCACAGTTTGTTGTCAAAATACAGAATATATGCAGAAAAGCTAGACACACTAGATTTAGTTGATGAGTGGGCGTAGTCATATTCTGGCCGATCAAAAAGCAACAAAACTAGACCTACCGTAACATCTAATCACTAGTTCTTGGTAGAAGATGAAGCTAGGGATACTATTAAAACATTAAACAAGAGTAAAAAAGTATTTATATGACGTTATTCTTATTTATTTGTTTGAAAATTACGTAATGCACGATTGCATAATTTATTTTTTTCTTACAAAGAACCACTGGTGCGAATAACACTAAATCTACTAATTTTGGCCATAAGCATGTTTTTTTTTACTTTGTATATGGATTAACTTGACGTTTGAAGACTAAAAAGAAAGTTTTATTGTCTACGACAGTAATTTGTCTTTGGTAAGATCGTATTCTACAGTCAACTTTTTAGCGTTTTTCAATTTTACATGCAAAATAATTAAATTATACCGAACATACTTGTGTTAATACTACCACTGACATTATATATTTGAATTCTCTATCCATTTCCCTACAGTTTGGTATATAATAAGTACATGTTCAAAGGAAAATTCACAAACAAATTTAGACTGAAAGATGAACACTTCACTCTATAAAATTCTGCCCACAAAAAAAGTCTGGCACAGCGTGCAAAATAACTCTGGAATGAAAGAGTTAAGATCACATAGACAATGGATCACTCACATAGTATCTTCTTCTTTGATCCTTAGCCACCGACCGTCAAAGCAGTCAGTGGCCATCACGCCTGGTGGCGTCTTGTAGGGCAACAACAAATTGATTCCACTTTGCTCGGTCGGTGGCCATCCTTCGTACAGTGCCCCAACTCTGGTTCATTCTTTGTATCTCAGCCTCCACAGTCCTCCGCCAAGTTGTTTTTGGTCGGCCTCTCTTTCGTTTTCCTTCAGGGGTCCATAGCATAGCTGTTCTTGTGATGGCATCGGGGTCTCTTCTGAGGACTTGGCCAACCCAGCTCCAGCGTCTGCCAGCTATGATGGTGTGCATGTCCTCTTGCTTGCTCCGAGTAAGCAGATCTTGGTTGGTGATGGTATTCGGCCAAAAGATTCGGAGAATTTTTCTTAGGCATTCACATAGTATAGAACACTCAAATAGTATACACTCCGTACAGTCTAACAAGCAATGGACCCTGAGGTACAGAGAGATGGACATGTAGGGTGAAACTGCAACGCAAAATATAAAAATACAACAGGCCATAAATGGAAAAGGCTTAAGACTGGACTGAAAAGTGACTTTTTATCTCTGCCTTAAGCCCTGAAGCAAGAAGAGGACATGATGATGATTATAGCTGATGATGATGATTATGAGGAAGACTCATGATGATGAAGACTGATGATGATGAGAAGGACTGATTATCATGGGCAGGACTGATGATGTTGAACAATGATGATGAGGACTGATGATATTGATGATAAAGATAATGACTGATGGTAATGATGATAACAACAAAGATGATGATGACAATGATGAAGAATAACTAGTTTCGCAGAACTGAGTCAATCCATCATTACTTACTCTGAAAGCAGCAAAAAATAATGAAACTTCTTATCCTCATGATAATTTCAGGGCAAATATGGAAGGTAGATTGTAAAAGTAATGACAGAGCATGGAACATCTGAACCAATCCACCATTACGTTTGTAATACATGACCTTTTGCACAGCCAATCACAGGTAGATAAACAGTTGAACTTTTTATACAGCCAATCACAGGTAGGTAAATGCATGACCTTTTACACAGGTAGTCTACGATTAGCAAACTACAGCAACATAATAAGTTATGTAGAGTTTAAAATGTTTTAACTTTTTCTTAGCTAAAATAATGCCATGTTTTTTTTTTTCTTAAGAAGTCTGTGCCCTTCTGGTCCTCAGTGAAATCATAGTCCATCCTTTATTCCAATTATAGTATTTCTCTTAATTCATTCTAACTGTAGTCGTCTTCTTCATCCTTCATTCCAGATTCTCTTCCTCATCGTTCATTCAAGTATAGTCCTCCCCTTTCTTAATTCCCAACACTCTTCCTCTTAATTCATTTCAGTATGGTCTTTTTCATTCCTTCATTCCAAATACAAAAATACAAACACCATCACCAAACATGAACTGCTAACTCGGAGCCACCAAGAGGACATGCGCACCATCATAGCGAGTTGACGCTGAGATTGAGTTGGCCACATACTCAAAAGAGACCCTGACATGATCAGCAGAACTGCCATGCTATGGACTCCAGAAGGAAAGCGAAAGCAAGGATGGCCAAAAGCCACTTGGCGGAGAACAGTGGAGGCAGAGATGCTAAGCATGAACCAGAGCTAGGGCACACACGAAGGATGGCTGTCGACCGAGCAAAGAGAAGACAAGTTTGTTGCTGCCATAAAAGATGCCACCAGGTGTGATGGTCACAGATTGCTTTGTCAGTCAACAATCAAGGACCAAAAAAGAATACTCCAAATACACATCTTCAAAAAGTTAAGGAACACATTTTACTTTAAATTTACCAAATATGAATAGTGTGACCAATTAAAATTTATTAAATAAAAATCACACACATGCATGCAGGCATAACATTAGTCCTAGCAGTCAAAAAATGGGAAGCAGAACATACTAATTACAAATTTTGTGGACACAAGATCAGAATAGGCATTACAAAAAACAAAAACAAAAAAAAAGTGCTGAATATGTTAAAAAAGTAGTGTTGTAGAGATGAACTAGGGGATACCATGTTAAATCAAATGGACATGTGTGTAGTAAACTGAACATGCATTAGTCACAAAAATGTGGATGTGGTATCTCTGAAGAAACTCACTGTCAATAACAGCACAACTGGAAGATTTCAGTAACATGAAGCTCACTGCCAATAACAGAATTGGAAGGTTACAAAAATATGTTACTCATTATAATTATCAATAACAATAACTGGTAGGTTACAGAAACTTGTAACTCATTATCAGTAACAGCACAACTGGAAGGTTACAGAAACAATGGAGATCATTATCACAGAAAAATGAAACCCATTATCAATAACAGAACCATAAAACTCATTATCAATAACAGAACAACCATGAAACTCATTATCAATAACAGAACTGGAAGGTTACAGAAACATGAAACTCATCAATAACAGAACTGGAAGATTACATAAATATGAGATGTATTATCAATAGCAGAACAATTGTAAGGTTCCATAAGCATGAAACTCATTATCACAGAAACATGAAACTCATTATCAATAACACAACAGGAAGGTCACAGAAACATGAAACTCATTATCAATAGCAGAACAACTAGAAGGTTCCATAACCATGAAACTCTTTATCACAGATACATGAAACTCATTATCAGTAACAGAACAACTGGTAATTTACAGAAACATGAAACTCACCTCATTGCAGTGTTCATATTCTCATAATTAAATTCATCTGGTGCTAGACCAATAACAACAGCGTTTGGATCTTCCTGTGAAATACCTGGGAGTTTGGCAGACATAAAGATATTGCTTATACAAACTTTAATGTAGTGTCTGTTACCATAGTTTTTATTAACATCATCATCATATGTCTTGTCAGGGTTAGGGCCGGATTATCCATTTGGCTAAGTAGGCTGAAGCGTAGGGGTCCAGAGCTCTTGGGGGCCGTGCATAAGTTATTTTTAAAAAATGCATAGATTTTTCAATAAAATGTGTTTACCTTAATAATAATAAAAATAATACGAGGGCTGTTCCAAAATCAACCTCCGATTGGCTGGTAAAAATAATTAAAAATAGAGAACAAAATCTTATTACATACAAAACTTACATACATAACTGCATTACTTTTCCACATTGTTGCCACCCAAATTCAGGCACTTGTCATACTGTGGCACCAGCTTTTGCAATCCCTCTTCAAGGAATGGCGCCGCCAGGGTACCCAGCCAGTTGTTGACTCCATCCATGAGCTCCTCATTAATTTCAAAGCGCTGAGTAGCCTGCCAGACCTTCATCTTGTCGAAGAGATAGTAATTACTTGGTGCCAAGTCCGGGCTGTCAGAGGGGTTGTTGAAAATCTCCCAGTTGAACTGCTTGAGTAAAGCCTTTGTTCGAGCCGCAGTGTGGGGCCGCGTGTTGTCGTGCAGGAGAACGACGACCCTTGGTGATCATTCCGCGCCTTTTGTTTTGGATCGACCTCCGAAGCTTCTTCAGAATTTCACAATAAACTTCTTACGTTATTGTGGTCCCTGGTGCCATGAATTTCGTCAACAAAATTCCCTTGCGGTCCCAGAACACTGCAGCCATCATTTTTCGGTGCGAAAATGTTTGTTTGAATTTCTTGGGCTTGTTTGGAGAATGAGTGTGCATCCACTGTTTGGACTGTTTCTTCATCTCTGCATTCACGAACTGAACCCATGTCTCGTCCCCAGTCACGATTCTGTCGAGAAATTTGTCCCCCTCTTCCCGGTAGTGCAGAAGGAACGTCAAAGGTGAGCCCATTATTTGAGTTTTGTGAACGTCAGTCAGTTGTTTTGGTACCAACCGTGCACAGAACTTGTGGTAACCCAATCTCTCTGTGACAATTCGAAACAGACTAGTCCTCGAAATCTGAGGAAATTCAGCAGAAAGATCTGAAATTGTGAAAGGATGCTTTTCACCCACAACTTGGTCGACTTTTTGAACGAGTTCATCAGTCACAATTGAGTGTCGTCCTTGTCCCCCCTCATCATGCACATCTGTGCGCCCATCCCTGAATTTCCTGCACCAATCCCTCACAGAACTGCCACTCATAATGTTATCACCATAATAAACATTAATGAAAAATAATTACTAATAAAAGAGGTAAGCAATGCTAACAAACTAACATACCAGTCTATTAATAATACTAGTATATACCATCACCATGCTAAAAGGATTTGAAAAACAATATTAAAATTATTGCCTGTTAGGTGAAGGGGGGCCCAAACACCAAAAAGTCTAGAGGCCCTTCTTGGCTTAACCTGGCCCTGGTCAGGGTATCAGTTGATCAGTCGTTCAATGGCACTGGCTTTGGTGCATTTAACAACTTTAAACTAAGGCCCACTACAAAATGTTTTGTACCAACATCATCATCATGCACTTTGTCAGAGCACCAGCCAATGAATCAATGCCATTGGTTGTCTTGGGCACATATGTGTGAGATCACAAGCTTTTGTTCATCTTGCAACTCTGTCCCTTTCACCACCCTGATATTGTTGTTTAACTAGGGCAGCTGAGCTTCTCACTCTTTAGTATCCAACACCAAGTTGAAGACTCCTTGGTATTATCTACACTGTAGATCTAGGCTTTTCCTGTGGCTTTTCTGCCATTCTAAAACATGATGAGTTGAAGTCATGAGCTCCAGTTTCTCCAGCTTGGCTTGCATTTAAAGGATTGTCACATCTGGTACCAAGCTAGGAGTAAGACGCACGTGGCATACTGTGCATTCCTCACCATCCAAGGGGGCTCTCCAACTATGCAGAGCTAAAATACTGTACTCTGGTTCTGGGCTCTCCCAAGGAAATGTCACGTCCTGCACAGAGCCACTTCTCAGCTTCCCCTGCCTATCACTTGGTCCATAGTGAGATCCTCCTACATGCAGTCAACCAAGTCAAAGCCAAAGAACTATGCCTGGGGCTCAAGTGACTTCTCCAAGCTTAGTGTGCAATGCTGGATTCTCAACAAGTTTCACCACAGGGGGAATCCTGGGAAGTGTATGGATGATTTCAAGAGTCAATAAGGATGTAATTAGCCTCACAGACATAGGTTCACTTCCACTTGCGTATATTGTAGCAACGTGCATAGCTGGTGGTCATATAAGAATGACTCCAGATATGCCTCCATGCATCACCATCCTGATATATCTTCTATCCTACATTTCTGTCACATATTCTCACTGGTTTTCCCATATTATCTTTATCTGCAAGGTTCTTGTTGGTGTGTGATGAATTATGCTAGAAGTCAATTTTGCTCAGTCTATGTTATCATGTCTGTCGTAAATTTATTTTGAGAGAAAAGAGTCGTAGAAATAGTGGTCCGGTTTAGAGTGGAAAATGATGATGGAAAGCTCAGTGATAGAAAATGTAGAGATTTAATAGTTACTTCACAGCGTGCTGGAGGAGAGTAAAGACAGACTTATTTACGACAAATCGTGTCTCTCAATCTTCTCTTTCACTCTCCTGGCCAAACAATTATTTGCCAGTTTTCCAGACTCGCATCTGCGCGCTCACCGATTCGGTGTTTTCAAACACACACACGACGTTGACACAAACTATATTAAACGAATAGGGGAAATGTTGGGCTTTGGGTATATCCAACACACAGAACTAAATGAGTTTATGTGATTTTATTCACTTTAAACATCCATCACTAAAATATCAGATATTACATAAATTATCATAAGTACACAAATGCAAATAACAAGTTTGGGAGGGGGTGAAGAAGATTGGTATCGACTAAGCCCTTCCCGCTCATTAGACAAAGACAAACCCAGTCCAGAGATAGATAATATCAGGAACACGGGTACGTTAACCTAACAGTAAAGTTAATTACTCTGAAAGAGGTGTTACCAAGTTAGGTATAAGTGATAGAAAAAAAAAACCTGTTCTTCCCAGCTGTTCTTCCCTTTACTACGCAAATGGAAAGGAGGTGGTTTTAAACAGAGTTAACAAATTATCAACTATCCCACTTAAAGGAACAATGTAGGGTATACAGAAAAGATATATGTTACCAGGTAAGCAAGTTAACAAAATGGTCACACAAAAGAATTAATTTCCTGTCATTCATACACGCGCTAGCAAAGGCCTTCACTCATCTTGCTCTCACTTACCGATTGTGAAAAAATCTTGCACTCCATAGAATAACACAACAGCAGTTACACCTCAACTAAATGTATGAGTGTTTGTTCAAGTTCTAGCCCCAGATTATCGGGTAGGCGGTCAGCACATAAAAGGATCCCGTAATCGCTGGAAAAATGAATCTGTAGTTGTGTCTCTTTTCTTAATAACAGTTTCTATGGGAGGGCACGGTCTCTGATACCGGGGTGAGGATGGTGTGGTCTATTTGACTATGCCGCGGATAATAAAATTCTTACGCGTGCTGGTACACTTTATCCGTGAGGTATGGTTTAAGTCCAGTGAGAAAACTAGTCACATCACTGTTCAGGAAATTATGAATTATCTCTCTGTGTCAGTAAACTAACAAAGCTCGGGCCAGTGTTCTTCTTCCCGTTACGACTTAAGTTGTTTGATGGTGCGTTAAATTTGTCTTTGGGTGTGCTTTCTTTGCTATAAGTTAGATAGCGGAATTCCAAACATAGAATCGCCTCAAAGATTAAAAATTTACACAGTCTCAACAAGTTCTGCGTCAGGGGAACTCTACACACTGTTTATGCTTTGCTTAGCTTAGATTGATTTCTTTATTGCTTTCTTAATGCTGGGATCGCACAGGTTACGATCACTCTGTATGAAAGAAAAAAAAGACATGTAATATACCGAAAACAAATAACCTTCTAAAGCGCGATGAATTTCCCGTTAAGCCTATTATATATATGCTCGCGTATTTAATCATGTATTTAATAAACACTGCGCGAGTTCTAGTGGTTAAAAACCCACATCTATAAAACTAGGACTAACTGAATTTATTAATTATAAATTCCTTCGCGACTTTAAAAGTTAATTTAAGCATCTATTATCTTTTGAAATAATATAATAGATAGATCATTATATTTAAAACTGGAACTCTTGAGATGGTTTAATTAAATAGATTTAAATTAACACAGCATCCCTTTAAATAGAATGACTGAGCTAGACCACTGATCACTTTACACAATATATATTACCGCTTTGCACAGAATTAGAAATCACTGCAAATATATATAAAATCCAGGGGAAAATCTATAACAAGATTTCAATAAAGCTAGTGCTTCTGTAAAGGTCTGGCCAGCGAGTGATAACGTGTCTAGTTCTACATGGTCTATTTAGCTAAAATGAAATGTAAGTTGAGTGGGACATGATAAACTTGACAACTTATTTGATCTCACGAACTTTTGGGGATCTGACCGCCAAATCAAGAGAAGAAGCCGCCCCCTGGTCTTCGTATCCGCTCGCTGCTGCCCGTTTCGCTTTCCCCCGTTCGCTCGGTTCCTCGATTGACACCGAGACGCGAAATTAGCGGCAAGCAACTGCGTCTCGTATCAGGGAAAACTACTGTCTTTGATAGCGCCGATAGTCTCCCCTAAGATCCCTCGGTCTGTCTCTTTGGTCTCGTCGCTGTATCCTACATGAGTCCCGGTGGAATGCGTTCTGGCAAACGAAAAGTTACAACAAATGTTCAGGGGTTCTAATGTTATGAAAAGCTAAAGGTCCCTTTAAATCATCCATCATATCAGGGAAAATTCACTAGTCAAACTAGACGTACGTCACAATGTCTTGTGTATTTTCTACATGGCATACTTAACATGAATTGAGTGCCAATATGTTACATCAAACAAACTGTGCTACATGAGGTAAATTCTTGACACTGAACAAGTAAATCAGAAAATCACTGGTGATGAAAGAGATGTGGTTTCTCAGAATGCGAAGAATCCCATGAACCTTATTAAGAATACTTGAGAAAAGCTAATAAACAGAAATATAATAACAAATATCTTGTTATTGTTATTGCTGAACAGAATCGACATCACTGCACTCCGGGCAAACCCACAGGTGCTCAGTCTCCCTAAGTATATGTCGAAGAGTGTGAATGCTAACTGTTCATGTAGTTCACTGGTTGTATACACAACGGATGCATCCTCTCATACGTCCATCTCTGCTAGCCTTACGTTTTATGCCAAATTCCATCAGTCTTAAACCTGATGATTCCATCAGTCTTAAACCTGATGATACCATCAGTCTTAAACCTGATGATTCCATCAGTCTTAAACCTGATGATTCCATCAGTCTTAAACCTGATGATTCCATCAGTCTTAAACCTGATGATTCCATCAGTCTTAAACCTGATGATTCCATCAGTCTTAAACCTGATGATTCCATCAGTCTTAAACCTGATGATTCCATCACTCTTAAACCTGATGATTCAACTACTGCAGTGTCACAAATGTCAGAAGAATACAGCCCTTGTTCTGGAATCCCCCAAGGCAAGAGCGGTGCAGGGAGACAGACAAAAAAATACATGGAGAACAGACCCTGAGACAGAGATGAAAAGGGTGAGGAAGACATGGAAAGACACTGATGACGCAGGGCACGAGGACTTAGCATGATTTGTTGAAGGCCCATGCTCCTTGGGGAGCTGAAGGGTCATGAATGAGTGAATAAATACAAGGCAGCAGCAGTCAGCATTTACTGGACACATAATACGAGGTGCAGCACACAAAAACATAACAACATGAAAAACAGACGGCACTGGAAATCAGAAAAACATTCAGGTGCCTCAGAAGAAGCTTCAGCTGGTAAGCCAATGCCTGTGCCCTATGGCAAGTTGTTTCTACTTCTCTGTTCATCCTACACATTTTTATGATCATTCTTCTTGTGGCCCCTTTTTGGTCCTTAAGAAAGATATGAAGAGAGGGATGGTCATAAGCAGCTCTAAAACAAAATTCATGGTGATATCACGAGAAGAAAGAAGACATCAGATTAAGCTGGGAGAACAGGTCCTGGAGCAGGTCGACCACTTTAAATACCTCGGAGCTATTATAGACCGAAAGGGAGGCATCAAAGAAGAGTTGGCTACTCGAAAAGCAGCAGCTGGGAGACTTTTTCAGGCCATAAATCGAGGATTCCTCAGCAAGAGGAAGACAGCCGATAGGATAGTCTGGCGCTCTCTCTTCCAAACCTCTACACTGTCACGTGAAAGATAATTTATTTTACCATCATGTCCATAATTTGATTACTCCTTTAAATGTTCTGTTTTCTGAGACATTTTGTATTTTCGTTTCTTTCATATTCTACCTACATTTTTTCACCTTCTCAACCCCACCCGAGGTTGTTTACGCTGGCCAGCTGCGGTCAGCTAACGCTAGACGTAATGTTATCTAAACGCACCTGTTCGACCAGAGAAACATTTCTCGGGTCCGCTTTAAGTGTTAAAACGAGCCTAAGACAGTTTCTGTGAAAGAAACGGTTCGTTAGCGGCGGGTACCCTCTGTGGTCCCAACAGGGGAATTTCTCTGGTCGCTTTAAAACGTTTGATGACGAGCGGCTGGTACCCTTTGAGGCCTGGGGAACTTTCGCACGATTTCTTTTGTCTTACTCTAGATTACGTCTTTCGCCGAACTTCTGTAGAAATACGCACGCCAGGTGTTCGGGGGGGAGCGTCCCTTGTGATCTATAAGAGTAGACTGGTTTTAATAGACAAAGACATTCGTAAATTTTCCTGGCCCGTAGATGACCATTATGGAAATAAGGCAAACATTAACACAGAACTAAATGTTTTTCGCCTATTTCTTGGCATTTTCTCGGGTTTCAGGGAGACCGACTCGCGAGAGCAGATTCCAGTCAGGCGAAGAACGAAATATTCTCTTCGATCTAGAGGGTTCTGAATACCGCTAGCGTCACGAATCGTCACACCCCGTTCCTGAATCAAAACCCTTTTTTTTCAATGCCAAGTTAAGCTCACGCAGTGCAACGGAGCCAACGCTAAATCTGGAATCGCCAAACGCAGTAGTAGTTCTCTACTCGCCTATTGGATTACCAGCCAGAGCATTGCGGCTTCCAGAATATCAAACCCGCTCAGCATGCCTATAGCAGAATTCCATATCACCCGCCTTTTTTGTGCCTAAACGGGGCACTCAGCAAACCACAGCCAAACCAGTTTAAACAGGATTTACAGCCAAGCGGAGCCTTGCGCCGGATAAGCGCGCCTGGGTCTCTGTGTCCTCAAGTGACTTCTTCTGGTGTATTTCCTGGATATTTAAAACCTCGCACGTATGAGCAGCCATCTATGGACAGGGTCGCCCAGTTCAATCAGTTGGTCAGCAGGAGATAAACAGCGTCCCCCAGCCCAACTCGCGCCAGTAGGGGGGGTCACCAACGATAGCGCCTATACAGTGATGTTATTCAGGTTAATTCCATCACCGATGGAGGATATATACGAAAACACCACTTACTGGAGTTACTTCAGCTGGTCCCCGAAAACCGAAGGACTGTCACTCGATTATTTATCTCTTTGTGTTCTACAGGTTTTATGAATGGTGATCTGTGTGTGTGGTTGTTGGTGTATATGATTATTGATGAATATTTGATTATTGATGTAATTTTATGTTGTTGTGATGATATGCATTATTTTCATGCTTTTCTTCTTTAATAAATTTTACACATTTATTAATGCGCTGTTCACGACCTTTCCATCCATATTTGTATTTTTAGCTCTTTACTATAATCTCTATGTATGATAAGAGAAAAGAGAGAGAGCAGGAGGTGCTTAGACAGACATAAGTGAGTTGAGGCTTGGAGAGAGAGATCATTTTGGTAAATCTTCTTCCAGGTTGTCTCAAGTCCATCTCCTATTTACACCTTTCTGTGTGTGTAATCTATAACCCTGTCAGTCCACTATCCCTTGTCGATTTCACTACAGTTGTCCAACTCGACAAATACTCTACACTCTAACTCAACCACGACAAATGGTTTGGCTCGTCCGAGATTCTAGAACCCATCTAGTACGACATTTAATATGTGCTCGATCCGAGGATGAATCTCTCACAAGATTCTATCTTGATTCTTAGAGTTTAGTGTTCGGCAGATTATAGGATTTTCTTTCCCCTAGACATTTCGAACTATTTCTTTTGGAGGAAGTCGGAACAGCGTTTTTTTCTCCACAGCAATCATAAATATTAAGTTACATTTATTGTTCATGCTACACATGAGACAGCTGGTAAAGGTTGATGGTATCACTGCTGAGTTTTTGGTTGACAAATCTGACGACTATTGTTGTAAAAGTCAGAAAAATTTTTTTTTAAGGGTTAATATTTTTTCAGGAGTAGCTCTTTAATCTGAGATAAGAAGCTACAGATAGTCAGTTACTAGCTTGCATTTGTACCAAGGGAGGGTGTTCATTCGGACGATAGTAACCAATCCTCTCAATAGCTTAGTACTGACAGAACTGGGGTGAAGTGATAGTAAGTTTTACATCACTTACATTTTTTGGAGTTTTTTTGGGGTTTTGCTTGTCGCAATCAGAGTAGCCACAAACTTTCTTGTTTTTTTTAAAGTTCCCAGGCTAGCCTAGATTTTATTGATTATTAAGTTAATCAGCACCTAGTGCACTAGGTAACTAAGATCTCTAGGTTCTATTCTTCTATAGTGTTTGCTCACCCTGATATAATGGCCGATCTAGATAAAGTGCATAGGATTGCCCTCGAGGTAGCTAAGTACATGGAGTACAAGGATAGCGAAATCCAGCAATTTCTAGAATTTGCAGTAAGCCTGCAGGATCAATACGAGGTAGACAATTGGTTTGACAGCCGTTTAATCTTGGCATGGTCCTGTAAACAAACTGGGGAGAGTGAAGCATTCACCCGACAGTATGTAGAAGAAGTGATAGAAGATGAGAAGCAAAGGGAAAAGCAAAGACAAGAACGGGACAAGAAATTGGAAATGGAGCAACAAGAACGGGACAAGCAATGGGAAATAGAGCGCCAAGAAAGGGACAGAGAAAGCCAAGAAAGGAGCAGGCTACATCAAATCAGAATGAATGAACTGGATAGCCAAATTCGGAGGATGGAAACAGATACTAAATGTAGTCACTCTAATTCCCCTTCTACTATGCCCTTAACGGTCAACGCCCCTGCAAACCTTGCGCCCATGAAAGAAAACTTGCCTGCTAAAACCGAACCCCAACTCCAGAAAATTGACTTTCCTTTGGACTTGGATCCGAAGCCCAAACAAGGAAAGAATTTACGTCGGGACAGCAGACCTAAGGCCACGGGGAAAATTACGCAACGTTCCCAGGCATGGAAACTGCTCAAAGGTGAGAGAGGTGCTAACAAGCATTGTAATACGGATTGTTCCCGTCTGGCAAGCGGCGAACCCCGAGCCTCTCACGCTCCAGACCGAGCAGCACCTAACCGACACGTGACGTCGAGAAAAAGGGAGCCACACCCTATCACGTTATATTTCGCAAGATTCCCGGCCGGACAGCGAAAAACCATATGCAGAGGCGCATCCCTCCAACTCAACGATCGTAGAATGGAGGCGCAGCTCCTCTTATCACCCTGAGCTTAAAAGGTGCAAGAATAAGTCGCCTGCTAAAAGGGTTAAACTTTCCAAACCGTTCTAAGGAACTTTGGAAAAACACACCGAGAGTTTTCTCTCGGGCACTTCGCGATCAAACGGGATCTTAAACCGTCTAGTCCTTTGCATGCAGTCTGCGGGGCCTGTCAACCAGGAAGTGGATCTCGCATTGCAGGACAAAGTTCAACTGACGCCAGTAACTTCCTCAGGGGAGGGCAAAGTTGACGTTTATGGTGGACACAGGGTTCCAGGCGAAGGGATCCCTGGTATTCCATTTGAGTCTCTCACACTTCTCAGGGCAGAAGACAGTGAGAAAAGCTGCCTTACTACTGTACAAGGAGCCATTGTTGAGAGCCTTGGCTCACATCATGCTAGTAATGGGAAAGCGACTCAACAAACTCTGCAACTCGCAGATATTACCTATCTGTCTTCACGGATAGAAGCTACGGAGATCTGTTATGATTTAGTAGAACCCCAGAATGCGATCGATTACTCTTTGCTTCAGGCAGCAGAGTTTTCTCATTCAAATCGCATTATTCCAGTGGTCTCAACCCCACTGATGGACAGCAAAGTAGTCGCCTCCGCCAGGCCATTACAGAACAACTTGATCATTTCCGTTGACCAAGCCAGAGTTGTGACTGGGAAGGCAAGGAAAGCTCCAGACCCGCCTTTAGACGGCACAGGTCTGAAGATTGATCAATGCTCCCGCCGAAACAGCGGAGTAGGTGTGGAGAGGCAGAAGAAAAATGCTAGCATTTCTTCGGCCAACGAACAGCTTTATTTGCCAACTAGGGTTATTCAAGTCCACGCCCGTGACAGGTAAATATATACATAAGCAGCCTGAGCCCATCAATGATTACACTGCATGTAACAGGCGGATTATCTACGCAGTGGCCAGTGAGTTCAGGCGGGGCCGAAACTCACAACAGGTGCGGATAATTTTCCGGACCATGGACAGGCACAGCGTATTGCGGAAGCAAGGTCAGGTTCACACGGAAACGGAAGGCGTCAGTGCCGACTGGCCTCGCAAAATCCCATTCGCTGAACGTCTATTAGACAGAGGGAAGAAAAAAAATGAACTCGGAGCTAGGCATACAGACAGACAGAAATTGGAAACGTATCTGGTTTTATGAGTATAGGATGTTCCAATGACAGGTAACAAAAGACGATGGAAAAGATAAATTACTGTCATTTTTGTCCGTATTCCTCGAACTTTAAAAGGGGGGGCACTTGTCACGTGAAAGATAATTTATTTTACCATCATGTCCATAATTTGATTACTCCTTTAAATGTTCTGTTTTCCGAGACATTTTGTATTTTCGTTTCTTTCATATTCTACCTACATTTTTTCACCTTCTCAACCCCACCCGAGGTTGTTTACGCTGGCCAGCTGCGGTCAGCTAATGCTAGACGTAATGTTATCTAAACGCACCTGTTCGACCAGAGAAACATTTCTCGGGTCCGCTTTAAGTGTTAGAATGAGCCTAAGACGGTTTCTGTGAAAGAAACGGTTCGTTAGCGGCGGGTACCCTCTGTGGTCCCAACAGGGGAATTTCTCTGGTCGCTTTAAAACGTTTGATGACGAGTGGCTGGTACCCTTTGAGGCCTGGGGAACTTTCGCACGATTTCTTTTGTCTTACTCTAGATTACGTCTTTCGCCGAACTTCTGTAGAAATACGCACGCCAGGTGTTCGGGGGGGAGCGTCCCTTGTGATCTATAAGAGTAGACTGGTTTTAATAGACAAAGACATTCGTAAATTTTCCTGGCCCGTAGATGACCATTATGGAAATAAGGCAAACATTAACACAGAACTAAATGTTTTTCGCCTATTTCTTGGCATTTTCTCGGGTTTCAGGGAGACCGACTCGCGAGAGCAGATTCCAGTCAGGCGAAGAACGAAATATTCTCTTCGATCTAGAGGGTTCTGAATACCGCTAGCGTCACGAATCGTCACACCCCGTTCCTGAATCAAAACCCCTTTTTGTCAACGCCAAGTTAAGCTCACGCAGTGCAACGGAGCCAACGCTAAATCTGGAATCGCCAAATGCAGTAGTAGTTCTCTACTCGCCTATTGGATTACCAGCCAGAGCATTGCGGCTTCCAGAATATCAAACCCGCTCAGCATGCCTATAGCAGAATTCCATATCACCCGCCTTTTTTGTGCCTAAACGGGGCACTCAGCAAACCACAGCCAAACCAGTTTAAACAGGATTTACAGCCAAGCGGAGCCTTGCGCCGGATAAGCGCGCCTGGGTCTCTGTGTCCTCAAGTGACTTCTTCTGGTGTATTTCCTGGATATTTAAAACCTCGCACGTATGAGCAGCCATCTATGGACAGGGTCGCCCAGTTCAATCAGTTGGTCAGCAGGAGATAAACAGCGTCCCCCAGCCCAACTCGCGCCAGTAGGGGGGGTCACCAACGATAGCGCCTATACAGTGATGTTATTCAGGTTAATTCCATCACCGATGGAGGATATATACGAAAACACCACTTACTGGAGTTACTTCAGCTGGTCCCCGAAAACCGAAGGACTGTCACTCGATTATTTATCTCTTTGTGTTCTACAGGTTTTATGAATGGTGATCTGTGTGTGTGGTTGTTGGTGTATATGATTATTGATGAATATTTGATTATTGATGTAATTTTATGTTGTTGTGATGATATGCATTATTTTCATGCTTTTCTTCTTTAATAAATTTTACACATTTATTAATGCGCTGTTCACGACCTTTCCATCCATATTTGTATTTTTAGCTCTTTACTATAATCTCTATGTATGATAAGAGAAAAGAGAGAGAGCAGGAGGTGCTTAGACAGACATAAGTGAGTTGAGGCTTGGAGAGAGAGATCATTTTGGTAAATCTTCTTCCAGTTTGTCTCAAGTCCATCTCCTATTTACACCTTTCTGTGTGTGTAATCTATAACCCTGTCAGTCCACTATCCCTTGTCGATTTCACTACAGTTGTCCAACTCGACAAATACTCTACACTCTAACTCAACCACGACATACACCTCACAGTAGAAGGGGAACGACTAAGTAAGTAAGAAAGATATGATCATAAGTATACTTTGCTCTCTTGAAGGCAGCATACAGTAGGCACATTATGAGCTCTTCTCATCACCATCACATCAAATAAGAATAAAAAAAGCTAGAGCTTTCACTGCATTGGGAAATATATGCAGACCAAAAGAAATCGAGTCCAACACAAACATTAGAATCTTCAATTCAAACATCTAGCCAGTCCTATTGTATGGCTCTAAATCATGGAGAAAAAAAACAACCAAAAAGCTACAGACTTTCATAAATAGGTGCTTGCGTAGAATAGAATGATTGACGTGGTATGACAAGATCACTGATGTGGAAATTGGTAACAAGAACCAGACAAACGCCAGTGGAACTAGAGATCAGAACACATTGGAGATGGATAGGACACGCATTGAGGAAAACTATTGTAGCATTACCAGGCAGTTCTAGCTCTGGAAAATCCCAGGGTAAGGGAGGTAGACGGAGATCATGGAACATATGCAGAAGAGAACTTGAGGCAGATGTGAGGGACATGAAGAAGACATAGAAAGACCTTGACCTGATGACATGGCACAGGAAGACTTGGCATAAGTCTATTGAAGGCCTATGCTTATTGGGGAGCAGAAGGGTGATAATAATGATCATCATCATTACCTTTCTGCTGCCCTTGGAGCACAGGCCTCTTCCAAATATATGCCAAGCCTCCTGTCCTGTGCTGTCCATTCAAAGTCTTTCCTTGATGAGCTCTTTTGGTTCCAAATACGGGTCCATAGTCTTTTATTCGAAATCCTCGGGGACAGCTGTGTTTTGGAAACCAGATTTTTTTGGTTTCCAGATATCACCCAAATCAGGTTCACATCATCATCATGTGACATATTCTTTCCAGAACGTTGTCTCCATTACAGCTGCTCTGAACGCATCACGATTCTGGGCAAGTCGACCTGCATCAGCCAAAGACAAGTTCAGACTCTCTGTGATGTCCTGGGTCCACCGTCGTCTAGGTCGACCCCTTCCCCTTTTTCCAGGGACCATGCCTTCCATCACTGTTTTTTCCAGACTATTATGTCTTTTTATATGACCGAAAAATTTCAGCTTCCTTATTGCGATGGTATTTAGGAGCCAATGTTCCTGTACGTTTAGTGAGTGCAGTACTTCTCTGTTGGTCTTTTTTTCTGTCCAGGGTATTCTCAACATCCTTCTGTAGCATTTCATTTCGAATGATGTAATCTTTTTTGCAACTGTTTTATTGAGTGTCCAAGTCTCGCAGCCGTTATGTTGCTACTGGGAATATACATGCTCTGATCAGTTGTAACTTTGTTTCTTTGCTTGTGCCTTGCCATAGGTTTTTCATCTGTATTAGCTCCTAAGTATTCGAATTCATTGACACTTTCCAGTTCTTCGTTATCAATTTCAATTTCTGGTTTGGTCTTTACTTTGTCTGTTGTCAATACTTTGGTCTTCTTGGTGTTTAGGTATAGCTGTGTTTTTTGGTGGACAGAAGTAATTGTTCAAGTCCTTTTGGGTTGGTCGATAGGAGGACTGTGTCATCAGCATATCTGATTTCCGGGATCTGGTACCCGCCGATGTTAAATGAGTCAAACTCTGTGTGTTCTTGGTCATCTCTTACGTTTCTCATGATATTCTCGGCATAAATGTTAAACAGGTAAGGGGAAAGGGTACAGCCTTGTCTTACTCCTTTCTGTACTTCAAACCATTCTGATGTTTCCCCCTCTATTCTTACGGCTGCCTGTTGTTCTTGGTACAGCAGTGCGATGAGTTGTATAAGGTGGTTTGGAAATCCCATATTTTTCATAATAGCCCATAACTGCTGATGTTGTACACAATCGAAAGCTTTGGTGTAATCAATGAAACAAGTATGTAGGTCAACGTTGAATTCTCTACACTTTTCTATGATGATCCTCATGTTGAATATATGATCTCTAGTGCCTCTACCTGGTCGAAAACCCGCCTGTACTTCATTTATTTCTGGTTCACATAGTAGCCCTAAATGTGTTCTAAAGTTGCTCAAAGTCACCAAAAAGTTGTTCGAAAATTGCCCAAAAGTAGCCCAAAGTCTACTACTACTACTTATTCGTTCCTCTTCTACCGTGAGGTGAAGACGTTTGTAAGAGAGAGTGCCATACTGTTCTATCGGCTGTCTTCCTCCTGGCTTGGTTCCATTCTAGTCCTTGGTCCTTCAAAGATTGTCTAATGTTGTCCTCCCAGCGGACTTTGGGTCGTCCTGGAGGTCTGGATCCCTGGCTCTTAGTTTCCCATGCTTATCGTGGTAGCCGATCTTCTCCCATTCTGCAGACATGGCCAAACCATCTCAATTGGGACTGTTCTACTTGGGTCTGCAGGGGTTGAGTTTTTAGGCCTTGACGTATCGTCTGGTTGCGGACCATGTCTCTTCTTGTTACTTCAACCACCTTCCTCAGATACCTCATTTCTGAGGTTTGGATCTGGCTTTTGTGGGTTGTAGTCATTGCCCATGACTCTCATCCATACGTCAAGACTGGGACATAGGTGGAGCGGTATACAGCCATCTTCATCTTCTTACCCAAAGTCACCCAAATAAACTTTAGATTTTGAGAATATTTCGGTTTTCGGATAAATGGATACAGACCTGTATTTGAATTCTCTGACTTGTTGAAGCCAGGTTTTATAAACACAGAATCAGAACCAAGGCTAAAATGTAATTCTGGATTTCTGCATTAAATTATGGTACAAACCTTCAAAGTCTTCTAGTGCCTTCTTGTCGATCATGAAAAATGGCCTCAGCTGGCGATCCTCCAACAGCTTTCTTGCTGCCGATAACGAAGTAAATACTTCTTCACTCTGAACATTGAAGCCAATATTATGAAGACGAGTCAAGAGAAAACGTCTACTCTCCTTTGTTGTGTTTGTAACAAACTTAACATGAATATTTCCTTTTGCTTTCAGTCTGTAAGAAACGGATTTTTTTGTTGGAAGTATTAACTAATGCACACACCTTCCTCCAATACTATTCATTTTATAAATACGAAGTCATGAACACTAAAATAAATTAAAAAGAACAAAGAGGTCAGGGGATCAGGTACATATCAATGGAACAAAACACAGTGACGGCTACTGGGGAGGATGTTAAGTTAATATCTTTTTAAAAAAAGAAAAACTAAAACTGGGACTAGTCTATTCTCTGATAATTTAGAATCTCCTGAATTAAAATGTCAAAATTAATTGTCAGAACACATTCTAAAAAGATGTATTTTGACTTTCAAAATTGTACTGTATTTTCAATTACAGACATGTAACAACTTTCACGTTAGTGATACAAATTTAATACATAACTACAAAACAACAGCAAAAACTAAACACATCTTTGTCACTTAACTTCCATTCTAACATAAATATGTGCAATATGATAAAAGAACCATATGATGCTGACCACATCACTCCTAGTGTGCAGATGGTCAAGAAAATATGGGCCTAACACCATATTCCCAATATGCCTCAATGGGCATGTAACGAGATCCTTGATAAAAGAACAACTACAATTATAGATATTGTTACCCTTACTTCCACTCTGATTAACACTGATATGCAATATTGTTGTTTGTCCATCACGGGTGATGAAGACCACTCTGTTCATGAATTATTAGGAATATGTTAGGTTTGTCTATGGGTACAAAGATGACTGATGAGCCCGATGCGGGCCTTGAAAGATCTTGGACAGTGTGGGCAGGGACTGTTCGCTTCAGGTGAAGATTTTATTTCACGGGATTTTCTAGCCTGTCTCCACTGTCCCACTGCTGCTTTTCTGGATGCCTCGCATGCCGCTGCACCTTTACGAAGAGATGTGCGCCAAGCGGTTCGGTCTTGCGCAGCAGCTTCCCAAGTGTCAGGGTTTATGCCAAAGGTTTTTAATGAAGTCTTTAGCGTGTCTTTGAAGCGCTTCTTTTGGCCACCATGGGAGCGTTTACCCTTTTGTAACTCACCATAAAAGAGTATTTTTGGCAGCCGATGGTCTGGCATGCAGACTACGTGACCTGCCCAATGAATCTGTGACTGCATCAGAATAGTATCAATGCTAGGGATACCAGCTCTGTCAAGAACGACGGTAGCTGGGATCTTGTCTTGCCATTTGATGTTCATTACCTTTCTGAGACAGACTGTATGGAAGTGGTTAAGCTTCTTTACATGGCGCCTGTATACAGTCCATGTTTCACATGCATACAGCAGCACCAGAAGCACCGCAGCTCTGCACACCTTCAGCTTTGTCTGTAGACTAATGCCACTTCGATGCGCCAAACGTTGGTGTATAGTCTGCCAAATGTGCTGCTGGCTTTGGAGATCCTGGTGTTCCCCTCATCATCAATGGCAACGTTCTGGGATAGTGTGCTACCAAGGTATGTGAATCTGTTCACAACTTTCAGTTTCTCACCATTTACCTTGATGATTGGCTCTGTTTACATTTTGCCGGGAGCTGGTTGGTACATGATTTCTTTTTTCTCTGTGTTGATGGTAAGCCCAAAGTTGGAACAGGCTATGGAGAATCTGTCCACGCTATTCTGCAGATCAGCCTCTGAGTTTTTTTTTTTTTTTTTTTTTTTTTTTTTTTGCGTACGCCCGCTAATACTCGAGGCGAAATCTCAGGTTATTACTATGTCTAACCTGACATTGATTTTACGTGAGTATCCCTTTTTACTTGTACAGAGACAGGTGTCCCTCGCCATTCAGGCAAATACTCTCCGATTTCGGAGGTACCCATTGCAGCTGGGTCGGCTCAGGAGCCGCCAATCCCTGGTCGACAACACTACTTCAAATGTTCTCGCCAGGTCTCGAGTTAATCCAGTCCAATTCCCGGTCGACGAAAAATCCTCAAATGCCGTCGCCCGGGTTTGATCCTGAATCACCCGGTCGCCAGAGCGGTGTTGTAACCACTACGCTAGCGCGGCTCCCAGCCTCTGAGATAAATATGCAATAACACACAAAACAACAGCCACAATTGTGAAATCCACACACCATTATTACTTTAGACACCATTACCACTTATGACATCATTACCATTTTAGACCTCATTACCACTTTAAATACCACTACCACTTAACTTCTACTCTAACACAAATATGTAACAACAAGACAAAACAACAACAAAGAAATTAACCTGTTAAGAGCATCAACTGCACCTGGTGTGGGGTCATCGTCAATATGCAGTGTTCCACTAAGATCAACAAGAATAGCTTTAATGGACTTGGACATCTGTGACTTGTATGCCTTAAATAAGGTCTTCAAAATCTAATTAAAAAGACCAAAAAGTATATTATGCTGAAAGCATGAAATAAAATAAAGTAAACCATACATTTTTCCCTGTGACGTTCCCGGGTATCTGAGGTCACAATATAAGAACAGGACTACTGTATTATATGTAGAAGTAGCAGCTCTGGAGGTCCAAACTTTAGCATTGCATTAAAAGTGAGTTCGAGCTATAATGAATTTTCTCATTTTGATGTAAATTTATAGACATTTGACACAATTCGTTACACATGAATGAGCAAAAATAAATAAAAGATATATTAATCACGAGCATCTTAATTTTGGATGCTTAAAATAAAGATTTCACTCAAATGTTTTGTTTTTATTGCTAATCGGAAAAATTGTTTATGTACTTGAAGTACTTGAATTGGGGGGGGGGGGGCGCGATTGATAACCAGACTTAGGCTCACCCTTCAACATGTCATTGCGAGGCTGGGGAACCTGTTTCCTTCCAACCCGGTCAGGAGCTTCGCTCCTTCCCATCCACAGGATCACAGGAGCCGTTCAGGCTATTCAGTCAAATTTCCGGCCGTAAACATTTCTTCAAACGCCGACGCCCGGGTTTGAACCATGAACACCTGGTCGCCAGTACAACGCCGAAGCCATTACACCAGCGCGGCTCCCGGGCGCGATTGATAAAATTGGGGGGGCGCGATTGATAAAATTGGGGTCCAACTTCCGCTGCATTATATTGAGCTGCGCGGAACCGGGTGTACAATGCATACTTCCGCAGTTTTTTATTTATACTGCATAGTGCTAAGTACTAGTAGTTGTTGCTGCTGTACTAGCAGACATGGTTGATCTTAGAGCTTATGTGACCTTAGATGAAGTTACTGTATTTTCTCATAATAAATTCACAACCCCTTCCGCCAGTTCAATACACCCCGACACATATTTTTTTAAAAAACATAACAAGTATGAAGAACCTACCACTTTAGTACATAGGAAAGGACAAAAAAAAACATAAAAAATTGTGAACTTTTCATTTACCCTATATACAATAATTGGCCAGGAGTTATGACATAAGCAAATAGCAGAAATTGAACATACTATCTGAAATTTTAGACACTTTATATATCCTAATTATAACCCATGTGAGACTGAATGGGTTATTTTTTATTCATTAATTGAAAAAAAATTGTTCACATACATATGACAAGTGAAAGTTGTTACTCTCTTCATGACTGCCAGCTGGCACAAAAGTGATGTGTGGAGGAGAGAGTAACAAAAGTTAGCAGCTGTTCATATTTTAGTAAATAATAAATATGAGCAAAAAAAAAGCTTATAGGACCAAGTGAAGAGGTAAAAATACAAAGAGTTAGATCTGGGAGAAAGTAGGTACACCAGTTCCATTCTTGATCCATTCATTACTTCAAATTTCTTTGTTTGTGATTTCTCCTTAAGTTTTGTGATATTTCAATACATTCTCAAGCAGTTACCACTGAAGTTTAATCCAGTAGACTCTTCTTGAACCAGGAACATCCTGTAATTCACTAGGATTCAGAATAACCGAGATGCCAAGAAATTGTGCTATGTTTTATAGTCGCAGGCGAACAAAAAGCTGCCAAAGGCGAACCAACAACTGTCAATGATTTGGAACAGAAAGAAGACAGTCTCAAACAAGAGCAAAGAATCAGTCAAAGAGCTGCCTTAATTCATGATGAAACTGCTAGATTATTTGCAGATACAGCAAGACAGCATCCTTGCTTAGAAAATAATGCTGAGAAATTTACTGCACACCAGTTGTCAAAAGGTGAATAAAGGGGAAAATCAAACTATTCTGCTGTCGTATTTTAAATAACAGACTAAATTCATTCTCTTTTTCTTTTCTTTTCTTGGGGGGGGGGGGGGTTCTATTTTGTTCTATTTTCTTCAATATGAGTATTTTAGCTATGCAATATTTTTAAAATAGTTATTTTTTTTTTTTACAAAAACTATTTCCTATGAATGGCGGTTAACCGGTATTTAATAAACTGCAATTAATTTTTTCCATATCCTCCCAGATAATCGTGGGTCTACTGTACTATAATTATGAAGGTCATTGTTCATTCATCTGGAATCAGAACAATGACCTATCACTGTCTGCAGTGTTTAAATACACTGTAATTAGCTGTAAAGCCGAAAGAGAATAGAATGAAGCACAGTGGGCCGCCTTCTTTGATGTCATCCCACTAAGTCGCCAACGTCGTTAGGATAGCCTACCTAATCTTAACTCTAACCCTTACTCTTTTATACTGCGTCTCTGAATTATTTGTTAAGGCCATATCGAATAGAGAGCCTACTGTGCTTCATTTCAACCAGAGAATAACACTCTGCAGCATATTTATTCTGTCAACCGCTTCCGTATCTCACAACCGTGTGTAATCTTTTCTACATTTAAATTGTTCCCACTTGAGACAGTATACTGAGACTCGAGACTACTTTACCTTTACTGTACTCTGATTGCTGGAATATAATGTAAATTTTGCAGACCAAGATAGCTTCGGTACCTAACCATAGAGAAAGTAGATACAGTTTTTTTGTCCGGTTGGGTTTTGTTCCTTTAAATAACAACCATCTTGTTGTTTTCTATATGCTTTGTTGTTGTCCAAAAGTGTGCTCACAATTTTTAAAACCACAAAACAATGATTTTTTAAATGAATTTAGTAAAATAACACTTTTTAAAAAAATGAAATAAAATAAAAAGGCAACACTATTCCTTCATATGTATCAACTATATGTCTATTTGTTTTCATTATTTTAAGTTTAAAAATAGCTACTGTGTGTCTGATTTATCTTTTTAAGAGCACCTTAAAATGGAGCTTACACGTGAAAATAAAAATGGTGTACTTTAGTAGCTGGTGCGCGAACTTAAAATTTATAGCACGCACGTGACACACATCAATATTACATAAGTCACAATAAAGAACAACCTACGAAAAATGTCTTTATTGAAAAAAAGTCAGATACACAAAGCCTACGCGTAAAAGGATTATGATGGCTTTGGCGAGATAAAAGATTCATTTATAGTAATCAAATAGCCTAGGCTTCCACACAATTTTTCCCCCTTTTTATCTACTTTGTTATAAAATTACGTTGGTTTAACTGCCCATTTGCAACTTGAAGAAGACATATTTCTATGACTTTATTATTCTTCCCAAAGAAATTAGCGTCATTCTTTTACATATCCACATTTCAAGGCACTCAATTCTTTCTTCTAACTGCTTGATCATTATCTCTCTTGTACATTACAGTAGTTAAGAAAATATAAAACCTTCGTCAACGCTTTTTAATTTACTAGTTATTTGTTTAGATGCTAAAATCTGTCCTATGCTGTTGAATGTACCTTTGACGATTATGTTTTTCTCATTTGAAATTTTCAGTGTTCACATGATTTTTTAAATGAATTTAGTAAAATAACACTTTTTAAAAAAATGAAATAAAATAAAAAGGCAACACTATTCCTTCATATGTATCAACTATATGTCTATTTGTTTTCATTATTTTAAGTTTAAAAATAGCTACTGTGTGTCTGATTTATCTTTTTAAGAGCACCTTAAAATGGAGCTTACACGTGAAAATAAAAATGGTGTACTTTAGTAGCTGGTGCGCGAACTTAAAATTTATAGCACGCACGTGACACACATCAATATTACATAAGTCACAATAAAGAACAACCTACGAAAAATGTCTTTATTGAAAAAAAGTCAGATACACAAAGCCTACGCGTAAAAGGATTATGATGGCTTTGGCGAGATAAAAGATTCATTTATAGTAATCAAATAGCCTAGGCTTCCACACAATTTTTCCCCCTTTTTATCTACTTTGTTATAAAATTACGTTGGTTTAACTGCCCATTTGCAACTTGAAGAAGACATATTTCTATGACTTTATTATTCTTCCCAAAGAAATTAGCGTCATTCTTTTACATATCCACATTTCAAGGCACTCAATTCTTTCTTCTAACTGCTTGATCATTATCTCTCTTGTACATTACAGTAGTTAAGAAAATATAAAACCTTCGTCAACGCTTTTTAATTTACTAGTTATTTGTTTAGATGCTAAAATCTGTCCTATGCTGTTGAATGTACCTTTGACGATTATGTTTTTCTCAGCACACTATATTGTTAATAATAATAATAATAATAATAATAATAAATTCTTTAAGCACCAAACACGGCGCATAAGGCAGAAACCAGTGCTCTCCAGGTTGTTCGTTGTGACGCCACTCCTCTTAGCTCTTGCACATTATTTAGGCCCAACGTTCTTCCTTCTCTTATTATTGTTCTTCTGAGTGTTTCTTTTGGTCTTCCTTTTTTCCTCTTACCCTCAGGAACCCAAGTGAGCGCCTGTAGTGGTATTCTGTTGTTTTGCATTCGTAGGACATTTTGTTAATACTGCACGTGATTTGAATGTCGTATTTTCAGTGTTCCTAGTTTTTTAGTACAATAGTTCCAACAGTAAAATGTCGACGTCTGGTCCGTTTGCAAAGGATGGTCCTGGACCATTGTGGAGCTCAGGGCCCACTCCTGGTTACTTCCACAGATTTCCTAGTAGTCAACGTGTTTCTGGGATGGAAGCTACGAAAACGATAGCGTAAGTAGAATGAAACTGCTGCGCAGAAAGAAAGACAACGCAAATATTAAACTGAAGCAGAACACATTCCACAAAGAGCACCCTGATCGAATAAACAAATTAGGCTAATGGACACACGCCAGTATGTCACCACAACTCGCGACTCATAACTACTACTGCAATTTTTAATTTAAAAAATTACAGAGGGTTAAGATTAGCGGGTAATCTCCAAAAAGAACGTTGCAATTCGTTCTGCACAGAATATGAGTCAGTTATTTCTAAGAGACATTCTGTGCGGAACGAAATAATGTAATCAAAAGAACGTTGCAACGAAATAATGTAATCAAAAGAACGTTGGAATTCGTTCCGCACAGAATATGTCTCTTAGAAATAACTAAAAGACTCATATTCTGTGCGGAACGAATTGCAACGTTCTTTTGGAAATTACCAGTTGGGACTAGCTGTTCAGCATTACCATTTAAGGTTAGGCTCAGTCTTATGATGCAAATACAGAAAAATTGTCATTGTTACTAACAGTAACCCTAACACTGTTTCAAGCTTTTTCAAAAATATTTAACACATTAACTACCGAATTAAAAAACTCACTGTGGCTGAATTAAATTTTGTTCTCATTTTCATTTTGTAGGTGTATGAAGAATTTAATTTGTAGTTTTCTTAATTTTAAACATATTTTTTTTTTTTTTTGCGTACGCCCGCTAATACTCGAGGCGAAATCTCAGGTTATTATTTATTATGTCTAACCTGACATTGATTTTACGCGAGTATCCCTTTATTTCTTGTACAGAGACAGGTGTCCCTCGCCATTCAGGCAAATACTCGCCGATTTCGGAGGTACCCATTGCAGCTGGGTCGGCTCAGGAGTCGCCAGTCCCTGGTCGACGACACTCCTTCAAATGTCCTCGCCAGGTCTCGAGTTAATCCAGTCCAAATCCCGGTCGACGAAAAATCCTCAAATGCCGTCGCCCGGGTTTGATCCTGTATCACCCGGTCGCCAGAGCGGTGTTGTAACCACTACGCTAGCGCAGCTCCCTTAAACATATTTTTATGAATTATATGTCATTTTAATGATAAATGAATGTACTGTTGCCTAAAGCTGATAAAAGGAAAGTTTACTTAATATGGTAGACATTATTAGTAATGTAAAACGATTGACAGACAAAATTCAATTCAAATTTGTTTCCAAATTATCAACTTATGTTCAAATTTCTTGTTTCTATGGTAGGTAATACCTTTCTTAAGGTGATTATTATGTAGTATATCCAATAACAAGAAAAACAAGCCCAAGAACACACACACTGACTAATATTTACACTATTGGTAACTTACATTATCACACCTATGCCACTTCCCAAAAAATGTCTGAAATTTTTTCCTCATTTTCTCCCTGTAAGTGTTTGGAGAACTTAAGCTGCAGATTTATTAATTTTAAACAGATTTTTATTACTGATATGTCAATTTGATGATAAATGAATGTACTGTTGCCTAAAGCTAATAAAAGAAAAGTTTACTTAGTATGGTAGATTAGTATTATTAGTAATGTAAAATGATTGACAGACAAAAATCAATTTAAATTTGTTTCCAAATTATCAACTTATGTTCAAATTTCTTGTTTCTATGGTAGGTAATACCTTTCTTAAGGTGATTATTATGTAGTATATCCAATAACAAGAAAAACAAGCCCAAGAACACACACACTGACTAATATTTACACTATTGGTAACTTACATTATCACACCTATGCCACTTCCCAAAAAATGTCTGAAATTTTTTCCTCATTTTCTCCCTGTAAGTGTTTGGAGAACTTAAGCTGCAGATTTATTAATTTTAAACAGATTTTTATTACTGATATGTCATTTTGATGACAAATAAATGTACTGTTGCCTAAAGCTGGTAAAAGGAAAGTTTACTTAATATGGTAGATATTATTAGTAATGTAAAATGATTGAAAGAAAGAAAAAGCATGCAACATTTTCTTTAAATTATCAACTTACCTGGAACTTGCTTGTTCCTGAGGCAGCTAATTTCTTTTCTTGGTGATTTTCATGTAGTATATCCAATGGCAAGAAAAACAAGCCCAAGAACACACACAATAGCTAATAAATACACTATAAATGACTTACATTATCACACCTACACCACTTCCAAAAAATCTCAGAAATTTTGAATAAATAGCTCCTTTGACAAAGCACAACATCTATAACTTATTTACAGTATGTCAATGTCTTTAGTAAGTTACAGCTGAAGTATCATGCGTATGGTACAGCCTAAAACAGCTCTTTGGATGGAGATGGGGCTTTTCGGGGCAACCGATGCAATAAAAATTTGTTCGGACCCGTTTCGCAGGTGTTGAGCACACTATACAGTTCCTATCTTTGTCGGTGTAATCCACAATGTGCTTTGCACCCTCAAATCTTTTAACTTTGTTTCCTAACAATTTCTTACCTTTCTTGTTGCTACTGGTATCTACTAGATCAGGTGGAATTATGGAGGCAGCCTTCTCAGTCAACTGATCAATCAGTTTGTCTTTGAAAAATTTCAATGACACTGACTTCTCATCAGCATGACTGAGGGTCTACAATATATGGGCATTTACCTGGGACACCTCTATAATCCAGTAGAAAATTTTCTTCCACCATTTTCTAGTTTTTCTTTGGAAATTGCCATAGTAAGCTACCATTTGATCATTGTGGTCACATCCATTCATGCAAGAATTGTACTGGTGTACTGGTTTGGGTTTTTCGACTAAGTTGTGACGTCGAGTTGTGACTTGCACCATCTCAACTGATGTTTCAGTGGACACAACAATACATGGTTTCTTTGCCTTTTTGTCTCGCCAAGCAACACATATCTGAGATCCATCACCATTTTTTGTACCACCTGGCTTCTCGGTGATGGAGGGAGAGGGTCTTCAGTTGAAGGGGAAAATTTTTTCTGTTGATGTTGACTGTGCCAGTATAATGAATGCCCCTACTCAACAGATAGGTTATCAGTGTATCCACAGTGTAGTATCTGTCAGAAAATACATGGTGGCCCTTCCCAATTCCTTGCAGCAAGAAATCAAATACCTTCACCGCCTGACTTGTTGTAGAGTCATTAGCAAGAATATATGATGTATTCTTCCCAAAGTATGTCAATACAGAATAGACATATCCAGTGGCAGAATCACACAATCCAAAGGTCTTAATGTGATACTTGCTTGGCTTTGTTGCATTGTACTGCTTGTGTTTCCAGCGTCCATTATACCCAATAACCATTTCATCAATGGCTAAATTCTGAAATGGATAAAATGCATCCTGGAACTTCGCAACGAGCAAATTTAAAAAAGGCTCTATTTTGTCCTTCCCTTCTGAATCAGCATCTCCAACATGCATCATTGTATGGTAAATTATTTCAAACCTAGATCTTGAAAACATATTGCCATACCAGGATGTATAATTATGAGGTGTCTGTGCCCAATAATCTTTTACCGATGGCTTTTTATCTAAACCCATCGCAGTTGTTACTGCGAAAAATTTCAAAAGCTCATAGTCAGTGACAGGTTTCCAAGCAGCAGACGAAGATCTGTTTGAAGATGGGGGTTTTGAATTCTTTACGTCAGCATAGTCATTTATTACTTTGACCAAAGAATGTAAAACATCTGGTGTCAGCAATGTAAGCCAGCAATCAAGCACAGAGGAAGTTG
Source organism: Oreohelix idahoensis (assembly GCA_024509875.1). NCBI lineage: Eukaryota > Metazoa > Mollusca > Gastropoda > Stylommatophora > Oreohelicidae > Oreohelix > Oreohelix idahoensis. The sequence continues at coordinate 286,664 of JAMPIV010006954.1, read as the reverse complement.
AATCAAGATTTGCTTGCAAACCTGGTTCATGAGTTGGATCAAAATAAAAACAATTTGTTGTTTCACCCTCAGTCACTTGCTCCCATTGTTCTCTTATTTTAGTTAGGCCTAGGCCTACAGTATTTCCTGCACTATTGGTAACTCTAACCAAGGTTTTCGCTCTTTTACGACCCACCAATGGCCCAGGACTTCTAATATCTTCGCTATCTTCATTGTCACTACTACTGTTATCACTGCCAGAAAATTCACTACCTGAATAAATGTCCACATTGTTTTCACTGTCCTCCTCGTCGCTAGAGCTATCAATCAATTGCTGAAATAAGTTTCTAGCCTGTTCAGCAGTTAGACGAGGTGTACATGCGTTTTTTGTGGCGCTATCATTCGTTGCCATAGTAAACAGTTTTGCGATTTGGTAACTAACCTGAAACGTGTGATAAATATGAATGTAACATCAATTTTCAGAGGCACAAATTCACCCACGCTTTGGAATGTTGTTTTCCGGTGTTAAATTAAAATCTCGAACCAGATCAGAATGTGTTTCGTCATATATTTCATTCGTTATCTTACTAAACTTAGAAAGCCGATGGGAGCGGTTTGCCGTCCAAATGTGTTTCTTTCGTGAGCCGCTGACACCGGCTTGCTGTAGTTAATGTGTTAATTACCTCAGACGTTGAGGTACCATATAATAGAAAATAACAAAGTACCAACTTGCCGCTTGTTACTTGCTTTTCCAGATTGCCTTCTAAAAATGCTTGAAACATAGTGTCAGCATTTTCACCCACAAAAATGATTGTGTATGAAAACCAGGTTGAAATAAAGAACAATGAGACGTGTTCTTTGATGCCATCAAAATAAGTTGTCCACGTCGTTAAGGTTAGGATTAAGATTAGGTTTAGGTTTCCATATCGAACACACGTCCCACTGTTTTCAACTGAAAAAATCATGTGCAGATCGACTTCAGCAGCTCATTGATCGCAAGTCAGGTGGCATGGTGGCGTGTATGATGGTTTCCATTATTCTGTGATTCACCCAGTGTGAGGTTTTGGCAAGGGAAACGTATAACTTACTGTGAGATCATGCAAAAATTGATGGGAGGAGAGGTAGACAGCAACAAAGACAACATGCTGGGCAGTCTAACAATGTACGTGAAAGTAGATTAACAGTAAAACAGATACATAACACCAGAGACTCTGAAGAAGACATGAAAAGACCTTGAGCTGATGGCATGACTGATGATGATTAGTTCAGAACTTGTTTGCTGATTAACTGATCATACAGTCCTTAACAAACAAACAGTTAGAAGTAGGTAAAGGTAAATGTAGTCTCATAGTAGTAGGGAAGTGAAGTGTTGGAGACTTCACTTACACTAGGTTTCAACTTTATGGGGTGGAATGGCCAGTTCCCTTCCTCACTGCCTTTGCCTTCCCTAACTCAAGAGCCAGGTACCCATTTTCACAGCTGGGAAAGCTGGTGCATGATGTGACCTAGTTTTGAACCCAGTCCCTTTACCTTGAGAAGCAAAAGCTCTAACCACTCTGCCACTAGGACGATGTATCAAATTATAACTAAATTTTTAACCAAAAAATTTGTTTTAAAATTATTCATAAAAAATTATAACCTAATTGAAAAACTTAAGAGTAATAAAAAACAATAACCATGAATTAAAAACAGTGTACAAGAATTGGTCTAGTAGACCAACCTTGAGAGGTATATATATATGATATAACTACAGACCAGTCTGATCAAAACAAAGGACTGAGAATATGTGATTGATGAAAAAGTATCATAAAAATTAAAGGTCAAATTATTTAAGAAGTGCTCGGCTTTACATGTTTAACCAGTAATTCCAGTGGTTTACTGAAATTTTGTAACACTAGACACAAAGCCACTTTTGTGGCTTGCAAGTTAGAATCTTTTCAGAATTATTTCATAGCCATAGTCAAATTAGTATTAACTTCCCTTGCATGTGTACAGGATATTAAATTGACTTTGAAAGTTGAGGACAGGTTAGAAATCTGTTATTTGAAACTTTAGAAACATTTATTTTAACAGAATCATCCTTGAGAGATTAAAATAGGCCATATGGAGACTTATAATAATAGTTACTGCCTCATATTGACGAGGCGCACACTGTTCTTCCTAGACACAATGTCGTTGATTATATTATGGGGCATATTCAAATATAATAGACCTTGTGACCCAGTTAAAAGAGTGGTTCATAGGCAGACAATTGACAGAAGAGCAAACAAATGTCAGATTAACTTAATAAGGAAAACATATGAAGACAAGAAATGCAGGATTCTTCATGAAGGATGGCTTACAGAATCCTTTGAGAAAAGAAATAGAATGCAGCAGCAATGCTTCTTGTTACTATTTCTCTACTTTCTAAGTATTGGCTTAAGATTCTGACACAATAACTCCCCTGGTTGATGGAGTTTCAGACAGCCACCTCAGGACTGTAAAAAAGTAAGGTTACTTAACAGGCTTTGGATTATGAAAACAAAATTAACCATCAAAACTGGAATTCTGACAAAATAGCTTGTTGATCTTGATTTTGCAATGACTTTTCCCTTCTATAGTATTATTAAAGCCAGAAGCAAGACACAGCGAACATACAGGAGAGAAGACACAGATTGTGAGAATCAATCAATCAGTACCCTTTAGTCCCCAGGGAGCATAGACCTTCAACAAACACATGCCAAGTCCTCCTGTCACATGCCAAGTCCTCCTGTCACATGCCATTAGCTCAAGCTCTTTCCACTTTTTCCTGATCCTCTTCACTTCTGTCTCCAGCTCTCTTCTCCATGTGTTTCTTGGTCTACCTCTGCCTCTCTTACCCGGGTAGGGAGAGGGGGGTCCCAGAACAAAGACTGCCTTGTAATGCTATCCACAGGTTTATTGTGAGAATAAATGCTGCAAATGATAGCCAAAAGAGACTTGAAATAACACACCTTCAAGACACAGATCCATACATATACTTTGATAGCAACATAGACTTAGTCATTCCTCTTCTACCGTGAGGTGTAGAGGTTTGTAAGAGAGAGCAGCATACTTTTCTATTGGCTGTCTTCCTCCTGGCTTTGTTCCATTCTAGTCCTCGGTCCTTCTTCTTTCTTTCTTTCTTTCTTTCTTTCTTTGATCCTTAGCCGCCGACCGTCAAAGCAGTCAGTGGCCATCACGCCTAGTGGCGTCTTGTAGGGCAACAACAAATTGATTCCACTTTGCTCGGTCGGTGGCCATCCTTCGTACAGTGCCCCAACTCTGGTTCATTCCCTGCATCTCAGCCTCCACAGTCCTCCGCCAGGTTGTTTTTGGTCGGCCTCTCTTTCGTTTTCCTTCAGGGGTCCAAAGCATAGCTGTTCTTGTGATGGCATCGGGGTGTCTTCTGAGGACATGACCAACCCAGCTCCAGCGTCTGCCAGCTATGATGGTGTGCATGTCCTCTTGCTTGCTACGAGTAAGCAGATCTTGGTTAGTGATGGTATTCGGCCAAAAGATTCGGTGAATTTTTCTTAGGCATGTTGTGTGAAAGGAGGACAATTTCGACATTTCCTTCTCTGTAACTCTCCAGCATTCCGCACCATAGAGAAGCACAGAAAGCACACAGCTCTGATATAATCTTAATTTTGTGCTTGTGCTGTATTGGGAGGACTTCCAGATGTTGTTTAGGCTAAAGAAGGCTGTTCTTGCCTTATTCATTCTGATGTTGATGTCTTTGCCTGCCCCGCCGTCTGGTGTTACTATGCTTCTTAGGTATGTGAAGGTATCTGTCTGTACCAATTGCTGATTCCTTACTGATATGGGCTCAGGGTTGCTCACATTGAGCGTCATGACCTCAGACTTCTTTAAATTGATGTTCAAGCCCACCTGCTGGCTAAACTTGTTAAGTCTATCCATTTTTTCCTGGATGTGTTGATGTGAATGTGCTAGTAGTGCAATGTCATCTGCATATTCCAGATTTTCCAGTGTAGAAAATGTTGTCCATCTTATTCCTCTTGGACTGCCCTCTGTTGTCTGGCGCATCACCCAGTCTATGACTGTTAAAAATAGAGTGGTTGACAAGGGGCATCCCTGTCGTACTCCTGTCTTCACCTCAAAGGTTAGGTTGCTCTGCCCAACACTACACGTAAAGTTGGCATAGAGGCTTTTTATGATTGACACTATGCAGCTTGGAATTCCATAAGCCCTCAGTATTTTCCATAAACTGTCCCTATGTATGCTGTCAAAAGCCTTTTCAAAATCAACGAAATTAATGTAAAGCTGTCTTTGCCATTCTGAGCACTGCTCTATAATGTTCCTGAGAGTGAATATATGATCTACACATCTTCTATTCTTTCTAAATCCTGCTTGTTCCTTCCTCAGTTTGTGGTCTACTGCCTTTGAAATTCTCTGTATAATTATCCTGCCTAGTATTTTGCTGGGAACTGAGAGAAGAGTGATTCCTCTCCAATTATTGCAGTCTGCAAGATCTCCCTTCTTGGGCAACTTGACAATTATTCCCTTGTTCCACTCTGATGGTGTTGTCCCCGTTTTACAGACTTGTGCAAATAGTGGTTCTAATAGTTCTGCTGCTAGCTTAGGGTCTGTCTTAAATAGCTCTGCATTTAAGTTATCATGGCCCGGAGCTTTGCCGTTCTTTAACCCTTTGATTGCTGTGATGATTTCTTCTTTTCGTGGAATGTCTGTATTCACATCTAGATCGTTTTCAGCTTCAGGAACATTCAGTTGTGTCTCTGGTGGTTCCTTGTTCAGAATTTCTCTGAAGTGCTCTGCCCATCTTGTTTCCTGTCCCTCTGCTGTCGTGATGAGATTACCTTGCTTATCTCTTACTAATGTAATATTGTTTGCACCTCGTTTTCCGCTGATGAATTTAGTTATTTTGTATACTGTGCTTTGTTCATTTCTCAGTGCTGCCTCCTCTGCCTGTCTTGCAAGATCGTCTAGGAAATTCCTTTTGTTGGCTCGGGTTTGGCGTTTAACTTCCTTGTCCAGTTGACTGTACTGTTCGCTATATAGTTGCTTTAACCTGGGGGACTTCGCTTCTGTTTTCTTTATTTTCATTTCCTTTCTCATCGTTATGGTGTTTAATGTTTCTGGTGTTATCCAGTCTTGCTTCTTCCTTTCCTGGAATCCCAAGCATGATTTGCTGCTTTCTTTGTATATTATTGAAATGGTGTTGAAATTCTGGTCTATATCATCAGTCAATGTCTTTTCCTGACTTTTGGCAAATTGATATCGTTTCTTTATGTCGGCCACAAAAGCTTTTCTGGTAAGGGAGTCCTTCAATTTGCTGATGTCAAACCTTTTCTGTGTAGTTACAGTTGGTGCAGCCCTTCTTAGTTTCACTTTCAGTTTTGCTACTACTAAATGGTGATCACTTCCCACATCTGCACCTCTTCTTACCTTCACATCTTGTAATGCATGTCTCCATCTACCGTTAACCATGATGTGGTCTATCTGGTTTCTGTCCCGACCATTTGGTGATTCCCATGTTAATTTGTGAATTTCTTTATGTGGGAAGAGTGTTCCTCCAATGACCAGGTTGTTAATGCTACAGAAACTTATTAGTTTATCCCCATTTTCATTTGCTCTTCCGCTGCCGCATTTCCCCATTGTTCTTTCATTATATGTATTGTGTGTACCAACTTTCGCATTGAGGTCTCCCATTACTATAAAAAGATCATATCTAGGTGTGTCTTCCATTTCTTTCTGCAGTTGTTGATAGAATTCATCCTTGACCTCCTCATCGCTATCATTCGTTGGTGCGTAGCATTGTATTATTGTAGTGTTGGTGAATCTCCCTCTCAATCTTAATCTTATCAGTCTGTTGTTGATGGGTTTCCATTCCAGTAATGTCCTTTCTATTCCTTTCTGTAGAATAATGGCTACGCCTTCATTGTGCTGTCCATCCTCTCTTCTAGAGTAAAGTACTGTTTCTCCTGTTGCTGTTTTAACTTTTCCTGCCCCTGTCCATCTGCTCTCGCTTATCCCTAGAATGTGTAACCTATAGTTTCTCATTTCTGCCGTGACCTGTCTTAGTTTACCTGTCTCGTACATTGTCCTGACATTCCAAAAACCTATTCTTGTATCCTGTTTTGCGGTCAGGACATCCGTTTTCATGTCAGTGGCTTCCTTTCGGCTTTCACCACTGACAGTCATACGAGCCACAGACTCCGAATGTCCATCCCGCAGCAAAGTTTTTCCATTTATTGTTGTTTCCGTAACGTGCGATTTTTTTTTTTACATAGACAGGGGTGTCAGCCCTATGCTAAAACCCCCAACCTGGAGGACCAGGGTACCAGCTTTTGTCTGACTCCTACCCACACAGACCAGTCCAGCTTGGTTGAACCTACCAGGAGTAAAACTCCCACTGGCATAGCTCTGGGGATTGTCAGGGTACGCAAGCTGCCATACCGCTACAAGGTATACCTCGGCCCTTCAAAGATTATATAATGTTGTCCTCCCACTGGACTTTGGGTCATCCTGGAGGTCTGGATCCCTGGCTCTTAGTTTCCCATGCTCGTCATGCTAGACAAGTGGAGGAATTGAATGTGAAATCAAAATAAGAATACAGAAGCTAAGAAGTACTGTTATTGCATTGAGAAATAAGTGGAAATAAAATTTAAAAATCTGGTCCAGTATAAAAATAGAGTTTTCAACTCAACTGGAAATCTCAGTGTGTATGGCTCAAAAACATGGAGAACAAGAAAAGTGATGGCTAAGATGTTACTTCTTTTCAAAAGTTGATAGTTGCACAGAATAGAAAGATTAAAATGGTAAGTCAAGATTACTAATGTGGAGCTGATGGAAAGAATTACATAAAGTGCAGTGGAACAGAAGGTGAGAAAAAGATATTGGTTTTGGATAGGACATACATTGAGGAAATCAGTAGCATTACAAGTCAGTCCGTGAATCTCCAAGGTAAAAGAAATACAAGGAGGCCCAAAAACACACGGAGAAGGGAATTGGAAGACTCTCAAAAAAGGATAAAGAAGACACTGAGAGAAATTCAGCAGCTGGCACACAGTGGGAGAGCTTGACATGAACGGATTGAAGGCCAATACTCCACCAGGAGCTGAAGGGTTACAGGTCAGTGAATTAATGTGTTCACCTCAGAGCATGATTATTTAGCCAGTTGCAATCGAGTGTTCTAACTTGTATTTACATTTGCAGCTTCTTTGTGGTATTGGCTTTGAGTTTTCTTTGAATGCTTGTGACATTTGGATCTACTGGCGGCGTGGAGAGGGGAAACATGCTGCATGGGCAACAGCTTGATCTCCATAAAACTGTGCCCAAGCTTGCGCCCAGGTGAGGACACACCAACTTCACCCTATAGGTGTCGGCACAACACGGGAAGTAGCTGTTACTGGTTTCCCATAGTCAGTTATGACTGAAGGGGCTATTATTATTATGTGACAATCATAGGCTCCTGTCTGTGGTAGTGTCATCAACTGCAGTTGGCATCCTACACCAAAACGCAACCTCTTATCTGCAGTTACCAAATTCAAACAGCTCTGAAAAACTCAAGTTGATTCAAGAGTTTTCTGACATGACTGAAGCACTGAGGTGCTTCAGTTGCTTAGACAAGATACTTACGTTCTGTTACAGATGAGCCACTCACTGTACTACAATAACCCAAGCAATACTGTATAGCTGCATTTTATGTTGTATAACCTGCCACCATCTTGACGAAACTATTGATTAAATACTGATTTTAGAGAACTGTACATTTGTGACTCCTAAAATTTAAAAAACCTTTGATGTTACAAAATAGTTGTATTAATTGTAAAACTTTTATGTTTTGAGCCATAGAGAATAGTAGATAATGAAGATTACTTTATTATCATCATCATGTGACGTATTCTTTCCAGAACGTTGTCTCCATTACAGCTGCTCTGAACGCATCACGATTCTGGGCAAGTCGACCTGCATCAGCCAAAGACAAGTTCAGACTCTCTGTGATGTCCTGGGTCCACCGTCGTCTAGGTCGACCCCTTCCCCTTTTTCCAGGGACCATGCCTTCCATCACTGTTTTTTCCAGACTATTATGTCTTTTTATATGACCGAAAAATTTCAGCTTCCTTATTGCGATGGTATTTAGGAGCCAATGTTCCTGTACATTTAGTGAGTGCAGTACTTCTCTGTTGGTCTTTTTTTCTGTCCAGGGTATTCTCAACATCCTTCTGTAGCATTTCATTTCGAATGATGTAATCTTTTTTGCAACTGTTTTATTGAGTGTCCAAGTCTCGCAGCCATATGTTGCTACTGGGAATATACATGCTCTGATCAGTTGTAACTTTGTTTCTTTGCTTGTGCCTTGCCATAGGTTTTTCATCTGTATTAGCTTATTATATAAACAGGAATTTTAGAAATATTGATGTGTTTGCTTATAATGTGCTGAAGAAATAAAGAAAGCCATACAGCTTCTGATAGATGGAAGAGAGTCTGGACCTAATGGCATTCCAGCAGAGGCCATCAAAGCAGATATCAACACGGCTACAGAGATGTTATATAAATTACTTGGTAAAGTCTGGGAAAAAGAAGAGATACCAGCAGAATGGAAGGAAGGATATCTGGTTAAGTTGCCTAAGAAGGGAAATTTACAAGAGTGCACACATTATAGAGGAATAATGTTACTATCAGTACCAGAAAAAGTATTAAACAGGATTATCCTTCAGAGATTAAAAGAGTCCATAGACAAGAAACTGAGAGATGAACAAGCAGGTTTTCGACAAAACAGATCCTGTACAGACCAGATAGCCACTTTGAGAATAATAGTTGAACAAAGTCTGGAATGGAATTCACCGCTATACATCGGATTCATGGACTATGAAAATGCATTTGACAGTGTAGACAGAGAATCACTTTGGAAATTGATGAGGCATTATGGAGTTCCCATGAAGATCATTAACTTAATAAGTAAGACCTATGAAGACATGACATGCAGAGTTCTTCATGAAGGACAACTTACACAGAACCATTGAGGATTAGAACGGGATTGAGACAGGGATACCTCTTGTCTCCATTTCTTTTCTTACTAGCAATAGATTGGGTTATGAAAACAATGACATCACACAGCAGAAATGGAATCCAGTGGAATCCTGACTAAACAGCTTGATGATCTGGATTTTGCAGATGACTTGGCTTTTCTGTCCCATAACCATAATCAGATGCAAGAGAAAATGAACCTTCTCAATGAGAGGTCACAACAAGTGGGTCTGAAAATACATAGGGAAAAGACAAAGATTATGAGAATAAATGCAAGAAATGGTAACAAGGTTGAACTTGAAGAAACACCACTAAAGAATGTAGAATTGTACACATATCTTGGCAGTAATATAGACAGAGTTGGAGGGACAGACAATAATATCAAAATAAGAATACAAAAAGCAAGAGGAGCTTTCATTGCATTGGGAAACACATGGAGAACAAGAAAAATCAAGTCCAACACGAAAATAAGAATCTTCAACTCAAATGTCAAGTCATTCCTATTGTATGGCTCAGAGACATGGAGAGCAACAAAAACAACAACCAAAAAGCTACAGACTTTTATAAACGGGTGCTTGCGTAGAGTAGAAGGACTGAAATGGTATGACAAAGTCACAAATGTGGAATTGATGACAAGAACCAGACAAGTGCCAGTGGAACAAGAGTTGAGAAGAAGACGCTGGCAATGGATAGGACACACATTGAGGAAACCTGTTGTTAGCATTACAAGGCAGTCCTTGTTCTGGAATCCACAGGGAAAGAGAGGCAGAGGTAGACCAAAAACACACGGAGAAGAGAACTGGATACAAAGGTGAAAATGATGAGGAAAACATGGAAAAAACTTGAGCAGATGGCACAGAACAGGAAGACATGGCATGTGTTTGTTGAAGGCCTATGCTTCTCGGGGAGCTAAAGGTTATTGATTGATTGATTGATTATAATGTGCTGCCACAGACTCTGCTGTGGTGCTACTGTAATACATGATACAAGTATTACACTACTGTTCTGAAATCTGAAAAATTATAAATTCTGAAACACATCTGTCGTGATTTAGTCTGTCTAACAACACGGTTTTCTGTATACTTAGGAGTAAATCTGACCATACTGCACGCCATATGTTAAGAACTCTCTGATACACTAACCAATGAAAACGCGTCATTCTTGGTGTGTGTTGTAAAACGTACTAGGCTTGAACATAGAGGCCCATTTTGTGTAACCGATGGTACAATGCCATTTAATTTTGGAAAAAATAAAGAAGTATCACCGGAAAGGATTATATAATTCAACAACGGGAATGTTATGCTAGAGGTAGGTGTAAAAACTTTCTCGAATAGTATTTTAGTAAGATAGAAATATTTAGGGAAAGGGCTTTGTTACATCAGGTTAGTCCCAATTTAGCTAGTTAAAGCATGCATATATTAAAATGCATTTTGCAAACTAACCAATTAGTAGATAGATCAATACAGAATAATTCATAGAATAATTCAAGCTTTAAATGACAAAAATCGCCCCATAAATAAGAAAGATAATGAATATTAAAAATTTTACTAATTGAACAGAAGGCAAAATTATGCCTCATTTTGAGATTTTTAACACCCTTTTTGCCCCATGCCATCTGATACGGCGGATGTGCTAGTATATAAGACCTTGCCCTTGGCTAAATTGAGGCCACAACATTTAAAAAATACAGCTGAACAGAGGGAAGCAGTAAAAGTGTAAATGTTTTGTACCTTTGCCAACCGCATCTGCCTAGCAGACCTAGATGCCCATTAGCCTGTTACAGCTTGTATGTATTGCCTGAGGGTAAGAATGAATATATATATATGTATATAATTATGTAATTTTCCTGTGATTAATCCACTTGTGTGTTAGGAAGTGTGTAGTATGTGTAAACTCTTGGAGACGAAAGCCAGCCTTGTAAAATGTGTAGAATAATTGAGAATGATGGCCAAAGTACGTCTAAGTTTGACAATGTGTTTGAAGGAGTATTTCTTAAAGGAACGATACATTTACCAGGAACATAAGGAAGAATGACAGGAATTGTTTTAAGGAATTGATTAAGGTATTACTTAGTGCTTTATACTAGACCAAATCATTGTATGAAGGCGGATCATGGACAACTGGATCTAACTTAGGATTTATAAGGAAAGTGTAGTCACAGTGAACTGGCTGTGAGTGGTATTGAGGTAAATTGTCCTGTGCATATGTTAGCACAATGTCTGACACTGTTATGTCCATTGTGTGTGAGGATAGAATAGTGCTGGACCATACAGGGGTTGTGATTATTTGTATTCCAGGTTTTATCCTGCAAACTACCAGAAGTGCATGAATCATCTATCTCTGTTGAACTCTGAGGTGCAAGTGCTCTTAAAGTCATTGGAGCCAGATACCCAGCGTCTACTGCCTGGCAATTCACAGACCTGTTAGTCCATGGCTGGAGTGTGATTGATTTCTACATAGAAGATAAGTGGCAAAACCAAGCCACTGGTCAGCCTATTCAGACTCTACCTCTAATATATACAATAAAAAGATAAAAATACAGTGTATGATGAATCCTTATGGACATAAATTTGATAATTACTACTTCACAGTCTAGTAGGACTGCCATCAATGGTACCTATACCTTGTAGCGGTATGGCAGCTTGCGTACCCTGACAATCCCCAGAGCTATGCCAGTGGGAGTTTTACTCCTGGTAGGTTCAACCAAGCTGGACTGGTCTGTGTGGGTAGGGGTCAGACAAAATCTGGTACCCTGGTCCTCCAGTTGGGGGTTTTAGCATAGGGCTGACACCCCTGTCTATGTAAAAAAAAATAATGAAGTTACGGAAACAACATCAAATGAACAAACTTTGCTGCGGGATGGACATTTGGAGTCTGTGGCTCGTATGACTGTCAGTGGTGAAAGCCGAAAGGAAGCCACTGACATGAAAACGGATGTCCTGACCGCAAAACAGGATACAAGAATAGGATTTTGGAATGTCAGGACAATGTACGAGACAGGTAAACTAAGACAGGTCACGGCAGAAATGAGAAACTATAGGTTACACATCCTGGGGATAAGTGAGAGCAGATGGACAGGGGCAGGAAAAGTTAAAACAGCAACAGGAGAAACAGTACTTTACTCTGGAAGAGAGGATGGACAGCACAGTGAAGGCGTAGCCATTATTCTACAGAAAGGGATAGAAAGGACATTACTGGAATGGAAACCCATCAACAACAGACTGATACGATTGAGATTGAGAGGGAGATTCACCAACACTACAATAATACAATGCTACGCACCAACGAATGATAGCGATGAGGAGGTCAGGGATGAATTCTATCAACAACTGCAGAAAGAAATGGAAGACACCCCTAGATATGATCTTGTTATAGTAATGGGAAACCTCAATGCGAAAGTTGGTACACACAATACATATAATGAAAGAACAATGGGGAAATGCGGCAGCGGAACAGCAAACGAAAATGGGGATAAGCTAATAAGTTTCTGTAGCATTAACAACCTGGTCATTGGAGGAACACTTTTCCCACATAAGGAAATTCACAAGTTAACATGGGAATCACCAAATGGTTGGGACAGAAACCAGATAGACCACATCATGGTTAACGGCAGATGGAGACATGCATTACAAGATGTGAAGGTAAGAAGAGGTGCAGATGTGGGAAGTGATCACCATTTAGTAGTAGCAAAACTGAAAGTGAAACTAAGAAGGGCTGGACCAACTGTAACTACACAGAAAAGGTTTGACATCAGCAAATTGAAGGACCCCCTTACCAGAAAAGCTTTTACGGCCGACATTAAGAAACGATATCAATTTGCCAAAAGCCAGGAAAAGACATTGACTGATGATATAGACCAGAATTTCAACACCATTTCAACAATATATAAGGAAAGTAGCAAATCATGCTTAGGATTCCAGGAAAGGAAGAAGCAAGACTGGATAACACCAGAAACACTAAACACCATAAAGATGAGAAAGGAAATGAAAAGAAAGAAAACAGAAGCGAAGTCCCCCAGGTTAAAGCAACTATATAGCGAACAGTACAGCCAGCTGGACAGGGAAGTTAAATGCCAAACCCGAGCCAACAAAAGGAATTTCCTAGACGATCTTGCAAAACAGGCAGAAGAGGCAGCACTGAGAAATGAACAAAGCACAGTATACAAAATAACTAAATTCATCAGCGGAAAACAAGGTGCAAACAATATTACATTAGTAAGAGATAAGCAAGGAAATCTCATCAAGACAGCAGAGGGACAGGAAACAAGATGGGCAGAGCACTTCAGAGAAATGCTGAACAAGGAAATACCAGAGACACAATTGAATGTTCCTGAGGCTGAAAACGATCTAGATGTAAATACAGACATTCCACGAAAAGAAGAAATCATCACAGCAATCAAAGGGTTAAAGAACGGTAAAGCTCCGGGCCATGATAACTTAAATGCAGAGCTATTTAAGACAGACCCTGAGCTAGCAGCAGAACTATTAGAACCACTATTTGCACAAGTGTGGGAAAACGGGGACAACACCATCAGAGTGGAAGAAAGGAATAATTGTCAAATTGCCCAAGAAGGGAGATCTTGCAGACTGCAATAATTGGAGAGGAATCACTCTTCTCTCAGTTCCCAGCAAAATACTAGGCAGGATAATTATACAGAGAATTTCAAAGGCAGTAGACTACAAACTGAGGAAAGAACAAGCAGGATTTAGAAAGAACAGAAGATGTGTAGACCATATATTCACTCTCAGGAACATTATAGAGCAGTGCTCAGAATGGCAAAGACAGCTTTACATAAATTTTGTTGATTTTGAAAAGGCTTTTGACAGCATACATAGGGACAGTTTATGGAAAATACTGAGGGCTTATGGAATCCCAAGCAGCATAGTGTCAATCATAAAAAGCCTCTATGCCAACTTTACGTGTAGTGTTAGGCAGAGCAACCTAACCTTCGAGGTGAAGACAGGAGTACGACAGGGATGCCCCTTATCAACCACTCTATTTTTAACAGTCATAGACTGGGTGATGCGCCAGACAACAGAGGGCAGTCCAAGAGGAATAAGATGGACTACATTCTCTACATTGGAAGATCTGGAATATGCAGATGACATTGCACTGCTGGCACATTCACATCAACACATCCAGGAAAAAACGGATAGACTTAATAAAATTAGCCAGCAGGTGGGCTTGAACATCAATTTAAAGAAGTCTGAGGTCATGACGCTCAATGTGAGCAACCCTGAGCCCATATCAGTAAGGAATCAGCAACTGGTACAGACAGATACCTTCACATACCAGGAAGCATAGTAACACCAGACGGTGGGGCAGGCAAAGACATCAACATCAGAATGAATAAGGCAAGAACAGCCTTCTTTAGCCTAAATAACATCTGGAAGTCCTCCCAATACAGCACAAGCACAAAATTAAGATTATACCAGAGTTGCGTGCTTTCTGTGCTTCTCTATGGTGCGGAATGCTGGAGAGTCACAGAGAAGGAAATGTCAAAATTGTCCTCTTTTCACACAACATGCCTAAGAAAAATTCACCGCATCTTTTGGCCGAATACCATCACCAACCAAGATCTGCTTACTCGTAGCAAGCAAGAGGACATGCACACCATCATAGCTGGCAGACGCTGGAGCTGGGTTGGTCATGTCCTCAGAAGAGACCCCGATGCCATCACAAGAACAGCTATGTTTTGGACCCCTGAAGGAAAGCGAAAGAGAAGCCGACCAAAAACAACTTGGCGGAGGACTGTGGAGGCTGAGATGCAAAGAATGAACCAGAGTTGGGGCACTGTACGAAGGATGGCCACCGACCGTGCAAAGTGGAATCAATTTGTTGTTGCCCTACAAGACGCCACTAGGCGTGATGGCCACTGACTGCTTTGACGGTCGGTGGTTAAGGATCGAAGAAGAAGAAGAAGTCTAGTAGGAGTGACAAAACATATATGTATTAGATAAGGGTTAATCAAAAGGTGAAAATTCATCATATTGATTCATTTTGATAATTGATATTCTATGCTTATTTATTTCATTATGTAAATACATTTGATTCATTATAAGTTACCTAACCAAAAAGAGAAACGGTATAGGTTAAATAAATTGTAAATATGTACCATCAGACTTGCTAAAATTATTTAAATTGAGTTCCAAGTTTTGTTGATACATATTATATATAGATAGACCATAATTAGTACCCCTAGCATAATTAGCCATAATAGAAAATAATAATAACACATAATATCAGGAGAGAATCGTGAAAGGGAGCAAATAGACTTTCAGAACATCCACTCTCATCACACCTGGAGGTTTATACAGCTGGATTCTACCTTTGATGTCAATACACCTTGATTCTTTTCAGAAAAGGGGGTATTTCTTGTAAGACCAGTCTCTTATCTGGCACTATCCTGGTATCATCTGATACATCTTTTTGGTCCAGGATAACTTTTGATTACAACAACATCAACAAACGCCCTTTTGTGACAACATCTAACCCCAATAGTTGCAGATAAGGTGTTGAGGACATGTCCTACTGAATCATATCGCCCTTCACGTTATGTAAAGATCATTTATGGATAGATGCTTTCTTTCAGAAAACCAAGAATTGTGGGTGGCTCTGTTCTTGGAATGCGTTTCATAGATGGAGCTGTCATAGCTGCAGACATGCTTGGCTCTTTTGGTACTCTAAAAAAGTTTAAAACATGTACCCGCCTGTTCAAGGTTAATGAGTCAACAGTCTTCGGGGCTGCCGGTGATTATGCAAATTTCCAGTTCTTAACAGATTTGATTGAACAGCAAGTGTAAGTGTCTTAAAGATTTACAAAAGACCAGAGTAGGTCAGTGGACAGAATATATAAAAAATATAATATTTCATTCATTCATTACCCTTCAGCTCCACAAGGAACTTATTCCTTCAACAAACTTGTGTTTCTTCTGTCACATGACATCAGCTCAAGGTCTTGTCATGTCTTCCTCATCATTTTCATTTCTGTCTCCAGTTCTCTTCTCCGTGTGTTTTTCGTTCTGCCTCTGTCTGTCCAACCTAGGGATCCCAGAACAAGGACTACTTGATGATGCGGTAGACAGGTTTTCTACACTTGTGTCTTATCCAATGTCAGCACCTTCTTCTCAACTCAAGTTCCAGTGGCACTTGTCTCATCATGTCATCAGTTCCACACTGGTGATCTTGACATACACTTTCAATTCTGTTCCGCGCAAGCAGCCATTTATGACCATCTGTAGCTTCAAAAATGTAATACTACAGAAGTTATAAAGAGCTAGAGAAAAACTAACAGATGTTATTTTTCTTATGTTGTCTTCTTTGGACCCTGGCCACTGACTGACAAAGCATTGAGCGACCATCATGCCTTGCTTGGTCGGCAGCCATCCTTCTTATGGTGCGCCAGTTCTGATTCATGTTTTGCATCTCTGCTTCCACAGTTCTCCACCAGGTAGCTTTTGATCGGCCCCCACTTTCACTTTCCTTCTGGACATAAAGTGTGACAGTTTTGGTGATGGTGTCAAGAGTCTTTTCTGAGGATATGGCCAACACAATTCTTTTGTTGTAGAAATGTCTTAATACATTTTGTTTGATTTTTCTGCGGTGTTATTTTTTTAATGGTTTGCAGCTTTGGTTATTTTTACTCATTGATGCCCCATTCTGTTGTTTTTGTGCACTGTTTGAGCATGTGAACATTTTTTAAGATTGTTTCTTGGCTTTAAAAAACACAGTTTTTTGTTAAGATTGTTTCTTGGCTTTAAAAAACACAGGTTTTTTTTTTTAAGATTGTTTCTTGGCTTTAAAAAACACAGGTTTTTTTTTAAGATTGTTTCTTGGCTTTAAAAAACACAGGTTTTTTTTTAAGATTGTTTCTTGGCTTTAAAAAACAGTTTTTTTTTTAAGATTGTTTCTTGGCTTTAAAAAAAAAACAGTTTTTTTTTAAAGATTGTTTCTTGGCTTTAAAAAAAAACAGTTTTTTTTTTAAGATTGTTTCTTGGCTTTAAAAAACACATGCTAAATCCTCCTGGCCCATGCCTTCAGTTCAGGGTCTTTCCATATCTTCTTTATTTCTGTCTCCAGTTCTCTTCTCCATATGTTTTTGGTCTCCCTCTGCTCCTCTTACCCTGGAGATTCCAGAATAAGGGCCATCTAATAATGATATCAGGATGTTTCCTTAATGTTTGTCCTATCCATCGCTAGCTCATCTTCCTCTCATGTTTTTTGGGGTGATCTTATTGTTATTTCAATCATTGTCATATGCAAGCACCCATTTATGAAAGTCTGTATTTCCAGCAACAATCCTCTTGTGTGCAATCAATAAAAAAAAAAAACCTACAGCAGTTTTGTTATTTAATTTCATGCTGTTGTATTAATCACGCCCCATGCAATTCCTACGGGTCTCTGAACAGACAACATAGAATAAGACAACAGGTTGTGGTAACCCAGAATCCGAAATATTCTGAAAATCTAAAATGTTTTTTTCAGCAGACTTTTGGGCGATTTTTTAACCAATTTTGTCAGTTTTTGGACGAAGTCTGATTTCCAAAACACGGCCGTCCCTGAGCATTTCGGATTCTGGGTTACCAACCTGTACAGCACAATCAAGCAAGCTGTACAAGGTGACTAATATGAGGTTGTGAATGGGGTTGGCAACCTCATTATGTCAAACTAATTGCTGTGAGAAACACTGCTGTAAGAGCGTGTGACTGCTTGGTGCAGGCTTCTTGCAAAATGATCAGCTGCAGTGGTGGCTCTGTGCTTGTGAAGGAGCATAAAGAAAAATGAGGATGTATTAAGAACATTCAGTGTTGTTTCTGTAACTTCTGCTCATGTTAGAACATTCAGTGTTGTTTCTGTAACTTCTGCTCTTGTTAGAACATTCAGTGTTGTTTCTGTAACTTCTGCTCATGTTAGAACATTCAGTGTTGTTTCTGTAACTTCTGCGCATGTTAGAACATTCAGTGTTGTTTCTGTAACTTCTGCTCATGTTAGAACATTCAGTGTTGTTTCTGTAACTTCTGCTCATGTTAGAACATTCAGTGTTGTTTCTGTAACTTCTGCTCATGTTAGAACATTCAGTGTTGTTTCTGTAACTTCTGCTCATGTTAGAACATTCAGTGTTGTTTTTGTAACTTCTCATGTTAGAACATTCAGTGTTGTTTCTGTAACTTCTGCTCATGTTAGAACATTCAGTGTTGTTTCTGTAACTTCTGCTCATGTTAGAACATTCAGTGTTGTTTCTGTAACTTCTGCTCATGTTAGAACATTCAGTGTTGTTTCTGTAACTTCTGCTCATGTTAGAACATTCAGTGTTGTTTCTGTAACTTCTGCTCATGTTAGAACATTCAGTGTTGTTTCTGTAACTTCTGCTCATGTTAGAACATTCAGTGTTGTTTCTGTAACTTCTGCTCATGCTAGAACATTCAGTGTTGTTTCTGTAACTTCTGCTCATGTTAGAACATTCAGTGTTGTTTCTGTAACTTCTGCTCATGTTAGAACATTCAGTGTTGTTTCTGTAACTTCTGCTCACGTTCTCATCGATTTTCAATTTCAATACACAGAATTGTAGAGGAATGTATCAACGATGGATTTGGTTTCTCACCACAAAGCTTGCATTGCTGCTTGACTCGCTTGCTGTACAGCAGAAGAAGTCAGTTTCTCCCACTCTGGAACACAATTATTGTGGCAGGATGGGAAGATTACAGCCCGTATGTAATCATTTTTGTAGTGTTATCTGGAATCAGTGATGTGATAGGACTGGAAGCTGATAAAATATGAGTAATTTTGTTGTTGTTGGTTATCTGCAAATAGTGAAACATACTGTGACAAGGCCTCGTATAGTTCCCGAGGGTCACTAAAGAGACAAAGAAAGAAAAGAAATACTGTACCCTCAGGGATGCCGTTATAAGGTGACTATTGTGAGGTTGTGCATGCAGCTGCTAACCTCATCATGTAAAAGAAATCGCCACAGAAACCACTGCTATCACTACACTTCATCATAAAATGTTAGACCCCTCCACTGTGACGTCATGTGTGGACGACCGATTTATAAGAATGGCAACTTTTAATACAACAGTGTCAGCAGCCGTTAATTTTTGTGTATTAAATTAAGTAGAATACTTTCTAATGTGCTAAGTAGAATAATGCACAACAAATCAAAATCCAGGAAATTGGAAAATCCGCAATTTCTCAAGGGGATGCAATTTTCTTTTATGAGATAAACATTAGACACTGTAAGCTAGCGTAATGGTCTAGTATATCAAGCATTGCTTTAATAACTTCTTGGATTAGTATTGTTTAGAATCATATGTACAATGGTATTTCTTGCAGATAGTATATACAAATCAAACACTTTGTAGTTTCTGATATTCCTTTACGTTACTGTTTTGTTTTTACTAAACTTTGAAAAGAACAGTGTTGTGTATTTCCTTGGTGTCTCTAATGAGATAAAGAAATAACAGGGATGCTACTGCTGCCTGAGGCATGTTGTAAAATATGACTTACATGAAGTTGTGCATCAAAAATAAGAATCCTCAACTCAAATGTCAAGTCAGTCCTATCTTATTGTATGGCTCTGAGACATGGAGAGCAACAAAAACAATAACCAAAAAGCTACAGACTTTATAAACGGGTGCTTGCGTAGAATAGAAGGACTGAGATGGTATGACAAAGTCACAAATGTGGAATTGATGACAAGAACCAGACAAGTGGCAGTGGAACAAGAGTTGAGAAGAAGACGCTGGCGATGGATAGGACACACATTGAGGAGACCCGTTGATAGCATTACAAGGCAGTCCTTGTTCTGGAATCCACAGGGAAAGAGAGGCAGAGGTAGATAAAAAACACATGAAGAAGAGAACTGGATACAGAGGTGAAAATGATGAGAAAAACATGGAAAGAACTTGACAGGACAGGAAGACTTGGCATGTGTTTGTTGAAGGCCTATGCTTCTCGGGGAGCTAAAGGGTATTGATTGAAGTTGTGCATGGGGCTAGCAACCTCATCATGTAAAACACATTGCTATATAAACTACTGCTGCAAGGGCACACTAATGCTTTGTGCAGATTTACTGTAAGGAGATCAGCTGCAGTGGTCGCTGCATACTCCATAGATGGCAAAAAGGAGAATGAGGATGTTGATGACAGAACCGGCCTACATGAGAAAACAGTGTGTCCATAACTTATTGTGTTTTGTATCTGAGAGAGGTTAGTAAGAAGACGAAGATGGCTGTATAACGCTCCACCTATGTCCCAGTCTTGACATATGGATGCGAGTCATGGGCAATGACTACAACCCACAAAAGCCAGGTCCAAACCTCAGAAATTAGGTATCTGAGGAAGGTGGTTGAAGTAACAAGAAGAGACATGGTCCGCTACCAGATGATACGTCAAAGCCTAAAATCCCACCCCCTGCAGACCAAGTAGAACAGTCCCAACTAAGATGGTTTGGTCATGACTGCAGAATGGGAGAAGATCGGCTACCACGACAAGCATGGGAAACTAAGAGCCAGGGATCCAGACCTACAGGACGACCCAGAGTCCGCTGGGAGGACAACATTAGACAATCTTTGAAGGACCGAGGACTAGAATGGAACCAGGCCAGGAGGAAGACAGCCAATAGGATAGTCTGGCACTCTCTATTCCAAAACTCTACACCTCACGATAGAAGGGGAACAACTAAGTAAGTTTTATATCTGAATGATGGAAGGTGGACAGTGCACAGATAGCATATACACATTCATTATCCTATAGCTCCCCAAGGAACATAGGCCTTCAACAAACATATGCCAAGCCCCCCTGTTACATGCCATCAGCCCAACATCTTTCTTTGTCTTCCTCATCATTTTCATACAGACAATAAGCAAAATAAATGCAGTAAACAGGAAAGATAGTCATGGCCTGGTTTATCAAGGATCATGCTGACTATATAACATCAGAACAGTAGCAGCAAGAAGTGTGCTACTGGTGTGAAAACATGACATTCATTACAGGACCCATGTATACACTGAGTGTCTTCTTTATTTCAGATTTCTTCTTTCAGGTAATGTATTGTGGGAAAAAAAAGTAAAGGATCCCGTTACACGCCCATTGAGGCATATTGGGAATATGGTGTTAGGCCCATATTTTCTTGACCGTCGGCACACTAGGGGTGATGTGGTCAGCATCACGCCGGCCGCCTTAACCTTCCCAGAGTTGCTCTGGTACCCAATTCATGAGGCTGGGTTGACCCCAGAGCCGCTTGCTGTCTAAAGAAATCCCACCTCAACTTGGGATCGAACCATGGGCCACAGAGCTAGGAAGCCAGTGCACTAACCACTGCTACCGCGGCTCCCTTAAGTATTGTGGTCTACAGATATTTGTTTGCCCTTTTGTAATATTTTCATTACCTGAAAGGTAGCCATTTATGTGTTTATTTTTTGTTCAGGTACTTTGTGCTGCAATTCTTTCCATGATTGTGTCTCCCAATTTTGTTTTTGTTTCAGATTCGTTGGTTATATTGACATGAAAGGCACAGCTTATGAGGCTCCTTCGGTAGCTTGTGGCTTTGGTGATTATCTAGCGCAGGTGGGCTAAAGTTTACGTCTCAGTTTTGTTTGAGCATCTTTATCACCAGTGAGTGTTCTTCATGTTGTTGTTAATTAGGGTTGCTGGGCTGATTGCTTTTCAGCATCCATCGCCATGCTGAAGAGTTTGTAAGTGGTTTGTAGCTGTTGGGGGGTGCCGTATAGAGTGTTTGGGATAGTTTGGGAACTCTGCAATAGCTTTATTCTTTCTGTGGTTAGCCATGGGCATGTGAGCAGCACATGTTGAACTGTCTTAATAAGACTCTTATACGTATTGATACAGTTGGGGGTGGTAAGACTCATGTGATGGTTTTGGTTTTAAGGACTGTCTTAATAAGACTCTTATACGTAATGATACAGTTGGGGGTGGTAAGACTCACGTGATGGTTTTGATTTTAAGGACTTTCTTAATAAGACTTATACGTATTGATACAGTTGGGGGTGGTAAGACTCATGTGATGGGTTTGGTTTTAAGGACTGTCTTAATAAGACTCTTATACGTATTGATACAGTTGGGGTGGTAAAGACTCAAGTGATGGGTTTGGTTTTAAGGACTGTCTTAATTGCACATGGACAACACCATCAGTGCTCTGATCTCCCTTAGATCACACAAGGAGGATCTCAGCACTGTGCAGAACTCCATAGCACTGGTGAGAATACCAATGTGTGTATATGGGAATTACACATTCTATAAATATTTTTCTGGTGGGTAGGTTTCTGATGTTTAAATTTTTGCCGCAGCCTTATGGCCTACTCTTTACGATTTCCACCCGCCATGGGATTTTTAATGTGCACAACTTGCACAATTCATAACCCTCCACTCCCAAAGGAGCATAGGCCTTCAACAAACACATGCCAAGTCCTCCTGTCCCATGCCATCATCTCAAGTTCTTTCCACGTTTTCCTCATCATTTTCACCTCTGTTTCCAACTCTCTTCTCCATGTACTTCTTGGTCTTCCTCTGCCTCTCTTGCCCTGGGGGTTCCAGAACAAGGACTGCCTTGTAATGCTATCAACAGGTTTTTTTCAGTGTGTGTCCTATCCTTCGCCATTGTCTTCTTCTCATCTCTTGTTCCACCGGCACTTGTCTAGTTCTTGTCATCAGTTCCACGTTGGTAACCTTGTCATACCATTTCAATCCCTCTATTCTACGCAAGCACCCATTTATGAAAGTCTGTAGCTTTTTGGTTGTTGTCTTTGTTGTTCTCCATGTCTCCAAGCCATACAATAGGACTGACTTCACATTTTTCTTCTTCTTCTTCTTGCGATCGCATCTTTGATGATTACACCGTCAGACGAGTTCTCATGATGAATTCGACTGTTGTTTGAAGTTCCTCTTTAACTCCATATAGCTTTGAGTTTAGTGTTGAGTCATTGGGCCAGTATATCTTTCTTAACTGGTCATACAGAGGACAGTCCTGTAGAACATGCTCAGCAGTTTGTTCGTTTAATCCACATGTGCACAGTGGTGAAGCAGACAATCGTAGCTTGTGCATGTGTTTATTCAGTTTGTTATGCCCTGTCCTGAGTCGAAAAATAGTTATCTGTCCCTGCCGGTCGAGAGTGTGATAGTCGTCTTTGGGTTGGTTCTGTTCTCTTCTGATAGTCTGGATAGCTCTCTTTTTCTCAAAGTATGTGACTTCATTATCTTCTTGTTCACATTCTCCTCCCTTTTTTGCAAGTTTATCTGCCTTTTCATTTCCGGGTACACCACAATGAGATGGTACCCACTGAAGTATGGTTCTCTTTTTGGCAGCTACCTTGTTTAGTTCATTTCTCAGATGCGGGAGTTTACCACCCTTGAGAGCTTGCAGGACAGACAGTGCATCTGTGAGGATGACTACCTGGTGGCAGTCAGAGTTGGTGTTATAAATCATATTTGCAGCTTGCTCTAGAGCTTGAACCTCAGCTGTATAGTTGGAACAGAATTTACCAGTGGGAATGTGCCTAGTCTCATAGTGGTTGTCAGGATATGAGATAAAGATACCGGCACCTCCATTCCTAACAGCATTAGTTGCTGATCCATCTGTATAGGCATGTATCCATGATTGATCGGGATAGCTTTCTTGGATCATACTCAATGTAGCAGTTCGTTTTTGCAGATCATTATACTCACATCCACTTGTGAGACCACTGACTGATGTATTAATTTGGAGGGCACTGCTGGCCTGCTCCCATGGTACAGGGTATAGGGTGGGCTTCAGTGGTGTTGTCTTCATGGATAGGTCTTCTTGATGCTGTCTTATAAGTCTTTTCCCCCGATGCACAAAGCTGCTACGCTTTAGACGTCCCAATGCCAGATCATCTTGTCTTGCCTTCATTGGGTGCATTGGCATACTGTTGTACTTTTCCATCTGGATCATGGTTTTTGTGTCTCTTCTATGGGACAATGTCTGTAATCCAGCAACCTTCTGCATCTCTGTTATTGGTGTAGTTTTTATGGCTCCTGTAATGAGCCTGAGAGCTTGATTTTGCACCTTGTCCAAAGACTGCAGATGTGAGTTAGCAGCTGATGACCATGCTGCTGAGCTAAACTCTAAGTGTGGTCTTATTACTCCATTATAAATCTTCTTTAGATTTCGTTCATTTGCTCCCCAGTTGGTACCTGCTAATTTTCTGAGTATGCCTAGTCGTCTTCGGGCCTTTCCTTCTGCGTTTTCAATATGCTTATTCCATGTAAGCCTTTGGTCAAATGTCACCCCAAGATAGGTGGGGTAGCTTTCTTCCTTGATCACGGTTGTCCCTAGGTGTATGTTAGCTGATTTGTCCTTGGGGGCGAGGGAGAACAGTGTTGTGGAGGTTTTGTCTGAGTTTATTGTGATAAGCCATTTCTCTGCCCATGACACTAGCATGTCTGCTGCCCGCTGCATTCTATAATTTGCTGTGGTGACATTTTCATCAGCGCACCAGAGTACTAGGTCATCTGCATATAAGGCAGCTTTAACTCCTGCAGGGAGATCTTTCACCAGGTCATTGATGTAAACAATGAAGAGTGTTGGGGAAATTACTCCTCCTTGAGGTACCCCCTGATGGAGCAACACTTTTCTGCTCTGCAGACCGTCAAGAGTGACTCTAGTTCTCCTGTTATGCAAGTATGACTGGATCCATTTCATCGTGTTGCCTTGGATTCCACTTCTCCTAAGTTTTGCAATGAGGCCATCTTTCCACACCTTGTCAAAGGCCTGCTTGAAGTCGACCCAGATCGTTAGGACCTTTTTCTTCTCCTGGAAGGCATCTTCTATTGCTTGAGACAAGTAAGTAACTTGGTCTTCTATACTGTAGCATTCTCTAAATCCAGCTTGTTCCGGCACCAGGATCTGCTCAGACTCTAAATACCATTTCAATCTGTGGTTGACTATTCGCTCCATAGTCTTCCCAACACAGCTTGTGAGACTGATTGGCCGGTAACTTGCAGCCTCGGTCTTACATTTCCCTTTCTTTAGTATGGGTATTGTGATGGCTTCTCTCCATACTTGGGGTACCGTTCCTTTCAACCAGCTGTGGTTGAATATCTCAAGCAGTTTTGTCTTTGCTGCTGAGCTCAGATTTACTAGCATTTCGTTGCTGATTTTGTCTGGGCCGGGTGACTTTTGAAACTTAAGCTTGGAAATAGCCTTCTGTAGTTCTCCTAGTGTGATGGGTTCCCTCATTGGGGCAGGAGTATCTGTCTGTCCCATGGTTGCCAGTATTTCTTTTCTTATCTCTCTCTGATGATCTATGTTAATGGGTAAGTTGCTTTCTGAACTGTATCTTCTAGCAAACAAGTCTGCAGCTTGTTTTCCTCTGAAAAGTTTGCCACCTTCATCCAATGTGATAGTCTGCCTAGGTGAGGAACGCTCTTCATTTAGAGACTTGACTAATCTCCAAAGTTTCCTGCCGTCTTTCTCAAGGTTCAGCGATGCCGTTTTAGTTCTCCAGCTTTTCCGTTTTTCTTCTAGCTTTGTTCTCTGAAACTCTGCTACAGCCTTTTTCCATTTGTTGTGAGTTTCAAGTGAAGGCTGAGACTCTGCGTCCTTTCTAGCCCTGTCCATAGCTTCCTGACGTTCTTGGAGTGTGCTGGACCAGTATGGTATGTAGTTACGCCGGCATCCTTTGGGAATGGTTTCTTTTGCAGCTTGTAGTATGCATCTGTTGAAGTCTTTTACCACTTCATTAATGTCTCTGTTCTGTACCTTGAGGGTAGACAGCAGCGTGTTCACCTGATGCCTGAATAAACCCCAGTTGGCTTTTTTGTAGTTCCATCTTGTAATGGCTGGGCCTGTACTGAGAGTTGCACTCTGGACAGTAAGAAAGATTGGGCGATGGTCGCTTCCCCCTAGTTGGTCTCCTACTTCTCTACTAATAGATCCAGCTATATCTGGTGTGGAGAAGGCAAGATCTGGTGTTGAAGTTGTGTGCCATCCTCTGGAGTAGAAGGTAGGAGTATCTGTGGCATTATTGACTAGGATTAGGGAGTGATCATCTTGCCAAGTTTCAACCTCTTCACCTCTGTGATCCAGATGGTTATAGCCCCAGCTCTGGGAGTGGCTATTAAAGTCTCCAACTGCTATAAAGTTGGTGGCTGGTACCTGTATAGAGCTGAGACTCAGGGGTTTGTTGTTCGGACAGTAATAGTTCAGGAGTTCTATTTCCATCTTGTCTACCTTTATCTGCAACAGCTGATATTCTGCTCCATCCATGAAGGTTTTCCTTTCGTGTGCAGGAATGTTATTCCTTACAAGAGTAAGTACTCCTCCTTTTCGTCTATCTTTTCTGTCGGATCTGAAGCATTGATATCCCCTTATTTTAAAGGTTTGATCTGCTTTCAAGTGAGTCTCTTGGATACAGCAAACACTGACTTGCTTCTCATACAAGATGTTTTCCAGCTCTGTCTTTTTGCTGTATCCAGCCTGCTTGCTGTTCACTCCCTCTGCATTCCAGTGCATCATGACAAGTGGCACTCTGGGTTTCTCTTTTTCTGTTTTGTTTTGGTCAGTAGTTCTCCTCCGCCGTCTGCTGACTCCACAAGACGGTCTAGAGGGTCCTCCAGTAGCTGAGGGTGGGCTCTGTCGAGGCTCAGAGCCCGGCACTGCACCTGCCTGGTGGAGCTCCACAGGGCGAGCACCAGTATGAGATTTATTTGACGGTGTACTCTCCATAGAAAAAAAAAAAGCGAGTTGCGTGATACTGTGGTTTCCGGTGCGCCTTCTGGCCCAGTATCTATGACTTTAGCACCTGTTCAACGGGAGAGTGGGCTCATCCCTAATCTGTTTATGTTCCCAGTAGTAGACTATTCGCAAGCAGCCTGGGGGTGTCACTGCTCTGCGCGGACCTTGTTTACCGAGGCGGCGTCCGAGCTCGTATGGTGAAAATATGGTTGCATTATCTTCAAAATAGCCCTGTCTTTCCTGCCATCCTGCAACTTTGAGTTAGGGAGTTCTGAGCTCCAGTCTCTTTCCCAGGCATTTTATCCTGGCCTGGCACGCATACAGAGGACCCCACTTCTGGTTCTAAGTTAGCAGTTGGGGACAGGTGGGGTAGCACACTGTGCATTCCCCGTCATCCAGGGGGCTCTCCAACTATGCAGAGCTTGCACAATGCTGTGCTCTGGTTCTGGGCTCACCCAAGGAATCCTCACGTCCTGCACAGAGCCACTTCCAGATACCCACCACCTGCCAACCCCCCATTGTAGAAATCTCCTGCATGCGGCCATCCAGTCAAGAGCCAGTATTAAGTCTGGTGCCCAAGTGATCCCCCCAAGCTCAGTGTGCAATTCTGGGTTCTCATCATGCTGCAACACAGGGGGGATTGTGATGCTCAGCCATCTCTCTCAACTCTGCACCGATAAGTGACATCGGGGACTTAACTGTGTCTCAGTACTGGGAGGCCCCGTTTCCGGGTACACCACACACAGCCAATTGAGGCAACGGTCGCCGTGGGCGTGTCTTCAGTGGGGAAGTTGTGGAGTCTTCCTGTCCATGTTCTTGCACATCCTAACACTGCCCGCAAGACATCGGAGGTTTGGAGAGTGGCCTTCTCTGCTTTTTTGAGCCGGGGTGGGCTCCCCGGGCAAGTCTCGATGGGGATCGGGACGTGTCCACGCGCCAGTGGGCCCAGCATCAGCCGCATCTGTTGGAGGACTTGTTCTGCCAGGTTTGAGTTAGTAAATTCCAACTTTGTCATCTTCTTGGCATTGTGATGCTGGGGTGCCTGTGGATTTCCTAACGCCCCGGGTAGAAGCCAGAAGTGTACTGTGCCAGCTCTGGGGGAGATAAAGGGGGTGTTTCTGCGTCTCCTTGTGATACGTAGCCAAGGTAGGGCTCACAGTGCTCTTTCCCCGCCACCAAATTGCCTGCTGGTTACGCCGAGTTCTCCGAGGCTCTAGGCATGTGACCAAGAGTTGAAGGCAATAGGATCGTCACGTCCTGAGTCTCTGTGCCTGTACGATGGGTTCCGATCTTCAGGGAGCAGTCCACACTCGTTCCCACTCCCAAGACTTGTTCAGTATCCATCTGGCTCCTTCCCACCCACAGAGGGCGTGTACGGTGTAGTGCACCGGTTTTATTATCGAGGTTTGCTCCTCTAGATCCGTTGTGTTTAGCCTGAGGATTCGCACCCTCAGTTACCAGGACTACCTCGAGGAGGGTGTGGCTCTTCACCACGCACAACGATCTTGGGGTATGAGAGGTTTTGCTAGGCCAAGAGACTAACACCGCAATGGTCGCTCCTTTCATGAACAGAATTCACTAGGCCTAGGGTGAAGCAAGGGGGGAAACCCACTACCCACAACACCAGCACATCATACCCCCTGTCTGTAGACTTTGCCCCACTTCACATTTGAGTTGAAGATTAACTTGCACAAGGGACCTCCTATTTTTTTGCCTTATCCAAGAAGGCTAGGCATCCGATCCCACTACCCAGGAGACCAGGGGGACGTATGACATCATTAGGACCACTGGTTCTAAAAAAAAAAATTTCCATAAATTATATTCCCTCTACTGGGAATCAAATCCTGTTCCTCTAGAATTTGAGGCGAGGTGAACGCCATTCTTCCTAGCCACTCAGACCCCTGATGGGTTTAATGTGTTTAAGTACTTGTTACACCTCGTGTAGTTTACCATGGTCTGTAAGAAGACAAAGAAAGAATTGGACAACTGCTCTTGTAGGAATGTTTTAAAAGGCAATTAAAATGAAGTTGTGCATGCCCAACCTCTTTGAGTCAAATAAATTGTCACAGAAACTATCACTGAATGAACACATAAATGTCTTTGGTGCTAGCTTCCTGTAAAGGGACCAGCTGCATTAGTGGCTGCATGCTCCATAAGGAGCATAAAGTGAATTAATGATGACTTGTTGCATCTGGCTTGTTTTATTCTTACTGGATGGTTATTAATTTCTTTATACAATTCATTTCTTTATATACAGCATATACCGTAGACTCTGTATGCTTTTGATTCAGTTAGTCCTCTTTGAAGAAGTGTTTTTGTCGTGTTTCGTTGATTTCATACTTCAACTGTTTCTACGCAGATGAACTTTATGATGTGCCCATTTGGTTATAGTGAAATTTCCATGTATCTGCACTTTACTTGATATAAAACAAGCTTAATCATTGTATTTAAGGCTTTAGCACCTCAAAACACTTAAAAAACAAACTGGCATCCACTTTGCTGCCTGGTTAAACCCTCAAAAACACCTGGCACAGAAAGAGTTAAGGAGTCTAGTAGATTCAGTGTTATCTGTCTGAAACTTCAGTTAGTTCTTGCTGATGTGTGAAGTTCAAAATTAGTTAAAATATTTATATCCTCAGTCACAATGACAGCTGGTATAAGTGATGATGTGACTGCATAAATTTTTGTCCCTGACTGCCTGTTTCAGTTCAACGGTTAATGTATTTACGTGTTTTTTGTAATCTCAAATATCGTTTTTCTTTCTCGTCCAGTCCCTCTTCTCATCAGTATTATCACGTGAACAGGTCAGGAAATTATCACTGTGAATTTGGCTGAGGGTTAATTTGGCCTTTGGCAGATTTACTAAAAATGCTGTAACCAAAACAATGGGTTAGACCTAAAACATTTCAGTAAGATAAAACTTTTACTCTCTCTATCTTGCTTTCTCTCTCTCCCCTCCTCGAGTATTCACTCGGCTTTTCTATGCATTAAATAATACTTTACAGATTACATTTCTACCATGAAAAAAAAAAACCTATCTCAACATCAAAACCCTGCTACATGGCAGGGACAAACTGACAGTGATCTGGGCCCCCTGCTGTAAGGACCATTGTTCCCTAACCACCCGTTCATCATAGATTACTGATTTTGCATATGCCAAGTGGGCCCCCTACTTCTGCGGGCCCTCTGGTGCAGCCTGATTGTCTGACTGTTCAGTCCTCCCCTTCTTCATGGAGTATCTCAAATTACTGGATTACACAGTATCTCTAAACTATGCTAGTGATACTCAAATACATGGCCAGAATCTACTAAATAATCTTTGTAGCAGGATACTATCTCATATCTAACAATACAGAATATAACCTTCACATTCATAATGTGAAACTATCTCATGTCTGACAATACAGAATATAACCTTACATAATGTCTCATATCTAACAATACAGAATATAACCTACACATTCATAATGTGAAACTATCTTATATCTAACAATACAGAATATAACCTTCACATTCATAATGTGAAACTATCTCATATCTAACAGTTACAATACAGAATATAACCTTCACATTCATAATGATCAACTCAATAGTTGTATTCTCATAACAAAAAAACAAAACAAAAAAAAAGTTAGTTGCTTATCCTTTACAGGATGTGGCAATCAACCCCAGCTTTTATTGGCTGTTTGTGATTTTTCTAGGCAATTTTTTTCATTCAGTAGTTTGCCATTGCTTTCTGAACGGTACGGCGCTTATACCATTGCTAAAAATCCACACAAAGCGATCTGCTACCAAACCGCCCGCAGCAGGTTTCGAACCTGGTATATCTGGATTATGAAACTGCGTTCATATCCATTAGGCCACATACGCCGACCTCATAACAAAATATAACAGAAAATAAATGTAGATATCATCTGCCTCCTTGTGTCTCAAAAAACAATAACTGCCTCGCTGCCCATCTTAACTCTTTTCTCCAAAATTCAATCCTACTGTTAGATCATACTTGACTACTAAAACATACTCAGTTTTCAAAACATTACACTCAATTGAAATAATTACCGACTCATAAGAAGCTCAGGTAGTCTTTATATACAATTCTGAAAGTATCTTACCAATACACACCCTACAAAACAACAGTCAGTCATCATGATGCACTTCCTTACAGAGCACAGATTTTCAACAACAGTGCTAATCATCCGGACGCACTCAAAACCTTGACATACATATTTGTCAGTTATTGTGGTAAAGGCATCAGTTTTTCTTCTTTGTCCCCTATTGTTTTGAAAGACTTTGTCATTTCTGTTTTGATGGGCATTGTCATCATTAGCTGCCATCCCCTAATCACAGGATGGCTACAATGGATCTGCAACATCTTCTGTCTCTTGTCTTGATGATGCACTGTGATGTTTGCGGTCAGCTCCTTCTTCCATTATGGTTTTCAGCAAGGTGTATATCTTTTTATCTGGCCAAAATATTTTAGCTGTCTAGCTTTGATCTCCTTCATTAATTCTCTTATTTTATATACAAGGTTACTAGGTATATTTAAAAATTATACTTGCAGTTCATTCAACACCTTTTGTTATAAATTAATCTGATCGCCTCCAACTACCTTCGGTTTGAATGAAAGAGCTATTATTCACCTTTATGTTACAGCCATTGATGCGAGAGGAACTAGAGAGGAAGCCAAATCTGTCACAGGAGGAAGCAGTGAAGGTTATACATGACTGTATGAAAGTGCTTTGCTACCGTGATGCTCAGACAGTAAATAAAGTGGGTTGAGTTTCACTGTGAACATGTAGCAGCGGAAGATTATTCTGAACTTCATAAATTGATATGCTCTGTGTGGTCCTCGGGGATCTCTGAGGAGACAAGGAAAGAATAGGGCTACTCCTCCCTCAGGCAAGGTCACAAATATGAGGCTGGCAACTTCATCATGTAACACAAATTGCTGCATAAACCATTGCTGCAAGAGCATCTGAATGTTGGTGCAGGCTTCCTGAAAGTGGACCAGCTACAGCGGTGGTTCCATGCTCCTCAAGGAGCAAAATGGAAAATTATAGTGATAATTTGATGTGTCCCCAAATCTTGATGTCATATTTTTGAAATTATGGGAAACTCTAGACAACATGGAATAACAATTTACCTAATAAGTTATTTTGTATTTTTACCCAGAAATAGTTGCAAACTGCATTTTTTATACTACCCAGAAATAGTTGCTGACAGGATTTTTTATTCTATGTAGAAATAATATTTATACAATGACTGCAACCCACATAAGCCAGCTGCAAACCTCAGAAATGAGGTATCTGAGGAGGAAGGTGGTTGAAGTAGCAAAAAGAGACACGGTATGCTACCAGACGATATGTAATGGCCTCAAAACCCAGCCCCTGCAGACCTTAGTAAAACAGTCTCAATTATGATGGTCTAGCCATGTCTGCGGAATGGAAGAAGTTCACCTACCATGAAAAATATGGGAAACTAAGAGCCAGGGATCCAGATCTCCAGGACAACCCAGAGTTTGCTGAGAGGATGACATTAGACAATCTCTAAAGAACCAAGGGCTAGATTGGAACCAGGTCAAGAGGAAGACAGCTGATAGGATGGTATGGCGCTCTCTCTGGCAAACCTCTACACCCCAGAGTAGAAGAGTAACGACTAAGTAATTAAGTAAGTAAGAAATAGTTACATATTGTCATTTGTATTCCACATGCTGCAATTTGTATTCTAACCAGAAGAATGTACATGCTGCAATTTGTATTCTAACCAGGAGAATGTACATGCTGCAATTTGTATTCTACAGAGTGGTGGTTACATACTGCCAGTTATATCTTACCAGAGTTGTCTTCTATTCTTTCCTAACAATTCTCAAAGTCTAAATCTCAAGTCCCTAACAGTAGCTTTCAAGTCCCCATCGAATACCGTTTTTTTTATCTCTTCAGTCATAAATCCTTTTGCTGGAATGACCATTTCAGTCATTGTAAATAAAAATCTCTATTTTTAATATTTTATTTACTAACTGCCTTCATTTAATAAAACTCTGTTGATACTTATATTTTTTCGATTCAAACAAAACTATTTTTTGTTTCTCTTTATCAGTGTGTTATCAGTGAGGATGGTAAAGTTAGTTCACAAGTCCTGAGCCGAGTCGAGTCGCTAATAAAAAAAAAAAACACTTTAGCTTGCCAAGGAGCACAGGCCTTCAAGAAACTTAATGCCACATCTTCCAGTCCCATGCCATCAGCTTAAGGTCTCTCAACGTGTTATTTGGTCTCCCACTATCTCTCCTACCCTGGGGATTCCAAAACAGTGACTGCCCTTGTAACACTATCAGTAAGTTTCATCCGTGTGTGTCTGATTCATAGTCGGTGGCGTCTGCTCATCTCCTGTTCCACTGGCATATGTCTATAGGTTCTAAATGGTTAGTATCATTTTCTTTTGTGCTCATTATGGCGTAAGGAGCCACCATTACAGCTAAACAGTCACATGCTCCTGCAGCAGGGGTTTTGGTGACTGTTTGTTTGACATGATGAGGTTGCCAACCCCATACACAACCTCTATATTAGTCGCCTTGTATGGCATGCCTGTGGATGCCGTAGTCTTGTTTTTACTTTGTCTCTTAGAGAACTATAGGCGGCAAATGGTTTATTAATGCACCCTCTAATGTTTACAGGCTGGGCTAGTTAATATGCATAACCCTTGTTTTCTCTTTTTCAGTACCAGCTAGCGGTCATCACCAAAGATGGTGTAGAGATGCGAGGTCCCATTATGGTGCAGACAAATTGGGCTGTTGCTAATATGGTGGAGTAAGTAACTGAGTATTGCTTGCTTATTGCCTAGATCAGGAGTAGGCAGACGGTAAATCGCACAGGATGATTTGATAGAGCTTTAGGGGACAGAGGAAGGATTAAAAAAACAAGATAGTGATTATAAGCTAAGGAAATTTCAGATTAGTCCTCTCCCACTTAATGACTTGTAATGACTTAAAAGTGTGGTATTCACAGGGTTAAAGGTTCTTTTTTCATGTTCCTCATAAAAACCATAATGACTTAAATGTATGGTATTCACAGGGTTTAAGGGGTTTTTTTTTCATGTTCCTCATAAAAACCATAATGACTTAAATGTGTGGTATTCGCAGGGTTAAAGGTACTTTTTCATGTTCCTCATAAAAACCATAATGACTTAAAAGTGTGGTATTCGCAGGGTTAAAAGTTCTTTTTTCATGTTCCTCATAAAAACCATAATGACTTAAAAGTGTGGTATTTGCAAGGTTAAATTTACTTTTTTTTCATATTCCCCATAAAAATCCACTTGCTAGCTTATTAACATTCACATTAATTGTGAACTGTATAAGATAGGACCTAGATCTTCTATATAAAGTGAAGTTTATATTCTGTAAAATATTAGTTAGTTAGAATTTTCAACCGCTTTGTTGATAGAATTGCAGAAAGCAGATAGGTCCTGTAGAGATAAAAATTACATACAGGCTGCACTTATTTCAAGTTTTAAATGCTCTGAAACTTGAAAATAAACATGATTTTTATCAAGGTAGATCTTTAGAGAGCACAATGTGTCTAGAACTAGAGTAGATACCCACAGCTTCTGGGCTGCCTACCATTGGCCTAGTTTATTAAGTTACATTTTAGCGATCTGTGTGATGAAGTAAGCCACTGAGAATATGTTGTGGTTGCTTAAATGGTAAGACTAAGTCGCTGCTTTTATCAGAGGTGGTGAATATGATTAAGTCATGGAGTATTTTTTTTTTTAACATCAATTGATAGACTTTTATCTGTTTTTTTTTTTAAATGTTGGTTTACTTAATTTAAGATGGTTTGGCCATGTCTGAAGAATGGGAGAAGATCGGCTACCTCGACAAGCATGGGAAACAAAGAGCCAGGGATCCAGACCCCCAGGATGACCCAGAGTCCACTGGAAGGACAACATTAGACAATCTTTGAAGGACCGAGGACTAGAATGGAACCTGGCCAGAAGAAAGACAGCCGATAGGATAGTCTGGCGCTCTCTCTTCCAAACCTCTACACCTCACGGTAGAAGGGGAATGACTAAGTAAGTAAGTAAGTAATTTTTACTTAATTTTGTCTACCCTACCTTATTTGCATGGTAATGTACATTGAAAGAAAATGTCTCCTGACCCAAGTGATCTGGATATGTGGTCATACTGTCAGCTTCTCTTTCTTTAGTGTTGTGAGAAGGTCCATTTCAATCAATACCTTTTAGCTTCTCAGTAGCATCCCTAATTACATATCTTATTAATCCACATATGATATTCCAAGGATCTTTAAAAGCACACTACAGATTTGAAAATAACCCTCAAGACAATGTTTTCTATTAATCATTTAAAGGCATATCTGCCAGCCATAGCCAATTCTTAAAAACCTTAACAGTTTGACCAATTGATAGATTGTCTGGCAGGTTGAGACTTTAAAGGAAATATACTGTTGTGGACAGATTTGCCTTTGAGAGTTTATATTTTAAAATGACTTAAATGTTACTTTCTCTTTTTTTTTTTTTTTTTTTTTTTTTTCCTTAACCAGCAGCACTTGGGCTTTCAGCCCTTCGGCCCAATGACATGTCATTGCGAGGCTGGGGAACCTGAGGACTTTCCTTCCAACCCGGTCAGGAGCTTCGCTCCTTCCCATCCACAGAGGGTTTATCACAGGAGCCGTTCAGGCTATTCAGTCAAATTTCCGGCCGTAAACATTTCTTCAAACGCCGACGCCCGGGTTTGAACCATGAACACCTGGTCGCCAGTACAACACCGAAGCCATTACACCAGCGCGGCTCCCATGTTACTTTCTCATGTTCTTCTTCTTCCGTCCTTAGCCACCGACCGTCAAAGCAGTCAGTGGCCATTACGCCTAATGGCGTCTTAGGGCAACAGCAGATAGGTTTTCTTTGCCATTGTTTCCCATCACGCCTATTGGCGTCTTTAGGGCAACGGCAAATCAATCCATTTGCTGTTGTTTCCGTAATCGAAGTGACTGGCAAACGGGTGATCAGCCCGTTTATTTTCTCATGTTAGTACATGTTAAATCGTTCTTCATATGAAAACAAGCTTTTAATTTTTTTTAAACACATTTTTTAAAAGAAAACTAAAAAAATGTAAGTAGGCTAAAGGAAGTCATCTAGGATGTCCGTATAACATAGGTAGGAGCACCTGGAACACCTGCGTAATGTGGCTCATGACAAAAAAAAAACCTGAAATCACATCAAGTTAATGCAACACAAATCTAACAGTCCTAGATAATAACAATTTTGCTATGTTTCATATATAATATATTTTTTTGTACATCATTATATTTAAAAACTGTCAACAGAGGTTACGAGTAGTGACAAAGGAGGCTAAAAATAGCCAGCTGTATCCTGGAACATCTGGACGGAATGACAAGATGAGATAAAGACCAAGATGTATTGATGCTTTTTGTTTTAAAGATTTTTAAATTTTACCTGAGTTCTTATTGGTGTTTAAATAAGAGTTTATTTTGGTATTTATAATAAGAGTTCTTGTTGGTATTTAAATTAGAAGTCTAGCTGGATGTATCAAAAAGTTGTTGCTAATTTATTAAAAAGATTTATTGTTAGTTTTTTAATAAAAGTTGAAAGTTGTTGCTAATATGTAAAGTTATTTCTATTGTGTGAATAAAAGTTAG
Source organism: Oreohelix idahoensis (assembly GCA_024509875.1). Taxonomy (NCBI): domain Eukaryota; kingdom Metazoa; phylum Mollusca; class Gastropoda; order Stylommatophora; family Oreohelicidae; genus Oreohelix; species Oreohelix idahoensis. Next base: position 250,299 of record JAMPIV010006954.1, on the reverse strand, counting down.
TTGCTAATGTAAGAAAATGATTTTTTGTTAGTGTGGGTATAAGATTTGTTGTTAGTGAGGGAATAAGATTTTTTTTTGTTAGTGTGGGAATTTGATTTGTTGTTAGTGTCAGAATACAATTTTTTGTTAGTGTGGGAATAAGATTTTTTTTTTGGGTGGGAATAAGATTTTTTTTTGTTAGTGTGGGAATAAGATTTGTTGTTAGTGTCGGAATACAACTTTTTGTTAGTGTGGGAATAAGATTTGTTGTTAGTGTGGGAATAAGATTTTTTTTGTTAGTGTGGGAATAAGATTTGTTGTTAGTGTCGGAATACGATTTTTTTTTAGTATGGGAATATGATTTGTCGTTAGTGTGGGAATAAGATTTTTTTGTTAGTGTGAGAATAAGATTTGTTGTTAGTGGGGGAATAAGATTTGTTGTTAGTGTGAGAATAAGATTTTTTGTTAGTGTGAGAATAAGATTTTTTGCTAATGTGGGAATAAGATTTGTTGTTAGTGTGGGAATAAGATTTGTTGTTAGTGTGGGAATAAGATTTTTTGCTAGTGTGGGTATAAGATTTGTTGTTTAGTGTTTGAAGAATTGTTGTTAGTGTAAGAATAAGCGTTGTTGCTAGTGTAGGAGTAAAAGTTGTTGGTAATGTAAGAATAAAGTTGTTGCTAGTGTGTGAATAACATTTGTTGCAGGTGTATGAATAACAATTGTTGCTTGTGTGTAAATATGATTTGTTGCTGGCATATGAGTAAGAGTTGTTGATAGTGTATAAGTATGACCATCTGTTAAGTGCCTTCTTCTTCTTCGTTCGCCCTGAAAAGGACGGTGGTTGCGTTGTGTCTGTTTACGCCTAAGCTGTGATATCTGCACCTTTCGGTCGACACATCCGACTTCAGCACTGCATTTTTTAGGGACCGGGTTTGCCTTCCCATTGTGATCCGCACTCGCTCAGCCAGACTGCATTGCTGCAGACTGTTTCCAGGACCACCACGTGGAGGTGGAGTGCGGTCTTGACCAGCTCTGGTTCACTGGTCCTGATGCAAGCAGTACAGCTATGGGTCGCTGACTGCATTCACTATTGCTGCATCTTGGGGTCCCTGTTAAGTGCCTGAATAAGATTCATTGCTTGTGTATATGTAATAGTTGTTGCTGGTTTGGGAATAAGATCTTTGTCGGTGTATGCACAAGAGTCATTGCTTGTGCATGAATAACAGATTTTGATATCATATGATTGAAAGAGTTGCTGCTTGAATGGCGTTGGTAGTGTATGAGTAAGAGTTGTTACTAATGTATACATAAGAGGTGTTCATAGCTTAGGAATAAGACTTTTTGCCAGTGTCTAAACAAAAGTTGTTGCTGATTGAAAGTTATTACTATCATATAAATGAGTTGTTACTATTGTATACATAAAATGTGTTGCTAGCGTATAAATAAGAGTTGTTACTATTGTATACATAAAATGTGTTGCTAGCGTATAAATAAGAGGTGTTCATAGCTTAGGAATAAGACTTTTTGCTTGTGTCTACATAAAAGTTGTTGCTGATTGAAAGTTGTTGCTAGTATGTGAATATGAGTTTGTTTTATGTTTGGGTAATGGCTGATTGTAATAATATGTGGTCACATAAGTTGTTAGTTTTGAAAATCTGGGCAATGAATGCCAAAAAAGTAAAGGTAGGCCCATAGCAGATACTGTCATAGGGAAGTGAAGTGTTAGAGATTTCACTATACTACGTCCAGTTTTATGAGGTAGGGGTAACCAGTTCTCTTCCTCTGCCTTACCTGGCTCCCATTTACAGCAGGGTAGACTGGAGCATGATGCTACCAGGTTTTGAACCCAGTAGTTTTACCTTGAGAAGTAGGCTTTGCTAACATTGTTTTAAAATGCTCTCACTGCTCAAGATCTGGCTTTACGAGTAAGTACAAGGAGTGTTTTCCTTCAGCTGGTGTGGTGGTCATTGTTATGTTTTTCACTAATGGGAATGTTCTTGAATGTGATATTTGAGTGATGTGATTGGAGAAATTTGTGTGTGTGGACCTAGGTGTTCCGTATGATTTTTATTATTGGTGCTATTGTACACATGAGTAATGTTTAACACACTTTGTTGTGTAACCGTTGTTGTCTCTTGACACATTTTGTTACATACATTAAACTATTTTTATTGCCAATAAACTTTGTTGTGTAAAGGAAGTTTTCTTGCATCAAGTAAACTTTGTTATCTTCAGTACGCTTTTGTGTGTCCATTACATGCATATTTGCATGTATGTATTAATTTTTTTATTATTGTGGTATGTTTTATGTATAACATAAATGGCCCCACTGTTGATAGTTGAACGGGGCTTGGAACTGAACTTGCAGCTTCACATCCAGTTTGTGGTCTATGAAGGTGCATTCAACAGTTTGGACAGAGAATCACTCTGGAAACTGATGAGGCATTGTGAGATCCCTCTTGGTACCGAAGACGCAGCAAGAGAGATGAATGCAGGCAGTGACTCATAGCTTGACTGCTTGTGTCAGGATCAGCGAACCAGAGCTGACCAAGACCCTACTCCACCTGCAAGTGGTGGTCCTGGAAACAGGCTGCATCACTGCAGTCTGGCAGAGAGAGTAGGGATCGAAGAGGGAAGGCAAACCCGGTCCCAAAAAATGCTGTGCGGAAGTCTGATATGTCGGCCGAAAGGCGCAAATATCGCAGCTTCGCTGTAAAAAGACACAACGCAAACAACGTCGTTTTCAGGACGAACGAGAAAGAAGAAGATCCCTCTTGACCTTTTTAATTAACCTAATTAAAAAAGCATAACTCAGCCTAGGCCGGTCCCAAGCCCGGCTGAAAAAGGAGGAGGGCGGCCTGCCCCTCCACCATGCAATGGCACAACAGGCTTTAAATCATGATTACGAGAACTACAAGAGAGAAAACCGGACTGATTCTAAAGGCGACGAACTGGAACGGACTATGATTTATGGAACTTGGAACACAAGAATTATAAATGGGAAAGAAGAGGAGCTGGTGGAAGAGATGAGGAAAGCAAAACTAGAAATCCTGGCTATAACGAAAACAAAGAAAAAAGGACAAGGAATCATGGATCTCGATGGCAACATGCTGCTCTACAGTGGTGTACCCACAACTGAAAGAGCTAAAGGGGGCGTGGGTTGCATTGTGGCCAAAAACCAAAAAGATAGTATCAAGGGATGAAACTTTGTCTCGGAAGCGCATTATGGTTGTAAAACTAAAAGAAGGAGAAACCATAGTCAACCTATTAATAGTGTATGGGCCAAATGAGGATGAGAGAGCAGAGGTCAAGGAGGAATTCTTCGAGCTGCTTCAAAGGACAGTGGATGACTGCCTCGATGAAATTATCATGCTCGGAGAATTCAATGCCAGAGTTGGAAATGACCATGCTAGATGGGGTGGAGTTATCGGAAGATATGGAGAAGATACTCTCAATGACAATGGAAAGCAACTCCTTAGATTCTGCAGTGAGCAGAATCTGATTATTACAAACACACAGTTCCCCCATAAGCACATACATGCATACACTAGATGTGAACCAACAAAGAATGAGAAGTCAGTGATCAACTATGCCATTGTTAGGAGGAGCTCATTCAAATATGTCCGGGATGCTAGAGTCTGGAGGGGCCAGAGATTGGAAGTGATCACTACCTGCTTACAATCAAAAGAACAACTGAAAGAGTTGCCCAGATATCAGGGTCTTATTGCTGCAGCGGTGAGCAACACAGAAGAACAACCTGATGACTTGGAAACCCTCTGGCTTAAATTCAAGGACAGCATAAAGACAGCTGCTGCAGAAGCACTTGGTGAAGTCCGACTTGGGAACAAGAGAAAGTCAAAGAGGACACCTTGGTGGACAGAGGAAGTCAAAGAAATAAGAGAGAAGAAAATGGCGTGGAAACAATACTTAGGAGCTAAAAACACAACAGGATAAATGGAGAAATGTAGAGAATATGTGACACTCAGAACAGAAGCAAAGAGCAAGGTGCTAGCAGCAAAACAGAAGTCCTGGGAAGAATTTGGAGAAAAGCTAGAAAAAGATGCGCAAGAAAATCAGAAATTGTTCTATAAGACCCCAGAGAACATGAGGAAGGAAAAACAATTCCCTCTCAAATTTATAAAGGACAAGCAAGGCAAATTGTTTACTGTCCTGAAGGAAGTAATGGAAAGAATATTTCTCAGAACTCGTGGATGGTGAGCAAGGTCAAGCATCAGAAATGATAACCACTAGCACAGAAGAGAAAACCAATGATGGTGAAGATGACATAAAGATGGAAGAACTGAAGGCAGCACTGGAGAAAATCAAGATGGGCAAAGCAGCAGGGCATGATGGTATAACACCAGAAATGGTTAAGTACATGGGAGCATCAGACGATCTATTACTCCTAAGGGTTCTACGGGCAGCGTGGTGCAACAAGACCATACCAAAGGATTGGGAGATTGCCATCATAACATCGATTTTCAAAAAGGGTGACAATCGACAATGTGGAAACCATAGAGGCATATCCCTTCTCAGTGTCCCTGGTAAAATCTACTCTAGAATCCTAGAGCAGAGACTCCGACGCCTAGCTGAGCCATAATTGGATGAGGTCCAGTGCGGATTCCGAGCAAACCGAAGTACTCAAGACCTAATCTTCACACTCAGACAGCTGAGTGAAAAGGCACTTGAGTATAAGAGTGAGATCCATCTTTGTTTCATAGATCTGGAAAAGGCGTTTAAACAGGGTCCCCTGGAGCAAACTTTGGGACTGTTTGGCAAGGAAGAATATTCCAGCACCTCTGATTCATGCTATACAGAGCTTCTACAAGTCTTGCAGAAATTATGTGAGGACAGCAAACCATAAGTCAGAAGAGTTCAGGACCACCACTGGTGTAAGACAAGATGATATCCTGTCATCTTATCTTTTCATACTCCTCATGGACGATGTTATCAAGGCATGTAAGGAGAGAACAAGAAAGTATTCAGTGGGGTACTGGAAGATGAGACAGGTCTGTATTTCAGAGCTGGCATTTGCTGATGATGTTGCCCTGATTGCTAAATCAGAGGCACATCTCCAATCCAACCTGCAAGTCTGGAAGGAGGAGCCGGAGAAGAGAGGGATGGTCATAAGCAGCTGTAAAACAAAATCCATGGTGATATCACGAGAAGAAAGAAGACATCAGATTAAGCTGGGAGAACAGGTCGACCATTTTAAATACCTCGGAGCTATTATTGACCGAAAGGGAGGCATCAAAGAAGAGTTGGCCACTCGAAAAGCAGCAGCTGGGAGACTTTTTCAGGCCATAAATCGAGGATTCCTCAGCAAGAGAGAGGTTGGTAAGAAAACGAAGATGGATGTATACCGCTCCACCTATGTCCCAGTCTTGACATATGGATACGAGTCATGGGCAATGACTACAACCCACAAAAGCCAGATCCAAACCTCAGAAATGAGGTATCTGAGGAAGGTGGTTGAAGTAACAAGAAGAGACATGGTATGAAACGAGATGATACATCAAGGCCTAAAATCCCACCCCCTGCAGACCCAAGTAGAACAGTCGCAACTAAGATGGTTTGGTCATGTCTGCAGAATGGGAGAAGATCGGCTACCACGACAAGCATGGGAAACAAAGAGCCAGGGATCCAGACCCCCAGGACGACCTAGAGTCCGCTGGGAGGACAACATTAGACAATCTTTGAAGGACCGAGGACTAGAATGGAACCAGGCCAGGAGGAAGACAGCCGATAGGATAGTCTGGCGCTCTCTCTTCCAAACCTCTACACCTCACGGTAGAAGGGGAACGACTAAGTAAGTAAGTAAAAAAGCATGTGATATCATATACGCAGAACTCTCCATAAGGGACAGCTTACAGCATGCTTTGAAATAGGAACTTGTATGTGGTGAATTATGAAAAACGCAACATCAACTAAAAGAAGTGGTATTCATGTGGATTCTGACAAAATAGCTAGATGGTCTAATTTTGCCAACAAGCCAACTGTTCTGTCCCAAGGCTGTAGCCAGATGCCGGGGTGTACTTCATTAAAGTATTAAAGGATCCTTCCTTCGGCCCCTCTTCAAATCAAACTTAAAATATATTATGCTTGCAAGTAGATGTTTAAACAGTACAGTCTATCATACCAGTGTCTGCTGGCACCCGGGGTGGGCTGCCCTCTTTGCATCCCCCTTAGCGCACCACCGGCCAGATGCAATGAAATGGAATGCAAGTGGTAGTGGTACTTTACATGTAAATAACAGTTGATATAGGATAAACAGGACGATGTACTTGATAATTTTGCTCTTCTATCAATATGCCCTTCATGTAAATAAATTATATCATTGACATAGAAATGCAAAACTTGTCTCTAGGATTAAAATCTGTTTCTGGTTCTCTTTCGTCATTTTTTTTTTTTTTTTTTTCAAATTCACTTTCAGGATTTAGCTTCTCTGAAGTCAGTATCAAGGTAGATATTCTCTTTTGTCTTCACTCATGTCCCCAAGATAACCAGGGTCTTTTCTTTTCCTTTTTTGGTGCTAGAGATGTTACTATCGCTTTTGGCAAAACGAACAAAACTCCTTAATATAATCACCATACCTGTAAAAACATCTGAATTGGAGAGGTGTTTCTCTACACTGAAGCATATGAAAACTTACTTTAGGAACACGATAAGCTTTAAAAACGGCTTGTTGCTCTGTCGATGCTATATATAGAGAACGAATAAAAATCCACCCCAGACTTGAAGACTTAAATCATTGAGCATTTTGCAAGACTAAAGAACAGGCACACACGTGACTACAAAATTATTTACATACGAGCAAGTAACCAACGAAAAATTACTGGAAACAATTATGTTGTGCTCTTTCTCCTACATGTCCTGCTGATGACATTAATTTTCTTGTGGTTATTTCATTCTTCCCATTCCATTTCAACTTCATTGGATCTTGTAGTCAAACTTTTATTGACTTATGGTCAATGCATCACATAAAATCCCCACCAGCCAAAAAACATTGGATCTTGTAGTCAAACTTTTATTGACTTATGGTCAATGCATCACATAAAATCCCCACCAGCCAAAAAACATTGGATCTTGTAGTCAATGCATCACATAAAAATCAAACTTTAGTCATTTTATTGACTTATGGTCAATGCATCACATAAAATCCCCACCAGCCAAAAAACATTGGATCTTGTAGTCAAACTTTTATTGACTTATGGTCAATGCATCACATAAAATCCCCACCAGCCAAAAAACATTGGATCTTGTAGTCAAACTTTTATTGACTTATGGTCAATGCATCACATAAAATCCCCACCAGCCAAAAAACATTGGATCTTGTAGTCAAACTTTTATTGACTTATGGTCAATGCATCACATAAAATCCCCACCAGCCAAAAAAACATTGGATCTTGTAGTCAAACTTTTATTGACTTATGGTCAATGCATCACATAAAATCCCCACCAGCCAAAAAAACATTGGATCTTGTAGTCAAACTTTTATTGACTTATGGTCAATGCATCACATAAAATCCCCACCAGCCAAAAAAACATTGGATCTTGTAGTCAAACTTTTATTGACTTATGGTCAATGCATCACATAAAATCCCCACCAGCCAAAAAACATTGGATCTTGTAGTCAAACTTTTATTGACTTATGGTCAATGCATCACATAAAAAAATCCCACCAGCCAAAAAACATTGGATCTTGTAGTCAAACTTTTATTGACTTATGGTCAATGCATCACATAAAATCCCCCAGCCAAAAAACATTGGATCTTGTACCAGCCAAAAAAACATTGGATCTTGTAGTCAAACTTTTATTGACTTATGGTCAATGCATCACATAAAATCCCCACCAGCCAAAAAACATTGGATCTTGTAGTCAAACTTTTATTGACTTATGGTCAATGCATCACATAAAATCCCCACCAGCCAAAAAACATTGGATCTTGTAGTCAAACTTTTATTGACTTATGGTCAATGCATCACATAAAATCCCCACCAGCCAAAAAACATTGGATCTTGTAGTCAAACTTTTATTGACTTATGGTCAATGCATCACATAAAATCCCCACCAGCCAAAAAAACATTGGATCTTGTAGTCAAACTTTTATTGACTTATGGTCAATGCATCACATAAAATCCCCACCAGCCAAAAAACATTGGATCTTGTAGTCAAACTTTTATTGACTTATGGTCAATGCATCACATAAAATCCCCACCAGCCAAAAAACATTGGATCTTGTAGTCAAACTTTTATTGACTTATGCTCAATGCATCACATAAAATCCCCACCAGCCAAAAAACATTGGATCTTGTAGTCAAACTTTTATTGACTTATGGTCAATACATCACATAAAATCCCCACCAGCCAAAAAACATTGGATCTTGTAGTCAAACTTTTATTGACTTATGGTCAATACATCACATAAAATCCCCACCAGCCAAAAAACATTGGATCTTGTAGTCAAACTTTTATTGACTTATGGTCAATACATCACATAAAATCCCCACCAGCCAAAAAACATTGGATCTTGTAGTCAAACTTTTATTGACTTATGGTCAATGCATCACATAAAATCCCCACCAGCCAAAAAAACATTGGATCTTGTAGTCAAACTTTTATTGACTTATGGTCAATGCATCACATAAAATCCCCACCAGCCAAAAAAACATTGGATCCGCTACCGCTAGATTAGACTAAGAGCTTTAAAGAAAAGGTTCAAAAATAGAAAACGCAGCCAAGCAACACTTGTAAACTTATGATCCCTATGTAATGAAAAGAAGTGAAAAAGTGATCACAGCCGTGGAGAATTTCCTGCCAAAGGGGGGACGATGGAGGATTGGAGTTGAAAACAATATATATCCTAATTATAACCCATCGGAGGTTGAACGGGATATTTTCATCATTAATATATATTTATGCAAGCTTGTCTCTTCCTTTCATGGAATCCCAGGGATGTTTTGCTGCTTTCCGTATATTTTGCTGAAATGGTGTTGAATTTCTGGCCAACATCACAAGTCGCTGTCTTTTCCTGACTGGCAGTTTGATATCGTCTCTTTATATCGACCATATTGACCCATTTAACATCGGCGGGTACCAGATCCCGGAAATCAGATATGCTGATGACACAGTCCTCCTATCAAGGAAGGACTTGAACAATTAATTCTGTCAACCAAAAATCACAGCAAGGCCCAGAATATATAATAATAATAGCCCCTTCAGTCATAACTGACTATGGGAATGCGCCCCTGAGGTGACAGCCCTCAACTGCTTATTTTCCTGGTGCTCCTTTCGACGTTTTCTCCTCACCTCTGCTTCTTGTGTGAGCCTCTCTTCGCCCAATCTGAGGTGGTGCCGTAAATAGCATCGCCACTTTGTGCGATCGGCAGCTTCATCCTCCCATGTTGCTGGATCCATGTCCAGTGCCCTCATATCTCTCTTGCACACATCTTTGAACCTCAGCTGTGGTCGCCCAACTGTTCTCTTGCCATCTGCTAATTGTCCGTAGAAGATATCTTTTGGGACCCAGAATATATACCTAAACAACAAAGTATTGACAACAGACAAAGTAAAGATCAAACCAGAAATTGAAAACGAAGAACTGGAAGGTGTTAATGAATTTGAATACTTAGGATATATCATCAACAGCTCTGGCGACTATGCAGTAGAAATTTAAAAAAAGACTTGCAATTGCCTCACATAAACTAATACAGATGAAAAACGTATGACAAGGCACAAGCAAAGAAACAAAGTTACAACTGATCAGAGCATGTATATTCCCAGTAGCATCATACGGCTGCAAGGGCATGGACACTCATTAAAACAGTTGCAAAAAAGATTACATCATTCGAAATGAAATGCCACTGAAGGCATCCAACTTACCTATAAATATAGAGGATGTGTTGAGAATAGACAGACCTAGGGAACTGCATAATATAGTCAAACAATATTTAACACGAACACATGTTAATATATAGTGGCTGGGAATGTGGAGGTCTGATGCTGTTCTTACAATGCATGTGACTTTAAACAGATGAAAGTCAATTAAATATCTGGTAAAGTCCGTTATATAACTAAAACCACCAGGCCTTTACACCCCTCCACTTTAATATTATTCTTGTTCATAGTTTCTTCTTGATTTTGTTTGTTTGTTTTTTATTTTATTATTTAAGTAGTGCTGGGAAGAGACAACTATTCCTCAAGACATGCGAGATGCCAAGATTGTAACACTGTATAAAAATAAAGGAGACAGAAGTGATTGCAATAACTACAGAGGCATCTCTCTTCTTAGTATTGTTGGTAAGGTTTTTGCCAAAGTCATCTTAATGCGACTACACAAGTTAGCTGAGCGCATATATCCAGAGTCACAGTGTGGATTCCGAGCTGGCAGATCAACAACAGACATGATCTTCTCTCTCCGCCAGCTTCAGGAAAAATCAAGAGAGCAGAAAAGACCATTATATATCGCCTTTATAGACCTCACAAAAGCATTCGACCTGGTTAGTAGGGATGGACTCTTTAAAATCCTCCTGAAAATAGGCTGCCCTTCTAAAATGCTGGAAATGATAAAGTCATTCCATGACGGCATGAAGGGAACAGTCCAATATGCTGGAAGCATGTCACAGCCCTTTGATATACGAAGTGGCGTTAAACAAGGCTGTGTTCTGGCTCCGACCCTCTTCGGAATCTTCTTTGCCTTACTCTTGAAACATGCATTCAGAGATGCAACTGAAGAAATATGCCTTCACACTAGGTCAGATGGCCGTCTGTTTAATCTTTCAAGGCTGAAGGCAAAAACAAAAATCAGAAGGGTCACTATAAGAGACTTGTTGTTCGCTGATGATGCTGCAGTCGTCACTCAAAGCCAACAGGAGCTTCAAGCTTGATGAATCGCTTCACTAAAAGCATGCAAGGACTTTGGCCTCACAATAAGTCTAAAGAAAACGAATGTGCTGAAGTCAGATGTGGGTGCTGCACCAGTTTTATCACTATCGATAACTATGAATTTGCAGTGGTGAACCACTTCACATACCTAGGGTCTACCATCAATGACAAACTCTCACTGGATACAGAAATCGACAGCCGCATTGGCAAAGCTGCAGCTACCTTTGCCCGCCTCACATCTCGTGTTTGGGGAAACTCTAAACTCACAATGAAGACCAAAGCTGCGGTATATAATGCCTGCGTCACCAGCACACTCCTATATGGCAGCGAGACCTGGACGACCTATGCTAAGCAAGAAAGAAGGCTCAATACCTTCCATTTGCGGTGTCTAAGCCGCATCCTCGGCATCTCGTGGAAAGATAAAGTGACAAATGTCGAGGTGTTGTCACGTGCTGGCCTTCAAAGTATGTATACGCTGCTTAGACAGCGCAGACTTCGCTGGCTTGGCCATGTTCGCCGCATGGATGATGGTCGCATCCCAAAAGATATCTTCTACGGACAATTAGCAGAGGGCAAGAGAACAGTTGGGCGACCACAGCTGAGGTTCAAAGATGTGTGCAAGAGAGATATGAGGGCACTGGACATGGATCCAGCAACATGGGAGGATAAAGCTGCCGATCGCACTAAGTGGCGATACTATTTACGGCGCCACCTCAGATTGGGCGAAGAGAGGCTCACACAAGAAGCAGAGGTGAGGAGAAAACGTCGAAAGGAGCACCAGGAAAATAAGCAGCTGAGGGCTGTCACCTCAGGGGCGCATTCCCATAGTCAGTTATGACTGAAGGGGCTATTATTATTATTATTATTATTTAACGTATAGGCCTAAGCACAATTGTGAGTATCCCTATTTTCAAATGTGATGCCACTTTCTCATGTCGGCAGTTGTTCATATTATTTGGAATTGAAAACAATATATATCCTAATTATAACCCATCAGAGGTTGAACGGGATTTCTGTTTATCTTCATTAAGTATAAATATTACTGAAGGATGTTGAGAATACCCTGGACAGAAAAAAAGACGAATAAAGAAGTACTGCACTCACTAAATGTAGAGGAAAATTGGCTCCAATACCATCGCAATAAGGAAGCTGAAATTTTTCGGTCATATAAAAAGACATAATAGACTGGAAAAATTAGTAATGGAAGGCATGGTCCCTGGAAAAGGGGGAAGAGGACGACCTAGACGACGGTGGATCCAGGACATCATAGAGAGTCTGAACATGTCTTTGGATGATGCAGGTCGACTTGCCCAAAATCGTGATGCGTTCAGAGCACTTTAAATGGAGACAAACATAGAGAATGCACGATCACATGAAATGCTATCGACCACAAAGCCAAAAAAAACATTGGCGGTAGATTAGTCGCTCTAAACTTTTATTGACTAATGCATCACATTCCCCACCAGCCAAAAACAATGATCTGTGTAGTCACATGGACGGGTTATTGGATGCATCAGAGAAAACGGGGGAAAAAGGGATGGTGAGGGGGTACGCGAATGGGCGTGACTTGGTGTAGAATGAATCCAGCTAAGGAGAAGAGACAATGCAGACATAAATGTCCCCAAGAGGGGAGTAGAAAGGAAGAAGACTTTATTGAGAAGTCAAAGGAGAGGGAAAGAAATGACCAGCGGGTTAGGTCAATGCATCCCACCCCTGACGTGCCAGAAAGGGATCTTGAGTCGAAGGCGAGACCCGGAGTCAACATTGTCGAATTACCGGAGACATTGTGGAAGATAGAAGGAAAAGGGGATGGAAAGAAAGGAAAGAAGGAAAAAAGGAAGGATGGGAGAAAGGGGGAAGGGGGGGGGTTAAGGGAAGCGGGAGAATGAGAATAGAGGGGTGGAGTGGGGGGAGGGGGGAAGAAAGTTAGAGAGGGGAAAAAGGGGTAAAGAACATTATAGGAGAAGAAACTCAAGAGAAAAAGGGGAGGAATCTTGGGAAAAGAAAGAAAGCGGGAAAGGGAAAGGAGATGAGAAGGGGAGGGAGAAGCGAAGGCGGAAGTTGGAAAAAAGAGGAAAGGGACATTTTGAAAGAGAGGGAAAAAAGGAAGAAACTAGAAAAAAAAAAAGAAAAGGATTAGAAAAGAATGAGAGAAAAAAGAGGGGAAATGAGAAAAAGGGAGGGAAATGAGAAAAAAAGAGAAAAGGAAAGAAGAGAAAGGATTAGGAAAAGAAAGTTTGGGGAAGGTAGGAAGGAATAGGGAGACAGAATTGAGGGACAAAACCAAAGAGTATGGAGAACTCTTCTTGACAGGGAGGAAAAGAAAAAATAACCCACTAGAAAAAAAAGAAATTTGAAGAAAAAGGGGAGGCAAGAAGAAGAAAAGAAGAAAGAAAAAAGGAAGAGAAAGAAACAGTTCTTACTGAAGAAGGGAAAAATTTCGTTAACCCCAGGTTTCTCTGGAAGACTGGAGAGAAGAAGAAAAGATAAAGCTAAAAAACCCCCCCTGGAAAATACAGATGGAATAAGATGAATAGGATGAATGAGGAGGGAATACATAGGGGCCAGGAGAAAGAAGATTGGCTCTAGTCCCTAAAGATTTGGAAAGAAAAAAAAAAGAAGAAAAGCCCAATAAGAAAGATAGATCCAATGAGGTCTAAAGAGTTAAGAAGAGGTGTTAGAGATGAAGATGTGAAAGACAAACAAAGGAAAGAGAAAAATTGAGAAAAATTAAAAAAGGAAATGGCGAAAAGGAGGAAAAAAGAAAAGGAGAGAAGAGGTGGGAATACACTCATGTGGCGATCTCAAGAAGATTCGTAAGAAGGAGAAAAAGGAGATGGGCCGCAGAAGAGGCCAGCCTCTCTTCATTTTAGGTTGATTTTGACGCACAAGAAAACCCCCAACAGAATGGGAATGGTATTTTACGGAGGTAGCATGAACGGAAAGGGAGAGATTTTCAGTTGGAATTCCCCCAGCACTTACCTGTTAACTTCTATGGAAGAGAGGGAAAGAATGAGAGAAGAGAGGAAATCTTTTTTGCATGAAAAAGAAAGAACAGAGCCGGCCACTGGAATCGTTCCTGCTTCCTTTTAAGCAGGAGAGGCGTGAGAATGCCTCTTCCGACCTTAGGGGGAGGAGAGTTTTGAGAGAAGAGAAGGGTGAGGGTTGAGAGGAAAGGGAGGGGCTCGGTTGCCAAAAAAGAACCAGAGTTTCCCAAGAGGGAAGGGGAATGAAGGGAAGAGAGGGATTTTTAAACCAGGAAAAAGACAGGAAAGGACCAAGTTGATGGGAGGGGGTTTAGAATGGAAGAATAACTGAAGCATGGAATTGAAAGAGGAGAAGAGGGGAGGGGATTCGTTGGCAAGAAGGTAAGAAGAAGGAGAGAGGCAAACAAAGGACACCTAATCGAAAGAAGGAAAGAAGGGAAAAAGGTCAAAGAAAGAAATCCAGAAGATAGGATTAACATTTCCAAACTGAGGGAATGAATCATGGGAGGAGGAGAAGAGGAAGGGATTTTTAAGAAGGAAAGGGGAAGGTGCATGAAGAGGAAGTATGCTTGGGAAAAATGGTAAAAGGAGAAAAATAAAAAAGAAAAAAAAGAAAAAAATAATAACCAAAAAAGAAAACGAGAAAAGGAAGTTTCTAAAGGAAGAATACTAGAAGAAAGTGGGTTGGACAGCAGAAGGAAGAGCCGTAAAAGAAAAAAGAAGAAGGTAAGGTATTGTTTTGGGTTGGGAAAAGAAAAAAAGTGTTCGTTTGTTGAAGAGGGGGGAAAGGAGAGAGCGAAGTTACCAGAAGGAAAGCAGAATATGGGTGGGTTGTTTCTGGGGGGCATCTTTGGACGTTATACTTAAAACAGGAAAAGGAGAAGGGAGGAAGGAGGGGGGGAAGTTGAAGGGAAGAAAGAAGAGAGGAGTTGAGAAAGAAGAGGAGGAAGAAAAATTTGCACTCGTAAGTCGAAGTAAGAAGGAGAGAGGTAGGGATGAAAGAGGAGAGGGAGGTGCGAGGAGCGTCGAAGAAACTCTGGTCAAGAGAAAAGAAGGAATAGAAGTTTGAGAGACTACAAGAGGAAGAATAGGGGTAAAGTCCGAGGAGCTGCGTAGTAAAAAAGAAGAAGAAGAGAAGAAGGGGAAGGGGACACAGAAAGGGAAGAGGGAGAGAAAGAAAAGAAAAAAGGGAAAAAGGGGGAAAAAGAAGAAATTTTCCTCAAGAAAATGCGAGAAGAGCCAAGAATGAAACACTGACGAAAAAAAATAAGGGAGACCTTGCTACAGGAACGAGTGTTACCGCCTACCCCGACTGTTGGTACCAGGTTTAAATCGGGTTTCTTAATCTCGATTCGCACAGTCAACGAAGGGACCCTGCGGACGTTGGTTAACTGATAGTCGAACATATTGATCAACAGGTTTTAGGAGGGTTTATTTCCTGAGGAAGAGAAGGAGGTAAAGAGATTAATGATCGCCATTTTACCTCAGAGAGGGATGGCGAGAGCTTAGAAGGAGAAATATACTCTCTACCGGTTAGGCTGTTTCATGAGCTGCCACAGGAAGGGGCTTATTAGAAAAGTTTGGTTGAGGGAGTCGAGTTATGGATTTGTTCAAGCAACCTCCTTTTTTTGCCTTTCTAATTCCATTGTATACGAATAGTGTCCTTTGACGTCGGCTGGGACCGCTCAGAGAGAATTTGAACATGAGGGATAATGTTTTCTGGGTAAAATCGCCTTACAAGAGTTCAAGAGTCACTTTTGGGATTCAGAAATCCACTTTTGGAAGAAGAAGGTCAGTTTGACATTTCTTTCTGCGGACATAAAATGAAACCCCGTGTTTACTGAGGAGAAGTCACAGAATTTGAGTGGTATCTTAAGAAATAAGAGTCACTCAAGAGCCAAGAAGAAAAGCTGTTCAAGCTGAAACGCAGGTTTCTTCAAAAGCAGGAAAAGTCAAGGACTCTTTTGGTAGGGGTGCCATACTAGATGAGAAGAAGCCATTTTCTGAGTCCTGGTTTTCTGCACACGGATGCAACAGTAAAACAACAAAAGGAACCCATTGAAAGAGACCTAGTGAGATGTCCCTTCTAGCCCTTCTTTTTCTTCTTTTTCCTTTTCACTGAACTCTCTCGAGACATGAAATTCCGTTACAAGGTTCATTTTCTATGCTTCGTAACCTTTCCGCCTCATGTACAGTTTAACACGTCAAGAAAGAAACTCTGCAGTTAGTTTTGTTGGTAGTTGGAAAAAACGGTTCTAGGTCGCTGTGGATCCCTCGCATGTCAAAACGATAAGACGAATACTTTTTATTTGCGAGTGCCTACGCTGATTATTTTTTCGCAACCTGAGGAAAGAAGAAAAATAGAAGGTTAGAAAGAGAAGAGAGAAAAAGTTTATTGTGTTTCACAGAGCCATTCTAAACCTGTAAAGAGCTCTTGATACAGTCGCAGTTCGCCTGGGGCCATTAAAATGAAAGCTGCATGGATGGGTCGCAGACCAAAAGATAAAGTCTCCGAGAAGTAGAGTTTAGACATTTGAGAGAATTAGAAGAAGAGATAGAGAGAGATATAGGGCACTGAGGATCCAGAGAATGTCGTATTGAGAATGGTTGCCGAACATAGGCGAACTATTAGATAGCACCTGCAGATTGAGAGAAGAGAGGCTCACAAAAAGAGACAGAGCTGAAGAGAGAAGTTTAAAGCAAATGGCGAAGAGGGCAGTTTTTGTCTATTAGAGAAGAGAAAGAGTGAGGAAGAAGATGAGTGAAGGGTCTGAAGATAGATTCGGAAGAGACCACGTATAGGGAGACAGAGCCCAATTGAGAGAAGATAGTAGAGAGACGAGGACACATTCTCATGTACAATTGGGAGTTGTCGATTGAAAAGGGAGAGCAGAAGAGGGAGGAAATGTAGGGACCCTGTCAAAAAGGGATTGTAGAGAAGAGAGAAGAACTGTCAGCTTAATAGCGAGAAGGATTACAGAGGATGAGAAGTCAAGAAGCCCCTGGAGAAAGAGGAGACGGAATATAGAGGAGAAGAGTTGTCAGTAAGAGAAGAAAGGAGCGAGAAGAATGGGAAAGAGAGAAGGGGGATTTGACCGTGTGCTAAAGTTTAGTCACATTATATTTATAACACAAGGTTCATCTACATTTTGTTGTTGTCCAAGAATCGAAAATAGTAAAGCAATCAATCCAGTTGGTAAGGTACACATAATGAAGTCTGATGAGAGAGTGAGTGTTATGTTCATTAGCCTAGGCCTACATTTCAGTTTATTGTGACGTTGACAACGGTTGAAATGAACAGTTGGGCTGTCGGTTCGATAGGCCGGTTAAAAATGAAGAAGTGAGCCGTTCGATACGGCGTAAAAACAAAAAAAGTCAAAGAGACGCAGTAGAAAGGCGTAATGGTTAGGTTTAGCAAACTTAACCCTAACCTTTAGGCTATCTGGTTGAAATGAACCACAGTGGTACGTGTTCATTGATGTCATCTAGCCTACAAAAGTCGTCAACGTTGTTAGTGTTGCCCCTTTATACTGCGTCTCTGAATTCTTTTTTAAGGCTGTATCGTATAAACAGCCCAATATTCCTTATTTCAACCCCTTTATCCTAACCCTAACGACGTCTGCGACTTATTTGTATGGCATCAAAAATCACGACCCACTTGTTCATTTCAACCAATAGTCTTATAAATGAATTCAGAGGTGCTTTAAAACAGGGTTATGGTTAGGTTTAGGAATCCTAAACAAAATTCTAACCCTGACGACTTAGAGGACTCGGCTGTATGACACTGAAGTTGCCAACTTATTCGTTGAACGAACTGGAGTCCCACGAATTGTTCATTGGAGAGTGAATTTATTTTCATCATTTAATGACTGATCATAGAATTTGATTATCGATGTGAATGAAAGATTATGGTAACACACTTCTATTTTTGCAGAAATGGCTATCATTATTGGATAGGCCCTACATAGCAGAGACCGGATTTGTGCATGTGAGCTTTTGTTTGTTGGTGTGCAGTTACAACTCACGATACAGCGCAATGATTACCATGTTAATGTTAGGATCCCCAATTCAGATTTTTGTTTAAGGGTGGGCGACTAAATCAACTGATTATTGATGTGCAAATGAATTATTATTTACACCAGTCCCTCGATTAATGAGGGGGTAATGTTCTGCAAAAACCTTGCATGAGTTGAAATTGCATTTATCGAATACATTAGCATATAGAGAAAAGACGAATGTAAATAATGTCTCGATGTATTTTAGCCACATGGAAATTGTGTTAATAAATCAAATGTTAACAGGAAGATTATTTTATGCATTTGAAATAGGCCTATTATTTGGTGTTATGTAAAAATTGGGGCAATTTGTCAAAATCAGGGGGAAACATCAAAATTAGGTGCAAAATCAAGCTCTCGGGCTCATTACAGGAGCCATGAAAACTATGCCGATATCAGAGATGCAGAAAGCTACTAGATTACAGACATTGTCCTACAGCAGAGACACAAAAAGCATGATCCAGATGGAAAAGTGCAACAGTATGCCAACGCACCCAATAAAGGCAAGACTAGATGATCTGGCATTGGGACGTCTACAACATAGCAGCTTTGTCCATCGGGGAAAAAGACAGCATCAAGAAGATCTATCCATGAAGACAACACCGCTGAAGCCCACCCCATACCCTGTACCATGGGAACAGGTCAGCAGTACCCTCCAAATTAATACATCAATCAGTGGTCTCACAATTGGATATGAGTATAATCTGCAAAAACAAACTGCTACATTGAGTATGATCCAAGAAAGCTATCCTGAACAATCATGGATACATGCCTACACAGATGAATCAGCAACAAACGCTGTTAAGAATGGAAGCGCCGGTATCTTTATCTCATATCCTGACAACCACTATGAGACTAGGCATATTCCCACTGGTAAATTCTGTTCCAACTATACAGCTGAGGTTCAAGCTCTAGAGCAAGCTGCAAATATGATTTATAACACCAACTCTGACTGCCACCAGGTAGTCATCCTCACAGATGCACTGTACTGCATGTTCTCAAGGGTGGTAAACTCCTGCATCTGAGAAATGAACTAAGCAAGGTAGCTGCCAAAAAGCGAACTATACTTCAGTGGGGACCATCCCATTGTGGTGTACCCAGAAATGAAAAGGCAGATAAACTTGCAAAAAAGGGAGGAGAATGTGAACAAGAAGATAATGAAATCACATACTTTGAAAAAAAGAGAGCTATCAGAAGAGAACAGAATCAACCCAATGACGACTACCACATTCTTGACCGGCAGGGACAGATCACCATTCTTCGCCTCAGGACAGGGCATAACAAACTGAATAAACACATTTACAAGCTACAACTGTCTGCTTCACCACTGTGCACATGTGGATTAAACAAACAAACTGCTGAGCATGTTCTACAGGATTGTCCTTTGTACGACCAGTTAAGAAAGATATTCTGGCCCAATGATTCAACACTAAACTCAAAGCTGTATGGAGCTAAAGAGGAACTCCAGACAACGGTTGAATTCATCATGAGAACTTGTCTGATGGTGTAAACATCAAAGATGCGATCACAAGAAGAAGGGGCAGTTCTTTATTTCATTGTTAAGTGATAGCATTTTCACTATCTTCTCCATTAAAGGGTTTCAAAGCTAAATGGTAATCTTGGCAGATAACAGCATAGAATGTACAATAGCAGGACAAATTTTACCAGCATTTTTCTTTATATTCCGTAGTGTTTACTGAATAGTGTATAGGCCTACACGCCCAAGTGTTGATGATCATTCACCAATATCAGCGAGTCATAAAATTTACAATATTTTTTAAAGTTAGAGAGGTCATCTTCCTTTTATTTACTGCTCCATCAGAAGTAAAAGCACACGCATGATGTTTGAAAGCCATAATAATAAGTATGATGAAGGCAGGATGCAATAAACAGGGATGTTCAGTTGTGCATCTTTAGTGCACAGTACAATGCCTGCTGTGAGGCTAAATGGTTCTAGAGGGATAGTGTTACCACTTTACAATTTCAGAAATTCAATATATGGACCAAACAATTACCACAAACCATTTACTTCTCTGTGCAAAGTTACTGGGTTCAGTACCTTGTAGCATTATGCTCCGGTTTACACAGCTGTAAATGTGTACCTGACTCTGCTCTTGAGTTACGGTAGACAAAGGCAGCGAGGAAGGGAACTGAAGCCCGGCTGAAAAAGGAGGGCAGCATGCAGGGAGGCAGCCCCTCCACTTTGCAAAAAGCACAACAGGCCATTCACCTGTTTACCTTAAAATACGATTACAAGAAACAACAGAAAGAAAACCGGACTGATCTTAAAGGCGACGAACTGGCACACATTGGAACCAGGCCAGGAGGAAGACCGCTGATAGGACATTATGGCGTTCTCTCTGGCAAACTTCTGCATCCCAGGGTTGAAGAGGAATGTATTTTTACTTAGTTAAAATGAACTAGTAAAAACATCTGAAAGTTAGAAGATTTGGATTTTTAAGTTGTTTTTTATTTTTGTTGCAGTCTTCTCTGTGGTTGTGGCATGGGACAGACTAGCTGAGAGTAAATCTTACTTCCAAAACTAACATTATTCTTTTAATAAAAAGTGCAGAAATTGATAAGCATTTGCAATAAAATACAATTATAAAGCACAGAAATGGAAGCGGACATTGTATTATGGGAGCTCGTGATCAGCTGTGCAGTACCAAATATTTTGGCTTCATTTTTTTTAAAACCGAAGTATGGGTGATTTACTATTAGACCATTAAATTAATCTTTTTTTTATTTATTTAAAGCTAGGTATTTATGGCATAGCTTCCTTTACAATTAAATTGTAAATCATTAACCAGGAAATGAATGACGGTAAAATTTGCTGTGCCTAGTTTACGTTCCGGCGGTCTTCGAAGAGCCAAACAAAGAATAGAACTGTTGCTTCCTTGTTGTACGAGGCGCCTAATATGAGATTGTGCACGGGGATGTAAACCTCACTATGTCAAACAAATTGCTTCAAGAGCATATGTATGTGGGGCGCAGGCTTCCTGCAAGGGAACCAGTTGCAGTGGCTCCATGCTCCATAAGGAGCAAAAAGGAAAGTGATGATGATGAATGAAAATTTGCTGTGTTGTTGGGGGGGGGGGAGGGAAGAAGAAAAGATGCAGCACATTTGCTTATTGATTGTGTCTATTTTTTTTCCTCCAGGATCGCAAACAAAAAGGCAGAGACATCAGTAATTTAAGTATGGGACAACTATTTGTTGTGGATGATGGTATTACCAAAGAAGAACTCTTGAGTCAAATATCCCGTAAATTCAATTCAGGTGCCAAAAATAACAAACAGAAAATATTTTGTAATAAAAATGGGTCATGTAAGAAAGCTAGATCAGGCAAGAAACCAGTGACAACTAGAAACAAATGTGATGTATCAGTGCTGTCATCTCTGAAATCAGATTCTAAAGACTTGTCAACACCCTTTTCACTCCAGACGTGTGCATCCTCTTCGCACTTGCAATTTATGACAATGGCTGGTTTCAAATGCATGAATGGAACACTTAGGAAGATACAAGGCGGTAATGTTGAAATGCCTGTTAGCAGTAACAGCAGTGTCAAAGACAGGAGCAGTCTAATTCACACTGGTAAGACCAGCAGAAAGAGAAAAAATGTGCGTGTTGTGGAGGATGACAGAGAAAAGAATCTGCTGAAACGAAAATGTGAAAGTCCCTGTGAAATCCTGAAAAAACATTTGAAAAAGAGCACTGAAGGAGTGAAAGAAGCAAACGTTTCATCCACGTGTGACAGTACGAAAACTGTGATTGAATACGAATGTGATCATGTTGAAAATATTAATAGATGTGTAGAGGGTTTTACTGAAAGTTGCCATTCACGTGAGAGTGAAGTTTCTGAATCTAGGAAACCTGATTCAGAAGGTAATCTGCATGACAGCAGTAGCCCTTTTAGTCTCAAGAGAATCTTTGATAGTGACTGTGCTACTGTGCCAGCCTTGGTGGATTTGGATGAGCCTAAACTTACAAGTGATCAGGACTTGTGGTAGGTATTGTCCGTTTGTAGATGTTGTAGTACATCTCCCTTGCTTTAGCAGTTCATCAGTGCCATGCTGTTGGTCTTTTTTTCAACACTGTTAAGTACTTGCAGAATCACAGATTTTCTGGTATTTTTATAATTACATTATTCTTGTAATACCATTGCATTTTTTAGTCTTCTTTATTCCTGAATATTTGGATTAAATTAGCCACTCTGCTAAATATACTTCCAAGGCATCTGCTTGAAAGATGCCCAAGATATGAGGAACAGAGAAATCACATATGGCCATCATCATTACCATTCCTGGAAAAGCTCTGTGGAGATTGAACTAGCCTCAAGCCGACCACTGCATTATTTGAACATATTCAGATTGACGTCTGAGAGTGTACGAAGAAACTTCCAGGGAAGACATGTAAATAGGCTTCTGAGCCTGTTTCATCGCCATAAAAAGATAAAGACAATTTTACTTTACTTGGACGTCCAGCGGTTGTTGTGGTTTTTTTCCTCCTTTGAGGGACTTTCACTGTGTACTGACCATCGTGTGTTAGCCATTTTTGTTTTATTTCATTCCCCCAAAATTATATTTGTTTATGCAGATACACTATCAGTTGCTGTTTTAGTATCTTCTTTGGTGTTAGTGGTTATTTGTTGATGAAGATGTTGATAGTTTGCAGGTGTAGGTATTGGCAGCATTTCCTCTGCCCATTTATTAAAGTTACTGTTAATATCTTCTTCACTATTCATCTCCCTGTGTGACATAAGCTTTCAGACAGAAGAAGAAGCAGCAATGAGGCATCCTCACATTCCCCTTGAAATTTAGCCTGATCATGCTTCGGCTGTCTGTTCTGTGTATCCCCCGGTCATTTTCCTGTGATTTCTTTCTCCCTATTTTTGTTTTATATATTTTTAGTCCTCAATTAATACTATTCTTGCCACAGGTTCTGCTATCTTGGACAGCTGGCCTCCATTTTTTTTACTTTTGCCTTGTGTTTTAAGCTAAGTATTTACATGATGCAGTAGCTGACTGTAAGCACATCTTAACTTAGTGTTGCCTTTCACAAAGTCCTGTCAGGTACAGTGATATGTAGCTTGGAGCTGGCCACCATTACAATAAGAATTCATTTACTCATGATAACAAGGTATTATTTTCTTACAGTAACAAAATATTAATTCTTTCACTATTTCTTGTCATTCATCCACGTTCCTCACTTTCATTGGCGTGCATTTATCTCTGCAGTTGTATTGAGCCAACTGTAAGGCTGCCAACAGTAAAGGATATACCTGACTGGATGTATGTAGCCTTGGACTGTGAGATGGTTGGTGTTGGGCCACAAGGGAAACATAGTGTTTTAGGTAGGTTAAGAAAAGTTATCTGAACACAGATACTCCTAGCTTGAAGCTGGTGGCATGTGACAGTGGTAGATGAGTTTGAGCCTGAGATCCCTGAATTACCAGTTGATGAGACTTGTGTAATTTCCACAGCTCCTTTGAAGCTAGATCAAAGGCATCTGCACCAGCATCTTCTCATCTCTTATTGATTATTCCACTGGCACTTGTCTGGTTAGTGTCTTCAGTTCCACATTAGGGATCTATGTTATACCATTTCAAGCCTTGAAAAGTAGTGCATGAATCTGTAAACGTTCATTGGTTTCAGAAGTGGTTTGTTCTTAAAAAGAAGAGTAGGGGGACATATTCTATGTAGTTAAGAGAGTGGTTAGAGTACTTGCTTTGTTTTTTAGGCAGAAAGACAGGTTCAAAACCATGGACATAAAAGAAATGCTTTGCAGTCTACCCAGCTGTACAAATTGGTACCCAACTCTGCTGTTGAATTGGGGAAGTTACAGGCAGCAAGGATGGAAAGTGGCCACCCCACCTCAATTAGCTGAGATAAGTTTAAGCTAAATTCACTTCACTTCCCTATGGAAATACACTGTATAGCGCAGAAAAAAAAGTGTGTATTATTAAACAGTTGTTGTTTAACTAGAGTTTGCTGAGCTAGTAGCTCTTACACAGCCAGTGTCAAGTAAAAGAATTTGCATGTTTTCTGTAGCTGTTGGGTGATACTGTAGAGAGTGTTGGGGGAGCCTGGTAGTAGCTTTCTTCTTTCTGTGGAGAGTTCTGGGCAAGTGAGCAACACATGGTGAACTGTCTCAAATGGATGAATGAAACAGTGAAAAATGTCCAAAAAGGATAAAAACTGCTGGTGTTGAAAAACTTTACTTTAGAGAAAACCAGAAGTAACTAGATACTGACGGTGGTGAGTGTTGAGTTATGAGGAAATGTACTTGCAGCAAGGGAAAACATAAACAGCTTAACATGCAGCAATCACAGTAATTGGAACAGAACTGTCAACATTCTAGATTGACCATTCATTCCTCCAGATGCTGTTGGTGTGTAATATACAGATCATCATGTCAGGGACAGTGCAGCATTAGACTTTCTGTCATGTTTTGATATATTATTATTTGGCAGAAAGTGGTTGAGATGACTAGTCTTTGGGCTGCTTGGGCATTATAGCAGAAAAACCACAAATGATTACAATGCATGCAAATGGACATTCATTGGAGTGAGAATGTTTATGGAGAGGACACTGACATTTACTTCATCGATTATTATTACTTCAGCAAAATATCAGGGTTTTTTTTTAACCCCTGAATGTTAAAAAAAATCAAAAATCCGACTAGATAAGGTTCATGACAATATGGAAGTCACTTCATGTTACTGATGAAAAAAGTGCTAATTCAACAAACAAACAATTTGAACACCCCTGTTCGACAGAGAGCTGGGACACAAAGAAATGTATCCATATATGCTAACTTTAGACGTTGATATTTGTCAGATTTTTATTCCATGTTCACCAGCTGGAAGATTTTGTTTTAAACCTGGCTATACACAAACTGGTAACACTTGCAGAGGTGTCTTTTAATCATATTTAAAGGGAGGGGGAGGGCGGCAAAGAAAGAACAGTGATAATCTTTTGCTTGGTAATTTTCTTTCCAGCCCGCTGCAGCATCGTTGACTATGACGGTAATGTTGTGTACGACAGATACATTCGGCCATCTGAGACCATTACAGACTACAGAACACCCTGGAGCGGCATACGGCCAATACATATGAAAACAGCAGTGCCCATACTTTCAGCACTCAGGGACATAAAGGAGTGCCTTGCCGTAAGCTGATCCAGTCTTGATAACTCATTTGAATGTCTCGTTTAATTTGCTAGAAATGAGAGTTCACCCTTTTAGTTCCTTATGGAGCATGGAGTCACTACTACAGCTGCTTCCCACAGAGCCTGCAGCACAGCATTAATGTGCTGTTACAGTGGCTTTTTCTGTAGCTAATTTTTTTTTTACCCGGGTGGGGTTGTCAGCTTTTTACCACTTGCCTAAGGAAAGAGTTCTTCTTCTTAGCCCCTAACTGACAGAGCAGTCAGTGGCATCACGCCTGGTGGCGTCTCGCAGGGCAGCAACAGACTGTCCCCATTTTGCACTGTCGGTGGCCATCCCTTGTGCCTTGCCCCAGCCCCGGTCCATGTTTTGCGATCAGGACATCCATTTTTATGTCGGTGGCTTTCACCACTGGCAGCCATACGAGCTTCAGACTCCGGATGTCCATCCCGCAGCAAAATTTGTTCATTTGTTGCAGTTTCCATAACTTATTTCTTTTTTACATAATCAGGAGTGTCGACCCTGTGCTTAGAACCCACAACCTGAAGGACCAGGGTGTCTGCTTTAGTCTGACCCCTACCCGTGCAGACCTGTCCAGCTTGGTAGAACCTTACTTACTTACTTAGTCGTTCCCCTTCTACCGTGAGGTGTAGAGGTTTGGAAGAGAGAGCGCCAGACTATCCTATCGGCTGTCTTCCTCTTGGCCTGGTTCCATTCTAGTCCTCGATCCTTCAAAGATTGTCTAATGTTGTCCTCCCAGCGGACTCTGGGTCGTCCTCGGGGTCTGGATCCTTGGCTCTTTGTTTCCCATGCTTGTCGTGGTATCCGATCTTCTCCCATTCTTCGTTTTCTTACCAACCTCTCTCTTGCTGAGGAATCCTCGATTTATGGCCTGAAAAAGTCTCCCAGCTGCTGCTTTTCGAGTGGCCAACTCTGTCTGAGTGTGAAGATTAGGTCTTGAGTACTTCGGTTTGCTCGGAATCTGCACTGGACCTCATCCAATTGTGGCTCAGCTAGGCGTCGGAGTCTCTGCTCTAGGATTCTAGAGTAGATTTTACCAGGGACACTGAGAAGGGATATGCCTCTATGGTTTCCACACTGTCGATTGTCACCCTATTTGAAAATTGGTGTTATGATGGCAATCTCCCAATCCTTTGGTATGGTCTTGTTGTACCACGCTGCCTGTAAAACCCTTAAGAGTAATAGGTCGCCTGATGCTCCCATGAACTTAACCATTTCTGGTGTTATACCATCATGCCCTGCTGCTTTGCCCATCTTGATTTTCTCCAGTGCTGCCTTCAGTTCTTCCATCTTTATGTCATCTTCACCATCATTGGTTTTCTCTTCTGTGCTAGTGTTTATCATTTCTGATGCTTCTCCATGCTCACCATCCAGGAGTTCTGAGAAATATTCTTTCCATCTTCCCATTACTTCCTTCGGGGCAGTAAGCAATTTGCCTTGCTTGTCCTTTATAAATTTGAGAGGGCATTGTTTTTCCTTCCTCATGTTCTTTAGGGTCTTATAGAACAATTTCTGGTTTTCTTGTGCATCTTTTTCTAGCTTTTCTCCAAATTCTTCCCAGGACTTCTGTTTTGCTGCTAGAACTTTGTTCTTTGCTTCTGTTCTGAGTGTCACATATTCTCTATATTTTTCCATTTGTCCTGTTGTGTTTTTAGCTCCTAAGTATTGTTTCCATGCCATTTTCTTCTCTCTTATTTTCTCTTTGACTTCCTCTGTCCACCAAGGTGTCCTCTTTCTCTTGTTCCCAAGTCGGACTTCACCACATGCTTCTGCAGCAGCTGTCTTTATGATATCCTTGAATTTAATCCAGAGGGTTTCCAAGTCATCAGGTCGTTCTTCTGAGTTGCTCACCGCTGCAGCAATAAGCCCCTGATATCTGGTCTTAATTTCTGGCTCTCTCAGCTTGTAGGTCCTAATGCTCATTTCTCCTGCTCGTTTACTTGGTTTCTTGCGTGATGTTGGGCAGTTCCTAGGCTGAGCAACTCTTTCAGTTGTTCTTTTGATTGTTAGCAGGTAGTGATCACTTCCAATCTCTGGCCCCCTCCAGACTCTAGCATCTCGGACATATTTGAATGAGCTTCTCCGAACAATGGCATAGTCGATCACTGACTTCTCATTCTTTGTTGGTTCACATCTAGTGTATGCATGTATGCGCTTATGGGGGAACTTTGTGTTTGTAATGATCAGATTCTGCTCACTGCAGAATCTAAGGAGTCGCTTTCCATTGTCATTGAGAATATCTTCTCCATATCTTCCGATAACTCCACCCCATCTAGCATGGTCATTTCCAACTCTGGCATTAAAATCTCCGAGCATGATAACTTCATCTAGGCAGTCATCCACTGTCCTTTGAAGCAGCTCGAAGAATTCCTCCTTGACCTCTGCTCTCTCATCCTCATTTGGCCCATACACTATGACCAGGTTGACTATGGTTTCTCCTTCTTTTAGTTTAACAACCATAATGCGCTCCGAGACAAAGTTCCATCCCTTGATACTATCTTTTTGATTTTGGGCCACAATGCAACCCACGCCCCCTTTAGCTCTTTCAGACATGGGTACACCACTGTAGAGCAGCGTGTTGCCATCGAGATCCATGACTCCTTGTCCTTTTTTCTTTGTTTCCGTTATAGCCAGGATTTCTAGTTTTGCTTTCCTCATCTCTTCCACCAGCTCCTCTTCCTTCCCATTTATACTTCTTGTGTTCCAAGTTCCATAAGTCGTAGTCCGTAGTCCGTTCCAGTTCGTCGCCTTTAGAATCAGTCCGGTTTTCTCTCTTGTATTTCTCTCAGTGGCATCACGCCTGGTGGCGTCTCGCAGGGCAGCAACAGACTGTCCCCATTTTGCACTGTCGGTGGCCACCCCTTGTGCCTTGCCCCAGCCCCGGTCCATGTTTTGCGATCAGGACATCCATTTTTATGTCGGTGGCTTTCACCACTGGCAGCCATACGAGCTTCAGACTCCGGATGTCCATCCCGCAGCAAAATTTGTTCATTTGTTGCAGTTTCCATAACTTATTTCTTGTTTACATAATCAGGAGTGTCAACCCTGTGCTTAGAACCCACAACCTGAAGGACCAGGGTGTCTGCTTTAGTCTGACCCCTACCCGTGCAGACCTGTCCAGCTTGGTAGAACCTGCCAGGAGTAAAACTCCCACTGGCATGGTGAGGAAGAAGTAGCCATTTTATTTCTATGTCTCCTCAGAGACCTGCAGGAACCACAGGGCTATGAGAGTTTCATTGATTTATTTCATATTTGTGCTCCATATCGAGCATGGAAGCACCAGTGTATCTGGCCCCCTTGCAAGACGTCTGCAGTAAAGCATTCTTGTGCTTTTGTAGTCGTGGTTTCTGTGGCATTTTGTTTTGCGTGATAAGATTTTTACATGATTGAATGCTGCAGCTACATTATTCAGTACTGCGTATTTAACACTAATAAACATAATGATAGCTGTTCTTATTTTTTTAAAGAATTTTGTTTTGCACTATGTTTAAAAATGGAGTTGCTCCATTTACCTAGGATGTTAAGATAAAAATATAGTAGATTACACAGAATGGTAGAGGGTTAAATATTACTAACATTTTCTAAAAGCAAACATTCCAGAAAGAAAAAAAAAACGACATTTGTTGCTTGGCAGTAGTGCTTTGTGGTGTATGCATGAAGTGTTCTCAGCTCAGGATACCATAGACTAGTTTTAGCTGAGTAAAAGTTATGACTAAAGTGTTAAATCTGTTTCTACACTGAAGACAAACTGGCAGACTTTCAAATAACATATTTTGTTTTTCTCCACAGCACAAAGTTGTAATCGGCCATGCAGTTTACCATGACTTCAAGGTTCTTGGAGTCACACCAGACCACCATTTTGTCAGGGATACAGCCCAGTGTAAGCAGCTTGTTGACATGGCACAGTTGCAAGGCAAAGGGAATGGTCTGAAGAAGTTGTCTGAAGCATTGTTAGGTAAGAAGGTGGGGAGATAGAGGCGACAGATGTGGCTGTCTGGAAAATGTAAAAAATTATCTTTTTTTTTTTGTTTGTGTGTGGTTTTTTTTGGGGGGATCAGATGCTAGAAAACCCGAGATAATTTTTATTTCCATGACAGCAAAGTCAAAAAGTGATAACAACTGACTCATGAGTTTTGTGATCTTAAGAGTGAGGGAGATTCTGGAGTAATGATTAACATATGTAGATAAGGAGCCATGTAGAGAAATGTAGCGTTCCAGTTGTATTTTTCCACCTTAAACAGCAATTACAGGTCTATCCTTTTGTCCAAAATCCTAGGGGACTGCTTTGTTTTGGAAACTGGATTCTTTCTGGTTTTCAGATGTCGCCCAAATTGCTTTAAAAAAAGTAGCTCAATAATACGTTCAAAAACAGCTCCAAGTCGTCCTAAATAGTAAGAAATCACCCAAATTGAGACCGAAAGTAGCCCCAATAAACTTTTGATTTTCATGTTTGGGTGTTCGGATACAAGGATATGGACATGTACAGATTTTCATCAGCCACTAATTTCATATTCTACATTGTCAATTTCAGACCGAAAAATACAAGTTGGTAGAAGTGGGCATTGCTCTGTTGAAGATGCCCGAGCAACCCTCGACCTTTTCAAGCTTGTCCGTCATTCATGGGAACCTGATCTGTATTTAAAGTGGTCAAAGAAGGACACTAGTGTTTTTAATAAGATAGCCAGTTTTGTGGAGACGAGCACCAGGCACAGAAGCTTAAGCCTGACTGAGGACTTTCTTAATGATAAGTTTTGGCCTAGTCATATTATAGACTAAATAGTTATTTATTATTAGCCCTGCGTGTCATGGTCCTAATTTTGATTTTGGAGTGGGTTACTGAATATACTATTGATGTAGCTTCTGTTAGTGCAAACTTGGTGTCATAAATTGTTTGTTATCACTTCCATCATACTTTCACATTTTTAGTTTGGAGAAAGATAGCGTTAATGCATATATGCTGGCATGACCTTAATGTAATTCTATTTTGGAGAAAAAAAACTATTTATTGGCATAGTCTTCTCTTAGTTCTACTTACTTACTTAGTCGTTCCCCTTCTACCGTGAGGTGTAGAGGTTTGGAAGAGAGCGCCAGACTATCCTATTGACTGTCTTCCTCCTGGCCTGGTTCCATTCTAGTCCTCGGTCCTTCAAAGATTGTCTAATGTTGTCCTCCCAGTGGACTCTGGGGGTCTGAATCCCTGGCTCTTTGTTTCCCAATGCTTGTCGTGGTAGCCGATCTTCTCCCATTCTGCAGACATGGCCAAACCATCTTAGTTGGGACTGTTCTACTTGGGTCTGCAGGGGGTGGGATTTTAGGCCTTGACGTATCGTCTGGTTGCGGACCATGTCTCTTCTTGTTACTTCAACCACCTTCCTCAGATACCTCATTTCTGAGGTTTGGATCTGGCTTTTGTGGGTTGTAGTCATTGCCCATGACTCGCATCCATATGTCAAGACTGGGACATAGGTGGAGCGATATACAGCGATCTTCGTTTTCTTACCAACCTCTCTCTTGCTGAGGAATCCTCAATTTATGGCCTGAAAAAAGCTCAGAGCTGCTGCTTTTCGAGTGGCCAGCTCTTCTTTGATGCCTCCCTTTCGGTCTATAATAGCTCCGAGATATTTAAAGTGGTCGACCTGCTCTAGGACCTGTTCTCCCAGCTTAATCTGATGTCTTCTTTCTTCTCGTGATATCACCATGGATTTTGTTTTAGAGCTGCTTATGACCATCCTTCTCTTCTCCAGCTCTTCCTTCCAGGCTTGCAGGTTAGATTGGAGATGTGCCTCTGATTTAGCAATCAGGGCAACATCATCAGCAAATGCCAGCTCTGAAATACATACCTGTCTCATCTTCCAGTACCCCACCGAATACTTTCTTGTTCTCTCCTTACATGCCTTGATAACATCATCCATGAGGAGTATGGAAAGATAAGGTGACAGGATATCATCTTGTCTTACACCAGTGGTGGTCCTGAACTCTTCTGACTTATGGTTTGCTGTCCTCACATAATTTCTGCAAGACTTGTAGAAGCTCTGTATAGCATGAATCAGAGGTGCTGGAATGTTCTTCCTTGCCAAACAGTCCCAAAGTTTGCTCCAGGGGACCCTGTCAAACGCCTTTTCCAGATCTATGAAACAAAGATGGATCTTATTCTTATACTCAAGGGCCTTTTCACTCAGCTGTCTGAATGTGAAGATTAGGTCTTGACGCTTAGTTCTAGATTATAGAAATTCATTATAGTCTATCCCACACATGTTGGCATTGTCTTTTCCAAGTTCTTGTGTGTAGGAACTGTTTATAGTCTATCCAGTGCATATTGTCATAGTCTAGTTCTGCTTTATAGAAATTGTTTGTAGTCAGTTTCACACATGTAGGCATACACACAAATTGTCATTCGTTGCTGGTTTAATTAAAGGAACTGTTTGTTTCACACAAGTTGGCATAGTCTTCTTTTAGTTCTAATTTATAGATACCTTTTATGGTCCTTCCCATACATGATGTCATAGTCTTCCCCTAGTTTAAAATAACTGTTTATAATCTTTATTTCACAAATGTTGGCATAGTTTTATAGTTCTAGTTTATAGATACTGTTTAAAGTCTACTGTCAAAGAACTTGTACCATGTGTCTTAAGACATTTGACCATAAGTAGTGAACAAGAGTTATGCACAATCCCAAATTACTGTGTAATTTATTTAAT
Source organism: Oreohelix idahoensis (assembly GCA_024509875.1). NCBI lineage: Eukaryota > Metazoa > Mollusca > Gastropoda > Stylommatophora > Oreohelicidae > Oreohelix > Oreohelix idahoensis. The sequence goes on along the minus strand of JAMPIV010006954.1, from coordinate 218,508 downwards.
ACAAGCAGATGAATCCTGGCTGTTCAAAATACAGTCCAGACAGTGTTTGAAAATATAATTCAAGCAGTGGTACTTGACATAACAACTCCATATTAACAATTGGCCGTAATTTAAAATCCAACTACCCAAAAATCTTACTACACTTTCATTTCTGTTTAACGTCTACATTCGTTTCACAAGCTTGCTCCCTGGCATAACAACCAAAGTGAACTCATACATTAACTCTTGAGCGCTGCTCAATATTTACACGTTATAACAACAATCATAGTAGTATTCAATCAGTCATCATTCTGTTAATCCTTCTCCGACTTAACCCACAAATTACTTCTTTATGCTACCCCCTCTTCAAGTAAAAAGCAGGGTTTTCCACCAAGAAAGGAAACAAATATGAACAGATCATTCACACACAATGCTAAGATAACTATAGTTTCAATGTGGGAGCAAGCAAATGTACCAACAGTGTAGCACAATGATATGCAAGAATATTATCTAGTAGGTAGAACAATATCAATACAAATCAAGTTAACTAAAGGTAATCAAGGCCATACAATATAGACCCTTAAAAAATGTACACATTCAAATTAAAAGTACTAATCAATGCAATAATGTATTACAATACTGTCAAAGTATCTATATAAAAAAATACACACGAAAATTGCCTTCATTACTGTGACCAGCAGGTGAGCCAACTGCCTATTGTTCAATTTCTCTATTAAAAAAAAAATCGATGGTGATTCAGAATGAAGACGTCTAAGCATAAATAGTCCCGGATAGTTTGACAGCGGACCATGGTATCACATATGTATGTCCTCAACATAGCGGTATATTATAAACCGGTGATTTCAGTCAGGATGTATTAACAGAGTAGGCCCACTCTTAACTAAACTAAATTAATGTGTGTGTCTAGTTTTTTTTTTTTTTTTTTTAACGTATGCCCGCTATTACTCGAGGCGAGAATCCCCGGTTAGTATATCTTACCTGAGACTAATTGTTACGTGAGTATCCCTTTTTCCCTGTACACTGACAGGTGTCCACTTGCCATTCAGGCAGATACTCGCCGTCATCGGAGGGCACCCATTAGAGCTGGGTCAGCTCGTGTGTGTCTAGTGCTCCTTCTGATAAATGTTAGGAGCTCGTTTGCGCGCTGGTTTGAATTCCACTTAATGTGACGACCAGTGTCCTAATGTTCCATTTATTGGTACAATGTTGCAGGCTCAAACAGCTCCACATATATTATGAGACTTGAATGTGGCATTGGTGTGATATTTAGAATAGATATACGCAGGTACTTCAGTAGATGGCTAAGTACAAAATCCTGTTGACTGAAGTTTCCTCTTTCAGTCAAGCGCATAGGTCAGGAGACATAGCTCTACCTTGCTCAGGGCCTTCTGCAATGGAACCTTGCACGCAGCAAACTAAACACTATTGAAATTAAATTCACTGTTTAAAATAGCTGTCGGGAGTGTACAACCGGTCACTTAAAGGCTTGTATCTTGAATGGCGCTAGGTTAGCATCGCTTTCTTTGTTTTCAAGTGTTCGAGATTTTTTCCGTGCCTGGTACCGTTTATTTGCGCCAATCATGTTTTGGCAGGTCGAGCGCTGGGTTGGGTGTGTGTGACCAAACGACAATAAATTATAATAAAAGTGGAAAATAATGACGAAGTATGGCGATGCTATGTGATGATGATAACGTTGAAGAAGAGTGACCCATACTTTACGACACCATCTAGATCTACTATTTGTCCTATCTGTTTGTAGCGTTGTATATTTTGCTCTATTGCCATGTATTGTTTACTGGGTGTCTCTTGTGTGATAGTGTTGAGTTTTGTTCTTAATAGGGCTCCCTGAAACCTGCAGTGTTTGTGTTGCTCTAGTTCGCTTTCTAGTGTGGTAATGGAGGGGGAGTTTTTGTCTGTTTGCTTTGTTAGTTGAATAGCATTCTCTATTAATGCCTCTTGTTGTATTCAGTTTTTGTGTATGATAGAAGACATCCATTGTGTTAGTAGGCGTTTTTTAGTGTTTCCCAGTGTTGTACATTTTCTATTGTGTCGCTTGTGTGCGTGAGAATTAGTTTGGTCATGTCCTCTACGTATGTTTTGTCATGGAGCAAAGTGTTGTTGAATTTCCATTGAGGGGATCGTTTTGAATATGTGCCTGCTTGTGTAGTGTTAATGGTTGTGAGTACTGCTTTGTGATCTGTGAATTTGAGAGCTTCAGGCAAGTGTTTTGTTTGACTTAATGTGGTGTGTTGACAGCACATAGATTTTGTCTAATCTTGCTTTCCTGTTGAATGCTGTGTGTGGTTTCAATACCATGAGGGTGTGTGTGTGTCTGTATGCGTCTAGTAGGCCATGTGCATCCAGTTTTGTTTGTAGTATGTCTAGTTGATGTGTGTGGTCTCTGTTTGCTCTCCTTATCTGTGTTCTAACGACTCTGCCTTTGACATCCATACCAGTCAAAACACAGTTAAAGTCGCCTCTGAATATAACATTGAAAGTGTAAGTGTACACGTGCAAATTTTCAAAGTTTTCATAAAATTGTGGATGGTCCCTGTAGATTGGTGGAACATGTATGTTGACTATCGTGTATATGTGAGTATTGTTCCCTACATGGACTATGCTTATTCTCCCACTACTGATGCTGTTTTTACTAAGTATTTCCCACCTGTCTGATGTCTGCAGTATTGCTGAACCTGAGTTTTGTATGGCTAAGCTAAAGCATGAATGTCGTAGTCCTAGCTGAGATGTAATTCATGAAGCCTGTTCATGTGTGTTTATGTTTGTTTCCTGTATTAGTATGAAATCTGGTTTGTGCTTGTGTATAAGTGGTATGATGTTGTGTAGTTTTGAGCGGATGCCCCTAATATATAAGCTAATAAAACATATTTCTTCCGCCATTTTAAAAAAAAAGAGAAGGTAGTAAAGTAATACCTTATTGAGATAAGTTATGATACATTTACATACCTAAAGCTGTATGAATCAGATCTTGATTGCTGTTTTCTTGACTGTTCCGAGAGCTTGTTCCAGGTCAGTGATCAGTTTTACAGGTGATTTGATTTGGTGTGTTTCTTCTGTTGCTGTGAGTTCTAGTGAATCTCGTGTTGATTTTGTTAAGGATGACTGGAAAGGTTGTGGTCTGGTTGTCTCGAAGGGGTCTGCCTCCAGCCTCGACGGTTGCAGATTTTTGATGCGTCTTGTCGGAAGTCTTCAGATTTCGATGTCTTGGTGACGTGGTACTTTTCTCTTTGCTTTTCTGTCTCTGGTCTGGTTTGCCATTGTGGTTTTTTGAGGCAGAGTACAGTCACCTCTTTTTGCTGTCGCGGGAAACTGTTTGGAAACCATCTCACGAGGTAGCAGGGTGCCCGGTTTCTTCCTCACTGTCGCTGGCTTCGAGGTGTTTGGTTGGTTCTGGCTCTCGTTGCCGTCTTGGTTCTGGGGCTTTTGGTGCAGCGGTTGGCCCAGTGTGTCTTCCCCGCAATGAGGGCACACCTTCTACGCCCTGGCAATGTGACTAGGAGTTTGTGCCTCCCCAAGTCATCCCCTTTTTTTCTCAGCTCCACGTACTGTGGAATATCTTCTGTTGGCCTGTAGAGGACGCCTCACTTGTCTGGTGCGTTTTTAATCCTGTACACCTCTGCTTCAGGATCTTCTGTTATCGTCTCGGCTATCTGCTTGACTGCTTGCTCTTTCATCGTGGGTGGAACCCAATGGAACGTCATCTTTGAGCGTTCCTTTTCTAAATGTTCAATGGTTATGTTAAGCTCAAGATTGGACAGGTTCAGGCTCTTGCCATGCAGTCTTTGATAGAAGCTTGAGAGTGTGTCTGCTGAGAGGTTGAAATACCACCTAACGGGGTTTTCAAATCTGTAAAGCAAGTCTGTACCCTTGACAGGGATTCCTGCTGGGCCAATAATGACACTTGTCAGTAAAGATGGTGTAACCTTCGCTGCTGCTTGGGGTCTGGCATGGTGCTCTTCTGACTGGTTTTGCTCCGCTGGCGTCACATTGTGAACAGCGTCTTCTACCTCAGAAGGCTTGGGTCTTGTAACTGTTTTCTTCCTTGGGCACTGACTTAGCCAGTGTGAATCCAGGCCACATACTGCACACTGGATCTTGCGGCCAGGCAGAGACACCCAAACTCGTTGCAGTTTCTCCTCCGTGCCCGTCATCTTCAAATTAATAAAATGTGGAATTTGCTGTGTGGACGGCTTATAGAGAAATGTCCACTTGTCAAAAGCTGTTTTTATTCTGAAAACTTCTGCACCTTTGTCCCAGGACACCGCTGCTGCTATTCTCTGCACCGCTTCTGTCTTCATTATGGGGGGGATCCAGTGTAGGATACCCTTCATCTTTTCTTTATCCTGGTGTTCAACATACACTGACATTTGCGGGTTCGACCACTCGAACCTTTTTCCGTGCAGGCCTTGATAATGCTTCATTTGTGCCACCGTCGTCAAGGTGACATACCCTTTGTTTGGGCCTGCGAAACGGTATAAAGTGGCAATACCGCTCATGCCCACTCAGGCCGGGCCTGCGATATACTCGCTAACAGTGAGTACGAAACCCTACTGGGTTGTGGGCCAGTTACTGTAATCACCAATGTGATGGGTTTGTGGAGGGTACCTCCTTCCAGATCCAGAAAGTGTGTCCTCCAGCAATCTCCATACCATGGTTCTTGAGAAGTTAAAATCAGGCCGTCCTATGATGGCTTCTATTACCTTCTTCAACCCCTCTATGCTTGGTTCATCCACTTTAATCATTCTCTTCCTCTTGTCATTCACCTCTTCTCCTACTTCTTTTCTCAATTTTTCCACCATTTCGCACCTCGCTGTCTGCCATACTTTACTCATATGATTCTCTTTATTTCTCCATCTTGCATTTTCTTCTGCGTCCTCGTCCTCTGTGAATTCCAACTTATCTTCTTCATCTGACGATACACTGTCTGAGTAACTTGACGTCAAATCTGAGAACACGTCTCTATCCACTATTTTGATTTCCCACTAATTAAGTTCCTCCATCACTTTCACCACAAGCCTGCGAATTTCTTCTTTTCTTCCCGATAAGTCTGTATAAAACTTTCTCTCCAGAAATTTATGTACATACTTTAGTACTACTGTGTCAGGATTAGCTTCCCTCAGTTCGTCTTTTATTGCTTTCTTCATCTCCTGTACGCTTGGCTTAGCTACCTTGATGATTTTTTTCTTCTCCTCCGAACCACTTTTAACTCTCTGTACTCTCTTCTCTACTTCCTGCTCTCTATTCTTTTTATCGAAATATGTGCAATGTGCTGCTATCTCTTCCTCGTCCTCTCTTTTACTACTATTTCTTTAGTTCCTCTCAACTTTTTCATTCTTAATTCCGTCGTTACATCGACCTCTGCTTGTTTTCCTGGTATCTTTAGTTACCTCCACCTTGTTCTTCCTGGCTTCTAATTCTTCAAACTCCTCGATATCTGCACACAATGCAGTTATCTCTTCAACTTCTGTCATATCACAACTTCTAATCTTGTTCTCCTTTCTTTGTCTCATCTCCGACTGTTTTTCATCTCTCAGTCTTTTGAGACATCTTTCATAATCTGATGAATCATCCGACGATACATCAGACTTGTTATTATTCCCTCTTATACCTGTAACGCCCAGCCTTCCTGTGTCTCTGAAGTCCCTTCTGTCTGATTCACTAAGTCCTGAGGATCTCCCTGTGGTTTCTGTTGAACTGTGGCCCTCCCCGGTTCCATGTCCTCTTTCTTCTCTTCCCTATCCGTCAGAAATCTCCTCTTATACTCATTCAACGGAATATCATCTTCACTCTCCCAATCATCTGTCGGAAATCTTCTCTTATATTCCATCAACGGAATATCATCTTCACTCTCCCAGTTATCTTCTTCATCTGCTAGTCTCTCTTCTGAATTCTCCGTATTCTGCGGTTTATCAAGTGTATCTAGTACTCTGCCTCTATTCTCCTCTTCCTTTTCAACATTCTTATCCCCAATCGTAATTGATTTACTTCTCCTCTAATCACTCATCCTACCACCATTCTGGTTCCCCATCCTTTCCTTTACAGTTTTTAATTCTGATTTTACATTGTTCCTGCCAGTCTCATTTCTTATTCTAGAATTGATGGCACTAGATGGATTCTCTATTCTCGACTCGCTTTCCTGATCCTCTTCTTCGCTATCAATGTCTGGTGTCGATACCAAGGTGGCTCTCCTTCCTTGGTTTGTTCCTCCCCTTTCACCATGTTTTCCAACCGTGATCCACGGTCTGTAGTTGTCCCTTCATAATTGTTGTACATGTGCCTTAGTAAATAATTCTAGGTCCATTATCTTCCCTTGGTAATCTACGTTTACAAAAATCATTTCCTCTAACTGATAAAGTTGTTTTAGTTGATTACGCTATTCTTGTTACGAGTCAATGATTATGCTGTTTTAGCTCGGTTAGCGTATTGAGTTGATCACTATTCTGGTTCCTCATGAGTTTCATTGTCAAAACAAAAGGTTAATAGTATTTTTCATATAAAAGAGTGCATCATGCTTGAATGAAGAATCAATAAACGGCGTAGCAACCAAAACCAACTTTAACTTGATTGATTCTTGGTAAGTCATGTTTTTTCTGAGTCCAACAGGGATACAATTTATTTAACGAAATAACGAAGACATCCATAGCAATCAGTTCATACAAAGTACATAGTATTGCATTCAAAATATATTACTGTCAGTGTCCAGTTTCTTGAATGTCATCAGAACATTATGGGCTGTATACATGCGTGGCTAACTAGGTAGACCACCAGAAATGAGACCCAATAGTTTGACGAATATAGCTCATAAATGAGCGAACAATCCTTCCGTAACTCAGGTTAATCACCAACCTTATAAATTCCTCCTGTATAATATCATCTGGACTGACCCTGCATCCTTATATCTTACTTACTTAGTCGTTCCCCTTCTACCGTGAGGTGTAGAGGTTTGGAAGAGAGAGCGCCAGACTATCCTATCGGCTGTCTTCCTCCTGGCCTGGTTCCATTCTAGTCCTCGATCCTTCAAAGATTGTCTGATGTTGTCCTCCCAGCGAACTCTGGGTCGTCCTCGGGGTCTGGATCCTTGGCTCTTTGTTTCCCATGCTTGTCGTGGTATCCGATCTTCTCCCATTCTGCAGACATGGCCAAACCATCTTAATTGGGACTGTTCTACTTGGGTCTGCAGGGGGTAGGATTTAAGGCCTTGACGTATCGTCTGGTTGCGTACCATGTCTCTTCTTGTTACTTCAACCACCTTCCTCAGATACCTCATTTCTGAGGTTTGGATCTGGCTTTTATGGGTTGTAGTCATTGCCCATGACTCGCATCCGTATGTCAAGACTGGGACATAGGTGGAGCGGTATACAGCCATCTTCGTTTTCTTACCAACCTCTCTCTTGCTGAGGAATCCTCGATTTATGGCCTGAAAAAGTCTCCCAGCTGCTGCTTTTCGAGTGGCCAACTCTTCTTTGATGCCTCCCTTTCGGTCTATAATAGCTCCGAGGTATTTAAAGTGGTCGACCTGCTCCAGGACCTGTTCTCCCAGCTTAATCTGATGTTTTCTTTCTTCTCGTGATATCACCATGGATTTTGTTTTAGAGCTACTTATGACCATCCCTCTCTTCTCCAGCTCTTCCTTCCAGACTTGCAGGTTGGATTGGAGATGTGCCTCTGATTTGCATCCTTATATCAATTTACATAAATACGGCTATTAGCAAAGCCTAACCTTGGAAGGAGATGAGACACGTCTTCACGGCTTGACGGATAACGTAAAAAGGGTCCGGTAGCTAAGTCACGAAGCGTGACCTTATCGACGCTAACACATCACAATTTGACCGTGTACTTTGCGTTCACTAATCCGTGAAGTATCAACATCAATCTATATTAATTCTATTGACCTAAAATTGCGCACTGCCAACTATAGCAGATGATATCAATAAAAACACTGTAACACTAACATTCCTTTCTCTATCCCATCGTCTGTTCATAAGCCTGGCTCTATTTCCACAATCTCTTCCATATACTTCCCTGTTCACAAAGTTCCGGTACTTATTTTTTTTGGAATTGAATAAGTAGACTTACATACTAGTTGGTTCTATCTCCTTCAAAGTAGTTCCCTTGTTGAGTGTACACACTTATTCCAACGTTCCTGTCACTGAAGGAAGCACCTCTGGTAGTCACTTTGCGGAATAGCCCTCATTTGTCTCGTCGCGTTGGCTTGAATCTGCTCAATGTCATCGAATCTACAACCTTTCATTGTTTTCTTAAGTTGCGGGAACAAGAAAAAGTCACACGGAGCAAGATCGGGCGAGTATGGAGGATGCGGGAGCAATGGAATGTTGTGTTTCGTCAAAAATGCATTTGTGGTGACAGACCTGTGTGCAGGTGCATTGTCATGATGAACAAGCCAATTGCCTGTGCGCCACTTCTCAGGGCGATGTCTGCGCACAGCGTCGCGGAGGCATTGCAGGACTGTTTTGTAGAATTCAGCATTGACACTCTGTCCTATAGGGACGAATTCATGATGCACCACGCCATCAATGTCGAAAAACGCTATTAACATGGTCTTGACATTGGACTTGACCTGTCATGCCTTCTTCGGCCGAGGAGATGATTGCGTTTGCCACTGGGAGGACATTTGCTTTGTTTCCGGGTCATATCCGTACACCCAGCTTTCATCACCAGTTATTATCGAGGACATGAAATTTGTGTCATTGTTTGCTATCTCAAGGAGGTCAGTGCAAATGGACAACCGATCGTCCTTCTGGTCCACAGTCAGATGGCGTGGCACGAGTTTCGCTGACACCCGTCTCATGTGCAAATCTTCAGTTACGATTTTATGGCACGTACCAATTGATATTCCAATATCATCAGCAACCTCTCTGATAGACGTCGGTCAGCGCATATCATTTCTTGCACACGTGCTACGAACTCGTCGGTGTGGGAGGTGGAGGGTCTCCCTTGACGGGGGCCATCTTCAAAGGATCGGATTCCACTTTTGAAACGGGAATACCACTCAAATGTTTTAGATCGAACAAACGAACGAACTTTATTTTCAAAGGGTTTAGAATTGGGCACGCAGGCCCGTCCAACATTCTGCCCTTCCTTTCTCTCATCTTCCATACTGAATCCATTTATTCTCACATGTATCCTAAATATTACTTAAATAATAAAATAACAAAATAAAATAAAATCCCAACATTGTAACAGTACAATAACAGTTACACAGATTTACAGTACATTATCATAATTAATATTAAACAGGACAAAATTATCTTTAAAACCTACATATGATGTTATGTAATTATTTAAGAATATAACGAAATTAGGGTGGCATATAATCTGCACTCATGATGTATTTGAAAAGTCTGTGATTGAATAATTATGTACTAAGAGTATTTTTTAAGTCGTGTGGAAGAGTATTCCACAGATGAGCAGCAGAAAAAGCGAAACTTTTCTTGAATAAGTCGAGCCTAGGCTTGGGCATGTGTAATTTATTTAAGCGATGACTGCGTCTTCCGCTGTATTTGAAAATAGGCCACAGATACGTTGGAGCATTCTGTGACAAGATTTTGTGAATAAATTTGGCTTTGTTGAAGAGAAGGCGCTTTCTTAGTGGTAATATGTTAAGATATGTATATGCGTCTACACACTGTGTGAGGTTTTTGTCTGAAATTAGGCGCACTGCACGTTTTTGTAATGAATAGAGTCTTTTAGTGTTGGACATGGTGCAGCCATCCCAAATTGTGGAACAATAGTCTAGATGTGTTTGTATCTGGGATGTATAGAACATTTTTCGTGTCTCCTCATCTAGGAAATGTTTGATTTTAGTTAACTGGTAAACTTTTTGTGCCGTTTGTTTGGTCAGTGCTTGTACATGCGAATTCCAACTTAAATGTTGGTCAGTTATGAGTCCTAGTGTTTTATTTTCATTTACATTTTCAATTAAGGAGGTTCCAATGTAGAGCTGAAGTGTTGTTTTCGGCGAGTTTTGTAATTTTTGTCTAGTTGATATCATACATTTTGTTTTAATGATATTTATTTGCATGCAGTTTTCATTGCTCCACTTAATAAGATTGTCTGTGTCGCTTTGTAATAATATTTCTAGCGTGTTGCAACTTTTATCACTAGTATAAATGCTACAGTCATCGGCAAATAGGTCGCAGGATGAGTGCTCGATGTGTAGTGGAAGGTCATTTATGTAAATGGAAAAAAGTAGAGGGCCGAGAATAGAACCCTGAGGAACACCGGTTTCAATAATAGTTGGGCTTGACAAGAAGTTATTGTACCACACTACTTGCTGTCTGTCGGACAGGAATGATTTAAGTAATGTCACTAGTTTAAAGTTAACTTTCATTGTTTCTAATTTTCTTATTAAAACAGCGTGATCTAACATATCAAATGCTTTCCTAAAGTCTACAAAGATTGCTCCACATATCTTATCGTTATTTATGTTTAGGTGCAAGTTGTCTATCATCTTAGTTAGAGCTGTGTGGCATGAATGCTTTTGTCGAAACCCTGACTGACTGTCAATTAGCAAGTCATTGCTAACTAGGTAATGTAGTGTTGCTTTATGTATGTGTTTTTCTAGTGGTTTAGAAAGCGATGATAAAAGAGAAATTGGTCTATAGTTACCAAGATTACTGTTATCTGACGAGCCAGGTTTGAAGAGAGGATATACTTTGGCAATCTTAAAGGCCGAAGGAAAATAACTTTTAGCGATACATTGATTATATATAAAAGTTAGTGAATCACTAATAGCTGGTGCGGCGTAACGCAGTATTCGATTACTAATTCCGTCAAGCCCTGATGAGCTATTATCTTTAAGGCCAATAAGATAGTTATACACTTCATTAACTGTCATAAAAGGAATGTCGGGTGGAACTGAGTTTGTACATTTGTTCTTACAGAATGCTGAAAGTTTGTCTAAGTCACTACAGGAAGGTGGTATTGTGGATTTCAGACTGTTTATTTCTGCTTGAAAGTGATTGCTGAAGTCAGTGCAAGTAAATGAAGTGTTGGAAGAGAATGAGTCTGGTGCATTACGTTTTTCGCTAAGGTGTTAATTGCCTTCCATATTTCCTTACTACTTGATTTGTTCTGAACCATATTTCTAAAATGATTTTTCTTTTCTTTGCGAATTAAATATTGAACCTTGTTCCTGTATACCCTGTATGTGTTCAGGTCCTTATTTTTGTGCGCTTGATCTCTCTGCCTCATAGCCTCCAACACTTCCTGCGTGATCCACGGATATTTTAATTGTCGTTTGAAGCGAATTTCTTTAGCTGGTACGTGCGTGTCAAAAACACTATAAAAAATTTTTGTCCAGTATGCAATAGCGTCATCCGGATCAGGAAGTTGGTAAACACGGGCGAGAGGTGCAGTTAGCAAGTCATTTAAAAATAATTCCTTACTGAAATGTTTGAAACTTCTAAATTTGATACTTACATGTTTATTTTTTGGAACTTTACATTTATTCTTTGACCATGTACAGCATACTGGATAGTGGTCACTCATTGCAATATTAGAGACAGAGCATTCTATGATGTTTTCTGCGCAAGTTACGTAGATGTGGTCGATTAGTGTGGTTGATGCTTGTGTTACTCTTGTAGGCTGGTTAAGTATTTGTTTTAAGTTGTACGATAATATGATATTTTTCCATGTTAGATTTGAATTGTGTATATCGATGTTGAAATCACCAAGAAGAACAACCTCCTTGACTGTGGCAAATACATTGTCCATCATTATGGTGAAATCTTCGTACCATATAGGTCCTGCACTAGGATTTCGATAAAGATATCCCACCAGAAATGGGCCCTGATTCGGTAGCTTTATTTCCAACCATGCACATTCTATCTCTGCTGTCTGTAAGTCGTTTCTGCGGCAAAAATTAAGGGAAGTGGAAATATAAACTGTTATACCTGTCTCTTGTTTTTTGCTTGCGTCTCGCCGAATAGTTTTAAAACCATTTAACGCATTGTCATCGTCTGTTATTCTGTCATTTAGGCGACTTTCTGAAAGTCCAAAAATGTGAAAATTCTTACTTAGAATGTATGTAAGTTCGGGGAGTTTACCTAGAAGATGGTAAATATTCAGATGACTAAGTCATAGACCATCCTTGTGAAGCCACGGTACATAATTACCAGCCATGTTTGTATAGTAAAAAGAAATATATATATATATATTTTTTTAAAATTACAAGTTAAAAAACAGTTATGCACACAAAAAAAGCGCAAAATATTTTTACGAATTAATACTTCACCAAGGAAGTGGAATTCAAGGAATGAGAAATTTGCAGAAAATACAATTTTAAAATAATTAATACAACTAATAAAAAAACAATTTCAACTGAGCATATGAAAATTGTCACAAAACAATCAGGCATACAACATATCACACCAGAACTGCTCAACGCAACAAAGTGAAGTTAAACGAGAGATGGAAGAAATTAATAATTGTCACAAGTCAGACAAGTATACAACACTTCACACCTTAACACCGATAATTCTAACAAATTGAAGCTGCGTGTGATAATAAGAAATTTAAATTGTAATGAAATAAGTAATCAAAGAAAAATTTTAGAGGATATTAACCGATAAACTAGTAAAAGTTCTGATTATTACCGTTGTATTAAAATATCAACAAATGTTCAAATGGAGTGAAGGCTGTAGTAACAGAGATTTAGTGAGGCAAAGTGTTTGTTCGTCAATAACTGATGTCTCTGCTGGGCAGATAATAGGGGTGACGTTGGGCAGACATCATTAATGCTTGTCTAAGTGACGCAGGGCTGAATTGCATCAGATAGACAAGTTCAGGGTTCCACTGAGGACGATAATAAGAACTAGGGGAGGAAGCATGGTGATCTCTGATTTCTTCCGTCCTTGTTGTAGTGTTGGTAGGAGTATTCTGAGCCTGGGACATTGGAATACTGTTGGTAGAGGTATCTGAGTGGGGCTGCCTTGTGACTAATGGGGGAAACATGGTATCATAAGATTCGGCTTCCTGATTGAAAGTGGCGTTGTGATAGCTGGAAGGCTGCCTGCTTGCAATAGGTGTGCTTCTTTGAGGGGCAGGTAGGGCGTGTGATGTATTGTGATTATAGGTTGATGTCTCAGTAGATTTTTTTGCATTCTCTATATGGGTTGAGCTGTCTTGTTGTGTCCTTTCTGGATATTTTATGTTTTTTGGCCAGGATGCTGCTTCCCAGTGTGGATGTGTGAATTTGATCTCTGTAGAGTCGTTTCTTAAGTGCTCCTGAGTTAGATGTAAAGAATGGAGTATTGTTGATGAAGCCAAGGCCGTTTTGTTTACAATAGTTCTGTAGTTTTGTGTTGTAAGTGTCCGCTGTGCGACGCTGAAACCCATAGCATGGTGGTATGATTGATGAAATAAAGATGGAGGCTTTGGGAAATTTTTGTTTTATTGTAGCCACCAATCCTGAGGGGTTTAGGTTCTGCTCATTCATGATATCATTAATTCCTACATGTAGTCTTGTTTTTGTTATCTTGTGATTAATATCGAACTTATTAATTATGTCCAGTAGTCTTTTAATACCAGCCCCCGGCACTGTCATAACTGAAACGATGTCTTCTCTTGTAGTGGACATTCTTTCACAATAAATACCTTTCAAGAGGGAGTCACCAATTACAATATGTGTAACGTCACTACGTATTTCTTCACTTTGTTTTCTATTAGATTGATGCTACTGCCTTTTGTGGTGTTCTTGTTGTGGACTGTCGTGATGGGTCAGATTTGTGAATTGGGTTTTCGGGCACTGGAACATTGTCTGGTAGGGATGCTGATACCTGCTCATTTTCTGTTGAATAATCCTCAAGAACTTGAAATCTGTTGGTAATTTTGACTCCAATAGGATATGTTGTGTTTGTGAGTGTCTGTTGCGTGATAAATTCTCGCAACATCGTTTTTTACAATATCTATTTTATAACGCAAGGGCAACAACTGCTTGAAATTTATAGTCACTTTTCTCGGTAAGCATTTGTCTTCTCGCGTTGGTATCGAATGCAGTTAAGTTTTGAGCTGTGGTCATTTTGCGCTGGACTGCGCATGACTTGTCTTGCTTTTTGGTCGATCGGTTTCCGCCCACCACTAGTGGAGTGAGCGATTTGGAATGGCGAAAGAGATGCCTCGTTGAAGAGGGGATCTCCGCTATTTTTTGTTCTGTCAGGGATGTGTAGTCCTCTTATGGATATTTCGTTTATTCGGGATAATACCTCTAGTGTATTTGCACATGCCGGGAGGCGTGATATTTCTGTATTTCTTGAAAGCAAGGTAAATTGACTTTTTTTCATTAACTCTATCGATTTTGGGTCGTGAGCGATTTCGATTCATAGCCTGTCTTCGAAAGTCGTCGTCACGAGATGTTTTTTCCCAGCTCACATGTCGCTGCATTGTACTGCATCGGTTGATGCATGTACCAAGGACCATTACTTGCTACTTTGTTAAATGAACTAGGTTTGGAAAACCTTTATTATCTAGAGGATATTTTTGAGGACATTATTTATACTTCGGCAGACGTGTCTGTCTTGCTGAAGTCAGACTAAGGAGAGTGAACTGATCTCATACATCTGGTTATCTCCTGGCTGTTATAGAAAAGGATGGAGTTTTTCACCTGACTACATTTACAGCACTATGAAATATAACATGCATCTGACTCATCATTGTAATGCTGTCTACCGTCTATTGCTGTATTGAATGTTGCTGTGATAATGACTGTTTGATGTGCCTACATATTCGCGTAACCATTTTGTCACTGTGGCGTCCACAATAAATAATGAAGAAAAACGTCAACGGCTGTTACAAGAATCATTGACTTTATACGTCGTGAGTTTACTGACGTCCTATGTGGATTGCCCTGTTATTTTTGTATGAACATTGTTTTGACTGAACACATCTGCACACCACACAAAACCAGACATGCGGATACCATCCATCATCATATGGCATCACGCATCATTTGGTGGCCATAAGCTGGTTTGATTCTGGTACTAGCAAACACGGGGTCCCTTACCCACTTCATTTTCAACAAGAATTCATCAGCATCCTTCAAGAAATTAACATTCTTCAATACAGTCAACATCTTCAAAATTTTCAAAGTACTCGGCGTTGCCCGGTAAAAGTCAAAATTTCAACTTTTTGACGGAAACAAGAATTTGACAGTACCCGGCGTTGTTACATGTTGCCGGATAACTCGGACTGCTGTTATCTTTTACGCAAGTCAAGCAAGTTGCTGCTGTCAAGGTTCCAGTGCTGTCGTTTTTTGAGAAGGTCAAGTGCCGGTTGAAACGGGTTGTTTTCTGAAGAAGGCCAAGTACCGATTTCCATCAACTTACTTTGGATTAGAAGGTCAAGTGCCGAAACAACTCAACACACAGTATTTCAGAAGCTCTTGTACCATCGTGTTAGCAGTGGAAGCAGTTCAGATGTGCCATCATCGTTGGAGCTTCGCTCTTTAGGACGTTGATTGACATCCGTTTTTTTTCTGCTGTTCTACGATTGGAAGCCTATAAGTTAAGTGGCCTGTTTGTATGTAAACTGTGCCCTTATACTTCTGCTGAGTCTTCTGTGTATCATCTCATTCTATATGTTATATGTTTATATGTTATTTGTATATTTATATGTTTATATTTCAGCGGGTTCTCGGTTGGGTGGTGTCTCCGTTAGATTATGCCACGTCATAGAGGTCGTCTATTGTGAGCGTTTTCTGTAGGGTTTGCAAATTTCCGATACTGGAATTTGCTAAGCGACTTCTGTTGCTATTTATGTTAGCTGTGATGACATGTTTTAATATTGTTTTCGTTATTATTTCACATTCTTTAGTTTTGTTTTGATTTGTTTGTATTTGTTAGCCTACTCTTGTCTATAATTTAGTTTCATACAACATTTTTGTTTATACACTGTGGTGTCATGTATTTTGTTTAATTCTATCGCAGATATCGTCACATTTTTTGTGATATGTCATTAATTTCTGCTTTATTTTTAGTTGATTTCTGCGAACGTTTTTGTATTGTTGCTGATCTTTGTTATTGTTTACATTGTTATTGTTTACATTGTTTGTATTGTTTACATTTTCAATGTTTACATTCTGCATGTGTTTACATAGTCATTGTTTACAGTTATAGTAATTAGTTAATGGGCTATGCTAATGCACTGTTACTACTACACTGATGATAAATGAATGATGAATAGTGTCGTGCACTATTGAATGAGAAGTGCACTTATGATCAAGAATTGATTGTTGATATTTCATATACAAGTTCTTTGATTGGAGACTTGTTTCCCACAGAGACTGGGATAATATAAGGTGATGTGAATATACAAGTGCTTAATTAAGACTTGTTACACTTAGGTTTGAAATAAATTAGTTAATTATTTCAGGTTTTGGACTTATATATTACTCATCATGTCTACATTTGAGCACTTTATTGAGCAGGGTAAATTGCTTGGGAAGACTGGTGATAAGTTAGAAGAATTTGCAACTGCTCGATATGATAAAGCAATGGAAGCTGAACAAAAGAAACTGCAGATGGAAGCTGAACAAAAGAAACTGCAGATGCAGGTGGATGAAAAGAGATTCCAAATGGAAATGGAAAAACAAAAAAGGGAATCAGAAGCTGAGGAGAGAAAACTCCAGCTACAGCTAGAGGCTGAGAATAAAAGACTTGAAAAAGAAGCTGAGAATAAAAGACTTGAAAAAGAAGCTGAAAATAAAAGACTTGAAAAAGAAGCTGAAAATGAAAGACTTCAAATGCAGGCTCAAGCTGAAGAAAGGAAGTTACAAAGAGAGGCTGATGAGAGGAAAGCAAAAATGGAACATGAAGAAAAACTCTTAGCTTTAGAGTTGGAGAAATTGAAATTGACGAGCATGAGTAATGGTAATGATTCAAACAAGGGTTCATCTTCTGGGAAGGCTAATAATGATACTTTTAAGATTAAGTTACCAACATTTAGTCCTTCCAGTGATGACATAATGTTCTATCTGGACAGATTTGAACAAGCATGTACAGCTCATAACATAGACAAAGCAAAATATGTTTATCAGTTATCAGGGATACTGACAGGTAAAGCTCTAAGTATATTAAATATGGTGGATGAACCTGACAAGAACAATTATGAGGTTGTCAGGGCCGCTTTGTTAAAGAAATATCAGCTTAACGAAGACGGCTATCGTCTACAATTTAAAAACATGTTACCTGAAAATGGAGTTGAATTCTCCGAGTTTATTGCAAGAATACGCATTACTTTCTCACGATGGGTTGAACTATCTAAAACGGAAAAAACTTATGAAGGACTTATGGACTTAATACTTAGAGACAAAGTCATGTCGTCTGTCAATGAGTCTTTCCTTGCTTTCCTTCATGAACGTAAACCTAAAACAATAAAAAGAAATGGAAGATTTCTGTTGCCAGTACGTAACTGCGCACCCACACATAACCATGGGTAACTCTAAGGTGAAAGAAGGTTTACCAGTTGCTTCGGCAGCTCCGTATGGCCAAAACTTTGCTCGTAGATTCCAACAAAATTTTGATAGAAAGAGTAGCGGTAATTTCTGTCAAAATCATGGAAACCAATTTCATAGTGATTCTTCTTCGAAGAATTGGAGACAACCTGATAGTACTCGTTACTATCACCCTAATAATTATAAGCATTTCAAAAGAGGATATGGTAATAGAGGTTATTCCTGCCGAAGACCTCAGAACCAAACAAATAGATGTTCGCATCAATGTGAACATGATAGTAATCGTGGAAACTGGAATTCGAACCAGGATAACAATTACAATAGAGACAATAATAACTGCAGAGATAATAATAACTCTGATAACTTCAGAGGTAATAATAGTCGGGGTAGATCTCAACACAAAAAAAAGAGATATCAGCAGGCTAATGCTGTACAACAGGAAACTGAGGGAGCCTGTAATCATGTTGTTGATAGTAAAAACTTTGACGCTGTCACTAGGTTCTGCTTTTGACTTTGAGAGAGCAAACAAATGCCCCCAATGCAGTACTTTATTCGAACCGGGTACCATAACTACTTTGAGTTGTGGTCACCCACTTCCCGCTCTTCTGCTGCTGTTGCGCATGACGGGAGGGGTTCTTTAATTCTACATAAGGGTCTTGTTAATGATACTCCGGTCTCACTACTTTTCGATTCCGGATGCACCACTATTGGTGTTAGACAATCGCTTGTAGATCCATCTTGTGCTACAGGAAGGGTTATTAAATGTGTCCCATTTGGCGGCACTCTAGAAAAATATCCTACTGCTGTAATTCGCATTGCCACTCCTTTCTTTACTGGAGATGTGCATGCTTGTCTCTTACCTAATCCTATTGCGGACCTTATTATTGGTCGTATTCACGGAGTTAGGGAGCGTCCCCCACAGCAGATCGCTGCTTGGGAAGATAATAACATGCAAGCTACAAATGCAGTAGTTACAAGAGCACAAGCTCTACAAACACCCGAAACATCACTGAATAGTGATAATGAAGTTGATAGCCAAGATAGTCACTTAGTAATCACTCGTGACTCTTTCATAAAATTGCAAGAAGAAGATCCTTCTTTAAAAAAATTCTTCGTTCTTGCGAAGAAAGGTGATCCGAATCAGGATACAAATAGAAAATCTTGGATTGCAATGAGAAACGGCGTACTTGTACGTATGGTACAAGATTCGACTACGTCGGCACATTCGCAAATTCTTGTTCCCAAGAGCATGAGAGTGCAAATATTGCAACATGCTCATGACTCGCAATGTGCTGGACATATGGGTTTTGCCCGTACGAAGTCGAGAGTCCTTGCGGCTTTCTTTTGGCCTTTTGTCAATAAGGACATTCGTATTTACTGCCGATCATGCAAGGTATGTCAGGAGGTCAAATCTAGAGGACCACGACATGCTGCGCCTATCCAGGCTGCTGACATTCCTATTCGGCCGTTTCAGAAAATGGCCATAGATATTATTGGCCCTTTTAAGGTCAGGTCGGCCAGAGGACATCAGTTTATCCTTACATGTGTCGATATGTGCACACGTTGGCCAGAGGCTATTCCTCTTAAGAGCATATCTACTACAGATATCGCAGATGCTCTTTGGTTGATATTTTCTCGCTTGGGGTTCCCCAGAGAAATATTGTCAGACCATGGCACTCAACTCATATCTGACACTATGTCACAGGTAATGTCTACCTTACATATTGAACGATCTCTCAGTAGTATCTACCATCCTATGTCTAATGGGTTAGTTGAGCGTCTGAATAGAACGCTCAAGACTTTGCTTGGTAAGATAACTGAAGATCATCCTCAAGATTGGGACAGGGTTTTACCCGCGGCTCTCTTTGCCTATAGAGAAGTCCCTAATGAACACACAGGATTTTCTCCCTTCGAACTTGTCTTTGGCGCGCGTCCACGCGGCCCTATGTCTTTATTACACGATCTCATCACTGCCGATGATATTAGCGATGAAACTCAATCCTCATATGAGTATGTCATTGCTCTTAGACAAAAGATCATTGAGGCATGTAAGCTAGCAACTGCTTCATCAGAAATTGCTAAAGAGAAGGCAAGACAGTTTGCTAACAAGAATAGATGTCTACGACAACTTTGTCCAGGTGACAAAGCATTCGTCCTACTCCCCAGTAGGGAAAATAGACTTCTTATTGCATGGAAAGGTCCGTATGCAATAGTCTCTCGGATTTCCGATGTTGACTATGTGGTAGATATTGATGGAAAGCATAAAACTTTCCACATAAACATGCTTTCGGAATTTCACGAACGTCCGGACTATTTGCTGCCTATTTTCCAGGCAACGGATGATGCTCCTGCACCTCACGGTCATTATTCATCCCTGTCTGTCATACAGGATGAGGAATCTACCTTCTCAGATGTCAATCTTCCCCTTCCAGTGGTTCCATTACATTCCACGGAATCTTGGAAAAACGTTTCTGTTTCTCCTAATCTTTCTGGTGACGAACATCGACAAGTCTCGTCGATGTTACAAACATTTCAGGATGTTCTCACTGACATTCCTGGACACACAGATGTCATAGAACATGACATAATTCTTACCGACAATAATCCAATTAGGGTTAGGCCGTATCCTATTCCTATACACTTTCAGTCGCAAGTGGAAAAGGAATTGGATGAAATGATTCAATTAAATATAATTGAACCATCGACTTCACCATATTCTTCTTCCATGGTTATTGTCCGGAAGAAGGATAAGAACATACGAATTTGCGTTGATTATCGCAAATTGAATCAGGTCACAAAGTTCGACGCTGAACCGATGCCTTTGTTAGAAGATCTACTGATTAGACTTTCTAATTCTAGATTCTTCACTAAACTTGACTTGTCTAAAGGTTATTGGCAAGTGCCTTTAGCAGAGCATGCCAAACCTCTTACTGCTTTTTCTACACCTAGGGGTCTATTTCAATGGAATGTTATGCCTTTTGGTCTCATGAACGCCCCTGCCACTTTCGTTCGCATGATGCGTCGAATTCTGTCACATCGTTCGGATGTCATCGCATACTTAGATGACATCTGTCTCTTCAGTGATACCTGGGAAGATCACTATTTAGGGTTATATGACTTACTGTCCACTCTACGTGAGAATAATTTGACAGCAAAACCTTCTAAAGCTTTTGTTGGTTTTGGTGAAATCTCTTTCCTGGGTCATCGTGTTGGTCATGGTCTCTTGAAGACAGAAGACCACAATACTTCCAAAATACTGAACATCTCTGTTCCTAAAACGAAGAAACAAGTTAGGAGTCTCTTAGGTTTAATTCAATTTTATGGGAGATTTATTCCAAATTTATCTTCGATCATGGCACCTCTATCAACATTGTTGAAGAAAGGTTCGCCTAATCTGGTCCGTTGGTCTGAAGAATGCCAATCTTCACTAGACCAAATCAAGAATATATTTTCTTCTCCTCCCATCTTAAGATTACCTACTCTTGATAGGACTTTTGTTCTTCGGAGTGATGCTTCATCCACTGGGATTGGAGCAGCACTGATGCAAGAATATGCAAATACTCTGCATCCTGTTATGTACATTTCTAGAAAACTAAATGCGGCAGAGAGGAACTACTCGGTTTTAGACCGTGAGTTGTTAGCGATGGTTTGGTCAATTCTAAAACTACAAAGATTCCTCCTGGGCGCACATTTCATTCTAGAGACTGATCAGAAAGCTCTTACAGCTATTCAGACTAAGAATTTGAAGAGTTCGAGATCCACTCGATATGCTATAGCTCTTCAACCTTTTCACTTCACGGTACGAGCTATCCGTGGTGCGGATAATGTGATGGCTGACATTTTGTCTAGATGCCCACATGACTCCAACTAATACTTCTGTCCTATATTTCCATATATTACAGAGTCATAACACACCTATATTTCTACAATAGATTAGCACATCTGTACTTACTTTATATGTACACACTATCGTGCTTTGTTGTCATCTTCTTCTGTTCGTTTTTTAAGATGATAGAGGAGGACTGAGTAGTTAATATAAGGGCCGTTAGTTTACTAAACAGCCACAATTATTAATAATGTATTGTACCTTATGAAGCATATTAGTTATTAATTAGCATTATATTGCTTGTACTTTCTCAGAATGTCATTGTTGAGCTGAGGACTTACCTTACTAGTATCAAGCATGACGAGTTCTAGATTGTGTACTTACCCTCGGAATACCAGAGCATATGTCCTGGATCGTCATGTAGTTTAACTTTACTATGTACTTATGTCATTACATGTCAAAGAATGTACTATTTAAATTTTCCTATCAGATTTGTACATCCGTTTTTAACGTCAATATTAGAGTATGCTGTTTAATGATGATTATAGTAACTTGCATACGTATATTGTGTTTACATGCTAACGTGATGTGTGTTGGTGACACCTCCCCGATGTGAATATTTTTTGAGACTTATTTATTTTTCTGTTGAGGTATATCCTCACCAGACACTCTATAATTAGCCTATTGTTTGGCAATTTATCTAATGAGCAGCCCATAATACGGGCGTTTTAAGCCGCTTATCGCATGCTCTTTGATATTGAAAAAAAAAAAATATGTTCCACATTTTTTTTTTTATCGGGAGGAGGTGGTGATATGTTGCGTGATAAATTCTCGCAACATCGTTTTATTTCAATATCTATTTTATAACGCAAGGGCAACAACTGCTTGAAATTTATAGTCACTTTTCTCGGTAAGCATTTGTCTTCTCGCGTTGGTATCGAATGCAGTTAAGTTTTGAGCTGTGGTCATTTTGCGCTGGACTGCGCATGACTTGTCTTGCTTTTTGGTCGATCGGTTTCCGCCCACCACTAGTGGAGTGAGCGATTTGGAATGGCGAAAGAGATGCCTCGTTGAAGAGGGGATCTCCGCTATTTTTTGTTCTGTCAGGGATGTGTAGTCCTCTTATGGATATTTCGTTTATTCGGGATAATACCTCTAGTGTATTTGCACATGCCGGGAGGCGTGATATTTCTGTATTTCTTGAAAGCAAGGTAAATTGATTTTTTTCATTAACTCTATCGATTTTGGGTCGTGAGCGATTTCGATTCATAGCCTGTCTTCGAAAGTCGTCGTCACGAGATGTTTTTTCCCAGCTCACATGTCGCTGCATTGTACTGCATCGGTTGATGCATGTACCAAGGACCATTACTTGCTACTTTGTTAAATGAACTAGGTTTGGAAAACCTTTATTATCTAGAGGATATTTTTGAGGACATTATTTATACTTCGGCAGACGTGTCTGTCTTGCTGAAGTCAGACTAAGGAGAGTGAACTGATCTCATACATCTGGTTATCTCCTGGCTGTTATAGAAAAGGATGGAGTTTTTCACCTGACTACATTTACAGCACTATGAAATATAACATGCATCTGACTCATCATTGTAATGCTGTCTACCGTCTATTGCTGTATTGAATGTTGCTGTGATAATGACTGTTTGATGTGCCTACATATTCGCGTAACCATTTTGTCACTGTGGCGTCCACAATAAATAATGAAGAAAAACGTCAACGGCTGTTACAAGAATCATTGACTTTATACGTCGTGAGTTTACTGACGTCCTATGTGGATTGCCCTGTTATTTTTGTATGAACATTGTTTTGACTGAACACATCTGCACACCACACAAAACCAGACATGCGGATACCATCCATCATCATATGGCATCACGCATCAGTGTCTCTTCGTGTTTTTTGTGTACAGTTTGGTGGTGACCTTTTCGCTGATTTGGCGTATTTTTATGTATGGATTCTTCGCAATCTTCTACCATTGTTTGAGGATGATCTGGTTGTCGTATCTTATAGAGTGAGAAGTCTCTCTGCAGTTTTTCGATGGTGTCCTTCATGCTTGATTTGTCTTCCCTCAGAGATACTATCTCACTTTTAAGAATTTCATTTTCGGCCTTGAGCGATGTCTGTATACTAGACATGAGATCACCAATTAAACTTCAATTAATCTACATTTCTGTGTATGGCTGCCCCATAGTGTCCTTGAATCCGTTTTATGGCTAACTTGGTTAATCTGCCTATTCCACCTATGCCGGTATAAGTTTTCCCATTCTCTGTGAACTTCTTGCATCTACTTTTTTTTTTTTTTTTTTTTTTTTTTTTTTTTTTTTTTTTTTTTTTTTTTTTTTTGCGTTCGCCCGCTAATACTCGAGGCGAAATCTCAGGTTATTATTTTTATGTCTAACCTGACATTGATTTTACGTGAGTATCCCTTTATTTCTTGTACAGAGACTGGTGTCCCTCGCCATTCAGGCAAATACTCGCCGATTTCGGAGGTACCCATTGCAGCTGGGTCGGCTCAGGAGCCGCCAGTCCCTGGTCGACGACACTCCTTCAAATGTCCTCGCCAGGTCTCGAGTTAATCCAGTCCAAATCCCGGTCGACGAAAAATCCTCAAATGCCGTCGCCCGGGTTTGATCCTGTATCACCCGGTCGCCAGAGCGGTGTTGTAACCACTACGCTAGCGCGGCTCCCTGCATCTACTTAAACAGGACTCTCCGAAAGCTGTTTGCTACATTTCGAGAGTTTCGGAACCAGTTTTTCCTAGACGAAAGCAGAAATCAATGCACACACGTTGTTGAATTTTGCCGTCCATTTTTGAAACGCGACGAGCACTACTAGGTCACATCCGCTTATACGCTACCACACAGCGCATGCGCGAAATTAGAAACTTCAGGTTAGGTACATATAATGGCACGTGGTTGACACGTGCACTGTGTTAATATCACCTAGCTCCTTATAATGGTTTTCCGGATAAAAAATGAGTCCCGGAACTTTGTGAACAAGGGGGTATATCCGCATAGAACATGTCATTGTTCCTCCATCTATTTAAACGATTCCATGTTCGATTTACTCGGTATCCCCTTCCTTGTGACAGATGAAAATGGGCAACCCTTATCGTTTCTCTTTAATATCATCGGGGGCCCTCACTATTTGGACTCTAGCAAGATTAACACGTTGGATTTTCCTCGCGGGCTAATTAAGTATGCACAGTTAAACACATTGAAGCCAGGTTCGCTGTAGCCATCATTCCGATTCTTAGTCTAGCCACGCCTCCTGTCTTTGGTTTCATGCACTAAGAACTCAGATATGTAAATTCATAAACTGTCTTTCCTTTTAAAAGGGGTTACCTGTTGTCAGAATTACGTCAGCACGTCAACTGAAACACGGGAAGGGTGGGGCATAAGAGGTTTTGTAGTTCTAGAGAGACAACGGTTTGTTTATTGCGTATAAAGGGGTGTGGACCACCCACCGACCGCAACTCCTTTGATCGCGCTCACAGGGACGAAAGTTACTCTCGAACACGGACATTAAGGGGAGGTTAAACCCCCAAAATGAAAAACACAGAATTATAAGATAATAGATATATCTGGTCATTTATACAAGCAAAATGACTGAAAAAATACAAAATATCGAGGTATGTACTGAAAACTGGCAGTCTGTGGGGGAAAAACAGTAGAAAAAAGGCAAATTTTGGCTTATTTGGGGTATTTTGTTGCCCAAGATATCTCAAATGTGAGTACAGCTTGAGTTATGAAATTTGACTTTCATTTGTTTATATATGATAATGATTTTATACTAAAATAATTTTGATTGGTTTGATAGCTGATTGTTTTTTGGATTTTAACATACCGATCGACAAATAGTTGTAACTTTTTAGGGGGGTATCTTAGATATTTCTTAACAGTTTTGTAGTTTGTTAACATATATCCTTTATTTTAGTTTAATTTTATGGGCACTATGTGTTCAGCATGTGGCCCAAAATTCATTACTGTATCACTAATAGTTTTTGAAAAATCATGGGCAACATGCCCATATGTGTGTGAAAAATGCAGTTTTGAGAAAATTAAGAAAGAAGGGAAGAATTACACTTTTACACAAAATTTACTCACCTCAGTATCCCCCTGCTATGTAGGAATCATCTCTGGTATTTTCCTTTATTGATATCATGGGCTGTTTCATACTTCGCAGCTTACTTTTCATTAAATTCTCTATTTCAACAGACTGTATGCGTTTTTTGTCAATTTGCGCAAATATTTTTTTTCTTTTTCTTAACCAGCGGCACTTGGGCTTTCAGCCCTTCGGCCCAATGACATGTCATTGCGAGGCTGGGGAACCTGAGGACTTTCCTTCCAACCCGGTCAGGAGCTT
The DNA here is from genome assembly GCA_024509875.1 of Oreohelix idahoensis. Taxonomy (NCBI): domain Eukaryota; kingdom Metazoa; phylum Mollusca; class Gastropoda; order Stylommatophora; family Oreohelicidae; genus Oreohelix; species Oreohelix idahoensis. The sequence continues at coordinate 192,817 of JAMPIV010006954.1, read as the reverse complement.
CGCTCCTTCCCATCCACAGAGGGTTTATCACAGGAGCCGTTCAGGTTATTCAGTCAAATTTCCGGTCGTAAACATTTCTTCAAACGCCGACGCCCGGGTTTGAACCATGAACACCTGGTCGCCAGTACAACGCCGTAGCCATTACACCAGCGCGGCTCCCACGCAAATATTTGAAAAGCATATTTACCAAAGTTTAGACCTAAATTATCAAAGATCTTTTTTCTCCTCAGTTCCCCACAGTTGTACACAATCACTGCATCATTTACAGCTATTTGCAGCCTACTTTTTCCCAATGAAAACATTCTTTGGGCACCTATACCATATGAGGTTATGAAATGATTCATTTGAATTCTGAGTCCCACCATGAGCACACTTTTCCAGAAGGGTATCAGCTGCAAGTTCCTCAAAAACTTCTTTAATAATAGAACACAAATTCAGGAAGTTGATTCTTATTATCCGCAGCTGGGTCTTTCTTCACAGGGCACCATCTATCACAGTCTTCATGTATTCCTTGTCTGTGTTTCCAGATTGCCCATATGCTCTTCTTCATTGCTGGAACATCATCTACATTTCTGTGTATGGCTGCCCCATAGTGTCCTTGAATCCGTTTTATGGCTAACTTGGTTAATCTGCCTATTCCACCTATGCCGGTATAAGTTTTCCCATTCTCTGTGAACTTCTTGCATCTGTTTTCTGATACTTTATCCAGAAGTCTCTTCCCCATTCGCTTTCGAACATGTCCGCAACATTCAAGCTTTCTAATAGTTTTGCCATGGTAAATGGGTGGCTGATCCTGTGCTACTGTCTTTTGTTTTTACAGTAAATCACAACATTTGTGCGACAAGACGGTTCAAAGGTGTGTCCTAAATGTGTGATTGGTTGTTCACGTGATTTTGATACGAGGAATGATGATCTGATAATGAACAATGATAGCAGTAAATCATCAGGAAGCTATGACGAATCGTAACTGTTTATGTGTTATTATAGATTGACATATGAAATTAGTTTATCACAAACGAAGGAATGCGAACGATGTGCCTCATTCCGAATCGGACGACTCCAATAAGTTCACAACAGTTATTGGTTGGATAAACTGCAAGCCATCTCGCTGCCAGTAATCTTCTTCTTCCTGGAGCACGTGTTCTTCACATTTAGCCCAGTACTCTGTGTCTATTCGTGAAAGGGCCTCACGAGTCATGTCTTTAACATCGCACATTTTAAAAGTGGTGTTCTGGGCGGCCACTTGCCCTTTAACTCTAGCCCAAACCAGCTCTATTGGGTTAAGGTGAGAATGATAAGGTGGGAGTCGAAGAGAAACATGACCCTGCTCTTGGATAATTTTATCAATCAGATACACTTTTGTCTTATTCCTCTGTCTCACAAGCTGCAACAACTCTGGTTTTAAATAGCTGTTGTCAGCAAAGATGTTTTCATTCACAAGCCAACTCCTGATTTCGTCTTTCGTGCTTGCCGAAGTGGGAGCTTTATCCTCCTGCGCTAGAACATTATGATAGGAGGCATTATCCATCACCAGGCAAGACGGCCTATCTAGAGTCGGGAGGAGTGTATTCACTATCCAATCTCTAAAAATTTGCCCATTCATTTCACTGTGGTAGTCCCTACCATCTACAGACTTTGATTGAAAAATAAGCTCTGCATCACGGACAAGCCCATTCTGTCTGCTGCCAGCATGTGCTAATATAATGCGTTGACCTTTGCTGCTGGGAATTTTCCTTCTATGGTCTCCGTCAACAGATTGCCATTCGTTCTCGTTCGTATGATGAGCATTAACCCAAGATTCGTCCAAATACACTATATCATAGCCGTCTTGTCTTCTCTCACGAATCCGCCTAAGGTATTTGCTTCGAACTGCAACCAGATGTGGTTTTTCACATAAAAAATTCCTTCCGCCAGACGTTTTTCTAAAAGTGAAGCCGACACTTCTGACAAGTTGCCAAAGAGTTGTTTTTGAGACGTTAATATCGCATTCTACTTGCAGCCGACTTTTCAGCATGCGGAGAGTAACAAGTTGATTGGCATTAAACATCTTCAAAATCAAACATCTAATGACATCCTTGTCAAAATCATCAATCTTTTTCTTCCTTCCTTGCTTAACCGCAGCCTCTGTACAATCACCGTCCTGTTGTATCCAACGTCAAAAAGATCTTCTATCCACACCCAGGGCCTTTCGTGTTCTACCTGGTTCTTGGATGTCGTGGTATAAACAACCCATCTTAGCCTCTCTGCGAAAATGCCTGTACAATATAACAGTTACCTTCTGCAAAGTGATAAATTTGCATTTCAGATTCATTGCGCTTTTCATAATTATGCAGTTTAGTTTATTATAGTCCGTTTGGAAATTCGTGCCCACGCATCGAACGTTGTAACTTTGCAACCCCTTGACGGATGTTATTGAAATTTGCTACGTGGCCTACTGATATCAATGCAGTTATTAATATATTTTTTGCCCTTACAAAACTCATGTCATGTTCGAATTTTCTTCTTTAAGTTATATAAAAAAAAACTCTTACCGTTGTCTGGGTTAATTTTTATTAGTTCTACAGGAAAATTACAAGAAGATCCGTTCAAAAATTGCGCACTTAATTTTTGTTGCAGCACAGCACAAGCGATGAAATGTGCTATTCAATATTTTTGTTGTTTGAATTAGTGTAGTGACTACATGTCCGCACGAGTTCGCACCTATTGTACACAGTCGCGAGTTATTATTTCAGCGGCGTTTGCTAATTGCAATGAGTTGGCTGCAACGAAACAAAAACGACACCAGCGTATAATATATTATAGTCCGTTCGGAAATTCATGCCCACAGAAAGCGTCAATCTTCTCCAAAACTGTTTGTTGTATGGACATGAATTTTTGCATGCAGTCTTAGATTTTCCATGCAGTTAAGATTTTGCGATCATTACATCCACAGCTTTCGCGAAATTTGCAAAACGGCGATTTTCTTTGATCTTTTTGGAACATTTGCCTAAATCTGCTCGCAACATTAATTCTTACAGTAAATCACAACATTTGTGCGACAAGACGGTTCAAAGGCGTGTCCTAAATGTGTGATTGGTTGTTCACGAGATTTTGATACGAGGAATGATGATCTGATAATGAACAATGATAGCAGTAAATCATCAGGAAGCTATGACGAATCGTAACTGTTTATGTGTTATTATAGATTGGCATATGAAATTAGTTTATCACAAACGAAGGAATGCGAACGACGTGCCTCATTCCGAATCGGACGACTCCAATAAGTTCACAACAGTTATTGGTTGGATAAACTGCAAGCCATCTCGCTGCCAGTAATCTTCTTCTTCCTGGAGCACGTGTTCTTCACATTTAGCCCAGTACTCTGTGTCTATTCGTGAAAGGGCCTCACGAGTCATGTCTTTAACATCGCACATTTTAAAAGTGGTGTTCTGGGCGGCCACTTGCCCTTTAACTCTAGCCCAAACCAGCTCTATTGGGTTAAGGTGAGAATGATAAGGTGGGAGTCGAAGAGAAACATGACCCTGCTCTTGGATAATTTTATCAATCAGATACACTTTTGTCTTATTCCTCTGTCTCACAAGCTGCAACAACTCTGGTTTTAAATAGCTGTTGTCAGCAAAGATGTTTTCATTCACAAGCCAACTCCTGATTTCGTCTTTCGTGCTTGCCGAAGTGGGAGCTTTATCCTCCTGCGCTAGAACATTATGATAGGAGGCATTATCCATCACCAGGCAAGACGGCCTATCTAGAGTCGGGAGGAGTGTATTCACTATCCAATCTCTAAAAATTTGCCCATTCATTTCACTGTGGTAGTCCCTACCATCTACAGACTTTGATTGAAAAATAAGCTCTGCATCACGGACAAGCCCATTCTGTCTGCTGCCAGCATGTGCTAATATAATGCGTTGACCTTTGCTGCTGGGAATTTTCCTTCTATGGTCTCCGTCAACAGATTGCCATTCGTTCTCGTTCGTATGATGAGCATTAACCCAAGATTCGTCCAAATACACTATATCATAGCCGTCTTGTCTTCTCTCACGAATCCGCCTAAGGTATTTGCTTCGAACTGCAACCAGATGTGGTTTTTCACATAAAAAATTCCTTCCGCCAGACGTTTTTCTAAAAGTGAAGCCGACACTTCTGACAAGTTGCCAAAGAGTTGTTTTTGAGACGTTAATATCGCATTCTACTTGCAGCCGACTTTTCAGCATGCGGAGAGTAACAAGTTGATTGGCATTAAACATCTTCAAAATCAAACATCTAATGACATCCTTGTCAAAATCATCAATCTTTTTCTTCCTTCCTTGCTTAACCGCAGCCTCTGTACAATCACCGTCCTGTTGTATCCAACGTCAAAAAGATCTTCTATCCACACCCAGGGCCTTTCGTGTTCTCCTACCTGGTTCTTGGATGTCGTGGTATAAACAACCCATCTTAGCCTCTCTGCGAAAATGCCTGTACAATATAACAGTTACCTTCTGCAAAGTGATAAATTTGCATTTCAGATTCATTGCGCTTTTCATAATTATGCAGTTTAGTTTATTATAGTCCGTTTGGAAATTCGTGCCCACGCATCGAACGTTGTAACTTTGCAACCCCTTGACGGATGTTATTGAAATTTGCTACGTGGCCTACTGATATCAATGCAGTTATTAATATATTTTTTTGCCCTTACAAAACTCATGTCATGTTCGAATTTTCTTCTTTAAGTTATATAAAAAAAACTCTTACCGTTGTCTGGGTTAATTTTTATTAGTTCTACAGGAAAGTTACAAGATCCGTTCAAAAATTGCGCACTTAATTTTTGTTGCAGCACAGCACAAGCGATGAAATGTGCTATTCAATATTTTTTTTGTTTGAATTAGTGTAGTGACTACATGTCCGCACGAGTGCGCACCTATTGTACACAGTCGCGAGTTATTATTTCAGCGGCGTATGCTAATTGCAATGAGTTGGCTGCAACGAAACAAAAACGACACCAGCGTATAATATATTATAGTCCGTTCGGAAATTCGTGCCCACCGAAAGCGTCAATCTTCTCCAAAAACTGTTTGTTGTATGGACATGAATTTTTGCATGCAGTCTTAGATTTTCCATGCAGTTAAGATTTTGCGATCATTACATCCACAGCTTTCGCGAAATTTGCAAAACGGCGATTTTCTTTGATCTTTTTGGAACATTTGCCTAAATCTGCTCGCAACATTAATTCTTACAGTAAATCACAACATTTGTGCGACAAGACGGTTCAAAGGCGTGTCCTAAATGTGTGATTGGTTGTTCACGAGATTTTGATACGAGGAATGATGATCTGATAATGAACAATGATAGCAGTAAATCATCAGGAAGCTATGACGAATCGTAACTGTTTATGTGTTATTATAGATTGGCATATGAAATTAGTTTATCACAAACGAAGGAATGCGAACGACGTGCCTCATTCCGAATCGGACGACTCCAATAAGTTCACAACAGTTATTGGTTGGATAAACTGCAAGCCATCTCGCTGCCAGTAATCTTCTTCTTCCTGGAGCACGTGTTCTTCACATTTAGCCCAGTACTCTGTGTCTATTCGTGAAAGGGCCTCACGAGTCATGTCTTTAACATCGCACATTTTAAAAGTGGTGTTCTGGGCGGCCACTTGCCCTTTAACTCTAGCCCAAACCAGCTTTATTGGGTTAAGGTGAGAATGATAAGGTGGGAGTCGAAGAGAAACATGACCCTGCTCATGGATAATTTTATCAATCAGATACACTTTTGTCTTATTCCTCTGTCTCACAAGCTGCAACAACTCTGGTTTTAAATAGCTGTTGTCAGCGAAGATGTTTTCATTCACAAGCCAACTCCTGATTTCGTCTTTCGTGCTTGCCGAAGTGGGAGCTTTATCCTCCTGCGCTAGAACATTATGATAGGACGCATTATTCATCACCAGGCAAGACGGCCTATCTAGAGTCGGGAGGAATGTATTCACTATCCAATCTCTAAAAATTTGCCCATTCATTTCACTGTGGTAGTCCCTACCATCTACAGACTTTGATTGAAAAATAAGCTCTGCATCACGGACAAGCCCATTCTGTCTGCTGCCAGCATGTGCTAATATAATGCGTTGACCTTTGCTGCTGGGAATTTTCCTTCTATGGTCTCTGTCAACAGATTGCCATTCTTTCTCATTCGTATGATGAGCATTAACCCAAGATTCGTCCAAATACACTATATCATAGCCGTCTTGTCTTCTCTCACGAATCTGCCTAAGGTATTTGCTTTGAGCTGCAACCAGATGTGGTTTTTCACATAAAAAATTCCTTCCGCCAGACATTTTTCTAAAAGTGAAGCCGACACTTCTGACAAGTTGCCAAAGAGTTGTTTTTGAGACGTTAATATCGCATTCTACTTGCAGCCGACTTTTCAGCATGCGGAGAGTAACAAGTTGATTGGCATTAAACATCTTCAAAATCAAACGTCTAATGACATCCTTGTCAAAATCATCAATTTTTTTCTTCCTTCCTTGCTTAACCGCAGCCTCTGTACAATCACCGTCCTGTTGTATCCAACGTCAAAAAGATCTTCTATCCACACCCAGGGCCTTTCGTGTTCTACCTGGTTCTTGGATGTCGTGGTATAAACAACCCATCTTAGCCTCTCTGCGAAAATGCCTGTACAATATAACAGTTACCTTCTGCAAAGTGATAAATTTGCATTTCAGATTCATTGCGCTTTTCATAATTATGCAGTTTAGTTTATTATAGTCCGTTTGGAAATTCGTGCCCACGCATCGAACGTTGTAACTTTGCAACCCCTTGACGGATGTTATTGAAATCTGCTACGTGGCCTACTGATATCAATGCAGTTATTAACATGTTTTTTGCCCTTACAAAACTCATGTCATGTTCGAATTTTCTTCTTTTTTTTTTTTTTTTTTTTTTTTTTTTTCTCCTTAACCAGCGGCACTTGGGCTTTCAGCCCTTCGGCCCAATGACATGTCATTGCGAGGCTGGGGAACCTGAGGACTTTCCTTCCAACCCGGTCAGGAGCTTCGCTCCTTCCCATCCACAGAGGGTTTATCACAGGAGCCGTTCAGGCTATTTAGTCAAATTTCCGGCCGTAAACATTTCTTCAAACGCCGACGCCCGGATTTGAACCATGAACACCTGGTCGCCAGTACAACGCCGAAGCCATTACACCAGCGCGGCTCCCAATTTTCTTCTTTAAGTTATATAAAAAAAAAAAAAAAAACTTACCGTTGCCTGGGTTAATTTTTATTAGTTCTACAGGAAAGTTACAAGATCCGTTCAAAAATTGCGCACTTAATTTTTGTTGCAGCACAGCACAAGCGATGAAATGTGCTATTCAATATTTTTGTTGTTTGAATTAGTGTAGTGACTACATGTCCACACAAGTGCACACCTATTGTACACAGTCGCGAGTTATTATTTCAGCGGCGTATGCTAATTACAATGAGTTGGCTGCAACGAAACAAAAATGACACCAGCGTATAATATATTATAGTCCGTTCAGAAATTCGTGCCCACAGAAAGCGTCAATCTTCTCCAAAACTGTTTGTTGTATGGACATGAATTTTTGCATGCAGTCTTAGATTTTCCATGCAGTTAAGATTTTGCGATCATTACATCCACAGCTTTCGTGAAATTTGCAAAATGGCGATTTTCTTTGATCTTTTTGGAACATTTGCCTAAATCTGCCCGCAACATTAATTCTTACAGTAAATCACAACATTTGTGCGACAATACGGTTCAAAGGCGTGTCCTAAATGTGTGATTGGTTGTTCACGTGATTTTGATACGAGGAATGATGATCTGATAATGAACAATGATAGCAGTAAATCATCAGGAAGCTATGATGAATCGTAACTGTTTATGTGTTATTATAGATTGGCATATGAAATTAGTTTATCACAAACGAAGGAATGCGAACGACGTGCCTCATTCCGAATCGGACGACTCCAATAAGTTCACAACAGTTATTGGTTGGATAAACTGCAAGCCATCTCGCTGCCAGTAATCTTCTTCTTCCTGGAGCATGTGTTCTTCACATTTAGCCCAGTACTCTGTGTCTATTCGTGAAAGGGCCTCACAAGTCATGTCTTTAACATCGCACATTTTAAAAGTGGTGTTCTGGGCGGCCACTTGCCCTTTAACTCTAGCCCAAACCAGCTCTATTGGGTTAAGGTGAGAATGATAAGGTGGGAGTCGAAGAGAAACATGACCCTGCTCTTGGATAATTTTATCAATCAGATACACTTTTGTCTTATTCCTCTGTCTCACAAGCTGCAACAACTCTGGTTTTAAATAGCTGTTGTCAGCGAAGATGTTTTCATTCACAAGCCAACTCCTGATTTCGTCTTTCGAATTACCGCGGCTGCTGGCACCAGACTTGCCCTCCAATAGATCCTCGTTAAAGGGTTTAAAGTGTACTCATTCCAATTACGGGGCCTCGAAAGAGTCCAGTATTGTTATTTTTCGTCACTACCTCCCCGTGCTGGGAGTGGGCAAGTTGCGCGCCTGCTGCCTTCCTTGGATGTGGTAGCCGTTTCTCATGCTCCCTCTCTGGAATCGAACCCTGATTCCCCGTAGCGATAACCAAAAGTATGGAGATTAAAATTATGTTTGATAGCTCCCGAAAAAACAGAGACTCCTGATAAATTATTCTTGAACTAGTATACTTGCGTTCAACATCAATGAATTACTTGTGGCGACCTTCGTACACCAAAGCCACGTAGGAGAATATCATAAACTTCAATTTGCATGGGAGCGAAATATATCACGTCTTGCTTTGACAGAATCATGCAACGAAAGGTCAAGATCGACCGTTTGAATCAATTAGCGCGGCACATCATTACGTCATCATTGCCTAGAGACGTCAACCTATTATCGCGTTCATTTATAATTAACAATAGTGCAAAACACATCATGTTGACTCCAGATAGAAATGTTACCGCGTAGATTAAACTGCTAACAGATGTGAGGCCAACATGTAAAAATACATAATAATCTTCTTTAACAGACAGGGATGCCTCTTGTCTCCATTTCTTTTCTTACTAGCAATAGACTGGGTTATGAGATCATCGACAACACACAACAGAAATGGAATCCAGTGGACTCTGACTAAGCAGTTGGATGATCTGGATTTTGCTGATGACTTGGCTCTTCTGTCTCATAACCGTAATCAGAAGCAGGACAAATTGAAAACACTTGATGAGAGGTCACAGCAATTGGGTCTGAAAATACACAGGGAAAAGACAAAAATAATGAGAATAAATGCAGGTAATCTTCTTCTTCTTGCGATCGCATCTTTGATGATTACACCGTCAGACGAGTTCTCATGATGAATTCGACGCATGCAGGTAATGATAACAGGGTTGAATTTGAAGAAATACCAATACACGATGTAGAATCGTACACATATCTTGGCAGCAATATAGACAAAATTGGAGGGACAGACAGTGATATCAAACTAAGAATACAAAAAGCAAGAGGAGCTTTCATTGCATTGGGAAATATATGGAGATCAAGAGAAATCGGATCCAACACGAAAATAAGAATCTTCAACTCAAATGTGAAGTCAGTCCTATTGTATGGCTCTGAGACATGGAGAACAACAAAGACAACAACCAAAAAGCTACAGACTTTCATAAATGGGTGCTTGCATAGAATAGAGGGATTAAAATGGTATGACAAGGTTACCAACGTGGAACTGAGGACAAGAACTAGACAAGTGCCAGTGGAACAAGAGATGAGAATAAGACGATGACGATGGATAGGACACACACTGAGGAAATCTGTTGATAGCATTACAAGGCAGTTCTTGTTCTGGAACCCCCAGGCAAGAGAGGCAGAGGTAGACCAAGAAGCACATGGAGAAGAGAGCTGGAAACAGAGGTGAAAATGAGATTGAGAACGTGGAAAGAACTTGAGATGATGGCACATGACAGGAAGACTTGGCATGTGTTTGTTGAAGGCCTATGCTCCTTTGGGAGTGGAGGGTTATGAATGAATGATACATTACTTAAAAAAGGGTTGAAGAGTGCCAAAAAAATGAGGCTTGTTGTCCAACTCGCATAGACTAGATAATCTAACCCCAATATAATAATGTGCCATTGGATGTTGATCCGAGTTTTTAATGATGTCTCCTATATATTTGCGCTCTTTAGTGCACAAATTGGTATGTAATTAATTAAAACTTATACTACTTACTCAGATGCGCACTCATGGTGCTTCTAACACAGTTAGACATGCATCTAGCTATGTTAAGTCTCGCACACTTAACTGCTATGCGAAAAACGACTTAACAGATTACATCGACCCCCGGATTTTTAAAAAAAAAGAGAAGCTCTTTTTTTTTTTTTAAATATCACGGAGATGTCAATCAAATTATATGAAACAACATATAAATATAATTATTATAAAGGTATAATTAACTGATTCCCTACGCAAGATCTTTTAAAAGACGCAATGGCCAACCGTTATGTCTGCAAGATCTTTTAAAAGACTGATTTATTTCGTTGTTTCTTTCCACTCTGATATTTTATACTGACCGGAATTTATCTCGAACGGAAGTAAACACAAAACTGCGCAAATTTCAACAAGCTTCAACTTCCTTTGTTTGAGTTTGAAGGGAATTTTTCACATTTATCTTAATTTTTCGTCGTGTTTTGCTGTTTCACTATAATGGCAGAAAACACGCAGGATATGTTACTAATATGTGAACAGTGAACAAACTGTGTGATCAAACACAACTTTCTTACTGTTTCTGTGTTTCTAAATGGATTACCTTCACAAGGAGAGTTGTGAAACTGTATTGTGATAATAATTTATGTTACAAGCCTTAGGTAAGTGGAAAATTTATGTTCAAAATTTCAAGTTATCTTTTGTTCTGTGTACATATCTGTCATAACATAAACATAATATAAAATTAGCTAGAAAAGTATATATACTGAAGCACATTAAAAACGCACCACCTGTATAATCCAGGAACAGAGTGTGAAATGTAAATATAAGTGTTTACAAGTTTACATATTTGGAATCTTTATTCATTTTCCTATGAAGCCATGCTGGTCATTAATTTGTACATTTGATTGTTATGAAATTCATTGCATTCTGTGCAGGCAAGGGAGAAAACCAAAAATGCAACCAATAAAAAAATTCATTCACACTATCTTCAGTATCTGGTATGTCCACCGTGTGCTTGCAAACAAGCTTGGCAGCGGCTCCGCATGGAACGCACAAGTCTCTGAAGGAAATTCCGGGGAATCAAGTCCCATTCACATGTAAGAGCAGCTTCGAGCTGTTGCAGATTAGCTGGAGAACCTTGCCTGTAGACTCTGCGTCCAAGCTCGTCCCACAGATGTTCTATAGGGGACATGTCTGGTGATAGGGCAGGCCAATCAATCGTCACAATGTTCTGCTGCTGTAGATATTGCTGTGTAATGCGTGCGGTGTGCGCACATGCGTTATCCTGCTGGAGAAGCTGCAAGTCTGGATAATTTGGGAACGCAGGAACAACCAATGCATCCAGAACCTCATCTCGATATGTCACAGCATTAACATTTCCACGGAAGACGTGAAGAGGCAAGCGATGGTGAAAACTGAATCCTCCCCAAATGTGAATACTGCTACCTCCAAATCGGTTGTGCTGACGAACACAGCAATCTACAAAGCGCTCTCCACACCGTCGCCAAATCCGCATACGTCCATCAGCAAAGGATATGTTGAATCTGCTCTCGTCTGTGAATAGGACAGCATTCCACTGCAGTCTAGTCCATCTGACATGTTGCTCTGCCCATTGCAGGCGCTGCTGACAATGTCTGTGAGTCAAGTTTGGCCCAACATAAGGTCGTCTTGCAGAAAGGCCTGTATCTCTGAGTCGTCGTATGACTGTCATTCGAGAGACTTGCCCACGTCTACCCACTATTGCTCTTGCTGTTTGACGATTCCTTAGGTGACTCAGCACAATATGATGATCTTGCGCAGGGGTAGTAACTCGTGGTTGGCCACTCCGAAGTCTATCCCGGGCACTGCCAGTGGTTCCGTAACGTTCATTGAGACGTACAATAGTGCTGTGGTGGCAATTCATCCTTCTGGCAATGGCCCGCGAGCTCATTCCGATCTCCAACATACCAATGGCTCATTGGCGGTCGTTTTCAGATAGTCGTGGCATTTCAAGCACATGTACTGGGTGTTTTGTCTCAACGGCCTTTTTATACCGAGTATACTGCCACAACGTGTACACATTTTCAGGGTCATTCATAGCTGTTGGGAATTGTGTTGCTCGTGTAACTTTCATTGTTTTCTTGTAGTCTGTGCACAAACCCGTGGGGTGAATCATGCACTTTCCATTCCAGCAGCCATTCGCTCTCTACCTCATGACAAACACGGGGAAAATCCATTCCCACACTTTTTTTTCCCAGCTTCTCAGCATCAGTATACAGTGGTGCGTTTTTAATGTGCTTCAGTATATATTCATATTGTCCATCCAATGTACTTTAATTTGATATATAATATATTATACTTAACTCATGATTAGACACACATTGTTAGTAAAAGTAAATTATGTATATGTACATTTTTTGGAGCTTAAAAATAATTCCGTCCAGAGCTGAAAATAATTATGTAGGGAATCAGTTAAGAAACTAATAATTGGGATGGAAGAGTGGAAAAGAAATTAAATACTAAATTCAAATCAAATTAATGAGAGATAATGTACCAAATTGTACAAAACACCAATGAAGATGTGGAAAATGAATTAATAGTAGTGAAGAATGAAAAGAATAGGTGAATAATGGTGACAGCAATCACACAATATGCTAAAAGAAAAATGTCAATCAATGAACTCAATTAAATTGAGTAATGTAGGCATGTAACAGTATAAATATAGGAGTGGGGAACAATTAAATAAAATCAAAGAAAAAATAGTCGAAGGAAACAACACGGTCTAAAAAATCGGGTACCCCGATAAAGCACGTATGCTAATATTGCTACATGAATCATATCTTGTGCCAAAAAGATGAAGCGCTAATAATGCGCGATCATCTAATAGAATTGAGTTGCACTAACGTATCGAAAATAATAAACTTAATTAAGTTATATTCATTGTCATAAGCGTACCAAATTGTTCAAGGAATATTAAAATGTTAGTAATCTACAATTAAGTAATTAAAAGTGTCACGAAGTCACAACGTTAGGTAGTAAGATTGTTAATAATCTGCACAAATAGTGTTACGTTTGAGAGTCAAATGTTATTAAATTATCAATGTTAAGTTCCAATGATATCACTTCATTTTTTTTTGATCGAAATATATGTAAACTCGTACAATAGTTAATGTGGAAGCAACAAAGTCACCGATAGTCAATGCAAATGAGAATACGGTGATGTTAGGTCAAATAGTAATGTCATGGTAAGATGTGAAGTATCATGTTTTCGGAAGCAGCCATTTATTATTGATGACTGGGCAGCGTAGAGGTGTCACACTGTGAGGCACAGCGGTTCGGTAGATTCTTGAGGGCATCGTGACAAAATGTCTGCTATGACATTTTCTGACCCAGGGATCACCCGAATCGTATAATGAAAAGGCTGCAAAGATATGGCGTAACATGTAGATCTGGAAGACTTCCAAGTCTTTGTTTTGGAGCGCTGTAAGAGCACGTTGATTTCTTCTTCTTCGATCCTTAACCACCGACCGTCAAAGCAGTCAGTGGCCATCACGCCTAGTGGCGTCTTGTAGGGCAACAACAAATTGATTTGTCTCCATGTAAAAGTGTGCGCCCAGAAGGAAACGTTGAAGCTTGAGAATGGACCATACCATGGCCAAAAGTCTGTCAGGGACCGAAGTAAGGCTTCTAGCGGCCCCTTTATAGGTCTGCCGAATAAAAGTGTAGCTGGTGGAAATCCTGTAGATGCCTGGGGAACTTCCCTGTAGGCGAATAAGGCTGCAGGAATGAAAAGGTCCCAATCTTCAGGTTTCTCTTGTCCCAGCTTACGTAACATCATGGTGAGGCTGCCGTTGAAGCGCTCCACGAGCCCATTTCCGACCGGATGGTAGGGGCTTGTGTGGATGTGTTTGGCCCTCAAGATCTTAAAGATCTCCATTAACAGGCTATGGAATTGGGATCCGTTATCCGTCAAAACTTGTTGAGGGAATCCCAGCCGTGTAAATATCAGCACTAGGGCTTCTGCGACATGCTTGGAATCTGTGCATGTTAGCGGTATAGCTTCTGCCCACATAGTGCATGTGTCGACTAAGGTCAGGATAAACCAGTAGTGAGTCTGTATTCGCTGAATAGTGGCGTTTTGTCCCATATGTCCGCTAAAGGGAAGAGAGTGCCCCATTTCTAAGATTTAGTTTCTGTACTGTTTCGGTACTAGGAGCTGGTTACGCCCTTGATCAGGGTTGCCTGTTCTGCGATACAGTACACCATCCTTAGAGAAGATGTCTCCGTTGTGTCTGGGGTCATTAGCCATGGGCAGTTTCCTAAAGCAGGGCTCCAAGGTAGGGTCCTTTTGTTGCGCCTCTTTTAGTTCCATAGATAACAAATTTGGCGCAGGCTCCCATTCCTTCTGGGCTTGCCCTATTGTGGTTAATGCTGCCACAATCGGCTCTTTCGGTCTCCCAATAAACACGTATCTACATCCAAGTATAACTGGGTAGATAGGATCATCCATAATGGCCGCTTTGATAACACCTCTGACAAAATCAGAGTATTTCCACCAGTGCGATGGGAAGCGTCCTGGGTGCATCACTGTTGAAAACTCCACATAGTTTGACGGTGTCTTCTGTCTCTTGACCAGGTGTCTGGCGACTATACAGTCAAAGGATAAACCCGTGTCGAAAAGACAAGATGTTGAAGTACCGTTCAAAATAACAGTTCCTCGCATTGAGGGCCTCTCCCCCTCAGGTTGAGAATCACTGACATTGATTCTTCCCTGCGAGGCTGTTTGCAAGCATCTGATGCGATTGGGCCCGGTGTGCTTGCCCTGATCAGATGTCCCGTGCGCAGGGGTTTTCCCTTTGTCACCCTGTCCTTTCTGCAGCGCTGCCACGTAGGACGGTGGGGTTGATCAGGATTGTTGTGGGTGGGATATCTGGTTTTGAAGAATTTCAATTTTTCCTGGGGAGGATGTTGGGGTACGGCTTCTCGTTGGTTATGGTGATGGGAAGACTGCTCTAGATTATTTTTTCGAGCAGGCTCATCTGTCGGTTTGCGTTTGGTGCTGGGAAGCTCGGCCATAGCATTTATGTACCGTTCAGACTTACTGAGAATGTCATCTAACTTGACTGCGCCTTGTTCAGCCAGGAATCTACGGGTTTCACTTGACAAAGTGGTTTTTATTTGTTCGATAAGAACGAACTCCTCAAGACCTTGGTAGGTGAGAGGGAGCTCGGAAAGCTCCATGCACTTTGTCAAATATCCCTTCAGCCGTGAAGAGAACTGCTGAAATGTTTCAGTGCTCTCCTTTCTGCTGTTTCTGAACATTTGCAGAAACTTGCGAGCGTTCATTTCGAAACGCTCCAGTAAAGCCTTCTTTGTAGTTGTCTTGACTGCTTCCCAGTTTTACATAAACGTCATAAACATTGCCTTTCAAAGCCTGTGAAAGCTTTAGGCACCACCGGGAACTCTCTAACCTGTACAGATTTGCCATTCTCTCAAATTTTTCTAGAAACGAGTCAATTTTCTCATTGGGGCTTGGGAAGGGTTCCAGGGCGAAAGACATAGCTGAGAGTTGGGGAGAATGAGTGCTGGATTGATCAGTTAATGATGAATGGGGAGATGACGGCTCTCCAATGCTGGAAGTAGAGGCAGCCCCGCGACTTTGGACTTCTAGAGCCTTAAGCGCCAACTCGTGCTGTCTCTCCTTCTCTCGTTCCTCGTATTGTCTCTCCTTCTCTCTTTCGTTTGCCCTGCGAGCTTCCATCTCTGCCTCAATTTTTTTCTGCTCTAATAGAGATTGACGCTCTTCCGCTTCTTTCCTCTCCGCTTTATCTTCCTTCTCTCTAGCTTCTGCTACTTTCTGCTCCGCGTCATATCGGTCAAGTTCTGTGTTGACGAACGCGGTCACTTTCTCTCCTTGCAATCCTGTCTCCCTTGCTTCCTCTCTCAGCATAGTCCTAAGTTTTACACGCTCAGCCATGCTAAAGAACTGAATGCCACTAACCCGAGGAAAGAAGAAGAAAAGAAGGAGAAAAAAACTATATCCTTAGCCGCTTACGAGAAAAACCAACAAAGATGTTATTCTTTACCCTGAGATACCTCCTCCTGTTATCAGTTTACTAATCTATTGCTGTTATCTCTGGCAACTAGGCTCCTAATACAGACGACTTAATCCAAAAGTGGTGTATCAGATAACCTGGAAAAACTACTATTACTAACGGTGGGAAAAAAATAGTTTTATTTAAAAAACAATTTAAGGAGAAAAAAAATTTCCTTAAAAAAAATTAAACTCCACCCCAAAACTCGCCCACCGAAGTCAGTTAAGAAAAGGATCGTTATTAACTTGACTAAAAAGTCAGAACAAGCCGTCCTTTGCTTAGCTCAACTCTGCTGCTTAAAAAAAAAACCCTAGTGATTGATAAACAATCACGCGAAATAGCGGTCTGTTACAAAATTACCAAATATCATATATTTAACAAAGAATATTATCACAATAAGTTTCCCGTAACTCTATTGCTGTGGAAAGAAACACATCCTGTATGTGTGTATGGTCAAACACCCAGTAACTAAGAGCGTTGTCTAGGGGGTAATTATTTATTCCTTAAATCACAAGACAAACTCACAACACACTCTATCTAGATGAAACTTCTGACTCAGTATCAGACTTTAGACATTTATCTAGACTCAAACTTAGATCTTAATCCCGCGACGAGCCGACCATTTATGCCGTAGATTTTATTGAGATAGGTTGAAGATGTTTAAGGTCCCGTCTGAGCAGAGGTGATAATGGTAAACTATGTGAGAATAAGGGGTAAGAAATAGCTTTATTTTTCACAAGGGTGAGAGTGTAAGAGAAAGGACAGTCTAGACTGAGTAATTGCTCTAATCCAGCCTATCTCACGACAATATTTAACTAGACTCACTTTCTCTCCTGGTACATATATATATGAGTTACACTCCACTTACATATACACAATCCTGTGACATAATACGTACAGACGTGAGCCAAGCTATGGATAACATATACTGGGCAGGGGTTTTGACCAACACGATAACTAAAGGTTTATTATCTTAGAAAAATCACAAACATCAATATTATCTATCAGAACGTATAATTTACAGACATAAAAATGCAAGAAAATTTATTAACCCAATAGGCTCTCCTCTATTGTAAAGGAATCCCAAAGTAGATCCCGACAGAGGTAATTAACCCAAAAGATTACAGTTAATAATAATATATATATGGATAGACGATAAAGTAAAAGAACCAAGTCTCTAGTTAATCTATCCTGAAACAAAGAAGAAAAGAAATGATATAACAGTATTTGCGAACCCGAAAAGACTGAAGTGAGTATAATGATTATATAAAATATGAAATATTCATTTCTCTTTCTTACAATCTGTCAGTCTGTGGCCATACACACACACTTACCTACTACTCTTGAACATATCTGTGTATCTTTGACATATTTTAGGGTGGTGCTATCCAAGGGACCCCAGTTTCTCCAAGAATGATTAATTTTTCCTAATGGGGAACGTCCGCTTAAATAGTGCTAATTTTATGTGTCAAAAGTTCACGTCAGGTAGTGCAGGTAAATATATATTGCGATCAAAATGTTCACCATGGGCAACACACAGAAGTCCGATATTTAAGGAAAATGTCTGGTGGGTACACTTAAAAAATTACTAAGGATAAGCAAAGGATCTCCTATCTGTTTTTATCTCTCACTCTGGGGTTGGGTGCCGGTTATGAACCCAAGTATTCCTTTTTCTGGATAAATCCACTTGAGAAAAGAAAAAAAACTACGATAGTCAATATTCTGGAAACAATGTTTATATATAGATATTTGGCCACCACAGGCGGATCAGATTTGCTGTGAACAATCTGGGTAATTTCTTGTCCAGTTCTAATGTTTTTATTCTTTAAAAGTTTATATGTGGGGACTCTCTCTCTGTAAGAAACACAAGAGAACCGCACAGGTCCAAATCTAAGACCCAATAATATTTTAAGAATGTTTCTGGAGCTATTCAGACCGCTAGATCGCAGGGTTGATCGCCTAGATGTAGAAAAAACAAACATTTTAACAATGATATCATTATTATATTCTACACTCGTTAGGTAAGACCTCTTGATATTAAATTATATTTAAAATCCACAAAGAGTCTAGCTAATATTATCGCGATTTAACACGAGATATAAACTCTAGTAATTCACAAAATTACGCATGATGAATAAAAGTATATTTATCTCTAATTGTCAGTCGCCTAGCGTCTCTTACTGGGGGAATAACAAGAAATTAAATTTACTTATTACAGCTGGAACTATTTAATATGCTCATTTAATAAACACAGAAATCCAGTGCAAAACTTTAATTAAGACACTCAAAATTCTAATATATATTATGATTACCGCCACGCAAGGAAAAGGACTCTCTCCACGAAATCTTAAGAAATTATCTCTATATAATAACTCCAAGGTTCGCGCTAGCAGATATCACAATTCCTGGGCAGACTGATGATGAATTTTCTATAACTCCGCATATATACTGAATCGGCCCATGTCCCCATGACTGGCAAAAAGGCACCTGCGAATTCTTCGTCCATTCTATTATCTGGTGTTAAACAGAGGTTTCAGATCTCGGCTCTTGACATTGTAACCTGATCGCCGTGGCCTACCTCTCTGAGGGAATGTCAGTAAGAGATACCGAAATCAGCCAGCGTGGGAATCGAGTTGTTTAAGAGGGAAAGGGGTGACTGAGGGATTAAAGAGATGCTCGATTTTCATCGTCACAAGCGTCACGATAGTTATCAAAGCGCACAAAAGTAAGCTGGTTAAAAGAATCTTGAAGTTCAAACATGCGAACAAATTTAACATTACCAACTTTCCTGAAAAAATTGTCGAAGTGCATGGAATGTTGCGCACCAGAACAGTGCGATTCAGTGACATATGATCTCGGCCAGATCGCAACTGAGCCTGAGTATCATTTAAATTATTATGTGTCGCACGTGCTAAGCGCTGAGAATAATTATTACCTACATGTTGTTTTTCCCTGAATGGCACAATAGTAGGGCAATTCAGTTTATTCTTATTGCTCTCCTTTTGAGCAGTGTAATTACCAACTGCCAAATAGGTAGATTGCGCATGTCATAACACAGTCCATTTAGGCTCTGCCTGATGACTGTTAACATGGTATGTAGTATTCTGACTAACTGAAATTGGAATTTTACAACCATGTTTATTACCACTGTCGGATTGACCATGATTATTATGAAGTAATCTCTCATTTAGAACCTTATTGTGTTTACCGCGGTCATTAAAATTCCACTTCTTAATATTATGTTCATGAGGTGGGCATTTTTGTATGGTGATATTGCTATCATCGGCCTTACGCCATGATCCAACCTCATCACAGTTAGACCTGTTTCGAGAGGAAACCCCTGCACAAGAAACATGACGAGGAAAAGTATATTTCCCTCGGAAAGATTTGTTAAAATCATGCTGACTATCAGCATTGAGTACTTGGTGCTGACTCTTTGCTTTCGTGAAGTGTTGATCATCAACATTATTTCTAACACTGTTAACCTTAACAGCAGACAACACCTTGTTGTTCAAGACAACATCCAACAGACCATCAACTCTGTTACGAAGTTTCGTAATCGTTAAATCTGTAATTTCTTTTTCCTTAGCAAGAGCCTTGCGTATTCTCTCTTGGGTTTCAACTTGAAGTCTATCATAATCTGACTTTAAGTCATTTATCTGGGAAGTAAGAATTGTCTTTTTAGCAACCCTATCCTCAATTTCTAAATTTTTAACTTTGAGTTCTGCAGCAGCAGTTTTAGTCAGACATTCAATTTCTAACGAGTGTCTACTGATACATTCTACATTCTTGGCCTTTTCTTGTTCAAGGTCTTGTTTGAGTGCCGCAATAGCACTATGATGGCAATCCATTAGCTCATCAACCTTCGCGGGAGATACTGTTTGTAGATCGTCAAGTCGGAGAAGTAGATCTATCTGCTCATTCACTATAGCACGAATCCTGCCCGTCTGTGAATCTTCACGTATTTGGGTCTCGACTTTGAGATTCTCATATATCTTCTTCCATTGGTGGACTTCCTGATTGAGAGTTTTCAATTCGACCTGTTTGTCTTCCATCTCAGCTTCTAAAGCTTTAATCTTACACAAAGCAGAATTCAATGCAGCCCGTGAACCAGTAAGCTCCAAGTCCAATTTGCGTAGATCACCTTCAAGATTGGACTGTATCTCATATGATTCACTCTCCTCAGCAATATCTCGCAACAACTTTACCCTTTCCTGTTCACACCGTTTGTGTTCTTTTATCTTATTCTGGGTAACCTTGTCGTCGAGTATAGCGTGGTATATGTTATCTAATACCTGACCATGTGGGACATGGATGTAACGTTCCAGAAAAGTATGGAGATGTACACGCAGTAACGCTGCTAGATCCTTAGCTATTATTATATGATTAACAGAATGAAAATTAAACTTAGCAAAATTCTCGCCACATCACATAAAAATTGGTTCATTACAAAGTCCTCAAGTTCTGGGCTTTTGTAATCCTTCAAATTCACCCTCATGGAGAAGATCCTCCAGAGCAGACACTATGTCCAATGAAGACATCTAGCCTAATTTTATAAGTGATCAACTTACTTAGTCGAATATTGAAAATAGTTAAGAAGTATTCTTTACTCAACGTGTGACAAGTTCCTGTCCAGAGAACCTGTATTAAAATTCTTATCAATTTTAGGAATGATAATATATTATTATTAATTAGTTATTAATTATTCATAAAAATATGCATAATAAGATTAGAAGAGCATAACAGATCAAATACAGATGTAGACAAATCACAAAGACGCCTAAGGACGTTTGCAGTAAAAAAAAAATTACAGCGAAACTGAAGAGAAAAAATGTTGCGCACGCAACCTTACTGCCAAGAAATTACAAGACATGATGACGTCACAGGGTATAAACATGAAGTATGTATAAAACTAAGTGAACGAACGAACAGACTTTATTTTCGAAGGGTAAAGAATTGGGCGCGCAGGCCCGTCTAACATTCTGCCCTTCCACTCTCATTAATCTTGCATACTATATCCTTTCATTCCCACATGATGCTTTAAGCATTAATTTAAAGGCATGCAACATTATAAAGTTACCATAACAGCATTCATTTACAGTATGCAATCATAATTAAAAAAATGAGTAGGTTTGTTGTTTTTTTTTTAAACAAACAAGCTAGTAATTGGGGGAAAAATAATAATAAAATAAATAAAACAATAAATAAAAATAAATAAATTCTGTATATCGACACTCACTCATGCGGTCAATCCGTCTACAATTAATCTGTATTTTTGAATGTGTCATCAATCATCAATACAAAAATTACATAAACACATTCTCGCTTATGTCCATACATTCTTGGTGGAAAATGAAATAATAATAATAACACTTTCTTATGCACTTCTGTGGCAGGAAAAGTCATTTAGCAGTTAAAAAAAAAAATTCACATTTCTAAAGTACAGTGGTATGCGGGTACATTCTCGCGACTCACATTTCTAAAGTACAGTATTATGTTGGTACATTCACACATACATTACATTATATAATAATATTTTAAAGTGAATATAATAATGATATTACATGGATATAAAACAAATTATTCACACAAAAACGAGCGGAAGAGGAAAAGAAATGTTTACCTATGGATGAGATGTTGACAGGCAAATGCTGTTTCTATGGGGGTAGATAATCAGTGTTGAGGAAATGTTTGAAAAGTGCTTTGTTAAAAGAATATTGTGTAGGTAGGCTTTTTAGGTGGTGTGGAAGGCTGTTCCATAAGTAGGCACCAGAGTAGGCTAGACTCTTTTTGAACAGGTCGATCCTAGGTTTGGGCAGACGTAACTGATGTAATTGTTGTCCCTCCCTTCTACTGGTTTGAAACAATGATCTTAGGTACAACAGGGCATTGTTAGATAGAATTGTGTGAGTCAGCTTGGCTTTGTTGTAGAGAAGTTTTTTTAGCTACAGTATTTTGGGTTCTTTTCCTGTCCTTGTGTGTGGTGTCGTGCGATTATCGGTGATCAGACGTACTGCTCTCTTTTGCAGGGAGTGCAGTCTCTTCGAGGTGGAAGCAGGGCAACAATCCCATAGTGTAGAGCAGTAATCTAGATGTGTCTATATATGTGAGGTGTAGAACAATAGTCTAGTGTCTGCATCTAAGAAGTGTTTTATTTTGGCTAGCTGGTACGTCTTTTGTGCTAAGTGTTTGTTAAATTCTGTACATGGGAGTTCCACGTTAAGTGCTGGTCAATCGTGATCCCTAGAACTTTGTGTTCTGTTACATGTTCAATTTGTATTGATTCCGCGTGTAGCTGTAGCGATCTTTTGGTGCAGCTTAGGAGTTTCTGTCTGGTGGTAATCAACATAGATTTTTGTTTTTGTTGTGTTTACTGGCATACGATTCATATTACTCCATTTTGTTAGATTGTCTACATCGCTTTGAAGAGTCATTTCAAGTGCCACGCAGTCATTGTCACTAGTGTAGATAGTACAATCATCTGCAAAGAGGTCACAAGTTGAATATTTTAGATGTAGTGGCAGGTCGTTGATGAACATTGCAAAGAGTAAGGGGCCCAAGAATAGAGCCCTGCGGTACTCCTGTAACTACCTTCGAGAAATCTGATGTCGAGTTGTTGTGAAGCACTAACTGTTGTCGATCTGCCAGGAATGATTTGATGATGTATAGTGGATTAGGGCCTATTCTGAGGGTTTCCAACTTTTGAACCAAGATAGTGTGGTCAATCATGTCAAATGCTTTTTTGAAGTCAACAAAAACAGCACCACCTAATTTTCCATCATTTACGTTCGACAGCCAGTTGTCTGCCATTTTGGTGAGAGCTATGTGACAGGAATGTTTGGGTCTGAAACCTGACTGGCTATCAATGAGCAGTTTGTTTGTTGTTAAGTGTTGAAATGTGGTGTTGTAAATGTGTTTCTGTAGTGGTTTTGAAAGAGATGATAGAAGGGATATTGGTCTGTAGCTGTTGGGATCGCTATGTGAGCCAGATTTATAGAGGGGATACACTTTGGCAGATTTAAATGCTGTGGGAAGTAGTTGTGTGCAATACATTGGTTGTATACATAGGTTAAGGAGTCGCAAATGATGGGTGCAGCGTAACGTAGAATCTTATAGCTGATACCATCAAGCCCAGATGAATTGTTGTTTTTTAATGCCAAGATATATTTGAGAACTTCATGTACTGTTAGAAAAGGAATATGTCTTAGATCTGTTGTGGTGTGTTCAGTGTTGCAGAAGGCTGTCAATTTACTAATATCGCAGTCCATTGGCTTTAGTGTCGACTTGAGAAGGCTAATTTCTGTTTTGAAGTGGTTGCTAAAATGAGTTGCCGTGAGGGAGCAACTTTTTGGTAAAGAGTTTAGTGACTTTTTATTTGTGTGTTAGTGTTCTAATGGCTGACCAGACTTCTTTACTGTTTGCTTTGTCTTGAATCATCTTTCTTAAATGTAGTTTCTTTTCCTGACGAATGAGGTATTGTACTTTGTTTCTAAGCATCTTATACCTGCTGAAATCTTTGAGCTTATGTGCTTCGTCCCGCTCTCTCATTGTTGATAATATTTCGTTGGTTATCCATGGAGTCTTTCTGATGTTTTTGACACGAATCTGCTTTATAGGAACATGTTTGTTGAATACGTTGTTGAAAGTTTGTGTCCAGTATGTTATGGCTTCTTCTGGATGCGGAAGTTGGTACACGTATAAGAGAGGGGATATTTGTAGGTCTAGTAGGAATAATTGAAGGTTAAAGTTTTTGAAATTCCTGTAATTGACTGTGATGTGTTCCGTTTTAGGTGCTTTAAACCCCTTCCTCGTCCAGGTACAGCAAATAGGATAGTGGTCACTTAATGATGTCTGTGTGACTGTGCATTCTATAATGTTTTCTGGACAGATCGTATAGATATGATCAATTAGTGTAGATGATGAGTCTGTTACTCTCGTGGGTTGATTGACTAACTGTATGAGGTTGTATGAGATGGTGATATCATTCCACGTGTTGTTCGGTTTGCGAAGGTCAATATTGAAATCCCCCAGTAGAATAATTTCCTTCGAAGAAGCCCAAACGTTGTCCATCATCCATGAGAATGTGTCAAACCATACAGTAGAAGAGCTAGGATTTCGGTACAGGTAACCAATTAAAACGGGGGTCAGGTTGGGGAGTTTTATGTCCAGCCATAAACATTCAATGCCAGTATGTTCAAGATCATCACGGTGTCTGTACTGGAGAGATGTTGAGATGTATATGACTAGCCCTGTTTCATGTTGTCTGTTACAATCCCTGCGAATAGTGGTGAATCCATTAATCCTAATTTCTTCATCTGTAAGTTTGTCATTGAGACGGGTTTCAGAAAAACCAAATATGTGGAAGTTTTATTGGAGAGAGGTGGAGACTTCAGAAAGCTTACCTAGCAGGTGGTAAATGTTTAAATGACCAATTTTAAGCCCTGATAGTTTAAGCCATGAATTAGTGATATTGCCTATATTTTGATTTGAGTTTTTGCACTCGGACATGATAATAGTCAATAGGAAAGAAAGAATGAAGGGAGTAGGAATGAGTAAGGAGCAATAAAAATTGGTACACAATGGTTAATACAAAATTGTAAACAAGTTATAAAATATATACTGCAATAGATTTCTTGAAAGTCCGTGGACACTGTTTACAGTATCTTAATCTTTGCAAACACCCGTGTGTTACCGGGGCCCGAAAGGGGAGCAAAGAATAGTAACACTGTCCCCTGCCAAGCATGTCGTAGAAGGCGACTAAGGAGGGTTGGGCATGGGGCCGGTTACCCCATCCTGTAAAAAAAATTTAAACCACAAAAAACTTCAACAAATATGGACAAGTCAAATAAAGAAAATAAAACACAGCCATCCAAGACAGGGAAAGGTCCTCTCGCGGGGAGGCGTATGATGCAACACAGAGAAAGCCGAAAGGAGTCTGTGTTGCTGACTAACCTTCTTTCTTCTAGGAGAACTTCCAGATTTGGCACCTGGAATGTTCGGACATTGAACGAACAAGGGAAAGTGGCACAAGTAGCAGCAGAAATGAGGGAATACAAAATCGAGGTTCTGGGAATGTGTGAAACAAAGTGGAAGGGGGTAGACAGGAAGAAACTCATCACAGGTGAATTGGTGCTGTCCTCAGGACACGAAGACGAAAGTTCACACCACAGTGAAGGGGTAGCTCTTATGTTATCTAAAGAAGCACAGAAAGCACTCATTGAATGGGAAGCTGTGGGACCCAGAATAATAACAGCTATTTTCAAAACAGCTAAAAAGAAAATTCATGTCAATGTCATCCAATGTTATGCACCAACTAATGACAAAGAAGAGTCTGTGAAAGAAGCATTTTATACTAAACTACAGGAAATTATGGATAAAGTAAAAAGAAGAGACATCACAATTTTGATGGGTGACATGAATGCAAAGATAGGTACAGTCAATACCGGATTTGAAGAAGTCATGGGAAAACATGGGCTAGGAGTAATGAATGAAAATGGAGAACTATTCGCAAACTTCTGTGCTTCAAATCAACTGGCTATAGGAGGAAGCATGTTTCCACATAAGAGAATACACAAGGCAACATGGATATCACCAGACCATAGAACAGAAAATCAGATCGATCATATATGCATAAAGAAGAAGTTTAGATCATCATTGCAGGATGTAAAGGTATATAGAGGAGCAGATGTGGCATCAGATCACCATCTTCTGATAGCCAAAGTAAAAATGAAACTCAAGAGATATGCAACAATGCAAAATTATAGACAACAGTTTAATGTAGGACAGCTAAGAAATCAAGAAACAAGAGACAAATTTGCGGTAACAGTATCCAACAAATTCCAAGTGCTCCAACAGTTGGAAGATGTAGAGAATACAGAAGACTATTGGCAGCAGGTCAAAACGGTATGGAAGGAGACATGTGAAGAAATACTGGGGAAAAGGGAAAGACAACAAAAAGCATGGATAACAACAGAAACCATCAATAAGATAAAAGATAGAAAAAAACAAGAAAGCAGAGTTAAACACAAGCAAAACCAGAAGTTCCAAAGCCAAGGCTCAAGAAGTGTACACAGAAGCAAACAAAGAAGTAAAAAGAAGTATCAAAAGAGACAAGAGGAAGTATATTGAGGAGTTGGCAAGAGAGGCAGAAGATGCTGCAGCCAAAGGAAATATGAGAGAACTGTATAGCAGCACAAAGAAGCTAACAGGGAAATACAAGCAAACAAGTTGCCTCATAAAAGATAAGAATGGGAAACTGCTCAGCAATATACAAGAGCAAATGAAGAGGTGGACAGAATATTTTGGGGACCTTCTCAATAGACCAGCTCCACAAAACCCGCCGGACATCCAGCCAGCAGAAGAAGAGCTACAAATTAACGGTGAAAGACCAACGAAGGAAGAAATAAAGAAAGCCATAAAGCTTCTAAGAGATGGAAAAGCGTCTGGACCTGATGGCATTCCAGCAGAAGCCATCAAAGCAGATATCGACACGGCTACAGAGATGTTATATAAATTACTTGGTAGTGTCTGGGGAAAAAGAAGAGATACCAGCAGAATGGAAGGAAGGATATCTGGTTAAGTTGCCTAAGAAGGGAAATCTACAAGAGTGCACAAATTATAGAGGAATAATGTTACTATCAGTGCCAGGAAAGGTATTGAACAGGATTATCCTTGAGAGATTAAAGGAGTCCATAGACAAGAAATTGAGAGATGAACAAGCAGGTTTTCGACAAAACAGATCATGTACAGACCAGATAGCCACTTTGAGAATAATAGTTGAACAAAGTCTGGAATGGAATTCACCACTATACATCGGATTTGTGGACTACGAAAAAGCATTTGACAGTGTGGACAGAGAATCACTTTGGAAATTGATGAGGCATTATGGAGTTCCCCTGAAGATCATTAATTTAATTAATTTAATAAAGAAAACCTATGAAGACATGACGTGCAGAGTTCTTCATGAAGGACAGCTTACAGAACCATTTGGGATCAGAACAGGAGTGCGACAGGGATGCCTCTTGTCTCCATTTCTTTTCTTGCTGGCAATAGATTGGGTTATGAGATCATCGACAACACACAACAGAAATGGAATCCAGTGGACTCTGACTAAGCAGTTGGATGATCTGGATTTTGCTGATGATTTGGCTCTCCTGTCCCATAACCGTAGTCAGATGCAGGACAAATTGGAAACACTCGATGAGAGGTCACAGCAATTGGGTCTGAAAATACACAGGGAAAAGACAAAAATAATGCGAATAAATGCAGGTAATGATAACAGGGTTGAACTTGAAGAAACACCAATACAAGATGTAGAATCATACACATATCTTGGCAGTAATATAGATAAAGTTGGAGGGACAGACAGCGATATCAAAATAAGAATACAAAAGGCAAGAGGAGCTTTCATTGCATTGGGAAATATATGGAGATCAAGAGAAATAGGATCCAACACGAAAATAAGAATCTTCAACTCAAATGTGAAGTCAGTCCTATTGTATGGCTCAGAGACATGGAGAACAACAAAGACAACAACCAAAAAGCTACAGACTTTCATAAATGGGTGCTTGCGTAGAATAGAGGGATTAAAATGGTATGACAAGGTTACCAATGTGGAACTGATGACAAGAACTGGACAAGTGCCAGTGGAACAAGAGATGAGAAGAAGACGATGGCGATGGATAGGACACACACTGAGGAAGCCTGTTGATAGCATTACAAGGCAGTCCTTGTTCTGGAACCCCCAGGGCAAGAGAGGCAGAGGAAGACCAAGAAGTACATGGAGAAGAGAGTTGGAAACAGAGGTGAAAATGATGAGGAGAACATGGAAAGAACTTGAGATGATGGCACGTGACAGGAAGACTTGGCATGTGTTTGTTGAAGGCCTATGCTCCTTTGGGAGTGGAGGGTTATGAAGAATCTTTGCAAAGTGCAGTTTTTATCTTAAAATACAGTCAGTTCAGAACAAAAAGGAATATTTTTACTTCAACCAATGTGGAGAATTTATCCTTTCGGGACAGTTAAAGGTCCACGCTGTGACTTAGCTTGTTAGTTTTGAGGATTTCCTAATTTTCCTCAAAACGAAAAGAACGCAAGTGCAGATGTAAAAGAGAAGTAAAAAGAGAATGGTGAGTGTAGGAGGAATGAGAGGAATAAACACAGAGATAATAATAAGAAAACAATAGTATTAATACGAGAGAGTTATTACAAAATCGGAAACAAATTTAGATACGCACTGCTCTGACGAACAGAAAGAAATGTTAAACAGACAATGTAAAAAAAGGAAAAAAAAATTAACATCTAAAAGTGACAGTTAAAGTTCTACGCTGATACTCAGCTATGTCTTTTATCTCAGGACAAAGAACACTATAGCGCTTGCGAAGAGAACGGGTCAGGTCGAATGTTACACAGCAAACTTGGTTTAAAAACTGTTTTAAGTTAGTAGATTAGGCATTGCTGATAGTAAGGTGAGATCAACAAGCATGAACAGACTGTTACAAAAATAAGGAGGATGGAAATAGACAACAATGCATGACAATAGTGATAGACGAAACGTCACAACTAACGTTAATGATCGAAAAAATCATATGGCGGACAGAATGCTTCAGCGAGGTTACCTCGAGCTGGGACTACCGCACAAATGGGATTAACAATCTAGCCCTATAGATACGACCTTGAATCTCCGACCGTCCGTGGAGGTATAGGCAGATTCAAGGTTCCCTTCCAACCGCCCGCATTAAACGTGGAATAGAACATGAATCATAAATGTAGACATTAAAAGAAAGGCTCAATGTACAAACATGCAACAGTTGTACTTAGTGTAACTAATAAAGACCACTTATCTTTTTTCAAAGAAAAAATCCCGGCCTCTGCGACACTAATCAACGATGGGTCTCGGGTGTTGCATGGATGAGCTTTACTAAACTTGTTGAAATCCAAAGTTGACCCTGACAATGTACGTGCGTCTGGATCACTTGAAGGTCAGACTGGGTGACTGTTATGTAGACTTCTTAAAGAGAAAAGTTGTGTCCTTGAAATTGATGTTTGAAAGATCTTGCCATGGTAAGGAAACTTGATATCTTCGAATTGCTGCATTAGTTCTCGAAGCATGAGTTCTTGATCGAGAGAGAAAAACTTTCTTGTCCCCTTTTACTGGCCCACCAGCTGTTAGTTCGGTTTTTTCATAACTTAGGGGTTGCGCTGTTGGTACTGTCAATATGACTGCTGACTTAAGCGTTGTCAGCTTTGTCGAGCTTACAGGTGGCCAACTATTGTAAACACGCGAATTGAAGTGTAGTGTGGACTGAACAGATGAACCAATGTTAATATATACCAACGGCAATAACTGGGTCATTGACCAACGTACAAGTGATATACATTGGACCCATGGCTTGTATGTCAGTTTTCAATATCGATTTATTTCACGAAGACGAGAACGACAACATCAAGAGTAGACATACTCTTATATCAAAAGTTGCATATTAAATCAATCATGTAGTATATATGTATTCATGACATCAATGTCCAATTTGACCAACCTCACTGGCCGCCGAAGTCTCTTGGATGGCGGGAGTATTGTGGTAAATATTTCTTGTACGTTACAGTTTCCAATTTAACAAGTAATTAAAATGCAGGATATCTTCACTGTAGATTCAACATTGTAATGATTCAAAACTAGCCCAGTAGTGGATCTGGACACACTAGCGGCAGGCCATGAAGAGACATGCCAAAGCCCTACCAAGATCTTGCTGAGAATTTACAAATGGTATCAAATTGAGATACTGGAAACGAACGAGCCAGAATTGGCTAAGGCTAACACTTCACCCTGGAAGGTAGCATATCAAATAAATCATAAAGTCTTCCCATGACATGGGGTAAAGACTTTCCACGAACTTTGTTGGAAGATGTCTGTCTTCATCAACCGGCTTTTAGGCATCTCTTTAGCGTCAGCGCTATTTGGCAACAATCAAAACCGATCGCACCAAGTTGAGCTCTTTAGTGCAAAAATTGGTACGTAATTAATTAAAACTTATACTACTTACTCAGATGCGCACTCATGGTGCATCTAACACATTTAGACTTGCATCTAGCTATGTTAAGTCTCGCAGATTTTAACTCCTATGCAAAAAATGACTTAACAGATGTCTCCTATATATTCCTATATATTTAATTCTTAAAGCTTTTATTTTAGTGCCAATGTCTTGTAAGGCTATCCCCCAATAATCTTGTTGTTGTATTAGTGTTTTCTGCAGTATACAGCTTCTAGTGTTCCTGAATATGTAGGTCCTAATCAGTTTGTTCATTTCTGTGATTAGTGTTTTGGGTATGTTCTGGACACTTGCTATATAAATTATCTTAGGTATGATAAAGCAATTAACTATAACGCTTCTCCCAGAAATGGTAGTGGTTTTATACTTATATATTTGCAAAGTGTTTTGTACTTTTTCTAAAAGTTTTGCTCATGTTCCCTGTTAGGATCCCGTGGGTTGGAGGCATAGCTTATCCCATAGATTTTTAGTCTGTTCACCTGGACTAATTGGTAAGAAAAATCTGTTTTGTTAGCCCACTTGCCTATACCCATTATGTAAGTTTTTGGATATTTAGTTTAGATCCGCTAGCTTGCCCAAACTCTGTAATATGTCTAATATATTCTGAATAGATCTGTTTGTTGTAGGAAAGAAGGTAGTGTCATCAGCATAGGCTAATAACTTCATTTCTCATTTACCTTGAATGAAGGTTCCTGCAGTATTTGTATCTTGTCTTATCTTTTCCAAAACAGGCTCTATCGTTATTACGTATAGCAGGGGTGACAAAGGGCACCCTTGTCTAACTGACCTAGTTAACTTAAAGGGCTCTGTTAATGTGTGGTTAACTAAAATTCTACTTTCCAGTTTTCTGTATAAGATCCTAATCCAAGTTCTAAAGTGTATCCTTGTATTACACACTAACAAGCTTCTATGTAAAAAGGAGTGTCAAAGGCTTTTTCCTGGTCTAATGATAATATTGCACTCTGACACTGCCTGTCATGTGTGTATGTTTTTTTCTTCTTCTTCTTCGTACACTCTCAGGCGTCCACTTGAATGTTCTCAAAGAAAGCAGTAGTCAGTTTGAGGCTATCTTTACGAAAGGATCTGGCATCGGCCATATGCACTTTCTCTGTACCACATATAAGGGGCAACTTTGAAGCAGATGTTAAGCAGTCATTTTATCAGTGCCACAGTTACACTTATCGGTAGTTCCTATCTTGAGCTTGTTGAATAGATGGTATCTCAATCTGTTGTGGCCAGTGCGTAGTCTGAAGATTACCACTTGTTCTCTTCTGTGGAGCTGGTAGTAAGCATCATTCTGTGTGTGCCCTGGATGTTCTACATTCCATTTGTTTCTGTATCTGATTCTGATAAAACTCTTTGCCTCCTCAAAAGTTATGCTTGCATCAGGCTGAGGTAGATGTGAACCTTCTTTTGCCATTCTGTCAGCCTCTTCATTGCCGGTGATGTTACAATGAGATGGGATCCATTGGATCACAACACTTTTGAATCGTTGACAAAGTTTGTGGAGCACTACTCTGAGATCATCCAGGTCTGTATTATTTTGGCTTTTCAACGTTGCAATTACTGACTGTGCATCAGTAAAGAAAGCAACTTGCCTCTCTGCCCTTTCTTCTGTCAATATAACCTCTGCTGCAGTTTTCAAGGCCTCTGCCTCTGCTCTGAAGTTGCTATAGAATCGTCCTGTCGCCACTGACAGCCTTTTTTCTGCACCAGTGCTTAAGGTCAGAAAGACACCACCACCTCCATTTTCTGTTGCATTTGTTGCTGATCCATCTGTGTATGCATGGGTCCAGGTGTTGCATGGATAATGTTTCTCTATGTATTTTGTCGCTATGGATTTTCTATCTGTTGCAGTTTGGCTCTTTTTACTTTCAATTCCAGGAATGTTTTCTATCATTTTAGGGAAACGATTTTGTTTCCAAACTGGAAGCTTGTGTGCAGTGTAGATGGGTTTAACAGTGAATATTTCATCTATGGATACTCTCTCATTTGTGGTTTGGTTGATTCTACAAAATTACTTCGTTTGAGTCTTTGCCTTCTAAGAGCATTTATTCTATGGCACATTGGGTGGTCTGTTAGTCTTTTGAATTTGTCGGCCTGTTGCTGAGCCCTGCAGTCTCTTCTATCTGTCATTGGCTGGAGGCATGTAATCTTTTCGAGTTCTTTTATAGGTGTTGACCTCATGCCTCCCGTTATAATTCTCATTGCTTGATTTTGGAGTCTGCTAATTTTATCGAAGTTTGTCTTAGCTGCAGTTGCCCATGCTGCCATGCCATATTCAAGAACTGGCCTCACTCACCCTGTGTACAATGTCTTAAGCACTTTCTCATCTGCACCCCAAGTTGTTCCAGCAAGTTTTTTCATAATTGCCATTCTTTGTCTTGCTCTCATTCGATTTCTGTCAACCTGTTTTTTCCAAGTCAGACGGCGATCAAAAATAATGCCCAGGTAGTTCGGATTTTCATTTAAATGAAGATTTACTCCGTTTAGTACTAGTTTGAAGCTCTGAGGAATAGTTGAGAGGGAAAATACAGTGTACGTTTTCTCTTCATTAATCTTCATGAGCCATGTTTTGGCCCACTCTTCCAGTGATCTTAGTGCTTGCTGCATCAAAATGTTTGCAGTAGTGATACGTTCTTCAGAGATCCACAACGCTGTGTCATCTGCAAAGGAAGCATTGTGTGCTATTTGTTGAATATTGTCAGTTATGTCATTTATGTATGCAAGGAACAGTGTAGGTGACAGGACTCCCCCTTGTGGGACACCCTGCTCTAATATAAACTTTTTACTAGTCTGTCCTTGCAGCTGTACTCTGGCGGTTCTATTTTCCAGGTAGTGACCAATCCATTTGTACATTCGCCCACATACACCACTTCTCTGCAGTTTGACTTTTAATCCCTCTTTCCATACTGTATCGAAAGCTTTTTCTAAATCTACCCAAACCACTAGCGTGTGTTTTTTTTCGTGGAAGGCATCTTCGATTTCCTAAGCTATATATGTGATTTGATCCTCAGTGGATCTGTGTTGTCTGAGTCCTGCTTGTTGATGGTTTAATAGGTGTTTGCTTTCCAGGTGCCACATCAGTCTGGTATTTATCATGCGCTCCATCAGTTTTCCTACACAGCTTAGTAGGCTGATCGGTCTGTAACCATTTGGTTCTTTCGGGTCCTTGTCTTTCTTTGGTATAGGTATCAGTATAGCTTCTTTCCATGCCTGCAGGACAATTCCTCTTTTCCAACTGTAGTTCAGTACTGCCAGAAGCTTCTTTTTTGCCCTTGTGCCGAGACCTATTAACATTTCATTGGTTATTCCATCTTTTCCAGGTGACTTCTTTTTCTTTAGTGACTTTATTGCCTCTTCCATTTCTGCCATTGTCAACTTTGTCATCATATGCTCTTCAGGTGCAATCTGTGTGTTGTCATGAATCAACTGTTCATCTGTGACGATTTTCTTTCTGTCAGCGGGGACATCAATGTGATTTGCGCTAGCAAAGTATTCTATAAATGCATTTGCAGCTTTTTTGCCTATCAGCATATTGTCGTCCTGTTTGAATGTGATTT
This sequence comes from Oreohelix idahoensis, assembly GCA_024509875.1. Taxonomy (NCBI): domain Eukaryota; kingdom Metazoa; phylum Mollusca; class Gastropoda; order Stylommatophora; family Oreohelicidae; genus Oreohelix; species Oreohelix idahoensis. Next base: position 158,948 of record JAMPIV010006954.1, on the reverse strand, counting down.
GTTTGTAATGAGATCCTTCGTTGTTCAAGGCTCTAACCAGTTTCCATAGATTATTTCCGTCTTTATCTAAGTTTAGATTTTCTGTTTTTTCTTTCCAGCAGTCTCTTGTTGTTTTATTTAATGTTTTTCGGTATTTTGCAGTGGTGGCTTTGAGTAATATGTTTGCTTCAGTTGTTTGTTCTCTTTCTGCTGTGTTTCTGACCTCTGTTACTTCATCTTCGAGCCTTTGAAGTTCTTCAGTCCAGTAAGGTTTGTAATTTTTTCTTGCCCCTCTGGGAATGGAATCAGTCGCTGCTTGTAGTATGGCTCTGTTTAGGCTTTCGACCATCATTTTCATATTGCCGTGCCGTGTGTTAATGGTTTCACACAACCTGTCTGACAACATTGAAAACTTGTCCCAGTCAGCACGTTTGTAGTTCCATCGAGGAAGTAGTTTTTCTTCCTGCGGAACAAATTCCATATTTATGACCAGCTTTATTGGTTTATGGTCACTACCTGCTAGCTGATCAAGCACATGTCTGTCTATTTTATGTCTGATATCTCCTGTAGAAAAGGCTGGATCTGGAGTGGAAGTAGTATGCCATCTTCTGGAGTAAAAACTGGGGTTGTCATCGGGACTGTTGATTAGGTGAAGATTTGTATCTATCTCCCAGTCCTCCACTTCGTCTCCTCTGTTGTCTGTATCTTGGTATCCCCATCTTTCAGAATGGCTATTGAAATCTCCTACCACCACACAATTTGAGTCTTTTATTTCCATGCAGGAAAGTGACAGATCCTTGTTTGGTGGGCCATACAGATTGTAAATACGGATGCACATTTATTGATTGTTATGTCCACCCCAATTATTTCAGACTGATTGCTGAGGTTCACGGATACTTCGCTGCTTGGTAGAGAATTTCGCGTGAGTATCAGAACACCTCCTTTGTGTCCTTCTCGGTCAAGTCGGAAGGCCTGGTATCCTCTAACTGAAAATCTGTGGTTGTTGTTGAGGTGAGTCTCTTGAATGCATGCAACATCTATATCTTCTGCGTATAGACGGTTTGTTAAAGAAACTTTTTTGTTGCGAACTCCTTCCGCATTCCACTGCAGAATGCTGAGTGTTTTGTGAGCTTTGTCAGCAATTCTAGCCTTTTGCCTCTGTGTAGCCCAGCGGAACGCTACGGAGTTATTGACAATTTGCTTTCGGTGTAATGACGTCATCATGGAGCGGCGTACGTTGTACTGTTTTGTTAGGCCTGTGGCCCAGTACATCCGATTTCAACGGGCATTTATGTCGGGTTGCCTACCTTAGCCTTTGACTGTCCCCAGTCTACCTGCAAGGCAGCAGTGTGGTCTCACTGTCTGACTGGATTCTAAAAGTATGTGTAGAGAATCACTAATGTCAAAAGTTAAGTCGCCATATTGGCAAGGGGACGAAATGGGTCGCTATTATCTTTAGGTAATAACACAATGTAAGATTGATTTAAACTGTCCTGGAGTTCTTCTTTCTGAAACGCTTCTTCAAACACTTTAACTAAACGCGTAACGTCTTTTTAAAGACAATGATTTATTTTGTTGTTTCTTTCCACTCTGATATTTTATACTGACTGGAATTTATCTCTGTCAAGTGCTTAGCTGTGGGTGCACATTGACAAATATGTATTACATTACACATGGAGCGACAAACATGGCTCGTTACACAGCTAATGTTAACTCACTGAACTCCAACAAGTAGGCACGATATCCGACAACTTTATGTCACAAACTTGAGCATAAACACAACACAGGCAGACTGCCACTTTGGCCATAAATCACAAGAAAAGCACAATGTATGATGTGCATAATTGGAACATCATCTAATGGAACGAATTTCACTATATCTCAATATATTTTCTACTTTCCTTCATCCAATTCGCCTTCACTCTCCACATAATCTCTCCTCGCTCTAATTTCCCTCTCATAAACCCTTTCCATGCATGACCCTTTTCACACCTGACCAGTCTTCACCACCACTTCGTTCACAACAACTCAGTCATGCCCGTGAACTCGACATTAGCGCTTACTGCTACTTATGCATTCATGCCCACCGTCAAACACTATTCATTTCACTTCAACTCACAACTTACATAAACACATCTAGCTCCCCCCAGAGCATAAGCACTGACATTCATTCTATAACCGGTTCGTGACATCCACCCCTCCCTCTCCAAGTGAAAAACATAGTTTTTCACTGGATGGGTGGTAGATATCAGGAACCCAACCATCCAAAACGTAAAATTACATGTGTGGGCAAATCTATTGCATAAGTGTGGACACATGCCATCTGCAAATAATCATTAATAGCATGCTGAAAAAAATTACAATAGAAACGGGTTGCTAGAAAAATATAACAGCAACCGTTTGGCAATAATGATGCAACTCTAATTACTCACAAAAAAGGTGATAGACATTACATCTATTCTACCGTACGGGAGAATATGTATTCTATAAACCTTTACTGGATACACAACATACTATCAGAATATAGCTTATATAAAAAACGTGCAGAATACATTTGGCAAAACAATAATCTTGTACAGGTATCAGATAGTACAATGGAAAGAGTGGTTAAAAAAAAAAAAAAAACACCCATTTCTAAACGCAAGTTTTATAATCTCGATAAAGAATCTGCAAGAACATTTAATTTACCCTGAATGTGAAAAACAGTGAAGTTGTACTGTTGTAATAACAACGACCATCTTGTCAAACGCGAATTTGGTGATCTGGATGACTTAAGAAAAGTCAATGAACAATGGTCCGTTTCCAGCACAAAATGAGATCCTAACAAATACCTAGAGAGTTTTGAAACAGCCCAAATAATAGCTAAACACTCTCTCTCTATAGTGGCATATCGCGTTTCAGCCAGAAGCAACTTCCTGCTGACATACATGACAGGATGTAGAAACCCATCATGTTCTTGCATAAGACATGCACCAATGCCCACTGCAGAAGCATCAGTACAAAAGGCTTAGCCAAGTCTGGCAGTAGAAGAATGGGCTTTCTGGAGAATACAGTCTTGATTTTCCTCAGTGCTCTGTCACACTCTTCAGTCCAGACCACTCTGTTCGGCGTGCCCTTTTGAGTGAGTGATGTCAGAGCTGCCGACAACGAGGAGAACCTGGGAATAAATTTTTGATAAAAATGTATCAGACCGAGTAAACTACGTACTTGTTTCTTTTGTTTTTGGAGGTTGCAAATTCAAAATTCTTCCAACTGTCTGATCAACTGGTTTTAAAACACCCTGTCCTACTACATAGCCCAGAAACGTTAACTCTTGAAACCCCACCTTAATCTTACTGGATCTTGCTGTAAGGTGATGCACCCAAAGGCATGATAACAGTGACTTCAAACCCTCTACATGTTCATCCCAAGTGTCATGAAACAAACAGATGTCATCAATATATGTGATAACATCCTTCCGTCCCCTCAAAAGCATTCTCATCATTCGCACAAAAGTTGCAGGGGCATTCACCAGTCCAAAGTACATATAATTAAACTGGAAAAGACACTGAGGGGTACAAAATGCCGTAAGTGGCCTAGCGCCTTCTGCTATGGGAAGTTGCCAATACTCCCTCAATAAGTCTAGTTTTGTAAAATACTTTGCCCCCGCTATTTGGGATAGGAGGACCTCTTGGTTGAGCATAGGTGCCGCATCTATCACTGTGATACTATTCAAGCGGCGGAAGTCTATACATATCCGTAGGGATTTATCCTTCTTCCGCACGATGACCATGGGAAATGAGTATGATGATTCAGATGGAGAGATAACACCTAAGCGTAACATATCATTCACTTCTTTCTCAACCGCAGAAGTATAATGTAGTGGAATAGGATATGGTCTCACCCGGATGGGCTCTCCACAGGTCAGTTTGATATCATGCTCAACCAAATCAGTTCTTCCAGGAATATCTGTGAGCACATCTTGAAATTCGCAGAGCAGTGACTGCACTTGTTTCCTCTGATGCTGTGGGAGAGATGCAGAGACCTCTACATCTCTCCATGACTCTGAAGCAACCAATGGCAATAGTGGGATGTGGAGGTTGACCTCCTCACCTTTCTTTCCATCTTCCTCGATGACTGCTGCACTAGCTACAGTAACTGTACTATCAAGAACAGCGTTCACAACTGGTTCCAGTTCAGTTGGACGTACTACAAATGGTTTTAGCATATTAACATGGAAAATCTCCTTCCCTCGGACTAATATCAGATAATCCACATCAGTAATCTGTTTCTTTACTTGAAATGGGCCCTGCCAGCTCACTAGCAGGTGATTTTCCTTGGTAGGTAACAACAACCATACCTCGCTGCCAGGACTGAGGGATACAAGTTTGCTATTCCTATTGGCGTACGCTCTATACCTTGCACCCGATATCTGTAATGCCCCACGTGCTATCGATACTCATTTTTGCCCGCTAAAACTCGGGTGCGTATTATACGCGAGTACTAAAAAATACGTAATTTTCGATATCGAAAGTAACCTACATTGGAAAGTCTGTCAAGTTTTTGTCACAATTTGACAGTGAAAATGGCGCAAAATTGAATGTGCCATGTGTTTTCTTATGTGTCAGACATTGTTGCAAAACGCATTTCGCACTCTTGGTCTTCAGTCTGTTTTGATATTAAGCTTGGTTGTGAAGTATGTCATTTGATTATTTTGAGCCCTAAAAATGAATTCGAGAAAATGTTGTACTGCAGCAGAAAAGCTCTTAGTGGTAAAATATGCAGAATCTAACGGCAATCGGGCAGCAAGTCGACATTTTTCCATTAACGAGTGCAACATTCGATTATGTCGAAAAAACAAAGAGGCGCTGCAAGTGTTGCCTAGTAAGAAAAACGCGAATCGTGGGTCACTATCAGATCTTCCAGACCTAGAAAAAAACATTATTGTAGTGGGTAGTGGATAGAAGGCAACAAGGCATCGGTGTTTCATGCATTGAAATCCAATTTAAAGCTCTGGAACTTAAAAAATCTCGTACAGGCACAACAGCATTTAAAGCGTCATATGGATGGGCAGTTCGTTTTATGAAGCGACATGGTCTTTCAGTTCGTCAAAGAACTACTATCGCGCAGCATCTTCCATCTTCTCTCAGTTTTTTAACAAATGTTTCATAAAATAAAATCTTGAAAAATTATGGTGCGTATTATACACGAATTTTCATTTTACCAGAAAATTTTGGGCTAAATCAAGCATGCGTATTATACACGTGCGTATTATACGCGAGATTTTACGGTATGCCCTCTCACAAGTCAACGACATACTCATAACTTGACCTGATGCTATCATCAGCGTAATTCCCGGTCAGTAAGTCTCTCAAAATCTTCATGGGACCCCGAGGATTTGCCCCAAATACTAGCTCAAAGGGTGAGAACCCTGTGCTCTCCTGTGGCATCTCCCTGTATGCAAACAAAACCGCCGGTAGGTATCTATCCCACAACTGCGGAAAATCTGTAACCTTACCTAGCATTCTTTTCAGTGTTCCATTGAACCGCTCACAGACCCCGTTGCTTTGAGAATATGGGGTGGTGAACACTTGGGCAATATCTAGCAGTTTAGATATGTGTTTCATCTCTTCTGAAATGATTTGCCGGCCCCTGTCAGACAATATCTGCTATATCCTTTGATGTGATGGATTTCATTGGCAATGCTTCAGGCCATCTCATGCATAGATCAACCAATGTTAGAATAAATCTATACCCCCGATCAGACATAATTGGAAGGGGCCCAATAATGTCTATAGCAACCTTCTGAAAAGGGCGAACTGCCAAATCCGTTGCTACTAATGGTGCCTTGGGAGTCCTTCCCTTCTGGCTTGTCTTCTGATACACTTTACACGACCGACAGTAAACCTTCACATCCCTATTGTATCCACACCAGTAAAACTGGGACAACACTCTACAGCGAGTTCTCGCAATACCCATGTGACCTGCAAAAGGGGTATCATGTGCTGTCCGTAATACTGTATTCTTCAATTCCACCAGAATAACCACCTGCCTAATGACTGAATGTTGCTCCGCGAAGCACCTGATTAGAATGGAGTTCCTAACCTCAAACCAGTATCGAGCAGACTTGGTATGCCGTATGTTCTTGGACTCAGCCAACCAAAACAAAGGCAGAAGTGAAATGTCTCACCTCTGCATGTCTGTGAAATCAGATGCTGTAATTCCAGCAACCTTAGGCACCAAAGGGATATTACTGGGTTGCGATGTCATAATATTTGCCTCATCAGCCTTAGTCTGAGCCCTCGTCATTGCTGCGTTAGCAAACAAATCATGTCCATTTTCCCACTCCTCAATATTCTGATTGGTGCAATCATGAACCCCATTAACATTTCCAATAATGAGATCAGCGACGGAAGATTCAAGGACGCATGCTCGAACTCTACCGGACAAGAAAGGGGTGTCAATCTGCACTACAGCCAATGGATAGTATTCTACATTCCCACCAAATGTAATACATTTGGCCATCTTTCCAATATAACAAGTATCCTTAATCAATGTCTTCCTTATACCAATGGTTGTACAGCCAGTTTCCCTCAAAACAGATACAAGTGTATTCTCCACAAAACCATTATGTAAAGTTAAGCTACCATTCTCATCAACTGATGAAAGGCAAGGCAAAGTCGTGGCCACATATTGAAATAGGCTTGCCATCAGGCTAGAACAATGGTCTGCAACTCTCACACTCCTCGCTATTAAATGTATCAAGGACAATAGCTGAATTTGCATGTTCAGTATTTTCCTTTGGGCTCTTCTTTCGACTGTTTCTTCTCTCATTACAATTGGGGCAGTGAGAATCCGTCTCTTGGCGCTTGTAAGGGCTTGTCCTTGGACTGACATGAAAATTTTTCTTTGGGCTGGCATATGGACTTCTTTGCGGGTTGAGTGGACACCTCTCTGGGTTCCTCCCACACTGATAAGATAGATGACGCCTTGAGCGACACTTATAACAACCCCTTCTACTGTAGCCTGACCCAAAAGAAGGGTACTGTCTCTTACGAGAATATCTTCTGTCCCCATTCCATCTTCTATTGCCACCATCTGTATCAACGTACTTGTCTAAGCTGCAGCCCGTGGATGTATGAATGGCTTCTTCTCAATTTTGTCCTGAGCTACATAAGCTGGAAAGGTCTCAGCAACTAACTGCTTGTGAATAAGCTTCCCAGGATGAGCAGTGACATACTGCTGCCCTAGCTCTGACATAATATTTATATCTTTTGGCTTTCGCTCTTGTAGAAAAGCCACTAACTCTGGACTGCAAGATGATAGAACCTTGTCCTATAGCATGAGGTCAGATAGCCCATCAAAATCCTTGACAATACCTGACAGATCAATCCACCTATTGAACAGCAACTTGATTTCCGCAATAAACTCACTAAAGTCATTGCTGGTTGTAGGAATAGCCTCCTTAAATCTATCACGATACCCTTGAGCCGTCATTCTAAATCTTCGAAGCAGTGTCTCCTTCATAGTATCATAGTTCATGCGATCCTCTACTGGCAAAGCAAAGACACTTTGTTAAGCTCTTCCAGTGAGCAAATTATTGAGCAGAGATGGTCAGTCCTCTTTCTTAACCTTCCAAGATACTGCTTCTTGTTGAAACCTTTCTAGATAAACGTCCATCATATCGATGCCCTCAACAAAGGACGGGAGTCGCAGCTTGAAAGGGCGTGTCAGGGTTTATGTCAAAGGTGTTCAATGAATTCTTAAGCGTGTCTTTGAGGCGCTTCTTTTGGCCACCATGGGAGCGTTTACCCTTCTGCATCTCATCATAAAAGAGTATCTTTGGCAGTCAATAGTCTGGCATGCGGACTACATGACCTGCCCAGCGAATCTGTGACTGCATCAGAATAGTATCGATGCTAGGGATACCAGCTCTGTCAAGAACGACGGTATCCGGGACTGTATGGAAGTGGTTTAGCTTCTTTACAGGGCACTTGTATACAGTCCATGTTTCACATGCATAAAACAGCACTGGAAGCACCGCAGCTCTTTACACCTTCAGCTTTGTCTGTAGACTAATGCCATCTGCCGCAGACATTGCCTACATCATACACTAATTTAAATATAGGTCACATTTTAACAAATGGCTCGCTTTCAACACTGATGCTGTTATGTGTACTTCTCAGTTGCGCACAGCGATGCCTTAGCAAGCCTGCGTGCAAAATGAGTGGTAATACTACCCCGCCCCTGCCAGCGAAAACTGAAAGTTTTCCTCAAAGGAGGATGACCAACTAAGGACCATTTCACAACACGCGAAGTAAAAGTCAAGTCCATGATAGGTATGATTAACGGTCCATAGAAAAGATGTCAAAACACGAAAAAAAAACTGTAAATTTAATTATGTCCATGTGATAATGTCTGTGATGTGTTCATCATCTTGAAATAGTGAAACTAGTTAAAGTTCTTAATGTAAGGCATAGGTAGTATGCACTGTGAATATTATCACTTCTTAATTTTATCGTCCCTTAAATGGTATGGTTAAGAAAATGTTCCAGATGCGAGTTTCCTCTACGGGGCAAATTCCAACCATGTTTATCAATGGAAAGTTCTGAACAAAAGCTGTCTGTTGAGTGTGATGCTCCCTCTACTCCAAAAGTCAATACGATTTGAAACGTTCCGTACAAGATGTGTCAATAAAAGTTCCAGAGAAGTAGTATTTGGTGAAATAATGAATGATAAGTCAATACCGTTTGATAGTGAGTTGGAGAAATCTGTGACAATGTCCTTAATTCCAGATCATCAGACACCTACGTTTCAAAGTACCAGCAGGAAAGAAAGTCACTTGCAAATGTCTTTGGATAGCTGTGTGGACGAAGTTACCATTGAGCATATGCAGAAAAAAAATTCACCATGCAAAACAATGTCTGATAATGTCATATTAAAAAGTCAGGAAGTGACTATCAAGCACCTCATCTGTGGGTACCCTCGACATCGTAATTCAAATCCAATGGTAGATGTAGCGGTTCAGCTTTGTGCCATGGTCAGTGTATAGGCATTAATTTATTCTCCACAATGCCAAAGAATCTGTATTATCTGTCTGTGGGTAACGCGATAATACATCTGCCACTACGTTGGACTTGCCATCAATTGGGTGGATGATGTAGTCGTATGCTTGTAAGTTTATCGCATATCTTGCGACCCTTGGGTTTTTCATCTGTGCACTCTGTAAATATGAGAGAGCCTTCTGGTCTGTCTCAATAATGAAATGAGACCCAAGAAGGTATCGCTGAAGCTTGGTCACCGACCAGACAATCGCTAGAAGCTCTCTCTCAATTATGGGGTATCTGCATTCAGTTTGAGAGAGCTTACGCAAGACGTACATAACTGGATGAAGTATTCCATCCACCTCCTGCATTAAGGCGCCACCGATCCCATACTGCGAAGCGTCCATTCTGAGGATGAAAATTAATTTTGGATCGGGTAATTTTAATATAGGCTCAGATGAGAATTCTTTTAAATGGGCTAGAGCTCTGTCACAGTGGGTAATGGAGGACAGATGTGGCATAAATTTATTGTAGAACTGGACAAGACCCAGGAGGTTTCTTACTTGTTTCTTTGTCCGAGGAATGGACAAATTAAGAATGTTGGAAATAGTGTTGTCTTCAGTTTTGAGAAATCCGTATCCAACTCTGTGACCTAAGAAGGAGATTTTGTGGAACCCTATGTGAATCTTAGAAGGCTTTGCAGTAAGACCATGTGACAGAAGAATCTCGAGTAGAGATTTAAGTCCAGAAACATGTTTGTCCCAAGAGTTGTGGAACAAACAAATATCATCTATATAGGAGATATCAGATCTGTGAGAAAAAAATGTTCTCATCATGCGGACAAAGGTAGCTGGTGCATTCACCAAGCCAAAGCACATGAAATTCCAATGAAAGAGACCTTTAAGAGTAGCAAAAGCAGTGAGAGGTTTGGCTCTTTCAGTGAGAGGTACCTGCCAATACCCCTTGGATAGGTCAAATTTACTAAAATACATAGCTTCCGAAAGTTTTGCTAATAATTCCTCAAGAACTGGCATTGGCTCTGCGTCAGACTCTGTTATACTATTAAGTCTACGGAAATCAATGCATAATCTAATACTCTTATCTTTTTTTCTGATGATGACCATCGGGAAAGAATATGGTGACTCTGGATGTGAAATGATATTAGGTTTTAGCATCTCCAATTCCTTATCGACCCGATCCTGAAAGTGAATAGGGATAGGGTAAGGTTTCAAGTTTAATGGACGATTATCTGTGAGTTTAATATCATGAGGAATGATAGACGTCCGACCAGGAATATCAGTCAGGACTTGTTGATAGGACTCAAGAATAGCAAGGACTTGATTTTGTTGTGCAGCAGACAGATCAGGACAGATAGAAACATTTAACCACGATTCTGAAGGCTGAAGTGATATTGCAGGAAGAGGTACGGGTAAGTCAGGGAATGCAGTAGCTTCTTCCTGAATAAATGATAAGGAGGAATATGACGTCGGACGATCAGCGGATTCGTCCACAACATCAAAAATAGGCTTGAGATATGCAGGTCTCGTGGAATTCATTTAGCATATTGACATGAAAGGTTTTATTCTTGCCATCAACGTCAAGAATATAGTCAACATCTGTAAGTTTTGACATAATTTTATATGGTCCCCGCCAAGAAATAAGACGGCGATTTTCTCTTGTTGGTAACAATACATAAGCCTTGTCCCCTGGCAGTAATTATCTAAGCTTTTTCTGTTGGTTTTGAAGGGACCGGGCTTTTTTTTTGTTGCCTTTTCAGAAGAATTGACAGCAATATGCCATGCCTCAAGAAGTTTCTGACGCAGGTTAACCACATAGTCATAAGATGACTGAACTTCGGGGGCCATTTCTGGACCTGACAGTAGCTGTTTTATCATTGACATGGGTCCTCGTGGTGGAGCACCAAAAAGGAGCTCAAAAGGAGAAAACCCAGTGTGTTCATTGGGAACTTCCCAGTAAACAAACAGCACTGCTGGGAGCATTCTGTCCCAGTCTTGTGGATAACTAGTGGTCACATTACCTAGCAGTTGTTTCAAAGACCTATTTAGCCATTCTACCACACCGTTTGACATGGCATGATATACGGAGCTCAGAGATCTATCTATATTACATAGATTCAAGACATGTGACATGATGTCTGACACAAACTGTGGTCGCCTATCTGATAGAATTTTATCTGGGAAACCCAGTCTTGTAAAAATTAGGATGGGTGTCTTCTTCTTCGTACACTCTCAGACGTCCACTTGAATGTTCTCAAAGAAAGCAGTAGTCAGTTTGAGGCTATTTGAATCCCCGTAAAGCTTTTCCACGAAAGGAGCTGGCGTCGGCCATATGCACTTTCTCTGTACCACATATAAGGGGCAACTTTGAAGCAGATGTTCAGCAGTCATTTTATCAGTGCCACAGTTACACTACCAACGGGCAGATCACCCGTTTGCCAGTCACTTTGATTATGGAAACAACGGCGAACGGATTGATTTGCCGTTGCCCTAAAGACGCCATTAGGCGTGATGGGAACAACGGCAAAGAGAATCTATTCGCTGTTGCCCTTAAGACGCCACTAGGCGTAATGGCCACTGACTGCTTTGCCGGTCGTTGGCTAAGGACGGAAGAAGAAGAAGACAGTTACACTGATCGGTAGTTCCTATCTTTAGCTTGTTGAATAGATGGTATCTCAATCTGTTGTGGCCAGTGCGGAGTCTGAAGATTACCACTTGTTCTCTTCTGTGGAGCTGGTAGTAAGCATCATTCTGTGTATGCCCTGAATGTTCTACATTCCATTTGTTTCTGTAACTGATTCTGATAAAACTCTTTGTCTCCTCAAAAGTTATGCTGGCATCAGGCTGAGGTAGATGTGAACCTTCTTTTGCCATTCTGTCAGCCTCTTCATTGCCGGCGATGTTACAATGAGATGGGATCCATTGGATCACAATACTTTTGAATCGTTGACAAAGTTTGTGGAGCACTACTCTGAGATCATCCAGGTCTGTATTATTTTGGCTTTTCAACGATGCAATTACTGACTGTGCATCAGTAAAGAAAGCAACTTGTCTCTCTGCCCTTTCTTCTGTCAATATAACCTCTGCTGCAGTTTTCAAGGCCTCTGCCTCTGCTCTGAAGTTGCTGAAGAATCGTCCTGTCGCCACTGACAGCCTTTTTTCTGCACCAGTGCGGTCAGAAAGACACCCCCACCTCCATTTTCTGTTGCATTTGTTGCTGATCCATCTGTGTATGCATGGGTCCAGGTGTTGCATGGATAATGTGTCTCTATGTAATTTGTCGCTATGGATTTTCTATCTGTTGCAGTTTGGCTCTTTTTACTTTCAATTCCAGGAATGTTTTCTATCGTTTTAGGGAAACGATTTTGTTTCCAAACTGGAAGCTTGTGTAGGATGGGTGTGAAAAAAATCGAAAAAAGGTGATTCGTCTTACGAGGACAAAGGCAAAGAAAATCGTCTACGTTACGGCCACAAGGCCTTCATCAGGGAAAGGAAAGAAAGTGAAGGCTAGATAGGACACATAAGAACTTAAATAAATATAAAAATAAAACCTAGGTACTTCCCTGAAGGCAAGGCATCGAAATCCTACCACTATTTGCTGTCCGCGGACAGACGTGCATGGCCAGAAAGGAAGTTACTTCCGCTACCGGATGTACACAATACATACTAAGAAACTAAAAAAACTAAAAAACGAAACTGAACAATAAACTACCCAAACGTAATAAAAGTGGGGACTGAAATAGAAGAGGACAGAATGAGTAGGAGATAAATAAATATGAAATAAAAAATCAAGACATATTAAAAACAGTGTATTATATATTCATAAATATTATGGAGGACAGCATAAAAATAGAAGAATAGGATAAGAGTGGAAAGAGACAAAATGGAGCAAGAGAGGAAAGGGTGACCTCAGACAAAGGTGTGTAAAGTGTTAAGACCAGCTGGTTTTAGACACCCCATGCGGTGGATAAGACGGTTCTCAAGCTGTTCTCGGCTAGCAGTGTCAGAGGAGCAGGATCGGATCACTGTGACCTGGATGTCGATGGGACCATGGTGGTCAGGACCATTAAAGTGTATGGCAACTGGTGTGGACTTTTGCTGAGAGATGTCATTTAAGTGCTGGCTGAATCTGTCCCCAAGTCGTTTGCCTGTTTGGCCAATATAGGTTTTGCAGCAACGTTTACATATGATCGTATAAATGACATTGCGCGACTCACACGTGAAGCTACTGGTGATGGTGAACGTAGCCTCAGGAAAAGACACCTTGTGGGTTGAGATGACATACTTGCACGTGTTGCATTGTGTCCGACCACAGGGTAGTGTGCCAAAGTGAGTGGCATTCTCCTTTGGGAGACGGCTGTGAACAAGAAGATCCTTCAAGTTCTTGTCGCGTCTATATGCCACCAAAGGTGCTTCACCGAATACTTCTTGGGTCACAGACTCTGCTTGGAGGATAGGGAGGTGGCGGAAAAGGATCTGTTTGACTGCAGTACTGTGAGGGTGATGGGTCAAGATTAATTTGACTCTATCCGAAGTGGATTTATAGTGAGGTTTGAGGGCCTCCAGACGAGAGATGGGGAGCACACGTTGGAGAGCAGAGGTGAGAACATGTTCCGGATAAAGTCTGCTACGGAAGAAATCCAACATCTCATTGGCTCAGAAGTGGAAGTCATCGTCGTCTAGGCACAAACGGCGGAGGCAGATAAGTTGTGAAAATGGAAGGGAGTCACGACAAGCCCGAGGATGAGAAGAGGTATACAGAAGGTAGCTGTGGGCATCTGTCGGCTTGTAGTATACTGAGGTATTAAGGCCGGAGGGCGTGATAGATATAGTAATGTCAAGAAAGTTGACAGATACTGTGGAGATGAGGGAGGTGAACTTGATGGTGGGGTGAAAGTGGTTGACAAAGTCGATGAAGCGGTATAAATCAGTCTCAGACATATCTGTGAGACCTATGCCATCATCGATATATCTGCGGTAAAACCCGGGGAAAGGACCGGAGTATTGTTGCCATATCTGATGCTCCAAGTGGCCCATGAACAGGCAGGCATAGCTAGGACCCATCTTCGTTCCCATGGCAACACCACTAATTTGGTCAAAAAACTGACCATTGAATTCAAAGGAATTAAGTTGAAGGACCAGTTCGGCAAGACGGAGAAGAGTGTCAGTGGATATAGAAGGACAAGTGCGCAGGTCAAGAAAAAACCGAAGAGCTCGGAGACCATCAGAGTGGGGAATTGAGGTATACAGAGAACAGACGTCTAACAAGAAAAGACGGTAGGAATGGTCTGCTGGGAGTTGGATAGAGGAGAAAGTTGTAAGAGCATGATTAGTGTCTTTGACAAAGGAGGGAAGATTCTCAACGATAGGCTGGAAAATGCTATCGAGGAAGTCAGAAATGTGTTCAGTAGGACAGGAACAGGCTGAGACAATAGGTCTGCCAGGGTTGTCGATCTTATGAATTTTGGGGAGCATGTAGAATACAGGCTTGCCCAAAGAGCTATCATGAATCCTAAGATGAGATGCTTGGGGAGGAAGAGCATTACTAGTGATGAGCTGTTTAATAGTGTTGTGTACAATGTGATTGTTAGAGACAGTCGCATCGCTGGTCCTGGGCCTGTAAAAAGAGCCATTGGTCAACTGGTTTTTACCTTCACTTAGGTATAAGTCCTTCTGCCAGACGACAATGGCTCCTCCCTTGTCAGCCGGTTTGATGACAATGTCGTCTCTACTTCGAAGAAGGGAGAGAGCACAGGACTCTGCCAAAGTGAGATTGGAATAATGCAGTCTACGAGGGCAGAGCTGCTGAATGTCATGGATGGTGTTCTTGATATACAGGTCTAGGGCATGAGAGGCCCCAGGTTTAGGTGTAAAGGGAGGTTTCATAGAGTCAGAAAAGCGTGCGAAGATATCGGATTCAGCCTGAGACTGAGGAGTGCTGTCTTCCTGTCTAAAATGGAACTTCAGCCTCATGCGACGGTGAAACCGATGAACATCCTGGAGGAGATTGTATTGGTCTAGGGTCGGACGAAGAGGAACAAATTTTAGGCCCTTACTAAGAACAGAGCGCTCTCCCTCAGAGAGGGGTAGATCTGGGGGGATGCAGACTACCTGAGTGCATGATGGAGGGGCAGCTTTGGGGGTAGGGATAAGACGGGATAATTTATGGTGTTTAGAAGTGGAAAGGGACTCATGCAGCTGCCGGTTCAGTGTGTGGATAGTGGTGCGTATCATAGAATAGAAAGGGAAGTTGTTGAAGGTGAGACAACGTAAGTGAAGCAGAAGCTGGGACTGTTGGGCACTGAGGTCCGATAAAAAGCGGGAGTGACTGGCGGCCACTAGGCGCATACGTTGAAAGCCACATCTGGTCTCAATTCGTTGTAGGAGACGTTGTTCCCTAGGATTGAGTGTACCAGCAGATGGATGAAAATTGGAAGAGAATCCATTAGGAAGAATTTTGTGGTGGAGGCAGGTATGACTAAAGTGGAGATGAGAGGTGAATCTAGTTTTCTTGAAAGTAACGAATGCAAAGTCAATAGCGGCACGGGATATATCAGGGAGCTAAAGCTGGCGGTGACCGACACACGGAGAGAGTTGATAAAATATTTAAGAGATTTGCCGTTGCCCTAAAGACGCCAATAGGCGTGATGGGAAACAATGGCAAAGAAAACCTATCTGCTGTTGCCCTAAGACGCCACTAGGCGTAATGGCCACTGACTGCTTTGACGGTCGGTGGCTAAGGACGGAAGAAGAAGAAGAAGAATAGTGGGGAAAAGTAAAACGTCCAGAAAATAAAAAAATAAAACATAAAATAAATAAAATATAAAAAACGCTAAATTAAAATAGAGATAAAAGAAACAATAAATAAATATGATAAAGTGCGGTAATAAAAGGTATGAAGGAAGGGTAGCGAAATATGAAAATAAATAAATAGGATATAAAATGATATGCAATACTGAAAAAGAAGAGATAGGATAGGATTGGGGGGATAAGCAAGATAGGTAGATAGAGATACGAGATAACAGAGACATGGTGCAGTCAAAAGAATTGTATATTAAGTCGAGGAAGTTGAGGGGAACTGTGATAAGACGTGGAGTACAATGGATGGGTGTGAAAAAAAATTGAAAAAAGGTGATTCATCTTACGAGGACAAAAGACAAAGAAAATAGTCTACGTTACGGCCACAAGGCCTTCGTCAGGGAAAGGAAAGAAAGTGAAGGCTAGATAGGACACATAAGAACTGATATAAAAATAAAACCTAGGTACTTCCCTGAAGGCAAGGCATCGAAATCCTACCACTATTTGCTGTCCGCGGACGGACGTGCGTGGCCGAAAAGGAAGTGACTTCCATAAAAATTAGGAGAAGTTCATCAGCCACATCACTGGTAGCAATATGCTTAAGAGGTATTACTTCAGGCCACCTAGTACACATATCAATACAGGTAAGGACATACCTGTGACCTCTGGCTGAAGGAACCATTAGTGGACCTATTAAGTCTGGCCATTTTTCGAATGGTCGCACAGAGATATCAGCAGCCTGAATGGGTGCATTATGATAAGCTCCTTTAGTAGCCATCTGGAAAGAACGTGGAACCACTGATATGGTGTTTGCTGCAAGATAGCTACAAGAAAAATGCCAAGAACAGCACTGTGACCTGTACACAGCTTTCATTGACCTGACAAAGGCGTTCGACACGGTCAGTAGAGAGGGTCTATGGAAGATCATGGCAAAATACAGCTGCCCAAAGAAATTTATCACAATAGTGCAGCAACTGCATGATGGAATGCAGGCTGGAGTTCAGGAAAACGGTGAGCTATCGGAGCCTTTCCCCGTCTCAAATGGAGTTAAACAAGGGTGTGTACTTGCACCGACTCTGTTCAGTATCGTGTTTTCTGCTATGCTGACTGATGCTTTCAGAGACGGGGACTCAGGAATCGACATCAGATATCATATTGATGGAAAATTGTTTAACCTTAGGAGGCTTCAAGCAAAAACCAAGGTCTAATCACACACCATCAGAGATCTTCTGTTTGCTGACGATTGTGCCCTCAATGCTGGCTCAGAGGCTGATCTGCAGAATAGTGTGGATAGATTCTCTGAAGCCTGTTCCAACTTTGGGCTTACCATCAACACGGAGAAGACCTTAGTCAAGATGAGTCGCAAGGCGATTCAGAAGGATTCTGGAGAATATCTTCCCTGCGATTGATAATAGAGAGATGCCTCGATGATTGTTACAGTCTTGGCGATTACCTTTTCATTTATACAGATGTATAATTGACGCATCTTTGAGATCGTGTGGGATGGTTTCACTCTGCCACATTTGTTAGAAGATCATGTGAAGTTTCTCTATCAGAACTGTACCGCCATCTTTATAGGCCTCAACAGGAATTGAATCGGAGCCGGGGGCCTTTCCACCAGAAAGTTGACGAATCGCTTTTTGAGTTTCCTCCAGAGTTGGTATATCATCTAGTGCTTCATTTATATGAATTTGGGGCAGGTGGTTGATGGTTTCGTCGTTAATAGATGATGGCTGGTTCAGAATATTATTAAAATGTTCGACCCAGCGTTGGAGAATTTTTTCCTTGTCTGTGTTTTTCCATCTGCATTAAGGAGGGGAAATGATCCTGATAATGTTGGACCATAGACCGCTTTGAGTGCATGGTAAAAAATTTTCAAGTCATGGCTGTCAGCAAAGCCTTGGAGCTCATCTGCTTTATTACTCAGCCATGAGTCCCGCATCTGGCGTAGTTTATGTTGGATGATTCTACGCATGTTGTTGAAAGCGTCTTTCTTGGATGTAGATTTTGGATCATTTAAATATGCTTTATGGAAATGGTGTTTCTCAGCCAACATCTTCTTTATATCATCTGAGTTCTCATCAAACCAGTCATTTTGTTTCTTGATGGCGGGACCCACGACCTCTATAGCAGTGTTGTAGATCTGCTCAATTAGGGCTGCCGAATTTGTTTCCACACTTTGGCCGTCTAACGAGATAGATTTGAGACGGTCTTCTAGGGTGTCAGTAAATGACTGTTTGATTTTTATCTTCTTTAGTTTGGTGACATCCAGCCTTTTTTGAGTTTTCTTCCCCTGAGGTCGCCTGGCTGGTTGGATACGAATTTTAAGTTTAGACACAATGAGTCGATGATCAGTCCAGCATTCGGCACCACACATGGACTTGGTCACCCGGACATCTTGCCTGTCCTTCTTCCTAACAATTATAATATGTTATACTTAACTCATGAATAGACACACATTATCAGTAAAAGTAAATTATGTTTATGTAAATTTTTGGGGCTTAAAAATAATTCCGTCCAGAGCGGAAAATAATTACGTACTGAATCAGTTAATTCGTTTAATGATAGAGTTTGATCTAGTTTTTCGCTCTCTTCTCTACTTAAACACTTCGCATATTGGAGAAATTTATCTTGTACATCTTTGTTTGTTTCTTCTTTAGTGTACAATTGTTTGTAGTAGTCTAGAAATGCTTGACCTATGCTAGCGTTGTCTATTTGTTGTCCGTTCATGTTTGTTATTTGGTGTATTTGTCTACTGCGCTCTACATTTCGTTCGATTCCTAGATATTGTCTGCTAGGGATCTCTTGTATCATTGTGTTTAATTTTGTCCTAAGTAGGGCCCCTTGGTAAGTGTACTGTTTGTACTGTTCTAACTGCTCTTGTAACATATGAGTGTGTGGGTTTGTGCTATCTGTTTAGTTAATCTGAGTGCTTCCTCTAATATGATCTCTTGTTTTTTCAGTTTCTCGTGTATAAGCGTAGCTAGTATTTGTGTCCTGTTCCTTATAGTGTTTTTTAACAGATCCCAGTATTGCGCAACATTTTCTATGGGTATGTCTTGCGCATATCACTGTATTAACTGCGATATTTGTTCTGTGTAACAAGTGTTTTTAAGTAGATTGTTATTGAATTTCCAGTATGGGGATCTCTTGGATCACGTGTGTGAATGTCCCGTGTTTAACACTGTGTAAACGCCTGATGGTCTGTAAATTTAAAGGTGTTCTTAATATGATAAGCTTTGTGTACAGTGTAACAACTTGACATGTAAATTCTGTCTATTCTAGAGGCACGTCTAAGATATGGGTTTGTCTTGGCTTCGTATGTGTATGCTTGTGTTTGTGGTTCTATTCTCCTGTAAACGTCCAAAAGGTCATGCTCGTCTAGCATGGATTGTAAAAGTGGTAGTTGCAATGACCTTTCGTTACTTATCTCCCGTGTTTGTGATTCTAACGTCTTTTTTGATAAATCTAACCTAGATAGCACACAAGAATGCTGGAGAGTTACAGAGAAGGAAATGTCGAAATTGTCCTCTTTTCACACAACATGCCTAAGAAAAATTCACCGAATCTTTTGGCCGAATACCATCACCAACCAAGATCTGCTTACTCGGAGCAAGCAAGAGGACATGCACACCATCATAGCTGGCAGACGCTTGTGGTGGGTCGATATTACTTATATATATATTTGTGTAGCAGATGTGAAGTCAGCTATGCTAGCTCCTGAGGAAGTTTACCTTTTAACTATATGTCAGGAAACCTGTCTTGCTTCCACCAATGACTACCACCCGCTATGTATGTTATCCCCAATTTATATGTTATAATGTATGGATGTTGTGTAGCTACGTGTCTAGGGTATATGCAATGCATGTGCAGAAAATAACAACAACCACACTTTAAGGTTAATAAACAATTAAGTAAACAACCCCCTATTGAATTTTGGTCTGAACAATTTTTTTCAAATGTATTAAGTATAATTGAGTTGATTCATAAAAAACATTAAGATTAAACATTTATATACAGTTACACACAATCTAGTTTCACTACTAAAGTCCTTTTATTTCTGACTAGGAAGTGTTCTTGTTGTAATACTCTAGTCCAAACTAAAGCACATATTTTGGGGAATCACTACTGTCATCATTTTATTTAATCTGGTTGAAATATCAAATTGTGGAGAATAGTTCAGTGAATTCACAAGGCCCCAAAACACAGGGCTTATCTTAAGATAGGTGTCGAAAATTCTGCGATGTCCTGGTTATAAATCTTCCTCCTCACAGCACTGCTCAGCTTTCAGGATTCAAGATAAGGTAGGGCCCTCAAATCATATGGCCTCGAACAGGTACCAGGGTTGAACAACAACGTGACTGGCTCACTTCAGTTTCACACCCAGAAACTCTGGAAGTAGAGGATTAATTTCCCCTCAAAATAATATTCTGACCTATCTCCATTTGTAACAGTTTTGCAGATATCAACCAATCAAAAATCAGAACATAATACATAAATAATTATTTTCCCCCTCGGGTAGTGTGCTCTATTATCATTAAATATCTCAAACATATGTTTTGTTTGTTTGTTTTTTTGTTTTTTTCTAGTCCTAATACAATATTATAATTTCATAAATACATTCAGGTAATAACATGGATTACATAAAGATGGCCAGTGATTTTCTGGCTATACTTAAACATTATTCATTAAAGTCTTTTCCCTTATTAATCTCTCTTTATCCCAACTTTTAAGTAAAACTGCAAGGATTTTATTAAGTTCTTTCCCCACAATGATAATATCTTTCTTAGCAACTCGGTGAAACAATACAAAGTTTGATGTTAACTTTACTCTTTATATAAATTTATATGTTCTTTTATCTCCCAAAGTACAAGCAAAGCTGTAGGGCTTTTACATGAAGCTATAAGATTATCTAACCCCATTTAATGAGTGTACGTAACATGTTGAAATGGCACTTGTACGACTGGGACTCTCCCCTTCAAATATTCATTCATAATCAATATGGCAAACACATTTTCAAATACAATAATAATTATATAAATGTTGGTCTTACCGAAATATCGAATTTTTTCACTATGTAAGTTAATTACAGGCCATAAATGGTCACACAAGATCTCCTGCTGAATAACAGAACAGCGAAGGCATCTGATCACACTTGTCTGTAAACGTTATTAACTTTACATGTGAAAGTTTAAATTGAAAGTGGCAAGGAACGCTCGTCTTTCTGAGTATTTATTTCACTTTCTTAGTTATGCTCAGCAACCAATCAGGTGACTTCCGTTCCTACGCGTCTATTTTCAAAAGTTAACCTACAATTTTCAAATCAGGAGACACCCCTTTCTATTGCCTCAATATGGCTAGCTTCAGTAAAGAAATCCCAGGCACGTCTTTATATGTCTTCATTCTACCATATCGCTAGTATTATCTAAGTCATGTTAATCCAGAATGAAAATATTTACTTATTCTACCGTTTTGTCATCTAATGCATAAGGTTTCACACTTCTAGCTATTATTTTTACCCTTTTCGTCTTTCCTTTATATTTATTCAAATAACATATCTTTCTTTTTACAGTAGGCTAAAATATTTAGACTAACGCATATTATATATTTAACAACTAATTAGTAGCATTTTAATCTTCATTTCTAGTCTTTATTTTTCCTATCGCTCGTTTAGGCCATTTAGTTTCAGTTTAGAAATTCAAACAGGGTCTATGCATTTCCCCCGTTCTCTCCCTTGTCTTTTCCAAGAAATACACGATTTCTAACTACACTAACTTTCACGCATGCATTTTGGGTAAGGCTTGCAAGTCTGTAACGTCACATTGGCATTTTCAACTATCGGCGTTTTACGCGTTAACCCTTTAGGAACCGAGAAATAAAACTAGTCTTTTGGTGGTGTGGTAATACCTATGTTATTTTATACCTACAAACTACTAGATGCTATATTTTGATCGGTGAAATATCGGATATCATCACACATCTCCCCACTTAAGAACATGCTTGTAAAGCGAGTTCAAAATCCGAGATTCACATAGATCAAATTAACTTATTTGGCCTTATGACTCCCCTGAGTTTCTTCCAAAGGATGTCTACTCAGAAAATCCGCTCCCACATTCAGCGAACCGGGTATGTACTCAATGGAAAACGAATAAGGTTGGATTAGTAACGACCACCTTAATAATCGGGCGTTTTCATGCTTAGCCTGTGATAAAAATACGAGGGGCTGATGATCCGTTTGGACCACAAATGTTCTACCATAAAGATAGATCTGGAACTTTTTTATAGCCCAGATTAAAGCTAGACATTCTTTCTCACTTGTTGAGTAGTTTTGCTCCGCTTTATTCAGCTTGCGGCTAGCATAAGCGACTGGGTTCAGCTCCCCCTTTTTTGAATTGGACCGTTGCAACAATGTAGCCCCTAATCCTACGTTGCTAGCGTCCGTTCTTACCACAAATTCCTGAGTCAAATCAGGCAATTTCAAAATAGGCTTGCTAGTGAGTTTCTCCTTTAACTCTTGATACGCCGATTCACATTGAGCAGACCACACAATTTTATCTGGATTTCCTTTGCGAGTTAAATCCGTTAGAGGAGCACATATAGAGTTAAAATTTTTTTATGTACTTCTGATAAAATCCACATAGCGACACAAACGATCTCACGTCCTTCTTGGTCTGTGGTCTAGGTGCCCTCTGTAATTTCTCCAGGTTCTTGGGGTCAGGGGTCATGTTACCCTGATATATCGTATGTCCCAAGAACTCCAACTCTTTACAACCAATATAGCATTTGGTTGGTCTCGCAGTCAAATTTGCCTCTCTGAGCCTATCAAATAGCATCGTCAAAGAGTTAATGTGTTCCTCAAATGTTTCTGTGGCAATGAGGATGTCATCCATGAAATTCGTTATACATGGATTTTTTAGTGGATCCAACAATTTTCTCATCATTCTTGAGAACACACTCGGAGCATTTTTCAACCCAAACGGCAACATGTTGAATTCATAATGTCCATCCGAGGTGCTAAATGCTAAATAAGATCTGACCTCAGGCTTTACTGGAATTTGATAATAGCCCTTGCTAAGATCCACCTTAGAAAAATATTTTGCCTTATTCAGCCTGGCAAACAGCTGATTTGGGTCAGGTAATGGATCCACCTGATTCTCTGTGACAGCATTCAGTTTTCTGTAATCTATACACAGACGATGTTCCCCAGAGGGTTTCCTCAGCAAAACCACACTGGAGCTGTAAGGAGATTCACTGTGAGAGATAATCCCTTCTTTTAACAAATAATCTATCTCCTTCTTCAATGCTTGTTCCTTAGCGAACGGAATCGTATAGGCCCTCATACAGATAGGTGTTGGGTCTATTAATTGCATATCATACTCCAACAAATGGGTGTGCCCCGGTTTATCCGTTAACACATCTGTATGTTCTGTTAGAACCTTTTGAACCTGTTCCCTCTGTTTCTTAGTCAGGTGCTTACTGACTTTCACCTGTACAGGTGTTTCACATGGTTTTAAGGGGTATTCCTGCGAGGTGAGTGGTTCATTTTTCATTTGGGTTGCAATGGACAAGGCCAGTAAAGGTGTCCCTTCCTGGTTTTCTCTCTCGAGATACTTCTTTAGGAGGTTTACATGATATATTTTCTCCTTTCCTTTCTTGTCTATTTTATAATTGGTTCTAGATATCTTTTCTAGAACGGTGTATGGACCTTGCCATCCAATTTGCAACTTGTTACTACTGGCGGGAAGTAAAAGAAGCACCTTCTCTCCCACATGTAATTCTCTATCTTTCGCTTTCTTATTAAAGTATGCAGCATGTTTCTTCCTGGCTTGTCTGAGGTTATCATTTGCAAGTTTCCAGCCAGTTTTTAGACGAGTGGTCAGTTCGTTCACATACGCATATGATGAGGTAACAGTCTCTTCTGCCTTCTCATCGGTCCACGTCCTCAATAGGGCTTCCAATGGACCTTTTATTGGCCTCCCAAATAACAGGGTTGCGGGTGCCATCCCGGTTGAACTGTGTGGAACTTCCCGGTACGCAAACAACGCAGCGGGCAAAAATTGGTCCCACGTATCAGGTTTTTCATGGGCCAGCTTTCTCAGGATGGAAATGAGAGTCCCATTGAACCTCTCCACCTGGCCGTTCCCTTGGGGGTGATACGGACTACAATGAAAATGCTTGGCCTGGAAGATCCTAAATACCTCTTCTGTTAGTCTCCCCTTGAACTGTGAGCCGTTATCAGTCAAGATTTGGTGAGGGAAACCTAACCTCGTGAATATTGTGAGTAATGCCTCTGCCACATGCTTCGAATCAATTGATGACAGGGCTACCGCCTCTCCCCACATGGAACATGTGTCCACCAGAGTCAGAATGTAACTGTTCCTCCTCTTTGTCCGAGTGAGAGGTCCCACAATGTCCACCGCAACTCTCTCAAAAGGTGTTCCCACTATGGGCATTTCCCCTAGAGTTGCTGGGGCAGTCCAATGCTTTGGAGCTACCCGTTGGCATTCTGGACATGATTTTACATATCTTTTTATATCCTCAGTTATTCCTGGCCAGAAATAATGACAAGCTATGCGCTGACCTGTAGCGCTGATCCCCATATGACCACTGAAGGGAATAGCATGTCCTAATTCCATCACCTTCTCCCTATATGCCTTGGGAAGGACCAGCTGTCCGTGACCATTGGATCCAGTTCCAGCCTTCCTATATAACAATTTATTTTTCATATAATATTCTCCTTTGTTTGGAGGTGTAACGCATTTACGTAATTTTTTTATAACACAGCTTGAGTGACCTATCTTCAGCTTGTGCCTTCCTCATCTCCTCTGGATGAGTATTTATAGGTTCATCTTCCTCCTTCCTTGACTGTGACCTGGTCTGCACTGTTGCCATAATCACAGGTCTCTTGGGATTCCCCAAGAAGACATAACGACATCCCAATATTAGAGGGTATATGGGTTCGTTTATAACTGCTGCTTTGATGATCCCTTCCACATAACGAGTTTTCACCTCTATCCTAGCTACGGGAAGTGTCATGGTTGCTATATCCTTAGTCGCCCCTTGTATCTCCACTGTCTCTGTGGTATACTGATCTGGGTTCACTAGGTGCGAACTGACGACTGAATCATAATCTAGACCTGTATCATAAAGGCACCTTATGGTGACCCCATTACATACAACGTCCTCACATACTGGGGGGTGATAGGGCTCATGTGGCTTAATAGGTTTTGCCTTTACTCCCTTGTTCCCAGTTTTCATTGCAGCAAAGGTGGAAGGTTTTCTTTTACAGTCATGGGTGTCATGGCCATCCCTCTTACACCATTTACAATATTTCTTTCCCTGGTTAACAGGTTTTCTTTCATTATATTGAGGGTTTCTGTCACGTTGTTCGTACCTGGACCTATCATAATATGGTTTATTCTTGTTAAACTTATCTCTATTGTCATATTTGTTCTGAGGTTGAATTTGGGGACCCTTATTATGATCTATATGTTTCTTCTTTGCTCCTGCCAACTCTGACTGGGCTGCTAGATATCTCTCAGCTACATTTAAAATATCCACCAGTCTCTCTGCACCCTGTTCTGTGAGAAACTTTCTCAAGTCTGGAGCCATGGACTCTCTAACCTGCTCCATCATAACCATTTCCTTTAAATCTTGGGTTTTCCCCAGAGCAGTCCATTTCTCCAAATAGGTCTCTAGTCGGGCCGAGAACTGGTGGTAGGTCTCCCCTGTGAGTAATTTAGCCTGTCTAAATTTCTTCCTATAAAATTCACAGTTTTTCTCGTATCTGACCAATAGTGCATGTTTAAGAATGTCATAATCGTCTTGGTCATCTTTACTGAGCTTGGAAAATACTTCATAAGAATTTCCCCTAAGTCCCTGGGATACTTTAAGGCTCCACTTATCCTTCTCCAACCCATATGTTGTAGCTAAACTTTCAAAACGGCTAAGGAAGGACTCAATATCATCGTCTTTCTCAATAAAAGGATCCAAATGAAACCCCATGGCTGATGAGGAGGCCCCCTGGCTTGCAGCTGAGTCGGAAGTGGATGGGCTAGTTCCATTTTCAGGAGCATGGCCTTGTAACTCTAACTCTCTTAGTCGTAACTCATGCTCCCGCTGTAACCTTTTATCTTCTGCTTCCCTTTCAGCAGCCAGTCTTTTGTCTTCCCTTTCTGCCTCCAACCTCTTTTCTTCTTTCTCTCGTTCCGCCTCCCTCTGTAGACGTTTTTCCTCCTTCTCAGCCTCAAGTTTCTTTTCCTCCAACTGCAGCCTCTTAATCTCAGCCTCCCGATCAGCCTCTAATTTCTTAAGTTCTCTAGCATCTTCTAACATAATTCGTTTCTCCTCCGCCAATCTATCAGCCTCTAATTTCTTAGCCTCCCTAGCATCTTCCCTTTCTCTGGCTATATATTTATCAACCTCTGCTGTAACATAATCAATTAAAATCTGTCCCTCCATACCCATTTCCTTCGCAGTCTGCACAGCAGAAGATCTGTACTTGGCCAATTCTGCCATCTTAATATTCTATCCAATGTGATTTAAATAAACCAAAATATCTAATTAATATCTAATTAACAGGACAACACAGAGCAATGTCAATTCACCAAAACCTCCACTTATTTACTTATTATAAAACTTTGGAAATCCCGGACGAGCCAATCCCACTATATGTGGTGGGTCGATATTACTTATATATATATTTTTGTGTAGCAGATGTGAAGTCAGCTATGCTAGCTCCTGAGGAGGAAGTTTACCTTTTAACTATATGTCAGGAAACCTGTCTTGCTTCCACCAATGACTACCACCCGCTATGTATGTTATCCCCAATTTATATGTTATAATGTATGGATGTTGTGTAGCTACGTGTCTAGGGTATATGCAATGCATGTGCAGAAAATAACAACAACCACACTTTAAGGTTAATAAACAATTAAGTAAACAACTCCCTATTGAATTTTGGTCTGAACAATTTTTTTCAAATGTATTAAGTATAATTGAGTTGATTCATAAAAAACATTAAGATTAAACATTTATATACAGTTACACACAATCTAGTTTCACTACTAAAGTCTTTTTATTTCTGACTAGGAAGTGTTCTTGTTGTAATACTCTAGTCCAAACTAAAGCACATATTTTGGGGAATCACTACTGTCATCATTTTATTTAATCTGGTTGAAATATCAAATTGTGGAGAATAGTTCAGTGAATTCACAAGGCCCCAAAACACAGGGCTTATCTTAAGTTCCGTGTCGAAAATTCTGCGATGTCCTGGTTATAAGTCTTCCTCCTCACAGCACTGCTCAGCTTTCAGGATTCAAGATAAGGTAGGGCCCTCAAATCATATGGCCTCGAACAGGTACCAGGGTTGAACAACAACGTGACTGGCTCACTTCAGTTTCACACCCAGAAACTCTGGAAGTAGAGGATTAATTTCCCCTCAAAATAATATTCTGACCTATCTCCATTTGTAACAGTTTTGCAGATATCAACCAATCAAAAATCAGAACATAATACATAAATAATTATTTTCCCCCTCGGGTAGTGTGCTCTATTATCATTAAATATCTCAAACATATGTTTTTTTTTTTTTTTTTTTTTTTTTTTTTTTCCTAGTCCTAATACAATATTATAATTTCATAAATACATTCAGGTAATAACATGGATTACATAAAGATGGCCAGTGATTTTCTGGCTATACTTAAACATTATTCATTAAAGTCTTTTCCCTTATTAATCTCTCTTTATCCCAACTTTTTAAGTAAAACTGCAAGGATTTTATTAAGTTCTTTCCCCACAATGATAATATCTTTCTTAGCAACTCGGTGAAACAATACAAAGTTTGATGTTAACTTTACTCTTTATATAAATTTATATGTTCTTTTATCTCCCAAAGTACAAGCAAAGCTGTAGGGCTTTTACATGAAGCTATAAGATTATCTAACCCCATTTAATGAGTGTACGTAACATGTTGAAATGGCACTTGTACGACTGGGACTCTCCCCTTCAAATATTCATTCATAATCAATATGGCAAACACATTTTCAAATACAATAATAATTATATAAATGTTGGTCTTACCGAAATATCGAATTTTTTCACTATGTAAGTTAATTACAGGCCATAAATGGTCACACAAGATCTCCTGCTGAATAACAGAACAGCGAAGGCATCTGATCACACTTGTCTGTAAACGTTATTAACTTTACATGTGAAAGTTTAAATTGAAAGTGGCAAGGAACGCTCGTCTTTCTGAGTATTTATTTCACTTTCTTAGTTATGCTCAGCAACCAATCAGGTGACTTCCGTTCCTACGCGTCTATTTTCAAAAGTTAACCTACAATTTTCAAATCAGGAGACACCCCTTTCTATTGCCTCAATATGGCTAGCTTCAGTAAAGAAATCCCAGGCACGTCTTTATATGTCTTCATTCTACCATATCGCTAGTATTATCTAAGTCATGTTAATCCAGAATGAAAATATTTACTTATTCTACCGTTTTGTCATCTAATGCATAAGGTTTCACACTTCTAGCTATTATTTTTACCCTTTTCGTCTTTCCTTTATATTTATTCAAATAACATATCTTTCTTTCTACAGTAGGCTAAAATATTTAGACTAACGCATATTATATATTTAACAACTAATTAGTAGCATTTTAATCTTCATTTCTAGTCTTTATTTTTCCTATCGCTCGTTTAGGCCATTTAGTTTCAGTTTAGAAATTCAAACAGGGTCTATGCATTCCCCCGTTCTCTCCCTTGTCTTTTCCAAGAAATACACGATTTCTAACTACACTAACTTTCACGCATGCATTTTGGGTAAGGCTTGCAAGTCTGTAACGTCACATTGGCATTTTCAACTATCGGCGTTTTACGCGTTAACCCTTTAGGAACCGAGAAATAAAACTAGTCTTTTGGTGGTGTGGTAATACCTATGTTATTTTATACCTACAAACTACTAGATGCTATATTTTGATCGGTGAAATATCGGATATCATCACACATCTCCCCACTTAAGAACATGCTTGTAAAGCGAGTTCAAAATCCGAGATTCACATAGATCAAATTAACTTATTTGGCCTTATGACTCCCCTGAGTTTCTTCCAAAGGATGTCTACTCAGAAAATCCGCTCCCACATTCAGCGAACCGGGTATGTACTCAATGGAAAACGAATAAGGTTGGATTAGTAACGACCACCTTAATAATCGGGCGTTTTCATGCTTAGCCTGTGATAAAAATAAGGGGGCTGATGATCCGTTTGGACCACAAATGTTCTACCATAAAGATAGATCTGGAACTTTTTTATAGCCCAGATTAAAGCTAGACATTCTTTCTCACTTGTTGAGTAGTTTTGCTCCGCTTTATTCAGCTTGCGGCTAGCATAAGCGACTGGGTTCAGCTCCCCCTTTTTTGAATTGGACCGTTGCAACAATGTAGCCCCTAATCCTACGTTGCTAGCGTCCGTTCTTACCACAAATTCCTGAGTCAAATCAGGCAATTTCAAAATAGGCTTGCTAGTGAGTTTCTCCTTTAACTCTTGATACGCCGATTCACATTGAGCAGACCACACAATTTTATCTGGATTTCCTTTGCGAGTTAAATCCGTTAGAGGAGCACATATAGAGTTAAAATTTTTTATGTACTTCTGATAAAATCCACATAGCGACACAAACGATCTCACGTCCTTCTTGGTCTGTGGTCTAGGTGCCCTCTGTAATTTCTCCAGGTTCTTGGGGTCAGGGGTCATGTTACCCTGATATATCGTATGTCCCAAGAACTCCAACTCTTTACAACCAATATAGCATTTGGTTGGTCTCGCAGTCAAATTTGCCTCTCTGAGCCTATCAAATAGCATCGTCAAAGAGTTAATGTGTTCCTCAAATGTTTCTGTGGCAATGAGGATGTCATCCATGAAATTCGTTATACATGGATTTTTTAGTGGATCCAACAATTTTCTCATCATTCTTGAGAACACACTCGGAGCATTTTTCAACCCAAACGGCAACATGTTGAATTCATAATGTCCATCCGAGGTGCTAAATGCTAAATAAGATCTGACCTCAGGCTTTACTGGAATTTGATAATAGCCCTTGCTAAGATCCACCTTAGAAAAATATTTTGCCTTATTCAGCCTGGCAAACAGCTGATTTGGGTCAGGTAATGGATCCACCTGATTCTCTGTGACAGCATTCAGTTTTCTGTAATCTATACACAGACGATGTTCCCCAGAGGGTTTCCTCAGCAAAACCACACTGGAGCTGTAAGGAGATTCACTGTGAGAGATAATCCCTTCTTTTAACAAATAATCTATCTCCTTCTTCAATGCTTGTTCCTTAGCGAACGGAATCGTATAGGCCCTCATACAGATAGGTGTTGGGTCTATTAATTGCATATCATACTCCAACAAATGGGTGTGCCCCGGTTTATCCGTTAACACATCTGTATGTTCTGTTAGAACCTTTTGAACCTGTTCCCTCTGTTTCTTAGTCAGGTGCTTACTGACTTTCACCTGTACAGGTGTTTCACATGGTTTTAAGGGGTATTCCTGCGAGGTGAGTGGTTCATTTTTCATTTGGGTTGCAATGGACAAGGCCAGTAAAGGTGTCCCTTCCTGGTTTTCTCTCTCGAGATACTTCTTTAGGAGGTTTACATGATATATTTTCTCCTTTCCTTTCTTGTCTATTTTATAATTGGTTCTAGATATCTTTTCTAGAACGGTGTATGGACCTTGCCATCCAATTTGCAACTTGTTACTACTGGCGGGAAGTAAAAGAAGCACCTTCTCTCCCACATGTAATTCTCTATCTTTCGCTTTCTTATTAAAGTATGCAGCATGTTTCTTCCTGGCTTGTCTGAGGTTATCATTTGCAAGTTTCCAGCCAGTTTTTAGACGAGTGGTCAGTTCGTTCACATACGCATATGATGAGGTAACAGTCTCTTCTGCCTTCTCATCGGTCCACGTCCTCAATAGGGCTTCCAATGGACCTTTTATTGGCCTCCCAAATAACAGGGTTGCGGGTGCCATCCCGGTTGAACTGTGTGGAACTTCCCGGTACGCAAACAACGCAGCGGGCAAAAATTGGTCCCACGTATCAGGTTTTTCATGGGCCAGCTTTCTCAGGATGGAAATGAGAGTCCCATTGAACCTCTCCACCTGGCCGTTCCCTTGGGGGTGATACGGACTACAATGAAAATGCTTGGCCTGGAAGATCCTAAATACCTCTTCTGTTAGTCTCCCCCTTGAACTGTGAGCCGTTATCAGTCAAGATTTGGTGAGGGAAACCTAACCTCGTGAATATTGTGAGTAATGCCTCTGCCACATGCTTCGAATCAATTGATGACAGGGCTACCGCCTCTCCCCACATGGAACATGTGTCCACCAGAGTCAGAATGTAACTGTTCCTCCTCTTTGTCCGAGTGAGAGGTCCCACAATGTCCACCGCAACTCTCTCAAAAGGTGTTCCCACTATGGGCATTTCCCCTAGAGTTGCTGGGGCAGTCCAATGCTTTGGAGCTACCCGTTGGCATTCTGGACATGATTTTACATATCTTTTTATATCCTCAGTTATTCCTGGCCAGAAATAATGACAAGCTATGCGCTGACCTGTAGCGCTGATCCCCATATGACCACTGAAGGGAATAGCATGTCCTAATTCCATCACCTTCTCCCTATATGCCTTGGGAAGGACCAGCTGTCCGTGACCATTGGATCCAGTTCCAGCCTTCCTATATAACAATTTATTTTTCATATAATATTCTCCTTTGTTTGGAGGTGTATGGCATTTAGGTAATTTTTTATAACACAGCTTGAGTGACCTATCTTCAGCTTGTGCCTTCCTCATCTCCTCTGGATGAGTATTTATAGGTTCATCTTCCTCCTTCCTTGACTGTGACCTGGTCTGCACTGTTGCCATAATCACAGGTCTCTTGGGATTCCCCAAGAAGACATAACGACATCCCAATATTAGAGGGTATATGGGTTCGTTTATAACTGCTGCTTTGATGATC
Source organism: Oreohelix idahoensis (assembly GCA_024509875.1). Lineage (NCBI taxonomy): Eukaryota > Metazoa > Mollusca > Gastropoda > Stylommatophora > Oreohelicidae > Oreohelix > Oreohelix idahoensis. Next base: position 127,120 of record JAMPIV010006954.1, on the reverse strand, counting down.
CCTTCCACATAACGAGTTTTCACCTCTATCCTAGCTACGGGAAGTGTCATGGTTGCTATATCCTTAGTCGCCCCTTGTATCTCCACTGTCTCTGTGGTATACTGATCTGGGTTCACTAGGTGCGAACTGACGACTGAATCATAATCTAGACCTGTATCATAAAGGCACCTTATGGTGACCCCATTACATACAACGTCCTCACATACTGGGGGGTGATAGGGCTCATGTGGCTTAATAGGTTTTGCCTTTACTCCCTTGTTCCCAGTTTTCATTGCAGCAAAGGTGGAAGGTTTTCTTTTACAGTCATGGGTGTCATGGCCATCCCTCTTACACCATTTACAATATTTCTTTCCCTGGTTAACAGGTTTTCTTTCATTATATTGAGGGTTTCTGTCACGTTGTTCGTACCTGGACCTATCATAATATGGTTTATTCTTGTTAAACTTATCTCTATTGTCATATTTGTTCTGAGGTTGAATTTGGGGACCCTTATTATGATCTATATGTTTCTTCTTTGCTCCTGCCAACTCTGACTGGGCTGCTAGATATCTCTCAGCTACATTTAAAATATCCACCAGTCTCTCTGCACCCTGTTCTGTGAGAAACTTTCTCAAGTCTGGAGCCATGGACTCTCTAACCTGCTCCATCATAACCATTTCCTTTAAATCTTGGGTTTTCCCCAGAGCAGTCCATTTCTCCAAATAGGTCTCTAGTCGGGCCGAGAACTGGTGGTAGGTCTCCCCTGTGAGTAATTTAGCCTGTCTAAATTTCTTCCTATAAAATTCACAGTTTTTCTCGTATCTGACCAATAGTGCATGTTTAAGAATGTCATAATCGTCTTGGTCATCTTTACTGAGCTTGGAAAATACTTCATAAGAATTTCCCCTAAGTCCCTGGGATACTTTAAGGCTCCACTTATCCTTCTCCAACCCATATGTTGTAGCTAAACTTTCAAAACGGCTAAGGAAGGACTCAATATCATCGTCTTTCTCAATAAAAGGATCCAAATGAAACCCCATGGCTGATGAGGAGGCCCCCTGGCTTGCAGCTGAGTCGGAAGTGGATGGGCTAGTTCCATTTTCAGGAGCATGGCCTTGTAACTCTAACTCTCTTAGTCGTAACTCATGCTCCCGCTGTAACCTTTTATCTTCTGCTTCCCTTTCAGCAGCCAGTCTTTTGTCTTCCCTTTCTGCCTCCAACCTCTTTTCTTCTTTCTCTCGTTTCGCCTCCCTCTGTAGACGTTTTTCCTCCTTCTCAGCCTCAAGTTTCTTTTCCTCCAACTGCAGCCTCTTAATCTCAGCCTCCCGATCAGCCTCTAATTTCTTAAGTTCTCTAGCATCTTCTAACATAATTCGTTTCTCCTCCGCCAATCTATCAGCCTCTAATTTCTTAGCCTCCCTAGCATCTTCCCTTTCTCTGGCTATATATTTATCAACCTCTGCTGTAACATAATCAATTAAAATCTGTCCCTCCATACCCATTTCCTTCGCAGTCTGCACAGCAGAAGATCTGTACTTGGCCAATTCTGCCATCTTAATATTCTATCCAATGTGATTTAAATAAACCAAAATATCTAATTAATATCTAATTAACAGGACAACACAGAGCAATGTCAATTCACCAAAACCTCCACTTATTTACTTATTATAAAACTTTGGAAATCCCGGACGAGCCAATCCCACTATATGTGGTGGGTCGATATTACTTATATATATATTTTTGTGTAGCAGATGTGAAGTCAGCTATGCTAGCTCCTGAGGAAGTTTACCTTTTAACTATATGTCAGGAAACCTGTCTTGCTTCCACCAATGACTACCACCCGCTATGTATGTTATCCCCAATTTATATGTTATAATGTATGGATGTTGTGTAGCTACGTGTCTAGGGTATATGCAATGCATGTGCAGAAAATAACAACAACCACACTTTAAGGTTAATAAACAATTAAGTAAACAACTCCCTATTGAATTTTGGTCTGAACAATTTTTTTCAAATGTATTAAGTATAATTGAGTTGATTCATAAAAAAACATTAAGATTAAACATTTATATACAGTTACACACAATCTAGTTTCACTACTAAAGTCTTTTTATTTCTGACTAGGAAGTGTTCTTGTTGTAATACTCTAGTCCAAACTAAAGCACATATTTTGGGGAATCACTACTGTCATCATTTTATTTAATCTGGTTGAAATATCAAATTGTGGAGAATAGTTCAGTGAATTCACAAGGCCCCAAAACACAGGGCTTATCTTAAGATAGGTGTCGAAAATTCTGCGATGTCCTGGTTATAAGTCTTCCTCCTCACAGCACTGCTCAGCTTTCAGGATTCAAGATAAGGTAGGGCCCTCAAATCATATGGCCTCGAACAGGTACCAGGGTTGAACAACAACGTGACTGGCTCACTTCAGTTTCACACCCAGAAACTCTGGAAGTAGAGGATTAATTTCCCCTCAAAATAATATTCTGACCTATCTCCATTTGTAACAGTTTTGCAGATATCAACCAATCAAAAATCAGAACATAATACATAAATAATTATTTTCCCCCTCGGGTAGTGTGCTCTATTATCATTAAATATCTCAAACATATGTTTTTTTTTTTTTTTTTTTTTTTTTTTTTCCTAGTCCTAATACAATATTATAATTTCATAAATACATTCAGGTAATAACATGGATTACATAAAGATGGCCAGTGATTTTCTGGCTATACTTAAACATTATTCATTAAAGTCTTTTCCCTTATTAATCTCTCTTTATCCCAACTTTTAAGTAAAACTGCAAGGATTTTATTAAGTTCTTTCCCCACAATGATAATATCTTTCTTAGCAACTCGGTGAAACAATACAAAGTTTGATGTTAACTTTACTCTTTATATAAATTTATATGTTCTTTTATCTCCCAAAGTACAAGCAAAGCTGTAGGGCTTTTACATGAAGCTATAAGATTATCTAACCCCATTTAATGAGTGTACGTAACATGTTGAAATGGCACTTGTACGACTGGGACTCTCCCCTTCAAATATTCATTCATAATCAATATGGCAAACACATTTTCAAATACAATAATAATTATATAAATGTTGGTCTTACCGAAATATCGAATTTTTTCACTATGTAAGTTAATTACAGGCCATAAATGGTCACACAAGATCTCCTGCTGAATAACAGAACAGCGAAGGCATCTGATCACACTTGTCTGTAAACGTTATTAACTTTACATGTGAAAGTTTAAATTGAAAGTGGCAAGGAACGCTCGTCTTTCTGAGTATTTATTTCACTTTCTTAGTTATGCTCAGCAACCAATCAGGTGACTTCCGTTCCTACGCGTCTATTTTCAAAAGTTAACCTACAATTTTCAAATCAGGAGACACCCCTTTCTATGGCCTCAATATGGCTAGCTTCAGTAAAGAAATCCCAGGCACGTCTTTATATGTCTTCATTCTACCATATCGCTAGTATTATCTAAGTCATGTTAATCCAGAATGAAAATATTTACTTATTCTACCATTCGTCATCTAATGTATAAGGTTTCACACTTCTGGCTATTATTTTTACCATTTTCGTCTTTCCTTTATATTTATTCAAATAACATATCTTTCTTTCTACAGTAGGCTAAAATATTTAGACTAACGCATATTATATATTTAACAACTAATTAGTAGCATTTTAATCTTCATTTCTAGTCTTTATTTTTCCTATCGCTCGTTTAGGCCTCTAGCTAAAGTGTTGTACAATCCGTCAAAAAACACAGGCTGGTCAAGTTTGGTGACGGGCATATAAGTTGATGAGTGTGTGTATGTCTTGTCAGTCGTGTTTACTTCATATTTGTATTATGACGGTCCTTCCACTACTGTCCGCCCTATCATGTACTGTTTCCCACTCCTCAGAGACTTGCAAAATGGCCACTCCCATATGTATAGTGCCGAAACTGAACCAACCGTGTCTTAGCCCTAACCTTGCCACTACTTGTTTTGCGTGTGTGTCTGAAGTCTTCTTCTTATTCTGCGTTCAGTTTGTAGTCATGCTAAATCTGCAGGCCTGTCGCCAGGACGAAGTCCACAGTCTTTACCAGGTCGGCGCGGCAGCCCCATAGCTTCTGCTGGAGCTCAGCACCCCTTGGCCAGGTCGCACGTCGCGGTTCATCGTGGGTTGGACAGTTCTGGAGAATGTGTTCTGGTGTCTGGATTCCTGTTCCGCATGGGCATTCATTTGTGTGGGATATCTTGAGGCGATAGAGATGTCCTAGTAATCTGCAGTGGCCGGTTCTCAGGCGGAACATTGTGGTCTGTTGGTATCTGTTTAGATGGTGTATTGGGTCATCTCTGCTGTACATATCCCCTTCCTCCTTCCACTGATTTTTGTACTTGTTGTGGATTATGGTTTTTGCTTCCCGATACAGCAATGGACGGCTGTATTGTTCCATTTTACTGCCACTTCTTGATAGAGCATCTGCTTTCTCATTACCAGCAATTCCACAATGGGAGGGTAACCACTGAAGGGCAATGGTTGATGACCTTTGGATGATGTTAAGCTCAGATCTGATCTCATTCATCATGTTATCATTTCTGGTGTTTTGTATTGATTCCAGTAATGATTTGCAGTCGGTGAAGATTACTATCTTAGCTGGTGGTTGTTGTTCGGGTCTGGTGAAGATTTTCAGGGCTTGCAGTAGTGCCATAGCTTCTGCCCTGAAATTGGAGGAGATCTTTCCAGTTGGGAAGGCCTTTCGGATGATCTTTCCATTTAGGAATCTTATAAAAATGCCCCCACCACCGTTCTTTACTGCCCCCTCAGCGGATCCATCTGTGTATGCGTGTGTCCACTCTTTCGGGTTGTACTTTTCTTCAATCATTTCTTGAGCCAAGGTTTTTAGTTGTTGAGGGGTCTGGTGGCCTTTCTTTTTTATTTCAGGGACTTCTGTGAAGATAGATATATTTCCATGGCAGTCGTCTGGCTCCTCATAGTCAATTAACATTTCAATCTCAGTAGGTTGTTTTGGGAGGAGGTCTTCATGGCATCGATGCAGATGTTTGGAGATGTTTATGAAGCTGGTTCTTTTCAGCCTGTTCTTTGTCAAGCTATGGAGTTTGGCATGCATTGGATGACTTGGCATTCGTAGAAGCTTCTCACTGTGAGTGAATACCTTTTCCTCACGTCTGTCATTCAGAGAGCGGATGTTGGTGTATCTCTCCATTGTCTGGATTGGAGAAATCTTCATCCCACCAGTGATTAATCTAAGGCCTGAATTTTGTACTTTCCCTAGACGTTCTGTGTTTGTTTTAGATGCCGTGGCCCAGGCTGACATGCCATATTCAAGTACAGGCCTGACTGTGCCTGTATAGACTTTTTTTAGTATGTTGGTATTTGCCCCCCAACTTGTGCCAGCCAGTTTCTTCATAATAGAGAGCTTTCTTATTGCTCTCTGTTCTACTGCATTTATGTGCGGCTTCCAGGTGAGTCTCTTATCCAACTTGACTCCCAGGTATGTTGGATTTTCCTCGATTGGAAGCTCACTTCCATTTAGTTGCAGTTTGATCGTTTCTTGGCGATTTGACAGAGAGAAGTAGGTTGCTACTGTCTTGGAGAGGTTTATCTGTACTCCCCACTCTGGTGCCCATTTACCGATGGTATTTAGCGCTGCTTGCATCCTGAACTTTGCAGTAGGCAAATGTTCAGCAGCACACCAGGCAGCAAAATCGTCAGCATGAAGAGCCCTGGAGATATTCCCGGACAATTTCTCTGCAATATCATTTATATATATGATAAAAAGTGTGGGGGAGATAACTCCTCCTTGTGGCACACCTTGTTGAAGAGTGACGCGATGGCTCAGATTCCCGTCAAGTTTTACTCTTGCTGTGCGGTATCGGAGAAAGTCCCGTATCCAGCTGAACATTCTCCCTTCAATTTTGTTGTTGAGCATCTTAAGGAGGAGTCCTTCTTTCCATACCTTATCAAAGGCTTTTGTCAATTCTACAAAAACAGCCAGAGCTTTCTTTTTCTCCTGAAAGGCATTTTCTATTTCCTGTGCTAGATATACCAGCTGGTCTTCGGTGCTGCGGTTTTTCCTGAATGCTGACTGTGTGTTATCAAGCAGATGAATGATTGCTTCTCGCCATCGATCTGGGAATTTTCCAGTACTCCATGATATTGAAGATTAGGAGGAGCTTGTGCCTGGCTAAAGGTCCAAGGTTCTTGATCATACCATTTGTGATACCATCTTTTCCTGGAGCTTTCATGTTCTTTAGTTTTGTTATGGCAGCATTTAGTTCTCTCAAAGTAAGGGATGACTTCATGCAGGTATCTGGGTTTTGGTGCTTCAGTTTTTCTTTTACTTCCTTACGTACTTCTTGGATACGTGCATGTGGAAGTGATGTGGTGCTTTCTTCCTTGTAGAAATCTGCCAGGATGTTTGCTGCCATCTTTCCTGTGTGGTATTTTTCGTTTTCCTTGATGACAGTCTTGCAGTAGCTGGTTGTTGTTTCTTCATTTAGTACTCTTGTCAGATTCCACAGCTTGCTCGAGTCCTTTTCCATGTTGAGACTGCTGGTCTTCTGGTGCCAGCTCCTTTGGATTTCAGCTTTCTTTTGTTCATTAAAAGCTTGTTTTATGCTGTTGTGTCTCTGGGTGTTCTCTAATGTGGGACTTTGCTCCATAGTTTCCCGTGCTTTATTTAAGTCACTATGGAGTTTTCCCAGATTGTCACTCCAGTATGGTTTGTAGTCTCGTCGTTTACCTCGTGGAATTGAATTCTTTGCTGCTTGGATGATTGCCTCACTGATGATGGAAATGTTTTTAATTGACATTATTTGAGTGGGTAATGTTCTGACAGAGGTTATCGACTTGTTCTTTAAAAAATCCCCAGTTTGCTTTTTTGAAATTCCAGCTAGGAGACATATTAATTTGTCCTGCACTTCTTACCTCAAATATCTGTAATGTGACTGGTACATGGTCACTTCCCCCCAGTTGGTTATTTACTGTTCTAGTGGTGAGTCGATGTATGTCATCTGTAGCCATAGCAAGATCTGGTGTGCTTGTTGTTTTCCATACTCTGGAATAGTAGGTGGGCTTATCCTCTGGTTGGTTTATTAGGATTAGTTTATTCTCTACCATCCAATCTTCCACCTCTTCTCCTCTCAGATCTGTTGCTTCATAGCCCCAGCTGGGTGAGTGGCTGTTGAAGTCGCCCATAATGAGGTGTCTTGATGCTGCAAGCTTCACTTTGTGTAGCTCCAGAGTTGTGGTTGGAGGGCTGTAGCAGTTTGTGATCATTAAGTCTCCACTGGGCAGCAGTAGTTGGACTGTTATGTATTCAAGTTCGTCCTCACCAGATCTGTGTATTTCTACTGCTGGGATTGAGGTTTTAATCAGCGTGAGGATTCCTCCCTTAGTTCTTTTTGCCCTGTCTTGGCGGAAGGATTCGTATCCACGTATGAAGAATCGTTGGTTATCTTTTAGGTGAGTTTCCTGGATGCAGATTATATCAGTGTTATTTTCCCTGAGGAATTCTTGTAACTCCGGTTTCTTGTTCCTCACTCCTTCTGCATTTCATTGAGCCACTGTAAGGCAGTGGGTTGGTTGGTCAGTTGCTCTACTTTGCCTTCCCCCGACCATTTGGTTGGCAAAGGCACCGGTTGCTTGGGTGGGCCCTTTCGAGGCTAGGGGCCCGGCTCCGCTCCTCCCCAGTTGTAGCTGATAGGAGCGACGCCATGACGTAAGTCGAGATTGTCGCATGACTCCATACTGCAAAAGCGTGTGTGTCCTAATTTTTCCCGGTGACTGCGCCGTAGCTAACACACTCCGTCTTCGGCAGGCCGGGTTGTGTTTGTTGTTCAGGGCGGTCTCCCATAGCCTTTCCATCTCTCGGTGGTAGCTGCAAGGCAGCAGGTTGGTTTGTTTACCGAGGTTTACCTTCCCCGTGGCTAGAGCTTATAGCGGCTCTTACTCGCTTGATGCACCCGTCATAGGACATATGGGGGATTTCAGTGGGGGTATCAGTGCCACCTGTTACCCCTCACCGTCCTGCTGGGAGGACATCGCCATTTGGTCCGCGACTGCTTATTCGTCCAGCAATACTGACTTAATTCGCAGCTGACACACCATATCTGGAGGTTGTTCCACTATCCGCCACCCGTGGATGCGCCTGGTTGGGGTCGGTCGCCCCTTTGCCAGGTGTGTCTGAAGTAATTCTTGTTTCTTGTAAAAATAAAAAAATCAGGTTTATGTTTGTGTATCAGTTTTATAACATGTTCCAGTTTCATTCTTAAGCCGTTAATGTTAAGTGTAATTAAAGTTAAACTGCACGGCATATGGGTAAAGGGTGATTGGCCAAAAATACATTTGCTTTAGAACTCTGAGGATTCAGTCAAGACGCGGACAAAATCACGCTGTCGGGCAGTTCCGTCATATAAAATTTACGCTCATGCCCACTCTGGCTGGGCCTGAGAGTATACTCGCTAACAAGGAGTACGAAGCCCTACTGCCTTGTGGGCCAGTAACTCTAATCACCAATGTGCCGGGTTTGTGGAGGGTTCTTCCTTCCAGATCTTCTGCCATATTTATCTCAAACTCTGGGATCGCTGGTGTTGCCATGATTGTATTGATTTTTGTTGGTCCGAAAACTGCTGTGACAGTGCTTGATGGCCAAGTCATCTAGTTCCTAGACTCGCTGTCGCAAGAGATGTTTTATTTCTAGATGATTTATCTTCAACCCAGGTTTCTTAATTCTCATGTGTGGTGAAGACTTTTCAACTTTAGTGACACTATCTACTTTTATTACTCAATACCAGCAACACTGTTTGTCATATGTAGGGCAGGAAATACTGTTTTCCTTATACAATGTACTGGCAATACCGTTTTCAAAGTAAGTAACGGCTTGTGGTCACACCGAATATTAATGTGAGTGCCGCGGAGATAAAAATCCAACGTTTGCAATGCATAGTGGATTGCAAATGCCTCTTTCTCAGTAGTAGTCCACTTTTGCTGAGTACGACTAAGGGCATGAGACAGAAATGCGATGGGCATTTCATGTGGTACATTTGGAATGATAGGACTAGAATTAGAAATGTCCTCTTGGACCAGGCAGGCTCCGATGGCACGATTAGAGGCGTCCGTATAAAGGATCATAGGACGGTGCACATCAGGATGGGCCAATTGAGGTATAGTAGTTAAAGCTGATTTCAAATAATCAAAGGCCTGTTGGCAAGCACCGGATTAACGAAAGCGAGCATACTTTTTTGTAAGCGCGATAAGAGGCTCAGCAGCTCTGGAGAAATTTACAATGTGCTTTCTATAATATGAACAGCTGCCTACGAAACCACGAACATGGCGGATAGAGGTCGGTGGTGGCATGTCACGTATTGCCTGGACTTTGGCGTCGTCCTGACGAATGCCATCTTTGTTAATAATGAAACCTAAATACTTTATTTCAGACTGCAGAAAGACACATTTGGACAACTTAAGCATGACTTTGTGAGTACGTAGGTGAGTAAAAACTTTCTCAACATGTGAAAGATGGTCTTCAATGGTACCCGGAGTATGGATGAGGATATCATCTATATATGCCAATGCAAAAGACTGCATACCTATCAATACTTTGTCAATAAGGGACATGTAAGTGGCAGGGCTGCCTTTTAGGCCAGATGGCATGACATTCCATTTATAACTCCCCATGTGGGTACAGAATGATGACTTTTCTTTGGCTTCTGGTGTCAATGGAATACACCAAAAACCAGAACGGGCATCCAGGGTTGTAAACCACTGATTTGCCAACTGTGGCCAAAATATCGTCTACTCTAGGCAAAGGGTAGAAGATGGTTTTTGTGATGGCATTAAGAGCCCAGTAGTCACAACAAAATCTGTTGGACCCATCTTTCTTGGAAACGATCACAATTGGTGAAGACCAAGAGGACCGGGAATGTTCAATTATGCCGGCTTCTAGCATATCAGTTATTGCCTTTTCAACAATCTCCCGATTTTTCAAGGGAGTGTGATAGGGTTTAAGAGAGACCGGAACTTCCGTTGTCATCTCTGTGTCCATTGAAACAGTGGATGTTCGTTTTAGCTCCATATCAAAGACAGCAAAAATGTCCTGATGTTTCTGAACCAACTGACGAATTTGAGATTCATATGGTGAATCCGTGTTCAGTTGCTCTAGAAGCTGAGAAAGTCGAACAGGAGTGGAAGGAATAGGGGGTGTCCAATGGCTGCATAGGGGAGGTAAGGAGTTAAGTTGTCCATAATTATAGGAATGCTGAGGAGCGTTGGTAAAGGCAGGAAAGGGATGACAAGGGCGATGAGGAGGGAATGTACACAATGGCTGACGCTCATGTACTGCTGCTATGCGCATGACATTGGATGGGAAGAGAGGAGGCGGATAAGCTGAAGGCGGAGGAGTTGTATTTGGAGGAGCTGGAGGTGAAGGAGTCAGATTTGGATGGAAAACACTCGATCTAAAGGAAGAAGAAGCAAGTTTGGCAACAACAGTACCCCGCTTGATAGTAGTGGATTTCCCAGAAGAGTTAAGAAGCATGAGGGGGAAGTCTCGGGTAGCTGAAACAGTAGCAATGCCATCGACGACTTCGATGCAAGGGTCATCGAGGATGGCAGTATCAACCAACTGTTCTACAAGTATGGAGAGACCTGGAAAGACGTAATCCGTACGCTTGACCCTACCAGTGACTATGGTTAAAGCATGGGGTTTGAGAGTGACAGGAGCTGTAAGGCATACTAAGGAAGCAATATGAATATCATCCTGAAGAGGGATGTATTCATTATTGATACGTATCTGCTTGAGATCAAAGTAGATACGTGCTCGGTGGCAATGAAGAAAATCACGACCAATAATAAAATTCCGTGTCATGCCCCGAGTAACAATAAAAGGGTGGTTAAGAACTTGCGAACCGATTTTGAAATGGAGGACAGCAGTACCAATAGACTGTAAAGGCTGACCTGTAACGGAAGCCATGTGGGTAGAGGTACGATGAAAATGAGCATGCTTGCGAAGGCGCTTAAACAGTTGCTCACGAATGAGACTGACTGTAGCCCCTGTATCAACAAGAGCACGAAAACTCAAGTTCCCTACAGAGATAAGACAGGAAGAAGGATCGGATTCAACTCGTAAAACGTTAATAGCTGGAGAAGAACAAGAAGACTCAGACTGTGGATCCAGAGAAAAAGACTGGAAGGACCTACTCCATCCATCCTGGTAAAGAGCAGAATCACCCGTAACGGTCCTGACTAACGGGCGACCCAGGGGTTTCCCTGGCTCATTAGAGAAGGAGGGTGAGATGGAAGACGGTTGAAGGATGGACAAGTACCCAGTTGTGAGGGCCTGGTTAAAGTATTTGACCATTGAATTTGTTGGTTGTAATGTGACTTGCGTTGGGGGCAATCACGAGCAATATGGCCTGGTCTAGTACATTTAAAACAAGTCAGTGTGGACACATTATGTATTGGAGACCTTGGTGTTGTGGTCGACTTGAATGACGTCTAGACTGATGTTGAGTTGAGAGGTGCTGTTGGTGATAAGAAGGCTCTGACAGAAGATCAAAGTGTTGAGGTTGACCTGTAGAACGATGCCAGGAATGGCGGAGATGCGAAATGTCCATAGGTTCCTCATCACGAGGCACGTCTAGATGTGGATCCCGACCTAATCGTTGATGAAATCGACGCTTAACATTGTCCTCAGTGACAGCCAGCTGGATGGCCTCATTAATGGACTTGGGATCTTTGCGTATGAGATGTAACTTCAACGAGTCTGAAGCAAGTTCATCTACAAAAACACTGACAAGGTGCTTGTCCATATCGGCGGAAGGAACCGATTCATCCAGGAAAGCATCCTCTGACAGATTTAGCAAACGATCAGCAAAAAACTGAACTGACTCATTTCGATCTTGCTGAATGCACCTAAGTTATGTCCAAGCGTGTTGTGAATCTATTATCGAAGAGTATCGATGAACAAGTTCCTTCTTCAAGTGTGACAGTGTCCTTAGTTCTACTGCTTATAAGTCCATGGTTAAGTCATGGTACCAAATTATCCACTATGTGACAGGGCACGGTACCAAATTATCATATGTGACCGCGTTTTTATATCTTCTTTAAATCAATGTCCATCAAGTGTTATTACTAGCTTCCCGCTAAAGATGTAGATTCTTGTGGAATGTAGCAGGTTCGTTCTTCTCTCGGATTGATGGTGTTAAGGTGCTATAGTGGTGTACTTCTAACTGTGTTGTAATTTTTTCCATTCAAATCATTCGACCAATCTGCATAACTCGGCTGAGTCATATAACAAGGTTTATTTACAAAGTACATAAATAAACAAATGCAGCTGGAAAACAAATCAATACTCTTTGTTGTGATTGTAGTTTACTGAAGGTCTCCGTATTTACTTTTTTTTTCTTCCTTCTAAATTGTGTGAGTACCCAGGAATATCGTGCAACTCGCCAATCTAGGTCATCTTGTCTTTTGTTTCCCTTTGTTTCTTCAACTCTTCAGTACATGTAGTGGCGTCTTTTATCTGCAATAATTAAAGTTACTATTTTCTTCAGATGATGAGTCCTCATATACATCTGTGACTGTTTTCGTGGTTTTCTTCCTTTAACATAAATCAAATCCTATCTGGGGATTGAAATACACATTGAGATCGTACTTACATGTGTTACTACTCAACATTGTCTTTCCTCCTTGTACAGAAATATAGCTACCGCTTATATTCTGTTGTGAAAAAAACGATATCATTAAAGTCTACACACAGTAATGCTTCTTTCTGAAATACTTTAAGAACTTCAACTTAAAACTTGTCTTTGTAGTTCCACGAAAACTTGAGACAGCTCAAACATGGCTTCTCTTCAGATCATACTTAGAAAACACAACCTTCCTCGAGGTTGTCTAGATGGAACTGCCCTAATGATAATATTAACCTCTTAACCCGACAGGTGTTGTGGGCCCTTGTCACCGTCAATGGTTTTGATTGGTCTACTAAAAGTGTATGACCTATCTCACTGGCACGTATAATGCCGAGGTAACAAACCTCACTATCACACAAGGATTCAAATGTTTCTCCAGGATAGGTCTTGGAGCATCTTTGTAGAAAGTCTGTTACCAAGGATTCAGATGACAAAAATGCAATGCGTTTGCGGTCTCCATCGGATGCTGCCGAAATAAGAGAAGCAAATGTTTCTATATCTATCATCCATTGGCAGAACTTGGAGGGTTCCCCAGAGAATGGTGTAACCAGCGCACGAATATGTTGGAAATTGGCAGACTGGTTGACCGTATGAAGCGTAGATGTTATCTGCTGCAATTGCTGACTCTGTTGCTGCAACTGTATTATCTGTTGTTCCATCTGTTGTGGAGTAGCCATTACAAGGAAATACGTTCAATGGAGGAAACAACTGGATGAGCTGGATACCTCACAAAATACCCAATGGTAAGGTGCTCAGGTATGTCACTCAGTAGTGAGAGATCAGTGGGGTGACTTTTAGAATACTCTGCTAAATTACAAAACAAAGTCTCCACCGGTATGAGTTGTTCACGGCGCCAAAATACTAAACAAGTGTGACAGTGCTTGATGGCCAAGTCATCTAGTTCCTAGACTCGCTGTCGCAAGAGATGTTTTATTTCTAGATGATTTACCTTCAACCCAGGTTTCTTAATTCTCGTGTGGTGAAGACTTTTCAACTTCAGTGACACTATCTACTTTTATTACTCAATACCAGCAACACTGGTTGTCATTTGTAGGGCAGGCAATACTGTTTTCCTTATACAATGTACTGGCAATACCGTTTTCATATGCAGAGCATACAAATTCTGTTTTCGTATAATGTTTTGGCAGTACTGTTTATAACATACAAGGCAATACTGTTTTCTGTAATCAGCGGGCAGTACTGTTTATCATATACCAGGCAAACAATACTGGTTTCTGTAATGTACTAGCAGTCCTGATGTAAACAAGGTCACTTTCAACTAACGATCAGTGAATAAGTTCAAGCTGGTATAAAAAAATGAATGAATACCTTTATTGACTACACATTCTGATACTTTCATTATAGTTCATTAGTACAGATTCTTGAGTGGTGTATAAACCATACATCCCATGAAATATCACACTACAAAGAGGACCTGCAAGATGTTGACAACCCAACCGACTTCGCTGATCCCATCTCAAAAACCATTTCATTCCTTTTCTTTCCGGTCTTAGCTATGTTGTTTTCCCATACTAGATTTGATGACGTCATTTCTTTACGACTAGTGTAAAAGTAACTAGCTAGTCTGTAATACAATATTCTAGTTAATAATAGTAGCGCTATTCGCTCTTAGGTAGTAGGAATAGACCTACCTGTCACACTGCAGTAAACGAAAAACTGTAAGATGAAAAGCTTTAACACAGCACACATAAAGCGTTCGACGTCAGACTCGAGAGAGAAAACAAGTTCCCATCTAATACCTATCGCGTCTGAATCTGAACTGCTTATTTTCTTCAATTTCCTATTACATTTCATAAAATCCTACACCTCAGACTTTGTCACGAATCGTTCACCCAAGACCCGTGCATCTTGCTCAATTCCCATTATTATAACCAAAACAAACTCACCAAAAAATCCCTAAGGGACACAATAGTAATTTATCTCCCTTCGCTGAATAAGTCTATGATCCGTCTATTCTTGTAATCTTATATAGCGTATGAAAATTTCCAAACCCATAACTTACAACATCCGACTTTCTATAAACTAAATCCACTACGTTATCTTAAGGGGCATAACTTAAAGATTAGCACCCCTTAGTCCCAAAATACAACCGCTCACAATCTTATCTCCCATATAATAAAATCTACAGTGCACTGCCATCGTACGCACATTTTCTAACCCATATTTTACCACTCGGCCTTATCTACTTATCCAGACTTCAACCTCCCTATTACAGTAAAGAGGTCAACTATATCCCAATTATCTGGTGATAACCTTTTTATGGCATTGAACATTATCAACGTCAATGGTTCTTTTCCTCTAGTCTTAAAGTTATTATTGACTGTGCCTGGGTGTGATGTCCTTCATGGGCCATATCTTCTGCTCTTTTCTAAAGTTTATTAGGAATTACTATTCTTGAACCTCTGAGTAATACCTTGTATAATTTTGAATAAAGCGTGAATAGCAATTGAACATTCCCAATAAACTTCTCAGTTCAGACACATTGGTTAGTTCTGCCATGTCTTGAAATGCACTAACTTTACTGCACTAACAATGCCCTTCTCAGAAAAAGAATGTCCTTAATATCCAATGTGGTTTTACTGAATTCACATGTCTCTATTTAATATGAGGTTATTCTGGTTATGCTGCCTTAGTCTGATGAATACCTGTTCTAGATTTTCATCATGTTCTTTTGTGGTTTTTCCATAAACCAGAATATCATCAGACACATTCATCTGTCCCTTCAGACCTTGAGGCATGTTGCCAATTATATAAATTGGAATGCTTCTGCTGCTGAGGCTATTCTAAAATTAAACCTTTTGTATCTTCGTGAACTTAGATGTGTTGAAAAAGTTGTAATGTTTCTAGATTCCGGAGCTAATGGAATTTGATGGTAGCCACTTCTCAGATCTAATTTGTTGAAAACGTTTGGCTCTATTTAGATCACCTATTATGTTGTCTATTGTAGGAGTGATGTGTCTCTCTCTTTCTATAGCTTCATAAGCCTGTCTCATGTCTAGACAAATTCTTACATCACCATTCTTTTTTGATGACAGATACCACAGGACTGACCCACGGAGTTGGCCCTGAAACTTTTCCAATGTCTTCTTCTTTGATCTTTTCATTTATTCTTCTACTTTTTGCCTATGTGAAATGGGACTCTTGTGCTTATGTGCTTTAGGTTTCACATTTTCATTTACGTGTAGTTTTAGCTCAAAGTTTTTCAATTAACCCACACCTTGGAACAGGTCTGAATACTTTTAAATATAGATTTTGTGATCTGTTACTGTTGATGCTATTTATTATTTTGACAACTCGCTACTTAGATGCTGTCCTATGACTTAAAAAGAACTTCCTGTTCACCTTCTTCTAAATAGACAGTAGTACTGGCTTGATGCTTGGATTCAATAGTTCTGAGCATTCCAATCACAGTTAAAGGAGTTTTAGATGCATATAATTTTTTATTCTTCTTTGGTCCTTGGCTGCTGACTGACAAATCAATCAGTGACCATCACACCTGGTGGCATCTTGTAGGGCAGCAGCAAACTGTCGCTACTTTGCTTGGTTGACAGCCATCCTTCGTGTGGTGCTCCAGCTCTGGTTCATGGTCAGCATCTCCACCTCATCAGTTTTCCACCGGGTGGCTTTTTGGCTGTCCTTGCTTTCACTTTCCTTTTGGAGTCCATAGCATGACAGTTCTGGTGATGGTGTCCTCAGAAGAGACTGACACTAATTTTTGATTAGTTGGAAACAACTGTGGTCTTCTCTTCAACTTGTATGTGGGTGTGCTTGTGACGCCCACATTTGAACCTGTGTCTGTCATTGCAGACATTTGAACCTGTGTCTGTCATTTGCAGACAACTGTGTATCTTGCATTCTGATCACTGTTCTGGGGACATCTGGTCTGTTATCCGTTGCATAAACATACACCAGTGAGCTGCTGTCAGTCTCTGTTTTCCGCTTTCTCAGATATTTGTTGAACTTTATTTTTAGGGGTGAGAGAATATTTAGCAAACTGATCTTGTTTCTGAAAAATATGACACTTTTTCCCAAATGCTGGGCAGTTGTGTTTTCTTCTTCTTCGTTCGACATGAAAAAGACGTTGGTTGCGTTGTGTCCATTTACAGTGAAGCTGCGATGTTTGCGCCTTTTGGCCGACACATCCCACTTCAGCACGGCGTTTTTTGGGACCGGAATAGCCTTCCCTCTTCGATCCCTACTCACTCAGCCAGACTGCAGTGATGCAGCCTGTTTCCATGACCACCACTTGGAGGTGGAGTAGGGTCTGGTTCGCTGACGCAAGCAGTCTAGCTATGGGTCGCTGACTGCATTCCTCAGTGTTGACGCATCTTAGGTCCCAGTTGTGTTTTCCACCTTTGTGACGATGGTCCCCTCCACAATATTTGCATATTGTGTATGAAACTTTTTGGATTTAGATCTAGAAGACTGGAACTTTGGTTTTTGCTTATCTTGTTTGTCGGCTTGTTCGTTCTTTCGTCGACTGTATTGCTGTTATACTCTGTTCAACCAAGGCGGTTATAATTGGGGTATATTGTGCATTAGGTTTTTCGTTGCTAGCCGGTTGCTAGTCCTGAAAAGGACTGGTCCTAAGAAGGACCACTAGCTGATTCCTCTCGTTGTTATCTGTTCATTGTATAGTTTATTTCGCCTCCGGTCTCGCTCGTTTGGTGTCAGCGGCTAGTCCTAATAAGGACTACTAGCTGGCTTTTGTGGTTTTGTGTGTTTTTAACCTCGTTTCTGTTGCTTGTGTCTTCCTTTTTATTTTTGCCTCTTGGTACTATAACCCCTTTCCAATGGCCACTGTAATTATTTGCCTTGTTTGTTGGTATTCGTGACACCCACGGTATCGTGCTCTGTGATTTCCGAGGCAGTTGGCATATTTAACTATTTTTGTTTGGCGCCTGGTAGGCAAGGTCTTTTTTTGCCTTAAGGCAGTCTTTGTATTCATGGCTGCCTGTGTGATGGGGCACGTATTAATAGTTTTTCTTTTTACTGCTTGTATATTCCAAGTTAGATCTTGACTGGCTTAAAGTCCGCCAGAGGTATTACTTTCTTGGTTTCAATCTGTTTGGACCCAGGTTGGTTCATTCCTCTTTTGAGATGTTTTGTTGGGAGACAATAGTAGTGATGATGTACTAAACATGTTGTTAAAGGCGTTTCTTTTATCTGAGCCACTCTAAATGTAGAGACTCACACTGGATGTTGCGTTTGCGTGGTATCAATGGATTGTACGAAGATAATGTCAATGAATGACCGTCCTGTTGTAGGCTGTTACAGGTTATTCTTCGTAGTGATGTAGGCCACCATAAATAATACAGGTCTTGCTCAGGTATCGAAGGTGTAAGTGCTGCGTAGGTGAGTGAGTGTCAGGTCGACCTGGAGACAATGTTGTGACTGATATAGGTCACCAGGCATTGAGGTGCTGACAGGGTGTCACACAAACTCACTCTCAAGTGTGTATCCGCTTGAGATATATATAGTACTTCAAGAAGGGTGGTTGGTGTGATATGTAGATGAGTAAACATCAATAGATGGGTGCGAATGCGCGTAAAGGTTCTGACAGGTCACAGTCCATCCACACAACCACATGTAGAAGTCAGTAATTGTGGACAATAGCTGACGTTTCATGGATTTATTGACGATACAAGACAATGGACGCTCATCATAATATAAATAGTCAGTTGACAATACTTGACGACATTACAGCATAGAAATGGCGAATAATATAGCTGGCATAAATAAATCATAGGCAAGCTGTCTATCTCACAGCTCTGCCATCAATCTGCCTCTCTTGATTCAGCTACATAGAAATAACCCCGCATTGGAACGGGTCTCAAATATATATATATATATATATATATATATATATATATTGGGCTGATCACCTGCTTGCTAGTTACTCTGATTACGGAAACAACGATAGATTGTTTGGTCTGTTGTTGTCCCACAAAGACGCCATAGGCGTGGTGGAAGCGATAGATTGATATAAGATACTGGCCACGGACTGCTTCGTCGGTTGGTGGCTAAGGACGGAAGAAGAAGAAGAATATATATATATATATATATATATATATATATATATATATATATATATATATATATATATATATATATATATATATATATATATATATATATATATATGTAGGCTTAGTTTCGCCCACTCCGACGTCAATAAGTCAGGTACAATTCTTTGACTACAGCAGGCCGCAACATGGCGAGCCCTGAATACAGTTCACCATGGCCTCCGTGGTATTCCTTTATCAAACCTTGCTTAAGGTGATACTGCCAACATAGTGGAATACAATGTACGTCTCCAATGTTCATCGGGCATAAACCAACCCGGTATCAATGTCATGGTGATTCGTGAGTTGCATTTCTAATAAAAAACTTTTTCCCGCCCAGCGGAGAACAGTCAGCAAGCAGGGAAACAAAATGTCAGTCTAAAGCTGGCTATCAATAGAAATGTTACAAGAGCAATTACCTTTTCTTCCGAAAAACACCACAACGGAATCCGTCTCCTAGACGTTTAGAAAACACAATATGGGGGAAATATTCTGTAGACATCTCAGTCAAATGCATGAAGGACTTCACTCCCCATGATATAAAACTCGGGTCGTAACGAATCACACGTCCAGACCCTACCACAGTTTTTGCTCGACTCCCCAACGGAAGTCTTTTTCCTCAACATTCCAAAACTTTACGCATGCGTATAAACGCAAGACCTTCTCAGCGAAACTCAGATAGGGCGATGTGAACAAATACCAAGACCAGGACTGACCATCAAGCCTTATATGGACAGGGGATAAGCATTAACTCTAGTTGCCAACATTCCAAGAAAAACTGACTATATATGGACCGGCAACCAGACACCGTTTCTAAAAATAGATCGCAAGGTAACGAAACAAGACCCAGAGAAACATGAGTTATGCCCCTTCGATAAGGAATCCACAAAATTAATGTATACAAATATTTGGCAAATATAAGCATATTATCAACACAGCAAAATCTGTGCGCAACACATGTACATAACATTTAACCTATCCAACTGTTAAGTAATTCATCAACAGCCTTGACAATTAAAGTGAAGTTTATTTGAAGCAGAACTGTTCAAGATCAACAAGCAAATATGGCAACAATGTTTCATCTATTTACATCATATGCATCCATTTCAACATGTACAATAAACCTTCCCTCCTTAATTTCAATCCAAGGTGGTTTGTATATTTCCTCAACAGTTTCAAACTTCTCTAAGTCCTTAGTGTTTATTATATCATCGTTGGGCATTTCGTATGTAGGAGTCTCTATAGTTCTTATTTCTTCTTTTAGTAGCTTCATTAGTTTCAAATATCAGGGACTTATCACGAGAATCGAGCTTCTTCTTCTTCTTCTTGCGATCGCATCTTTGATGTTTACACTGTCAGACGAGCTCTCATGACGAAATCGACCGTTGTCCGAAGTTCCTCCCTAGCTCCATATAGCCTTGAGTTCAGTGTTGAGTCACCGGGCCAGTACATCTTTCCCAACCGGTCACACAGAGGACAATCCCGCAGAACATGCCCAGCAGTCTGTTCGCTTAATCCACATGTGCACAGTGGTGAAGCAGACAATCGCAGCTTGTGCATGTGTTTATTCAATTTGTTATGCCCTGTCCTGAGGTGAAAAATAGTCATCTGTCCCTGCCGGTCAAGAGTGTGGCAGCCGTCTTTGGGCCGGTTCTGCTCTCCTCTGACAGCCTGGGCAGCTCTCTTTTTCTCAAAGTATGTGACCTCACTATCTTCCCGTTCACACTCTCCTCCCCCCTTTGCAAGTTTATCTGCCTTTTCATTTCCGGGTACACCACAATGAGATGATACCCACTGAAGTATGGTTCTCCCTTTGGCAGCTACCTTGTTTAGTTCACTTCTCAGATGCGGGAGTCCACCACCCCTGAGAGCCTGCAGGACAGACAGTGCATCTGTGAGGATGACTACCTGGTGGCAGTCAGAGTTGGTGTTATAAATCATATTTGCAGCTTGCTCTAGAGCTTGAACCTCAGCTGTATAGTTGGAACAGAATTTACCAGTGGGAATGTGCCTAGTCTCACAGTGGTTGTCAGGATATGAGATAAAGATACCGGCACCTCCATTCCTAACAGCATTAGCCGCCGATCCATCTGTACAGGCATGCGTCCATGATTGATCGGGATAGCTTTCCTGGATCATATTCAATGTAGCAGTTCGTTTTTGCAGATCATTATACTCACATCCACTTGTGAGACCACCGACTGATGAATTAACTTGGAGGGCACTGCTGGCCTGCCCCCATGGTACAGGGTATAGGGTGGGCTTCAGTGGTGTTGTCTTCATGGATAGGTCTTCTTGATGCTGTCTTTTTCCCCGATGCACAAAGCTGCTACGCTTTAGACGTCCCAATGCCAGATCATCTAGTCTTGCCTTCATTGGGTGCGTTGGCATACTGTTGTACTTTTCCATCTGGATCATGGTTTTTGTATCTCTTCTATGGGACAATGTCTGTAATCCAACAGCTTTCCGCATCTCTGATATTGGTGTAGTTTTCATGGCTCCTGTAATGAGCCTGAGAGCTTGATTTTGCACCTTGTCCAAAGACTGCAGATGTGAGTTAGCAGCTGATGACCATGCTGCTGAGCTAAACTTTAAGTGTGGTCTTATTACTCCATTATAAATCTTCTTTAGATTTCGTTCATTTGCTCCCCAGTTGGTACCTGCTAATTTTCTGAGTATGCCTAGTCGTCTTCCGGCCTTTCCTTCTGCATTTTCAATATGCTTATTCCATGTAAGCCCCTGGTCAAAGTCAAACGTCACCCCAAGATAGGTGGGGCAGCTTTGCCCTTTGACCACGGTTGTCCCCAGGTGTATGTCAGCCGCCTTGTCCCTGGGGGCGAGGGAGAACAGTGTTGTGGAGGCCCTGTCTGTGTTTATTGTGACAAGCCATTTCTCTGCCCATGACACTAGCATGTCCGCTGCCCGCCGCATTCCATAGCCTGCTGTGGTGACGTTTTCACCAGAGCACCAGGTCATCTGCACACAAGGCAGCCCCCACTCCCGCGGGGAGATCTCTCACCAGGCCATTGATGTAAACAAAGAAGAGTGTTGGGGAAATTACTCCTCCTTGAGGTACCCCATGATAGAGCAACACTTTTCTGCTCTGCAGACCGTCAAGAGTGACTCTAGTTCTCCTGTTATGCAAGTATGACTGGATCCATTTCATCATGTTGCCCTGGATTCCACTTCTCCCAAGTCTTGCAATGAGGCCATCTTTCCACACCTTGTCAAAGGCCTGCTTGAAGTCGACCCAGATCGTTAGGACCTTTTTCTTCTCCTGGAAGGCATCCTCCACTGCCTGAGACAAGTAAGTAACTTGGTCTTCCATACTGTAGCACTCTCCAAATCCAGCCCGTTCCGGCACCAGGATCTGCTCAGACTCTAAATACCATTTCAATCTGTGGTTGACTATTCGCTCCATAGTCTTCCCAACACAGCTTGTGAGACTGATTGGCCGGTAACCTGCAGCCTCGGTCCTACATTTCCCTTTCTTTAGTATGGGTACTGTGATGGCTTCTCTCCATACTTGGGGTACCGTTCCTTTCAACCAGCTGTGGTTGAATATCTCAAGCAGTTTTGTCTTTGCTGCTGAGCTCAGATTTACTAGCATTTCGTTGCTGATTTTATCTGGGCCGGGTGACTTTTGGAACTTAAGCTTGGAAATAGCGTTCTGCAGTTCTCCCAGTGCGATGGGTTCCCCCATCGGGGCAGGATTATCTGTCTGTCCCATGGTTGCCAGTATTTATTTTCCTATCTCTCTCTCTGATGGTCTATGTTAATGGGTAAGTTGCTTTCTGAACTGTATCTTCTAGCAAACAGGTCTGCAGCTTGTTTTCCTCTGAGAAGTTTGCCACCTTCATCCAATGTAATAGTCTGCCCAGTTTATTAATGTCTCTGTTCTGTACCTTGAGGGTAGACAGCAGCGTGTTTACCTGATGCCTGAATAAACCCCAGTTGGCTTTCCTGTAGTTCCATCCTGTAATGGCCGGGCCTGCACTGAGAGTTACACTCTGGACAGTAAGAAAGATTGGGCGATGGTCGCTTCCCCCTAGTTGGTCTCCCACTTCTCTACTAATAGATCCAGCTATATCTGGGGTGGCGAAGGCAAGATCTGGTGTTGAAGTTGTGTGCCATCCTCTGGAGTAGAAGGCAGGAGTATCTGTGGCATTATTGACTAGGACTAGGGAGCGATCATCTTGCCATGTTTCAACCTCTTCACCTCCGTGACTCAGATGGCCATAGCCCCAGCTCTGGGAGTGGTCATTAAAGTCTCCAACTGCTATAAAGCCGGTGGCCGGTACCTGTATAGAGCTGAGACTCAGGGGTTTGTTGTTTGGACAGTAATAGTTCAGGAGTTTTATTTCCATCTTGTCTACCTTTATCTGCAACAGCTGATATCCTGCTCCATCCATGCAGGTTTTCCCCTCGTGTGCACGAATGCCACTCCCCACAAGAGTAAGCACTCATCCCTTTCGTCCACCCCGTCCGTCGGATCTGAAGCACCGATATCCCCTCACTTTAAAGGTTTGATCTGCTTTCAAGCGAGTCTCTTGGACACAGCAAACACTGACTTGCTTCTCATACAAGATGTTTTCTAGCTCTGTCTTTTTGCTGTATCCAGCCTGCTCGCTGTTCACTCCCTCTGCATTCCAGCGCATCATGACAAGCGGCACTCTGGGCCTTTCTTTTTCTGTTTTTTTTTTTCAGTCAGTAGTTCTCCTCCGCTGTCTGCTGACTCCACTAGACGGTCTAGAGGGTCCTCCAGTAGCTGAGGGTGGGCTCTGTCGAGACTCAGAGCCCGGCACTGCACCTGCCCGGTGGAGCTCCACAGGGCGAGCACCAGCACGAGATCCATTTGACGGTGCACTCATCCATAGAAAAAAGCGAGTTGCGTGATACTGTGGTTTCCGGTGCGCCTTCCGGCCCAGTATCTACGACTTTAGCACCTCTTCAACAGGAGAGTGGGCTCATCCCCAATCTGTCTATGTTCCCAGTAGTAGACCATTCGTAAGCAGCCTGGGGGTGTCACCGCCCCGCGCGGACCCTGTTTACCGAGGCGGCGTCCGAGCTCGTATGGTGAAAATATGGTTGTATTATCTTCAAAATAGACCTGTCCTTCCCATGGCTTTTCTGCCATCCTGCAACTTTGGGTTAGGGAGTTCTGAGCTCCAGCCTCTTTCCCAGGCATTTTATCCTGGCCTGGCACGCATACAGAGGACCCCACTTCTGGTTCTAAGTTAGCAGTTGGGGATAGGTGGGGTGGCACACTGTGCATTCCCCATCATCCAGGGGGGCTCTCCAACTATGCAGAGCTTGCACAATGCTGTGCTCTGGTTCTAGGCTCTCCCAAGGAATCCTCACGTCTTGCACAGAGCCACTTCCAGATACCCACCACCCGCCATCTCTCCATTGTAGAAATCTCCTGCATGCGGCCATCCAGTCAAGAGCCAGTATTAAGTCTGGTGCCCATGTGCTCCCTCCAAGCCATGAAATAAAGTTCCTTCGAACGTACTTACGTGGATGAACCACAAAAATATAATCTGTATGCACAGTTTTCACAATAAAGGAAATCTCTTCTTGCAAACTGCAAAAATCTTGAAGAGTATGGAAATACCCTAAGTTTCTTGTTGAATATCTCAACGTAGGAGCAGGACTTGTGTGACAGACCGGGGGAAGCGCCAAATACTATCCCCGCACGGTTAGAATCACGTCCATATGCAATGCTCAATCCATACAACTAATTTTCAGAAAATTATTTTTGAGCCGGTTTTAGTAGTGCGCGATTCTTGCTACTGTTCATTGGTCAAAGTTTTATTTTGTTAATTTATTTACTGGTCATTCCATCAAGCGATCTTACAGGGAGTAAGGCTATTCCTATCTACGTCACTATTTCTATGGTAACTCCCGCCGATCGTTAGCGTGGCTTATGCCAAGCTTGACATAGTTAATTTCATCTTACGTCATCCTATACTCAATGTATCTCTGGTTTTAAAAGGAGGATGGTCCGTATCTCGTCTGTATTCATCGTTTAAGTGGTGTAGTCTGTCAAAGCTGAGACAGGGTCTGACTTGGCCATCTCAAACTGGTCACCGTCCAGTAGACTGGGGGTGAGGTCAAAGGCGTATAAGGCGTACCCATTCTTAAAATTGCCGCTTGGTAGGTTTCTTCTGCTTCTTCGGTGGTAGATTGGTGACATCGGCCAGGTGGTTGTCTGTGGTGGTTGTACAAGGGTTAGGAAACCAATTCGTTTCTGATGATATTGGTTGGTAACAGCCGGAGTTGATGTACTGGTCAAATGTGTTACTGGTACAAGAAGTAGGATAGGTATCCGTGCGTGGTGGCTGTAGTCGGGCAATTTCGGCGAGGATTTCGCCCCGTAAAGTCAACAAATGTTTAAGCATTTCATCACAGTTTTTGATGTAGACCCAGTTGGTGGGAGCAGTCATCTTCATCGAGATGTAAGTATCTGTCGTTATCACACCACTGCGTTAGTAAAGTATGAGTGTCTGGGTCTTCCAAGTGTCTGTTTAAATACAGGAATACCAGTTCAATCTGGTTTTTTGAAATGTGGCATGTGCTAGCCAGGATTTGATTTGTCGAAATATTAATCGATCGTTGTCGATGTGACTAGATTCGTGTTAGCTGGGGTTTTTGATTCGTCGAACAACCGATCGATAGTTGTATCGTTGTCGATGTGAGTAAACTTGTGTTAGATAGGGTTTGGTTCGTCGAAAAGCTAATCGCTTGTTGAGGCGTTGTCGATGTGAAAATTGTGTGTGGGCTAGACTTGCCAGTGTATGACTCATGGCCGTATTGTCGTGAGGGAACAAATAACACCAAATATCCGATAAAAGGGCGGGTAAAGTCTTATAGAGGAAAATACACACACACACACACAAAATGTTATAGAGAAAAAGGTTTAGGGTTCTTGTGCCCATGTCTTTTGCTGGTGTTTTTAGTCTGGTTGATGATGTTGTCGAGTCGCGCGGCGATGAATATAACGCAACAGGATTCTCCGTACGATCTCTACGGTTAGGTCGACAAGGTGGTCATGTGGGACCACGCGTAGGAGGACGTCCTCTAGCTGTATATTAATCAGATCCTCGATCGTTGTTGTCAGGCAGGAATGGGCTTCTTGATTCGGCTGTTCATCCAGACATCCTTCACAATACAGAGACCGATTCGTATGGAGGTAACTTAAGATGGAGGTGAGAATGTTCCAACTTAGGGTTCTTGTGCCCATGTCTTTTGCTGGTGTTTTTAGTCTGGTTGATGATGTCGAGCCGCGCGGCGATGAATATATCGCAAAAGGATTCTCCTTATGACCTCTAGGGTTAGGTCGACGATATCCTCATGTGAGAGCACCCGTAGGAGGACGTCCTCTAGGTGTATATTAACCAGATCCTCGATCGTTGTTGTGAGGCAGGAATGGGCTTCCTGATTAGGCTGTTCATCCAGACATCCTTCACAATACATAGACCGATTCGTATGGAGGTAACTTAAAATGGAGTTGAGAATGTTCCGACGTCGAGAAGGCATCTGTAAAAATGAAAAATAAAAAAGTTACTATAAAAATAGGTGTATATAGCTATAGTTAAGCAGGACAGAGGATGGATTCCAAGTATTCAAAAATATGACAGGGAATTTCCGTTGTTGGGTGAATGTAATTACATATTGATGTATACAGGGTAGTGGCTTCTTAATTATATTATGTTATATCACGACTAATAAAGATGTCAAACGCTGGACAAGGTCAAATAGACTATGTTCCTCGTTGTTAATAAAGTTCAAAAACACACGTGTTTTTTTTTTTACCCTCCCTAGTTTTGGAACCGGATCGATCGTCGGCGTAAGACTTCGCACCAAGAGTTGCTCGAACCTGACGGTTATCTGGTTAGCCTTATATTCAACATATTTGGTTGTATTGTGCTACAAATAGGTTGTTGTATACGAGTTATCGTTACTCTTGTTAAATACTATTCCTCTATATTTATTTTATACCTAGCATCGAAATGACTTACAATTAGTATTTATGCTCTATCTCCAAAGCTAAATTAACACAAGACAAGCTATTAATATTTGTTAATATAAAGTTAAAATTATCTTTAGAGACCAACAGTTAAAAGCTATGCCTACCACGCTAGCACACGTGAATTAAATTTAAGTGTGCTTGCGCGCGCGCTCACTCATGAAAAAACGCCAATATTGGCTCCCGTGGCGGCGATATGTCAGAAAAAATACCCCCTTAAGTTATCGGGGACATGAACGCCGCAGGTTACATCGTGTAGGTAAATACCTACTAACCCATCTTAATTTTTTGTTTGTTCTAATATTAAAATATTTTCCGCAGTGGTCGAATATATCTCACTGTCATATAGAAGTAAGCTGGTGATGCAGTCAGTTATATCGCAGCTTTGGTCGTCGGTGTGCGTTTCCCGAAACACACTGTATACATACTTTGAAGCCCAGTGTGTGACAACACATCGCCATTTGTCACTTTATCTTTCTTGCTTAACATAGAGTGTACAGGGCTAAATTTTTTAGAAAATAGTTGTCCCACCGCTGATCGGGTACAGAATACTTCATTATAGAACAACGTTTCTCAAACGGTTTAGTCTCAGGCCCTTTTGACTTCTTATAAATTATTGAGGACCCAGAGAGCTTTTGTAGATAAGGATTGTACCGTGAGGATATGACAATATTAAAGTAGGTGTTCGATTATAAGGAACATAGTTGTCACCTCGTTGATCCCCAAATAGGATTTCCGCATACCATATTTTGAGAATCACCGTTCGTATGTCTTTCTTTATTCAACTGATAATAGCGTTCGGGTTCTTTCGGCCTACCAACTATACACCCGACCCTGGTGTTACGTTCAAATAATTACTTTTTCCAAAGTCTTTGTATGATCATTTTTCGTATGTATGATCATTTTTTGACTGAAGTGTGTATTATGTTTTTTACAGTCAAAGGGACATCACCCGAGTTATCGAGACTACAATTTTTTAGGAGTTTGCCTTCTCTTGTATAGAGACACGTTCGGTCTATAATTTCTTGAACGAAGCGTGACCATATCTCCTTATTTGGTAGTATCAGTCAACTGTTGTAGATGTCTGAAACCTTTCTTAACGCTTCTGTTCATGACCATAAAAGGCGCGACTGTATAAGACTTTTATCTCGAATGTTCTTAGAATCGTCTTATTGTGTACGGCGACTCAGAGATTGTCGTTCTGCGCATGTCTCGACTTGGAGTTCGTTTGTAGTTCCGCCCAGCTCGGGGCAGTTTAGAAATGGTCTGAGTAGCGAGCGGACGCAACCTGCGTCTTGTGATTCTCTGAGGGAAATACATTGTCTTTGTGAGTTAGTTAGCTAACTAGACTATTTCCCAGTATTATTCAAGCCTGCCTGGAGGCATATGTTCATGGTTGATTTTCCGAAATAAGGTAATTCCTCTTGTATCGAACTTTGTGCTATCATCTAGAGGTTCGTCATTTTGTCGCCTTTTTGCTCGCCTGTGTGATTCAAAATGGAGAGGTACTTTGACTAGGATTAAGTCACCGGTATCTTTATACCTGAACTAGTTTTATATATATGGGTCGCTCTAGACCAACAAGACTATTGTCTGTGTTCCAGGATTCGTTATATCAGAGATCACGTCCAAGTCAGATGGTTAGACTTAGAAACGTTATAAAGGTCGGTATGACCTATATGCCCAGTATGCTATTCACGTGCAGACAGTAAACGGACTTATTGTATACATCTGATCTGCTAGCATCAGAAAGGGAGCATTTATTATTGTCTATGAACATTGAAGATCTGCAGCTGACACTGTTGCAGAAGTTATATATATTATGCATACAGCTTCACGAACCAGAACTTTATGATATCTGTTTACAATCCAACTATTGAGTATTGAATCCTACATGACTATCAGTTAATATGATTTTGAATGCTGCATTCGTTATACTATGCTGATGATAACATAAGTATCATGACTGTTTTGTGGCGTGCAATAAATGGTATAAACCTAAAGCGAAGTTACCATTTCTATGACTCTACACGTCATGTTGCCTGTGGTGTACCCTGTGAACTGTTCTACTGCAACACACACAGCAACATTCTAAACCAGATAAGACACCCACATCTTGCACTGTAATACCTGGTGTCGATAGAGGTGGTAATTTGACGGCATCCTAAATCCACCCTTATCAATTCATGGTGGCCAAAAGTTGGTTTATTCTGGTACCAACTCTCAAGGGGGTCAACAAACCCAGACATCATCAGCAGACTACAAGACAACGTTGCAGTTTCTATTCATCACCTTTGATGAAATTTTTTTGAAAGACGCGGCATTACTGACAGTTGTTGAGATTTTGAAACTACCCGGCGCTGCTCGGCAGTATTGAAGTTTGTCTACAACTAGAAGGACAAGTACCGAGCGAATGGATTTCCTGATCTGTTGAGAAGAAGGACAAGTGCCGTAACAACTGTTCCGGTCTCAGAGGTACTGTTGCAGATTCAGAAGGTCAAGTGCTCAAGTCAATTTGTAGAATTCAGAAGGTCAAGTTCAGAAGCTGTTTCCTGTTAGAAGCTCATTTCCTTCGTCATGGCAGTTTACGGGAGCAGATATGGATCAACGTTGGATCATTGTCCTAAGAATGCTGATCACATCCTGTTCTGAACTGTGCTGACGTTTTGGATACATAGAAGTTAAGTGGCCTGTTTTGTTTGTGAACTGTGCCCTTATGTTCTAACTGAGCCTTCTGTCTATCACATTTTTCACTGTTTACATGCTCATGTTATATGTTATTTGTATTTGTATATTTATATGTTTATATTTCAGCGGGTTTTCTCGGTTGGGCGGTGTCTTTCAGTAGAAGATACCACGTCACAGAAGTTCTACTGTTAGCGTTTTCGTTAGGGACTGTGCGAATTTCCTACGGTGAAATTTGCTAGCGACAATCGTTGCTATATCTGTTTAGTTGTGACGAGTTGTGCTTTATTTTTGTTTTTTGTATATTTTTTTTTTCTCTTTTCTTTTCTCTTTCCTTTTGTTTTTAGTTTCGATTTCAATTGTTTGTATTTGTAGGTCTCCTCTTTTCTATTATTCAGTTCTTCACGTAAATTTTTGTGTATACACTGTAGCGTCATTTGTTTGTCATATCTTCGCATTCTGTCATCATATTCTTTTTAGTTTCGCTGTTTATTTATTTGACTTATGCGAATGTTTTCGTATTGTTTGATCTTTGTTGTTGTTTACATTGACTCTGATCTTTGTTATTGTTTACATTGACTCTGATCTTTGTTATTGTTTACATTGACTTTGATCTTTGTTTTGTTTACATTGTTGGTGGCTTTGTTATTGTTTACATTGTCTTGTTATTGTTTGCATAGTTCTTGCATAGTTAGCTTTCACTATTGTTACATATATGCTCATGCACTATTGGTCTATAGTGCACTTATCATAACTAACTGGTGTTTTTTTTGCTTATGCACTATTGTAGTGCAGTTATGATAAATAACTGATGGTTATGCACTGATTTGTGTAGTGCACTGTTAATTAAGAGGTGACTTGTGATATTATTATACATTTGATAATACAAGTTGGTGTCAAGTCTTGTTTCCCACAGAGATTGGGTTAAACATAGTGATTATACAAGCACTTTATTAAGTCTTGTTGCTATTAAGATTGAAATAAGATAATTAATTATTTCAGGTTCTGTACTCACATTTTAGACATCATGTCTACATTTGAGTACTTTATTGAGCAGGGTAAAGAAAGAAGGATAATAACATTCGCATTTGCGTAGATTATCGCAAATTGAATCAAGTTACGAAGTTCGATGCTGAACCTATGCCTTCATTAGAAGAGCTACTCAATAAACTTTCTAATTCTAGATTCTTTACCAAACTAGATTTGTCTAAAGGTTATTGGCAAGTCCCGCTAACTGAACGTGCCAAACCTTTTACAGCTTTTTCTACACCTAGGGGTTTATTCCAATGGAATTTCATGCCTTTTGGTCTTATGAACGCCCCTGCTACATTCGTACGCATGATGCGGCGAATTCTCGCATATCGTACAGATGTCATAGCATACCTAGATGATATCTGTCTATTCAGTGATTCCTGGGAAGATCACTATTTGGGTTTATACGAATTACTGTCTACTCTTCGCGAGTATAACTTGACTGCAAAACCCTCTAAAGCCTTTATAGGATTTAGTGAGATTTCTTTCCTAGGTCATCGGGTTGGTCGTGGTCTTTTAAAGACAGAGGACCACAATGTTTCAAAAATACTTAACATTTCGGTCCCTAAGACGAAGAAACAAGTAAGGAGTCTATTAGGTTTGATCCAATTCTACGGACGATTCATTCCGAATCTGTCCTCCATTATGGCACCGCTTTCTACTTTATTGAAGAAAGGGTCGCCTAATCTGATCCGCTGGTCTAAAGAATGTCAATCCTCATTGGACCAGGTTAAAGCCCTATTTTCATCTCCACCTATTCTTAGGTTACCTACTATTGAGAAGACTTTTGTTCTTCGAAGTGACGCCTCGTCAACTGGGATTGGGGCAGCACTAATGCAGGAGTATTCTGATACTCTGCATCCGGTGATGTATATCTCTAGGAAATTAAATGCTGCAGAAAAGAATTACTCGGTTTTAGACCGTGAGTTATTGGCTATGGTATGGTCTATTCTGAAGTTACAAAGATTTCTTCTAGGCGCACACTTCATTGTGGAAACCGACCAGAAAGCGCTTACTGCTATTCAGAGCAAAAAACTTGAAGAGCTCGAGGTCCACTCGTTATGCCATAGCTCTTCAACCATTTCATTTCTCGGTTCGAGCTATCCGTGGTTCGGATAATGTGATGGCAGACATTCTGTCCAGATGCCCACACGATTCCACATGATTCTTCTGTCATATATATATATTTCCTGATATACAGTCCAATGTTATAAAGTCATGTTAGTAGATTTTTTCTCACTTTTTTTTTGAGGGAAATTTATAACATTGTACCATGTAATTATCTAAGAAGGCTTAGTTAGTGATATACGGGCCAAAAGATCACTCGGCCACATTTAAATAAATTATTTTCAGGATTGTATTAAGAGATTTACCAGTTGTCTTTAAGATTTGTGTTATTGATATTTTCGCAGCACATCATTGAAAATGCGAGATTGTGTCCATTGTGGAACTTTGAGGATATCAAGTCCTGTCCTAGATTGGGAGCGGATGATGTCCACATCTTCTTCTATTGAATGTTTATGTCAACGAAGATCAACACATGTATTACTTATTAGTTACTGATGCATTATATAATGTAATAAAATAGTGCGGTATATTAATATATTACACCGCTGTTTGCACAACACATTATATGATATCATAATAATATATTTAATTTCATATATTGGTATGAGAGTAATTTGACTTTTATTATGATGTTGCCAGCATTGTGGTTTGTGTTGGTGGCACCTTCCTGGGATATATACGCGTATACTTAGATAAATTTTTTCTCTAAGGACCTGGGATATGATCTCAGTTTCGCTCCAAGTGTTGAGCTATTTTGTTAGGTATATCCGCGCATCATACGTGCGTTAGGAGCCTAGATTTTTCCGGCTCCAGGATTTAAAAAAAAATGTTTCATTTTTTTTTCCCCGGGAGGGTGCGGTAATGTTACGCACAAATAATTACTTTTTCCAAAGTCTTTGTATGATCATTTTTCGTATGTATGATCATTTTTTGACTGAAGTGTGTATTATGTTTTTTACAGTCAAAGGGACATCACCCGAGTTATCGAGACTACAATTTTTTTAGGAGTTTGCCTTCTCTTGTATAGAGACACGTTCGGTCTATAATTTCTTGAACGAAGCGTGACCATATCTCCTTATTTGGTAGTATCAGTCAACTGTTGTAGATGTCTGAAACCTTTCTTAGCGCTTGCTTCTGTTCATGACCATAAAAGGCGCGACTGTATAAGACTTTTATCTCGAATGTTCTTAGAATCGTCTTATTGTGTACGGCGACTCAGAGATTGTCGTTCTGCGCATGTCTCGACTTGGAGTTCGTTTGTTGTTCCGCCCAGCTCGGGGCAGTTTAGAAATGGTCTGAGTAGCGAGCGGACGCAACCTGCGTCTTGTGATTCTCTGAGGGAAATACATTGTCTTTGTGAGTTAGTTAGCTAACTAGACTATTTCCCAGTATTATTCAAGCCTGCCTGGAGGCATATGTTCATGGTTGATTTTCCGAAATAAGGTAATTCCTCTTGTATCGAACTTTATGCTATCATCTAGAGGTTCGTCATTTTGTCGCCTTTTTGCTCGCCTGTGTGATTCAAAATGGAGAGGTACTTTGACTAGGATTAAGTCACCGGTATCTTTATACCTGAACTAGTTATATATATATGGGTCGCTCTAGACCAACAAGACTATTGTCTGTGTTCCAGGATTCGTTATATCAGAGATCACGTCCAAGTCAGATGGTTAGACTTAGAAACGTTATAAAGGTCGGTATGACCTATATGCCCAGTATGCTATTCACGTGCAGACAGTAAACGGACTTATTGTATACATCTGATCTGCTAGCATCAGAAAGGGAGCATTTATTATTGTCTATGAACATTGAAGATCTGCAGCTGACACTGTTGCAGAAGTTATATATATTATGCATACAGCTTCACGAACCAGAACTTTATGATATCTGTTTACAATCCAACTATTGAGTATTGAATCCTACATGACTATCAGTTAATATGATTTTGAATGCTGCATTCGTTTATACTATGCTGATGATAACATAAGTATCATGACTGTTTTGTGGCGTGCAATAAATGGTATAAACCTAAAGAGAAGTTAGCATTTATATGACTCTACACGTCATGTTGCCTGTGGTGTACCCTGTGAACTGTTCTACTGCAACACACACAGCAACATTCTAAACCAGATAAGACACCCACATCTTGCACTGTAATACCTGGTGTCGATAGAGGTGGTAATTTGACGGCATCCTAAATCCACCCTTATCACCTGGTTAACTTTAAAGCGAGATATTCTAACAGAACCTTTAACTACAAACCTAGTCATTTACAAGGTGTAGCTCCCACCTTTTGTGGATCCAACATAATTTATTTCGTGTCCACATTACAACCAAGTTGTTGTATATTTGAAAACCAAAGAAAAACCAGCGCGCACCCCTTCTACGCGAACCCAACTTAGAACACGCTTTATGTCTGGATAATCGATAAGAAGCCGTCGTTTGCCGTGTTAGCGCCCAGGTGAAACACGCTACTTTACTATCGATCAGTCGATATATCTGTCTTGATTGCAAACCACCCGAAAAACATGCACGGCGAGTTGTCTTTTTGGTTTGTAATTAAGAAATAAATTTAAACAAGAAAATAGAAACATTTTACAGTAGTAGTATGTCATGGCGGACTTATGTATCGTTCCGGCGGCGCGGATGACTTTTATATAAGGAAAATGTGGCGTCGCATGACTTTTTGTATAGCGATATATTAGTTCGCTAATAGTGTGTTGTGGTTATGTGTTACACCATGTGTTGTGGTTTATTTTACATATATTTAGGTATACATATATTTAGACAACAGGAAGACTTTTAGACAACAAGAAGACGATATATTTAGACAACAAGGAGACGATATATTTAGACAATAGTTAGACGATATATTTAGATAATAGGAAGGGATATATTTAGACAACAAGAAGACGATATATTTAGACAACAGGAAGACGCTATATTTAGAGTTGAGACAACAAGAAGACAATATATTGAGATAACAAGAAGACGATATATTTAGACAATAGGAAGATATATTGAGATAACAAAAAGACGATATATTTAGATAACAAGAAGACGATATATTTAGATAAAAAGAAGACGATATTTATAGACATATATTTAGAACAGTTATTTTACAACAGTTATACGATATTTAGACATATATATTTTACAACAGTTAGACAACAGTTATATAGACATGGCAAACAAAGAGGTTAGTTAATATAGTTTATTTTTCAAATAATAGCAAGCTAAAGCACAAGTCTCAGCCGTTTGGTAGGTTTCGTCTTTGGTGGTGGATTAGAGACATCGGCCAGGTGGTTGTCTGTGGTGGGAGCTGTTGTACAAGGGTTAGGAAACCAACTCGGTTCTGGTGATATTGGACAAGTAGAGTTCATGTAGTCATCAAACATGTTACTGGGGGAGGTAGTAGGTCTCTGCGTCTTCGGTGGTAGATTGGTGACATCAGCCAGGTGGTTGTCTGTGGTGGTTGTACAAGGGTTAGGAAACCAATTCGTTTCTGGTGATATTGGTTGGTAACAGCTGGAGTTGATGTATTGGTCAAATGTGTTACTGGTACAAGTAGTAGGATAGGTATCCGTGCGTGGTGACTGTAATCGGTCAAATTCGGCGAGGATTTCACTCTGTAAAGTCAACAAATGTTCAAACTCGGATCGAATTAACGTAATGCCGATTTTGGTAGGAAACTTAAGGTAGGATTCACCAAAGTATCTTCTCACGTGTAGTAAAGGTTGGTCTCGGTAAACACATACAGACGCGGCCTTCAGACCACTAGCCAAAATTTTAAGCATTTCATCACAGCTCTTGATGTAGACCCAGTTGGTGGGAACAGTCATCTTCAACGAGGTGTAAGTATCTGTCGTTATCACGCCACCGCTTCAATAAAGTATGAGTGTCTGGGTCTTCCAAGTGTCTGTTTAAATACAGGAATACCAGCTCAATTTTGTTTTTTTGAAAAGCGGCGTGTGCTAGCCAGGGCGTGATTAGTTGAAATATTAATCGATCGTTGTCGCTGTGACTAGATTTGAGTTGGCCAGGGCGTGATTAGTCAAAAAATCTAATCGATAGTTGACGCGGTTGCGTGCGGACAAGTGTATGACTCATGGATGTATTGTCGTGAGGGGAAAAAAAAACACACGTGTCTATTGATCTCTTCCTTTGTCTATGAAGGAAAAAGCCGTCCTGTGGTTCGCTAGCCAGGGTCTGACTAATCGAAAAATTAATCGATCGTTGGCGTGTTGTCTAGCCAAAAAGGGTAGTAGGACCCGGTGCATAGTACCACCACGAACTTTGACCAAGATGAAATAAATGGCGTAGAGCCCACAAACGTTGGTAACTACATCTTGTAAATGTCTGGCGTTGTAGTTAACAGGTCGGGTAGAGTTTCTGGTTATAAAATTAATCAGGTCCGGGTGTGTAGGTGGTAGTCCGAAAGAATAAAAATATTCAAAAGTGCCAAGTCCATTATAATATAGAGCGACCCAGTGGTCACCCGGGCGATAGCTAGGGTCAGTGTTGATGACGAAAGCAGCCGTCTTGGTCAGGTCGATACGTAGAGGTAATTGGTCACTAAAAACTTTAATGAGCCCAGTTCGTTTAACAAATATATCTGACAGGAGAATGGTCCGTATCTCGTCTGTATTCATCGTTTAAGTGGTGTAGTCTGTCAAAACTGAGACAGGGTCCGACTTGGCCATCTCAAACTGGTCACCGTCCAGTAGACTGGGGGTGAGGTCAAAGGCGTATAAGGCGTACCCATTCTTAAAATTGCCGCTTGGTAGGTTTCTTCTGCTTCTTCGGTGGTAGATTGGTGACATCGGCCAGGTGGTTGCCTGTAGTGGTTGTACAAGGGTTAGGAAACCAATTCGTTTCTGGTGATATTGGTTGGTAACAGCTGGAGTTGATGTATTGGTCAAATGTGTTACTGGTACAAGTAGTAGGATAGGTATCCGTGCGTGGTGACTGTAATCGGTCAAATTCGGCGAGGATTTCACTCTGTAAAGTCAACAAATGTTCAAACTCGGATCGAGTTAACGTAATGCCGATTTTGGTAGGAAACTTAAGGTAGGATTCACCAAAGTATCTTCTCACGTGTAGTAAAGGTTGGTCTCGGTAAACACATACAGACGCGGCCTTCAGACCACTAGCCAAAGGTTTAAGCATTTCATCACAGCTCTTGGTGTAGACCCAGTTGGTGGGAACAGTCATCTTCAACGAGGTGTAAGTATCTGTCGTTATCACGCCACCGCTTCAGTAAAGTATGAGTGTCTGGGTCTTCCAAGTGTCTGTTTAAATACAGGAATACCAGCTCAATTTTGTTTTTTTGAAAAGCAGCGTGTGCTAGCCAGGGCGTGATTAGTTGAAATATTAATCGATCGTTGTCGCTGTGACTAGATTTGAGTTGGCCAGGGCGTGATTAGTCAAAAAATCTAATCGATAGTTGACGCGGTTGCGTACGGACAAGTGTATGACTCATGGATGTATTGTCGTGAGGGGAAAAAAACACACACACGTATCTATTGATCTCTACCTTTGTCTATGAAGGAAAAAGCCGTCCTGTGGTTCGCTAGCCAGGGTCTGACTAATCGAAAAATTAATCGATCGTTGGCGTGTTGTCTAGCCAAAAAGGGTAGTAGGACCCGGTGCATAGTACCACCGCGAACTTTGACCAAGATGAAATAAATGGCGTAGAGCCCACAAACATTGGTAACTACATCTTGTAAATGTCTGGCGTTGTAGTTAACAGGTCGGGTAGAGTTTCTGGTTATAAAATTAATCAGGTCCGGGTGTGTAGGTGGTAGTCCGAAAGAATAAAAATATTCAAAAGTGCCAAGTCCATTATAATATAGAGCGACCCAGTGGTCACCCGGGCGATAGCTAGGGTCAGTGTTGATGACGAAAGCAGCCGTCTTGGTCAGGTCGATACGTAGAGGTAATTGGTCACTAAAACTTTAACGAGCCCAGTTCGTTTAACAAATATATCTGACAGGAGAATGGTCCGTATCTCGTCTGTATTCATCGTTTAAGTGGTGTAGTCTGTCAAAACTGAGACAGGGTCCGACTTGGCCATCTCAAACTGGTCACCGTCCAGTAGACTGGGGGTGAGGTCAAAGGCGTATAAGGCGTACCCATTCTTAAAATTGCCGCTTGGTAGGTTTCTTCTGCTTCTTCGGTGGTAGATTGGTGACATCGGCCAGGTGGTTGTCTGTGGTGGTTGTACAAGGGTTAGGAAACCAATTCGTTTCTGATGATATTGGTTGGTAACAGCCGGAGTTGATGTACTGGTCAAATGTGTTACTGGTACAAGAAGTAGGATAGGTATCCGTGCGTGGTGGCTGTAGTCGGGCAATTTCGGCGAGGATTTCGCCCCGTAAAGTCAACAAATGTTTAAGCATTTCATCACAGTTTTTGATGTAGACCCAGTTGGTGGGAGCAGTCATCTTCATCGAGATGTAAGTATCTGTCGTTATCACACCACTGCGTTAGTCTTCCAAGTGTCTGTTTAAATACAGGAATACCAGTTCAATCTGGTTTTTTGAAATGTGGCGTGTGCTAGCCAGGATTTGATTTGTCGAAATATTAATCGATCGTTGTCAATGTGACTAGATTCGTGTTAGCCGGGGTTTTTGATTCGTCGAACAACCGATCGATAGTTGTATCGTTGTCGATGTGAGTAAACTTGTGTTAGATAGGGTTTGGTTCGTCAAAAAGCTAATCGCTTGTTGAGGCGTTGTCGATGTGAAAATTTTGTGTGGGCTGGACTTGCCAGTGTATGACTCATGGCCGTATTGTCATGAGGGAACAAATAACACCAAATATCCGATAAAAGGGCGGGTAAAGTCTTATAGAGGAAAATACACACACACACACAAAATGTTATAGAGAAAAAGGTTTAGGGTTCTTATGCCCATGTCTTTTGCTGGTGTTTTTAGTCTGGTTGATGATGTTGTCGAGTCGCGCGGCGATGAATATAACGCAACAGGATTCTCCGTACGATCTCTACGGTTAGGTCGACAAGGTGGTCATGTGGGACCACGCTTAGGAGGACGTCCTCTAGCTGTATATTAATCAGATCCTCGATCGTTGTTGTCAGGCAGGAATGGGCTTCTTGATTCGGCTGTTCATCCAGACATCCTTCACAATACAGAGACCGATTCGTATGGAGGTAACTTAAGATGGAGGTGAGAATGTTCCAACTTAGGGTTCTTGTGCCCATGTCTTTTGCTGGTGTTTTTAGTCTGGTTGATGATGTCGAGCCGTGCGTCGAGCCGCGCGGCGATGAATATATCGCAAAAGGATTCTCCTTATGACCTCTAGGGTTAGGTCGACGATATCCTCATGTGAGAGCACCCGTAGGAGGACGTCCTCTAGGTGTATATTAACCAGATCCTCGATCGTTGTTGTGAGGCAGGAATGGGCTTCCTGATTAGGCTGTTCATCCAGACATCCTTCACAATACATAGACCGATTCGTATGGAGGTAACTTAAAATGGAGTTGAGAATGTTCCGACGTCGAGAAGGCATCTGTAAAAATGAAAAATAAAAAAGTTACTATAAAAATAGGTGTATATAGCTATAGTTAAGCAGGACAGAGGATGGATTCCAAGTATTCAAAAATATGACAGGGAATTTCCGTTGTTGGGGTGAATGTAATTACATATTGATGTATACGGGGGTAGTGGCTTCTTAATTATATTATGTTATATCACGACTAATAAAGATGTCAAACGCTGGTCAAGGTCAAATAGACTATGTTCCTCGTTGTTAATAAAGTTCAAAAAAACAACGTGTTTTCTTTTACCCTCCCTAGTTTTGGAACCGGATCGATCGTCGGCGTAAGACTTCGCACCAAGAGTTGCTCGAACCTGACGGTAATCTGGTTAGCCTTATATTCGACACATATTTGGTTGTATTGTGCTAGAAATAGGTTGTTGTATACAAGTTATCGTTACTCTTGTTAAATACTATTCCTCTATATTTATTTTATACCTAGCATCGAAATGACTTACAATTAGTATTTATGCTCTATCTCCGAAGCTAAATTAACACAAGACAAGCTATTTAATATTTGTTAATATAAAGTTAAAATTATCTTTAGAGACCAAACAGTTAAAAAGCTATGCCTACCACGCTAGCACACGTGAATTAAATTTAAGTGTGCTTGCGCGCCGCGCTCACTCATGAAAAAAACGCCAATATTGGCTCCCGTGGCGGCGATATGTCAGAAAAAATACCCCCTTAAGTTATCGGGGACATGAACGCCGCAGGTTACATCGTGTAGGTAAATACCTACTAACCCCATCTTAATTTTTTGTTTGTTCTAATATTAAAATATTTCTTTGATTATTTCTTTAAATATTTTCCGCAGTGGTCGAATATATCTCACTGTCATATAGAAGTAAGCTGGTGATGCAGTCGGTTTTATATCGCAGCTTTGGTCGTCGGTGTGCGTTTCCCGAAAACACACTGTATACATACTTTGAAGCCCAGTGTGTGACAACACATCGCCATTTGTCACTTTATCTTTCTTGCTTAACATAGAGTGTACAGGGCTAAATTTTTTAGAAAAAGTTAGTTGTCCCACCGCTGATCGGGTACAGAATACTTCATTATAGAACAACGTTTCTCATCAAACGGTTTAGTCTCAGGCCCTTTTGACTTCTTATAAAATTATTGAGGACCCAGAGAGCTTTTGTAGATAAGGATTGTACCGTGAGGATATGACAATATCAAAGTAGGTGTTCGATTATAAGGAACATAGTTGTCACCTCGTTGATCCCCAAATAGGCTTTCCGTGTACCCATATTTTGAGAATCACCGTTCGTATGTCTTTCTTTATTCAACTGATAATAGCGTTCGGGTTCTTTCGGCCTACCAACTATACACCCGACCCTGGTTAACTTTAAAGCGAGATATTCTAACAGAACCTTTAACTACAAACCTAGTCATTTACAAGGTGTAGCTCCCACCTTTTGTGGATCCAACATAATTTATTTCGTGTCCACATTACAACCAAGTTGTTGTATATTTGAAAACCAAAGAAAAACCAGGAACTCCGCCAATGCCGGTCCCAAGCCCGGATGAAAAAGGAGGAGGGCGGCCTACATGGAGGCCGTAAGGAGGCAGCCCCTCCACCATGCAAAGGCACAACAGGCCAATCACCTGTTTGCTTTAAACCACGATTACGAGTAACACAAGAGAGAAAACCGGACTGATTCTAAAGGCGACGAACTGGAACGGACTACGGACTACGACTTATGGAACATGGAACACAAGAAGTATAAATGGGAAGGAAGAGGAGCTGGTGGAAGAGATGAGGAAAGCAAAACTAGAAATCCTGGCTATAACGGAAACAAAGAAAAAAGGACAAGGAGTCATGGATCTCAATGGCAACACGCTGCTCTACAGTGGTGTACCCATATCCGAAAGAGCTAAAGGGGGTGTGGGTTGCATTGTGGCCCAAAATCAAAAAGATAGTATCAAGGGGTGGAACTTTGTCTCAGAGCGCATTATGGTTGTGAAACTAAAAGAAGGAGAAACCATAGTCAACCTGGTCATAGTGTATGGGCCAAATGAGGATGAGAGAGCAGAGGTCAAGGAGGAATTCTTCGAGCTGCTTCAAAGGACAGTGGATGACTGCCTAGATGA
The DNA here is from genome assembly GCA_024509875.1 of Oreohelix idahoensis. NCBI lineage: Eukaryota > Metazoa > Mollusca > Gastropoda > Stylommatophora > Oreohelicidae > Oreohelix > Oreohelix idahoensis. Next base: position 85,883 of record JAMPIV010006954.1, on the reverse strand, counting down.
AGTTATCATGCTCGGAGATTTTAATGCCAGAGTTGGAAATGACCATGCTAGATGGGGTGGAGTTATCGGAAGATATGGAGAAGACACTCTCAATGACAATGGAAAGCGACTCCTTAGATTCTGCAGTGAGCAGAATCTGATCATTACAAACACAAAGTTCCCCCATAAGCGCATACATGCATACACTAGATGTGAACCAACAAAGAATGAGAAGTCAGTGATTGACTATGCCATTGTTCGGAGAAGCTCATTCAAATATGTCCGAGATGCAAGAGTCTGGAGGGGGCCAGAGATTGGAAGTGATCACTACCTGCTAACAATCAAACGAACAACTGAAAGAGTTGCTCAGCCTAGGAACTGCTCAACATCACGCAAGAAACCAAGTAAACGAGCAGGAGAAATGAGCATTAGGACCTACAAGCTGAGAGAGCCAGAAATTAAGACCAGATATCAGGGGCTTATTGCTGCAGCGGTGAACAACACAGAAGAACAACCTGATGACTTGGAAACCCTCTGGATTAAATTCAAGGATATCATAAAGACAGCTGCTGCAGAAGCATGTGGTGAAGTCCGACTTGGGAACCAGAGAAAGAGGACACCTTGGTGGACAGAGGAAGTCAAAGAGAAAATAAGAGAGAAGAAAATGGCATGGAAACAATACTTAGGAGCTAAAAACACAACAGGACAAATGGAAAAATATAGAGAATATGTGACACTCAGAACAGAAGTAAAGAACAAAGTGCTAGCAGCAAAACAGAAGTCCTGGGAAGAATTTGGAGAAAAGCTAGAAAAAAGATGCACAAGAAAACCAGAAATTGTTCTATAAGACCCTAAAGAACATGAGGAAGGAAAAACAATGCCCTCTCAAATTTATAAAGGACAAGCAAGGCAAATTGCTTACTGCCCCGAAGGAAGTAATGGAAAGATGGAAAGAATATTTCTCAGAACTCCTTGATGGTGAGCAAGGTCAAACATCAGAAATGATAACCACTAGCACAGAAGAGGAAACCAATGGTGATGAAGATGACATAAAGATGGAAGAACTGAAGGCAGCACTGGAGAAAATCAAGATGGGCAAAGCAGCAGGGCATGATGGTATAACACCAGAAATGGTTAAGTACATGGGAGCATCAGGCGACCTGTTACTCTTAAGGGTCCTACAGGCAGCATGGTGCAACAAGACCATACCAAAGGATTGGGAGATCGCCATAATAACACCAATTTTCAAAAAGGGTGACAATCGACAGTGTGGAAACCATAGAGGCATATCCCTTCTCAGTGTCTCTGGAAAAATCTACTCTAGAATCCTAGAGCAGAGACTCCGACGCCTAGCTGAGCCACAATTGGATGAGGTCCAGTGCGGATTCCGAGCAAAACCGAAGTACTCAAGACCTAATCTTCACACTCAGACAGCTGAGTGAAAAGGCCCTTGAGTATAAGAGTGAGATCCATCTTTGTTTCATAGATCTGGAAAAGGCGTTTGACAGGGTCCCTTGGAGCAAACTTTGGGACTGTTTGGCAAGGAAGAATATTCCAGCACCTCTGATTCATGCTATACAGAGCTTCTACAAGTCTTGCAGAAATTATGTGAGGACAGCAAACCATAAGTCAGAAGAGTTCAGGACCACCACTGGTGTAAGACAAGGTGATATCCTATCACCTTACCTCTTCATACTCCTTATGGACGATGTCATCAAGGCATGTAAGGAGAGAACAAGAAAGTATTCAGTGGGGTACTGGAAGATGAGACAGGTCTATATTTCAGAGCTGGCATTTGCTGATGATGTTGCCGTGATTGCTAAATCAGAGGCACATCTCCAATCCAACCTGCAAGTATGGAAGGAAGAGCTGGAGAAGAGAGGGATGGTCATAAGCAGCTCTAAAACAAAATCCATGGTGATATCACGAGAAGAAAGAAGACATCAGATTAAGCTGGGAGAACAGGTCCTGGAGCAGGTCGACCACTTTAAATACCTCGGAGCTATTATAGACCGAAAGGGTGGCATCAAAGAAGAGTTGGCCACTCGAAAAGCAGCAGCTGGGAGACTTTTTCAGGCCATAAATCGAGGATTCCTCAGCAAGAGAGAGGTTGGTAAGAAAACGAAGATGGCTGTATACCGCTCCACCTATGTCCCAGTCTTGACATATGGATGCGAGTCATGGGCAATGACTACAACCCACAAAAGCCAGATCCAAAACCTCAGAAATGAGATATCTGAGGAAGGTGGTTGAAGTAACAAGAAGAGACATGGTACGCAACCAGACGATACGTCAAGGCCTAAAATGCCACCCCTACAGACCCAAGTAGAACAGTCCCAACTAAGATGGTTTGGCCATGTCTGCAGAATGGGAGAAGATCGGCTACCACGACAAGCATGGGAAACAAAGAGCCAAGGATCCAGACCCCGAGGACGACCCAGAGTCCGCTGGGAGGACAACATTAGACAATCTCTGAAGGACCGAGGACTAGAATAGAACCAGGCCAGGAGGAAGACAGCCGATAGAATAGTCTGGCGCTCTCTCTTCCAAACCTCTACACCTCACGGTAGAAGGGGAACGACTAAGTAAGTAAGTAAGAAAAACCAGCGCGCACCCCTTCTACGCGAACCCAACTTAGAACACGCTTTATGTCTGGATAATCGATAAGAAGCCGTCGTTTGCCGTGTTAGCGCCCAGGTGAAACACGCTTCTTTACTATCGATCAGTCGATATATCTGTCTTGATTGCAAACCACCCGAAAAACACGCACGGCGAGTTGTCTTTTTGGTTTGTAATTAAGAAATAAATTTAAACAAGAAAATAGAAACATTTTACAGTAGTAGTATGTCATGGCGGACTTAGGTATCATTCCGCCGGCGCGCTGGCGGCGCGGATGACTTTTTATATAAGGAAAATGTGGCGGCGCATGACTTTTTATATAGCGATATATTAGTTCGCTAATAGTGTGTTGTGGTTTATTTTACATATATTTAGGTTATACATATATTTAGACAACAGGAAGACTTTTAGACAACAAGAAGACGATATATTTAGACAATAGACGATATATTTAGATAATAGGAAGGGGATATATTTAGACAACAAGAAGACAATATATTTAGACAACAAGAAGACGCTATATGGTGTTACTGTGCATCCTAGGTATGTGAAGGCATCTGTCTGATCCAGTTGCTGATTCCTTACTGATATGGGCTCAGGGTTGCTCACATTAAGCGTCATGACCTCTGTCTTCTTTAGGTTGATGTTCAAGCTCACCTGCTGGCTATACTTATTAAGTCTATCCGTTTTTTCCTGGATGTGTTCATGTGAATGTGCTAGCAGTGCAATGTCATCTGCATATTCCAGATCTTCCAATGTAGAAAATGTAGTCCATCTTATTCCTCTTGGATTGCCCTCTGTTGTCTGGCGCATCACCCAGTCTATGACTGTTAAAAATAGAGTGGTTGATAAGGGCATCCCTGTCGTACTCCTGTCTTCACTTCAAAGGTTAGGTTGCTCTGCCCAATGCTACATGTAAAGTTGGCATAAAGGCTTTTTATGATTGACACTATGCAGCTTGGAATTCCATAAGCCCTCAGTATTTTCCATAAACTGTCCCTATGTATACTGTCAAAAGCCTTTTCAAAATCAACGAAATTAATGTACAGCTGTCTTTGCCATTCTGAGCACTGCTCTATAATGTTCCTGAGGGTAAATATATGATCTACACATCTTCTGTTCTTTCTAAATCCTGCTTTTTCTTTCCTCAGTTTGTGGTCTACTGCTTTTGAGATTCTCTGTATAATTATCCAGCCTAGTATTTTGCTGGGAACTGAGAGAAGAGTTTATAATGAACTGTTTATAGTCTTATTTCCCCACATTTTGGCATAGTTTTATAAATCTAGTTTATATGAGCTGTTTATAGTCTTATTTCCCACATTTTGGCATAGTTTTATAAATCTAGTTTATATGAACTGTTTATAGTCTGTCCCGCCCAAGCTTGTGTAGTAGACTTCTTATTCTAGTTTATAGGAACTGTTTATAGCCAATGCCATACATGATGACAAGGCCTTCGGCTGGTTCAAATTTATAGTCAGTTCCATAAATACTGATTTTGCTTTTCGTATGTTCAGAGTAAACAGCTGTTACATTATTCAGGGTGAGCTTTTATCCCAGAAACTATCATTTCAGTCATTCTGCATAATTAGTTTGCATGATTTGACTGTTGTTTGTAAATCTTATATGACCCAATAACCTATGTTATGATGTGCTGATACTGTCATTTGTTATGTGACCCATATGTGATATGCTAATGATTTTTCTGAAGCACCTTGTTTTCCATGCCTATGTTTATTTGTGTTAAGTTTAATTCGTAAGTCAGCGACAGCAACACCTTAAGAATGACAAGATGACTAATTTGTTCCAAGATAAGAACCACACAAGCCCAGCGGAACAAGAGATGAGAAAGATTGTGGAGATGGATAGGACATACATTGAAGAAACCTTGTTCTGAAATCCCCAGGGCAAGAGAGGAAGACCAAAGAACACATGGAGAAGAGAACTGGAGACAGATACAAAAAAGATGGAAAGACCTTGAGCTGATGGTACAGGACAGCAAGACTTGGTATAAGTTTGTTGAAGGCCTATGTTCCTTAGGGAGTCTAAAGGTGATGAACACCTAAAAAGAGATGGACAGCAAGGACAGACAATAAACTGGACTCGCTGGGATCGTAGAAGGAGAAGGTAGACCTAAATATAAACTTGGAAATGGACATTTCAGGTTAACTCCAGAGTGAAAGAAAGATGACTACCATACTGGACATGCTCGATCAGCTGTAGGCAGCCCAGGAGCTGTGGGGGATCTACTTTGGAAATACTGAGATGTCTAAAAAACATCTTCCTTGATAAGTTGATGTCTGTTTTTAGGTATCGTCGTATTTGGAATATGTACAGCCTATATGTTAACTTTTATCTCTGCTGGATGATCTACTTACTTCCTGTAATGCCATCGACAAAGTGATGGAAAATTCAATCTAGATGATCTTTTACAGAATGTTAACTTCACTTAAAACGTCATGTTTATGTCTCATGTAGTTCACGATTAAAGTACATTTTTGTTAGCTAGCTTGTGAGTCTTCACTGGTGACATGGAAAAAGTACCTTTAATTCTGGGAATGCCTCATTTTAAAATGCTGACAGGCAGTTCCGGTTCTATTTTGTGCTTTAGGCAAGGCTAACTACTTGCGCGCTCACACCCCACCATCACAAAAATTGACAACTTCAATTTTCAAAGACAGATGTCTTGTAGAAAAAGTAAAAAGTACACAACTTGCTAAATTTATTTTAAATTGCAAGAATAATTATTATAACAATCTTTGATTATCTTTCTCAAATACAAAAGAGAATGTTTTAGAACACAAATCTTTTTGAATTATCTTGTGAATTGTGATGTTAAAATTTGGGTCTTTTAACAGTTTCAATTTCATCATCATCATCAGTTGCCATCTCCACAACGAAGGTTGGCTGTAATGGATCTCCAACTTTCAATTTCAGGCACATCTAAATCTCACTTTGCAAATTTTGTCACCAGTTCCTTCCGGTCAAGTGCTGATACTTGGGCATGTTCAGTTGATATAGTTGAGAAGCCAACTATTCTCTTTAGCAATATTAAGTGTGTAGGTTTTTATGCGTTTGAGTCTTGAGAAACTGCATTCACCACTTGCCACTGACACTGGAAGTGGGAGAAGGATCCTTAGAGCAACAGAAACATTATCCATGAGTTCTTGTTGTTGTATGAAGAGAAATACTCTTTGTGATGGATTAGACTTTGGAAGTCTTCGAGCTATTGCTATGAATTCACAGTACAGATCTTCAACATTGTATGTGCTTTGTAATTAAATAGCCCAATAAAAGTTGTATGTTTAGTGTCATTTGTATTGTTTTTTTGTTTTTTTTTGGGCGGAACACATTCCTCTTTGTGTTTTTATGTAGGAGGAAAAGTCTGTTCTGGTTACGTCTTCTTCTTCCGTCCTTAGCCACCGACCGTCAAAGCAGTCAGTGGCCATTACGCCTAGTGGCGTCTTAGGGCAACAGCAGATAGGTTTTCTTTGCCATTGTTTCCCATCACGCCTGTTGGCGTCTTTAGGGCAACGGCAAATCAATCCATCTGCTGCTGTTTCCGTAATCGAAGTGACTGGCAAACTGGTGATCAGCCCGTTGGTTCTGGTTACGTAATTTTTATTTATTTAAGGGTGTCAATAGCATATTTATCACATAAACAGGCAACTTACAGTATGTTGTGAGAACTTTAAAAAAAATAAAGAATCCTTTGATGCAAAAACTCAATACTTGTGCATTGTAGACCACACACATTGGGTGGAAGAAAAAACTTGTTGATAGCATTACAAGGCAGTCCTTGTTCTGGAGTCACCAGGTTAAGAGAGGCAGAGGAGACTGAAAAACAGTCATAGAAGAGAACTGGAAACAAAAGTGAAAGGCATGCAGAAGACATGAATGTGTTGACGGCCTATGCTCCTTGGGGAGCTAAAGGGTAAGGATGATGATGATTAATCACACTAAAGCATGCAGTAAAAGGGAAAGTAACAGCCGAGAATCACCAAGTACATGGTGTAAACACATTTTAAAAAAAAAACATAAGTGAAGGGGGCTGCTGTACAACTGGTAAGGGAAGCAATATATAAATTAAAAAAAAAATATGGTTTGGAATTTGGTTTACAATTACACAAAACACGGGATGTTTCGGGACTCACTCTTTGTCAGCCACATTCACAAACAGGCGACACATATAAATAAAGACGGGACCCAAAGATGCAGCAATAGAGAATGCAGTCAACGACCCATAGCTTGACTGCTTGCATCAGAGTCAGCGAACCAGAGCTGACCAAGACCCTACTCCACCTCCACGTGGTGGTCCTGGAAACAGGCTGCATCACTGCAGTCTGGCTGAGCGAGAAGGGATCGCAGAGAGAAGGCAAACCCGGTCCCAAAAAATGCCGTGCTGAAGTTGGATGTGTGGACCGAAAGGTGCAGATATCACAGCTCCGGTGTAAACAGACACAACGCAACCAACGTCCTTTTCAGGGCGAACGAGGAAGAAGGAAGAAGATATAAATATAGACAGGTTAATAGACAAAGGCAATGGATCTTAACAATTAATTTTTTAAAAAAAAACTGGCTGTAAAAATGTATTGCTGAATGAATGAATGCACAAAAAATGTTGTGGTGGAGAAACTTGCCAATTAAAGCAGGTAGTTAGGAAGTGGTGTGTCCTATGCAGCTAACACATGAGGTCCGTAGAGGAAAGAACATGAATCATATCAAGAGGATTCACATATGGTAAATTGTTCATTCAATTCCTCTTTCGCCCTTTATGAAGCTATCACTGCAGCTTGTTCCCTCGCAGGAAGCCTGCACTGATGTATTCATGTTCTTTAGCAGCTTTGGTTTCTATAGCATTTTATTGTGCTTTATTGTAGTGGTTTTTGATGTTATTGCGTGGTTGCTATGTTACCTAATGTACTGGATGAGGTCAGCTGTGAAGGCTCCTGAAGATAAAAGTTTATGTGAGTACAGAATGCCTTTCTGCTTCCACTTATGACCTCAAACAGACTTATTCTACTATTATGTATGTTAGCTACGTTTAATGTCTAGGTTTATGAAATATGATGTGTAGGTAATTAAATACACAGACACACACATGTAAACACTAAGTCTAATAATAATAATAAGCTCTATGATCAAATCAACTAACACTGGCTTTAGAATTTAAATTTTACAATTTTTTGAATTTATTTAGTCCTGAACCAAATGTTCTTCTGGTCAGGACGTATGAAACAATATGTATTTATCAATAAAAGTGCATATATATATTGAATAATCAAAATGAAATTTTTGTACATAGATATATGGTTACATTGGTTAATATTAACACTAACTACAGTGTCTTTGGAAAACTAGCACTGGATGTCTAGTCGGGTGGTGTCATCATACCCGATCTCTGTTTATAATGGTCATTGTCTTTGAAATATGGAATTGCGGTATAGTTTTTATAAACCAAGATTTTGTTTATTTATTGTAATGTGGAAAAGTTTGATGAATCCACAGCAGGCCAGGTTTTCAACTTATCTGGCCTGTGACGATGCAGTAAAGAATTCAAGTGGCCCACTCCTCACAGTAGCTGGAGTAAAATGATAGGCTTCTTAGGCATCCACTCTTGGACCTCTACAAAGCATCTGGCACTAGCGTAGTGCCAGACCAGAAACTCTGAAACCAAAATTTGTGCCATGTGTCAACACACTGCCTACTGCACCATTTTTACACACAACAAAGCAAAAAAAAAATTACAAAGATTGGGTCAGATCTTTCTGACCAACTCAGCACATCTCACCCAGTTGGTATCAAATAGCACCAGTTTCCCATGACTGCATTGCATCCGAAATATGTTCATTAGTCTCCTTTTCCATCCAATAAGGTGGGTGATATGTTCCCACTGATCTCAAATATAGATCTGTCTTCTATAGTCTTAGATATGTTTTCCTATATTATTTGTTTGCCTCTAGGCCCTGGACTGTCGCTGGGGACCTAGAATAAGCACTCACTTGTCGTAATCATTTTTCATGACATGGCAGTATCAATCACTCAAAATATTAAATGTTAAATAAAAGGGTTAATGAATTTTTCTCCTTACCACAATTCAAAATTGAAAACACAGTTACGTTGTACTAGCAAAACTCAGCTGAGCTGCTGGCTAGATTATGGCGTCCCACTGATAATATATAATATCTCCTGGAAATCACTCTTGTAGCATTAACGAACTGTGCATCTGGACAGTCTTCTACAAAATGGCAAGTGCCTCTACTGTATTTTCTACAATATGAAAGCTTCCATCCAATCAGCGGACTTCCCCTCTACCGTTCAAATATTTAAACTACAAAAAAAAAAAACTACACAAATTTTTCCTCACTTACTTATACGATTTCGAGGCAAAGTTATTTTTAGCTTCTACCCTCCCTTTTTGCCCCTTGTCCACATGCAGTTTGTTTTTATGCGTTAGGCTCAAGGACGCGTCAAAAGTGATTTTTGTGAGAAGTATGCACAAATAACTGTCGGCTAGTCTGTATTGAACAATACAGTCTTTCGTCAATATCTTCCGTGTTATCTGTCCGTCTGTGTAATTAAAAGTATATTATTTCTCAGGTTAAGATGGGCTATCCAACTAGCTAGTTTTTATTCTCCTAAACTTATTATTAAGAAAAAACCTACTTTTTTTCAAGGTTAGTTTTGAAATTTGTTTTTGGTACCTTCGTTCACGGCGTTTGCCGCTATATTCAAACTAAAACGACTATTTACCGTAGAACGTCCAAGATACGTCTGTTTCTGACAAGAGCTAAGGTCGTTTTTTGTCCATTTCCTTACATTGTGTCAACTAGTGGCGTAATTTTTTCTTTAAAACTACAAATTGCGTCTTCTAGACTTTAGATTCAAACACGTGTTCAGACCGTCACATTTTTTTCTTTTATCTCCGTTTCTACCCCGTCTGAAAGGATAAACCGTTAGTCTGCCTGTTCTAACTAGTTAGTTTTCAATGGCGCTAGAAAACGCGGGCATGGGCGAGAATGTATCAGCGTATCTTACCTATATTTTTTATCCCTACATGTTATTTTACCTGTTATCTTTATAAATGGAGGAATTTTAACGTTGCATCACTGTAATTTCACCACACATATGAGGTTGCCAGTCATGCACGACCTCAGATTGGTCACCCTTTTTTGACATGCCTGATGGAGCAGTATGTTCTTTCTTTATGCCATCGGAGACTCCAGTGAACCCCTCAGAGACCAAGGAGCCTCCAGGAAACTCATCAGGGAACCCCTTAGAGACCAAGGAGACTCCCTCAGAGGCTCAAGAAAACCCCTCAGAGGCCAAGGAGAATCCCTCAGAGACTCCAGGAAACCTCTCAGAGGTCAAGGAGAATCTCTCAGAGGTCAAAAAGAATCCCTCAGAGACTCTAGGGAACCCCTCAGAGACCAAGGAGACTCCCTCAGAGACTCCAGGAAACCCCTCAGAGGCCAAGAAGAATCCCGCAGAGACTCCAGGAAACCCCTCAGAGACCAAGGAAAATCCCTCAGACTCCAGGAAACCCATCAGAGACTCCAGGGAACCTCTCCAGAGACCAAAGAGAATCCCTCAGAGACTCCAGGGAACCCCTCCAGAGACCAAGGAGAATCCTTCAGAGACTCCAGAAAACCCATCAGGGTATTTCTCAGGGACCCCGGGGAACCCCTCAGAGACCCCAGGGGAACACTCAGAGACCCTAGGAGAACTCCTCAGAGACCTTGTAAAATCCCTCAGAGACCCAGGAGTATAACTCATACCCTGGGGAACCACTCAGAAGCCCAGAGAACCACACAGATCCAGAGAAACCATTCGGAAACCCAGGGGACCACACAGAGACCCCTGGGAACTACTCAGAGACCCCTGGGGAACTGCACAGGGCAGAGTTGAAAGGGGATGAATAGTATGATACTCCTTTTTGGTGATAATTCATCACATTTGCTTGGCGCTTCACGGCTTTGCAGAGGTTAACGCAGGTAAAACCAATATGGGCCTGGTCAGTTTTCGCATTAGTTTTGTTTGCCAGGCGATAAAATTACTCACCCGCAGACGGATTTTGCATGTTCAAGCGACAGATAAAGAGATTACTTGTCTGTGTGACACATTTTGGACAGACATGAATAACCTCATCATTTCCTGTCCTCCTGTTTCAGAGACATTGCTTTAGAGGAAATTAAGATGTTACATCTGAAACACATTGTCGAAAGAGTGTACAGACGTGTCACTTCCTTATATGGGAGACGTGACCTTTTGCATCACGCACAGAATTTTCTATGTGGGAATAATTTGGAATTACGCCACCTAAATATGCAGTTTTGCAACGATTGGCGGGAGTTCGAAATAGAGGAACCACCAAATTCCTGATTGGACGCCGCATGTAATCGTAACCAACAACTGCGGGGTAGGCGAAGTGCAATATAACCTGACACGTTTGCAGTTTTAAAACACTGAAAATTTCACCTCACGCCAAGATAAAACCAGACTGCCAGAGTTAGAATCAGAATTCTATTTATTAGACCGGGCTTTGTTGGAGCATTTTGAAGGACTTAAACAGCCCAGGAAAACTATCATTTTAAACAAGGAAAACGGGATATGAAAACACAGATTCAAAGTGGGAATTTATTGTTAAAGTAACGACCCCCAAGAACACGTGTAAAAGGCATCTGCAAGTGCCTTAACGTACTTCTATGAGCAAACAGTCTGTGAGCCAAGATAGGCGTAAGTTGTACATTTTACATTCTATAATTTTCATTACTAACGTGAACTAATATGCATATATTGCCATGGTTTTTTTTTGCGTTCGCCCGCTAATACTCGAGGCGAAATCTCAGGTTATTATTTTATGTCTAACCTGACATTGATTTTACGTGAGTATCCCTTTATTTCTTGTACAGAGACAGGTGTCCCTCGCCATTCAGGCAAATACTCGCCGATTTCGGAGGTACCCATTGCAGCTGGGTCGGCTCAGGAGCCGCCAGTCCCTGGTCGACGACACTCCTTCAAATGTCCTCGCCAGGTCTCGAGTTAATCCAGTCCAAATCCCGGTCGACGAAAAATCCTCAAATGCCGTCTCCCGGGTTTGATCCTGTATCACCCGGTCGCCAGAGCGGTGTTGTAACTGCTACGCTAACGCGGCTCCCATATTGCCATGTGAATATTAATATGTGAAAATTGCTAGTGGATGTCCAAGTCACTTGAGGCTGGCAACCTCAGCATATAGAATGATTTCATGAACCACCACTGCAATGGCTGGTGACTGCTTTATCACTAGTTTCTTAAAGAGAACTAAAAGCGTAGGTAGTCCCAAGTTCCATATGGAGCAGAGAGCAAAAGATGAAAAAAATTATGTACATTCTAATTATAATATTTACATTTACAAACCAGTGTAAATGTCTGTGTAAACATATTCACTTTAAAAATAATGAAGCTTTTCAACCAGTGTAGATGCAAATGAAAACATATTCAATCTACGAATATTGTGAACATTTTTCAACCAGTGTAGATGTAACTGAAAACATATTCAATCTATATTGTGAACATTTTTCAACCAGTGCAGATGTAAATTTAAACATATTCTATCTATACTATTAACCTTTTTATTTGAATGTAAAGTAAATATAAAGCTATTCAATTTAAATGTAAAGAAAGTTTTCTCTCGAGGGATTAAGCTTAATTCTCATGGAGGGTAAAGTCTGAGGTAGATGGGATGGTGGAATAGGAAGATGGGGACACATAAGCATGTGTCGGGAAACTCAATACTCGGAGGGTATTTGTTTCTATTCTTTTACCATATTAGTTGATGGTACCAATTGAGGGTACTATCTCTGGAACAAGAAGGGTACAAGTGGCCTGTAGTCGAAGCTAGATACCATCATCAGACGGGGCTTTAAGACGCGAGACCAACTTTGTAGACACTCCCTGACACCTCTGGGAACGTTCTGGGCCCTATAACCTTGACCAGTGACGAGCGTGATCAGCGATCCAGTCTACCAAGAACCAAACCATCAGAAGGAGAAGAACCGTCACTGACAGCTAAGTAACACACAAAAGCTGCCAAGTGACCTCCTTTACAAACTACCATTACATCACACAGTGATGATAATTTTCTGATAAATAATTATTCTTTTTTTTAAACCTAAGTGATTATTAAATCTGTTATTTGTAAGTACGGTATACAAATTTAACGTCGATTTAGTCATTTTGAATGTACTGCATGTTTGTCTCAGTCAATTGACTAAATACTCTCTAAACAGAGTTATACCGAAATAAGAATAATTCCACTGAGTAAATCAGAGGTGGGGGCTTGAACGAGCATAAACTAATCATTGCATAAATTTTCATAAAAGGCGTCGGATCAGATATAAGTTAACAATTGCCCTGCCCAACGCAGTATTGTTCTTGACTTCTGAAATATCTCATGAATACCGCCTTGAGATAGAAGCATCATTATCCTTCTATCTGCTCTGCCAAGAGTAATCTTGTTTGAAGGTAGACACCTTAGAAGACCCATATTAGATACTCTTGAGTTTTGGCCACTGTTGGACCACTACTGCAAAGCAGGGGAGGCAATTCCGTGACAAGATGCAAATAATGAACCAAAGCTGGGGCACTGTACGAAGGATGGCCGCCGACCGAAAAAAGTGGAAGCATTTTGTTGCTGCCCTACAAGACGCCACCAGGCGTGATGGCCACTGACTGCTTTGACAGATGTAAAAGAATAAGAAAAGAATATATTGAGAAGTTGGTGGGAACAAAAGAAGGCACCAGCTACATAGACATGACATAAAATGAGTGGCATGGACACCTACTCAGAACATACCCTAATCAGCTACAACCACAAGCCTTCACCAGTAAACATTGTGCCTACATGACAAGGGGACGCGCGAGATGAAGGTAGATAGACAGGATACTGCACACTGTTGAATATCATTATGGAACTGAACCAAACTCTGAACATGTTCTTCAAAACTACCAGCCCACAGTGATCTACGATAGCAGAGCTGAGGCAGAAGCTATGATGAGGTTGCCGCACGGACGTGGAAAAGACTTTGGACTTCGTCTTGGCGACATGCCTGCAGATTTAACGTAACAAACAAATAGAACGCATTAAACAGTGTTAAAGAAATCCTGAGTAAACAACAACTCTTTGATCATTGTCTCACAATCTTTCTATATTTCTTATCTTTCTTTCCTCTTTGTGACAGTGGCTGAACAAGGGCGACACTGCAATGTCCCATGTTTCTACTGTACTCTACTATTGTAAATTGACTCCAGTGCTATTAATACCAGGATTGTGGCCAAAAATTTTCGGACTCCGTTTCGTGAAATTTAATGACTCAGACTAGTTTATTTTACTAGTCAAATGACGTAAAAGTAGTCCTGACATTCTTTTCCGACTCCATTAAAAAAAAAAAAAACACCGACTCCAACTCCACAGCCCTGATTAATACTTTAAAATCCAGATGTGACGCCGTCAGAGGGTGCTAATATGGTCGCCAAAGCGAAATGTTGCCTACCTACCATTGAAGCTGCCGAAGTCCTTTGCGTCGCTTTCGTAAATGGTATTTGTAACCGATCCCAATATTACTTATAGTCTAAATGAAACGAACAATTTTAAAAATCCCATCACCATTTCGTGAATGGTATTTGTAACCGATCCCAATATTACTTATAGTCTAAATGAAACGAACAATTTTAAAAATCCCATCACCATTTCGTGAATGGTACTTGTAACCGATCCCAATATTACTTATTATAGTCTAAATGAAACGAACAATTTAAAAAATCCCATCACCATTTCGTGAATGGTATTTGTAACCGATCCCAATATTACTTATCGTCTAAATGAAACGAACAATTTAGAAAATCCCATCACCATTTCGTAAAAATATGTAAAAGGCGCTCATTTCGCCCTGAAAGCTAAATTGAGCACCTATTGAAAGAACGCCGTAGGCCTTTCGATATTTTTCGTCGTGCATTGGCGATTGACCGTCAGTCATGGTAAGTTTGACTACAAAGATCCAATGAAGTGAGAATGGAAATGAAAGAAATAACCACAGGAGAATTGGTTCCGTCATCAGGACACGTACTACTCGCACATTCACATCAACACATCCAAGGAAAAAACTAAACAGATAGACTGAATAAGTATAGCCAGCATGTGGGTCTGAACATCAGTCTAAAGAAGACTGATTGTCATGACGCTCAATGTGGGCAGTCCTGAGCCCATAACAAGGAACCAGAAGCTGGAACAGACGGACACATTTACATACCTAGGATGCATAGTAACACCTGACGGAGGAACAAGCAGAGCCATCAAGAACAGAGTGAATAAAGCGAGACCAGCCTTTGCTAGTCGAAACAACATATGGAAGTCCTCCCAGTACAGCACAAACACCGAATTAAGATTATATCAGAGCTGTGTGCTTTCTGTGCTTCTCTATGGTGCGGAATGCTGGAGAGTAACAGAGAAGGAAATATCGAAACTGTCCTCCTTCCACACAATCTGCCTAAGAAAAATTCCTCCGAATCTTTTGGCCGAATACTGTCACTAACCAAGAACTACCTACTCGGAGTAACCAAGAAGACATACACACCATCATAGCTGGCAGACGCTAGAATTGCAGTTGGCCACATCCTCAGTAGAGACCCCGATGCCACTACAAGAACAGCTATGCTTTGGACCCCCGAAGGAAAGCGAAAGAGAGGCCGACCAAAAACAACTTGGGGGAGAACTGTGGAGGCGGAGAAGCAAATAATGAACCAGAGCTGGGGCACTGTACGAAGGATGGCCGCCGACCGAACAAAGTGGAAGCAGTTTGTTGCTGCCCTACAAGATGCCACCAGGCGTGATGGCCACTGACTGCTTTGACAGTCGGCAGCTAAGGATCAAAGAAGAAGCAGATCAGAACACGTTGCAGAATGAGCACAACATAATTATTTCCCCTTTAATGTTTTGCCGGGTTGCTTGCTCGTTTTTCATATTTGTACTGAGGAAACGAGGCATAGTACTCGTCAAAGCTTCAGATCTAGCACAAGAACACAGCTGCTTCGCCCCACCCCACTTGATGGCAGAAAGGTCATGGTGTTTCACACACAGTACAATATGGAAGTATGTAAGTAATACAGGCATGCTTATACTGTAAAATACGAGTTAGTAACCCGCCAAAACATGGCGGAAAATAATTATTTTCTGCTCTTTCTCTTGCATGTCCCGATGACGTCACTAATTTTCATGTGGTCATTTCATTTTTCCATCATTCCATTCCAACTTCATTGGATCTTTGTTTTGTAGTCAAACTCTTCATGTCTTATGGTCAATGCGTGAAAAACATTTTGAAAGACCGACGTGCTCCTGTAATGTGTATTCATTTTAAATTGTACTGTGCAGTGCGCTTTTCCCCGTATTTTACCGACACGCTGGATGGATTTTTTTTCATTGTTTGTTACAGAACGTTTCACTTAGACAAGTAGTATATATGGGATGTTCCTTAGACATTGTTTCGATCCGAGACAATACAATGGGCAATACGACATAGTTTTTCATTGTTTTGAACGTGTTATACAGGAATATTGAAAAGTCACTGTATTTTTACATTTGTATATCCTCACTTAGGGAGAAAACTAGGATATTGAAAATAAATGCAGGAAACGATAACATGAGTGTATTATAAGAAACACTACTACAAGAAGTAGAATCGTACTATCTTGGCAGCAACATAGACACAGTTGGATGGACAGACAGTGATATCAAAAGAAGAATACAAACGGTTAGAGGAGCTTTCAGTGCATAGGGAAATATATGGAGATCAAAAGAAATCAGGTCCAACATAAAAATCTGAATTTTCAATTCTTCTTCCTCGTTCGCCTTCAAACTTCCACATTTATGACTCTAATAAAGGCAGTAGTCAACTCAAGGTTCCCGACATTTCCAAACAGTTTTTCGTTGACAGAAGTGGGTTGTTGCCATATGCTACTCCGTTCATTTCTGTAGGTTGGGCAGTACTGCAGCAGGTGTTCGACTGTCATCGGGCTGGTACCGCAGGTGCAGAGATCTGTTGCACCAATTTTGTATTTGTGGTATAGATGGTATCTCAATCTGTTGTGTCCAGTGCGTAGCCGAAAAATGATGACTTGTTCTTGCCTGGATAGTTGATGATATGCATCATTTTTCAAATGGCCCGGGTGCTCTCTTTCCCATTTGGACTTGAATGTAGCCTTTATAGTGGTCTTTGCCGTTGCGTAAGTTGTCTCTATATCATTTTGTTGTAAGGCACCTCCTTCCTTAGCAAGTTTGTCTGCCTCCTCATTTCCTGGTATGTTGCAATGGGCTGGTATCCACTGGATAGTGCACTTGTTGAAGCATTTGGCCAGCCTTTTAAGGGAGTATCAGATCTTTCAATCCTTTAGCTTGGTGGCTCTTCAGCGCTGTTATTAATGAGACGGCATCTGTAAAGATTACTATCTGTTTTTCTACCTGTGCTTTGCATTCAATAAGAGTTTCAGCTGCCTGTTTCAGTTCTTCTGCTTCAGCACTGAAGTTATTGCAGTATTTGCCAGTGGCAATTGCCATAAAGTGGATTCTATTCTTTAATTTTATGAGGATGCCGGCACCCCCATTTTCAACTGCATTTTTTGCGGAACCATCAGTATATGCATGTGTCCAAAGCTTTGCTGGGAATTTTTGGTCAATATACTTGGCTGCTATACACTTTCTTTGTGTCTCTGTCTGTGTTCCCTTACTTTCAATGCCTGGAATATCAGATTTTAACTCAGGAAAGCATCTTATTTTCCTTCTTCTTCTTCCTCGTTCGTCCTGAAAAGGACGTTGGTTGCGTTGTGTCCGTGTACAGCGAAGCTGCGGTATTTGCGCCTTTCGGCCGACACATCCGACTTCCGCACGGCATTTTTGGGGACCGGGTTTGCCTTCCCCCTTCGATCCCTACTCCTCAGCCAGACTGCAGTGATGCAGCCTGTTTCCAGGACCACCACATGGAGGTGGAGTAGGGTCTTGGTCAGCTCTGGTTCGCTGACCCTGACGCAGACAGTCAAGCTATGGGTCCCTTACTGCATTCCTCACTTTTGATGCGTTTTGGGTCCCATCTTATTTTCCACAGTGGGATAGTTGTGCTTGTTGGTATTTTCTTTGCAACTGAGCTTGCTAGCATGGTGTTTTTGCTAATTTTTTTCTTTTGCTTGGGCCACAAAGTTAGTTCGCTTGAGCCTGTCTATTCCTAGCCTATTCATTCTTTGGAACATGAGGTGTCCTTCGAGTCTCTTAAATTTTTCGGCTTGTTGTAGAACTCTGTTGTCACGTCTGTCCTCCATTGACTGTAGCCCTTTAATGTTTTCCATAAGGTTGATTTTTGTGGACTTTAGGGCCTCTGTTATAATACGTGCTGCTTGGTTTTGGAGTCTGTTTACTCTGTCAAAATTTGACTTTGCTGCCGTCGACCAAGCTGTGATGCCGTATTCCATAGCAGGTCTGACTCTGCTTGTGTACAGCTTTTTGAGGATATTCTCATCAGCACCCCATGTGGTACCAGCTAACTTTTTCATGATTTCCATGCGAAGTTTTGCCCTTAGTTGTATTTTGTTTATCTGTGATTTCCACGTCATTCGGCGGTCTCGTGTGATTCCTAAGTATGTTGGTGTTTCACCTTCTCGTACTGCCTGCCCATTTAGTTGTAGCTTTGCTTGCTGTGGTTTATTTGACAAGGTAAAAATAGTGTGTGTTGTTTTTTGTTCCTTGATTTTGAGCAACCACTTTCTGGACCAACTTTCAAGGGCTAGCAGTAAATCCTGCACGCGCACTCTTGCTGTGGTGATGTATTCTTCTGAAGTCCACATGGCCAGGTCATCAGCATAGAGGGAGTTGTGGACATTTTTGTGGATGTTTTCTGTTATATCATTTATATTTGTTATATTCATAAGGAAGGAATTTTTTTTTTCAATTCAAATGTCAAGTAATTACTATTGTATGACTCTTAAATATGGAAAACAACAGAAACAACCAAAAGGCTACAGCCTTTGATAAATAGATGATTGCGTAGAATAGAAGGTTTGAATTGCTATGATGAGATCACTATTGTGGAACTGGCGACAAAAACCAGACATGTGCCAGTGAAACAGGAAATGAGAAGACGACGCTGTAGATGGATAGGACACACATTGAGAAAACCTGTTGATAGCATTACCAGGCAATCTCTATTCTGGACCCACAGGGCAAGAGAGATAGAGGAATACCAAAGAACACACGGGGAAGAGAACTGGAGACAGGCATGACAAGGATGAAGAAGACCTTGAACTTATGGCACGTGACTGGAAGAATTGTTGAAGGCCTATGCTCCTTTGGGAGTTTCAAGGTTGAAGAAGATATTGTTGGGAGGCTTAGCAAATGCGTAGAAGAGCTACTGCTGCGATATTAGATATTGGATGTTCCCGCGTGGGTTCTTGGTCGTTCTTTAACAGTAGGAATCACGCTAATACCTTAATAACTTCACCACGAAGATGAATTGATGAAAATAGTGCAAATTTATTCAAGAACGAACAAGAACACAGTGGCGTACTAAGGAGGGGGGGGGGGGGCGGTCCGCCCCAGGTGATAGCCAGGGAGGGGGTGCCATCGGATACTATTAATTTAGTACTTACTGTTAAAATGGTACTTACTGATGTGTTTCTTTATTGGGGAATGGGGGTGTCACATGTAACATTCGCCTCGGGTGCCAAGTACTTTAGGGACGCCTCTGCAAGAACCCACGCGGGAGCATCCAATATCGCAGCAGTAGCTCTTTTACGCACCTGCGAAGCCTCTGCGTAAATATATTGTCAACACGGATAGATTCAGATTTGAAATCTTAATTTTACAATGTACTTCTTTTGGCTTTCGACGCCTTAATATTCAGCCTTTGTACTAAGTGTCGTAATTTTTATCTGAGAGAGTTCTGATGGATATTGGTCCTTTAGAGTGTAGAATGATTGTGATGGCTCTGTGGGAATAAGGATTTAGGAAAGTGAGGTAGTAGATTCACAAGGGCTGGGGAAGAGTAAGGACAGTCTCTTATTACGACAATATTTGTCTCTCAAAAACTATTCCTACCACTCTTCTGAACAAACAGTTGTTTGTCAGTTCCAGTCGCTCATGCGCACACACCGATTTGGTGATTCTGACGCACAACGTACATGAATACACACTACGATAACAAATATGGGAAATGTTTGGGTTTTGGGCCAGCCGACACCAATGCTAACAAAGTTTTTAATACTTTTATTATCATAAAATCACGTTACAAGTAAGTATCAATGTACAGTCAGAAATCATGGGTTACAAAACACAAAATAACAGGGGGGAGGGTTTCTGAGGAGAAATATCCAATGCACCTTTTCCCGCTTGTATTTACTAACAGAAAAGACCGGGTCCCAAAGACGAGAGGGGGGGGGGGGGGATGATGATGATCAGAGATAGGCAATTTAACCCAATGGTAAATTTATTACTCTGAGTCAAGGGGGTTACAGTAATAGGGGGAAAGGAAAAGCTAGGGGTCATCAAATGTTTTCCTTTGATCAACCAATTTTCCCTGGAGGGGGAATGCTCACAGTTAAATAATCCCGCTAGGAGAAATCCCGTACAATTAATACAGTACACCTTAATACTAGGTTGAACTAATTAAAAGGGTAAAAAGATTAAATCTCCTTTTACATTTAAAAAAAAAACACGCTTGGCTGGCCAGCACACAGTCACACACACACAGACTTACCAAATGGTGAATTCTGGCTCTTCATAGGAAATACATAAAAAAACAGCACTTAACCTTGGCTTAGGTAAAAAGTATTTTCTTCCGTGTACAGCCCCAGATTAGCGGGTTGTTGAAGTTAACAAAGTGTCCCGAAATCGCTGGACGTTGAAGTTTAACGGTACTGTTTGTTTATTAGATAAAGTTCCTAAAGAATGGCACAGGCACTTGGTTAGGTGTGAGGAATGGTGTGGTGTCTAAGATTGGCACAGCTGGTGGAGATAACTTGCTTTTGCAGTAATGTCACAAACTACAAAACACTGAGGTAAGTTCTTCAGGGGGTTGGTAAAATCTAATGATTATGCTTGACAGACAGTGTCAGGGAAATCTATGTTCTTCTTCACGAATAGAGCAGTGAGTAAAATATTGCTACTGTTGACTGTTCTTTTTCCAGTTTGATAATTATAAAAAACGACTTTATGAATTAGGATTTTAAAATAGTCTTTGGGTTTGCTTTGTTTCTGTATACTTCAGATAGCTGAATCCCAACAGGATCGCCACAAAGATTAAATTTCAAATATGTTCATAAGTCACTGGAGTAATCGAACTGAGTCTGCAAGACTCTAGATATATATTATTGCTGTGAAATGGCTGCTTAAATGATGTTTCATTGCTGCTTAAATGATGTTTAATTGCTGCTTAATTGCTGCTTAATTGCTGCTTAAATGATGTTTCATTGCTGCTTAATTGCTGGGATGCGAGGTTCAAAAGATCATTCTGGATGCAATGGAAAAAAACATGAAATACAATAAAATCATATTAAAATCTAACGCGCGATACATTTACAGTTTAACTATTTTCTGCACTCGCATCTTCAATTAATAAAGCAAGAGAGAAAAAAAAAACTCCCCGTGAGGTTAATAGTTGAAAGCACATCTATTTATACAGAACTAAACTGTATTAAAGTTATAATTCCCTTAAGCGGCTATTGTATTAGGAAAAAAACTTATAGATGTAACATTTAGTTGGCACTAGAACTTTGAAGATGGGCTTATTTTAATAAGGGTAAATTTACACCACAATCCAGTGAACTAAATATGAAATAACTAGACCACTGATCACTCGAAGCTAATGTATAAATTACCGTCTGCACAGAGAAAGAATTTCACTCCAATAGCCAACAATTTAGATGAAATCTAGCAGGAATTTTTAACTATTTGCTAGTGAATCTTAGAATTCAGTCAGAACGAATGATACGTTGCCCTTTTCAGATTCTGTATTTATCTATTAGAAAGGCAAGATAAATGGTACATGTGAAAATTTCGCGCCTCTTCAGTTCCCAGGGGAAGTCGAAGTTATTTAGCCGCCATGCTAACCACGATGGCCCGACTGGCTTCCGATCTACGTTCGTTTCCGGCTGCTCGCACGAGCATGTGAAATTCCGGCAAGACTATAACGCTCGTTCGCGGTGAGTTTCCTGATTCCTCAGATCGTATCCGCTACGCTGAGCGTTCCGTCTTTCGGGCAAGTCTGCCGGTGGCCACAGAAGTGCGAAGTCTGCATGAAGCTTTCTTCTGACCGCTCGTGTCCGTCTTGCGAACGGTTCAGTGTTCGTACGGAGATGCTAAACTTCTGCTTCTCTGTTCTGGGGATCTTCTTTGACTGCTTTGATCCTAGCCGCTACTCTTCGTTGATGAAAAGTTACAACAATACTGATGTTCAGGGATTCTAATGTTATGAAAAGCTAAAGTCCCTTTAATCATCCATCAAATCAGGGAAAATTCACTTGACAAACTAGACGTACGTCACACTAAGGTACATTTATTTCATCATGAACATGAACGTCCTTAAAAATACTTTTATCAGATGCCATATTTTTTAACATATTGACGTGAATATAAATTCACATTATCTATAAACTTTATCTATGGCTTTCCAGAGCCTTCAACCTAGCCTATGGCTACACTTTAATAATGGACATGCCAACTATTTCTATACACACGTATTATAGGCATAGATTCCACACAACGAACTGATTTTGTAACCATGTATGGTGCGTCATCTAATCTGCGCGATGCGTCTCAACCGACTAGTGAGGGATGCTTCATGGTGCAAAAATCCTCCTGACTAAAATAAACCAGCCGTGACAATTCCACACCATGGAGCGGCTCTCAAGAGATATCCTCACATGTATCCATCCATTGGATATACATGAAACAAGTGTCAGAATAAGGTACCATTTGATTAATTGTATTTTTCCCCCGGAAACAAAATTTAAACAAAAAAAATCTGAAATGCCCAATAAACGGACCTTACAACAGACAGCAAAAATTGCTGCCGTCATGGACTGGCCGGATTTCATGCTAATCTGTAACGTTAATGTGAAACCTCATATTATGTTATAAAATGACATTCAATTCTCGTTATTTTGACATTGTTTCATATAAATTAATTGTATATAGGTGAAGAAATAATAATTTGAAAATAGGAAGTGACTTTTTCTCACTGTACGCCGCTAGTGCACTGTTCGTTTTCCGGGGATTTCATAAGTGACAAAGAAAAGCGTATCGTACAAAGTGACTAATATGAGGTGCAAGGGGCTGGCAACTCGTCATGTAAAAGAAACTGTTACAGAAATCACATCTGCGAGAGCGTGTGTTTTGGTGCAGGTGCTATGGAAACGTTATCTGCTACAGTTATGGTTCCTTGCTTCATCGTCGATTTTCCTTTTCGCTCCTTTTGTGGCGTGGAGCCATCACTATAGCTGGTTCCGTTGCAGGAAGTCAGCAACGAGCATTCAGCGATTCTTGCAGCGATGGATTCTGTACCAATTTATTTTGCACGATGAGGTCGTTGCCAGCTTTACAAGGAGCAAAAAAAGCTGAGGACGATGAAACTCAGATGTACATACACACACTCAAGCACACAGATACATACATACTTTATATGTACCGTATCTAAGGCCCTATATATATATATATATATATATATATATATATATATATATATATATATATATATATATATATATATATATATATATATATATATATATAGCGATGTGTCTGTTTATCAATTTTTCTTTCTCTCTATCCAACTATTTAGCATCCACCTCTCTATCTGTCTGTCTTTCTCGTCCTCTGCCTTTCGTGCTACCCACTCAGTCAAATCCGCCATCTTTTCACACCAGCAACGAGTCTAAGCAGAAGTTAATCTCGTCTGATCCAGGGAGCTGCACTAATGAAGTTAGTCGTGCACAATCTTCTTCTTATGGACTCGGAGCTCATTACATTTTCTTCCGCCTTATTATCTCCTTTTTCCTCCATTAACGACGCAGGGCACCCGCACAATGGAATCAATCTTAAAGTGTGAACACTAAGTTACCCAGACGAGAACCTTTTCTATTTCAAGGCAGACGAGGATTTCTTGTGTGACAACAAGAGATGTATTTAACTAAAACAGTAAATCGGAAAATAATTATTTTGTTGAATTATGAGATTTGAACATGATTGCTAAAATATAGTTGTTGTTATCATTAA
Organism: Oreohelix idahoensis; assembly: GCA_024509875.1. Taxonomy (NCBI): domain Eukaryota; kingdom Metazoa; phylum Mollusca; class Gastropoda; order Stylommatophora; family Oreohelicidae; genus Oreohelix; species Oreohelix idahoensis. The sequence goes on along the minus strand of JAMPIV010006954.1, from coordinate 61,999 downwards.
GATACAGCCCGATTCGTTTTCAAGAATTTTGAGCTAAATCCAACATTCTCTTCGCCTCCCCCCACCCTTCCTTTTTTTTAAAAGCTTACTATACAGTATTTTTGGTATTTCAGAAATGTATGCAACGCAACGCTAACCGAGGGAGGCAATCATTAAAATATTCAAATTCAAGAGAGAGTAAACAATTACATCCGTTGACTGCTGAAACTCAGTGTAAATATTTACCTTTTGACAACTAAAACACGCCCAGACATCAATTTTCGTGTGTTTCAATAACGCTGTGGTCAGCCGACTGATGCATTGAACATGTTTTTTTACCTTTTTAAAGTTCAAATATTTAGATTACCAATATATTGAGCCTCTGAGAATACATCCACGCTGCTCTCTAATAATAGGCATTATGTAAACAACAGACGTTATCATAGTTCAGATATAAATAGGCTAACATGGTTAAAAAGAAGCAATCCATTTTTTTTTTTAATTTGGACACGCTATGAGAAGAGGAAAGCTGGAATATATCGTAACAACAGGTAAGATTGAAGGAAAAAAGAGATAGGGGAAGACAAAGAGAGCAAATAACTGGACAGATTGACATTGTGGAATGGAAAGAAGTCTTACTTACTTAGTCGTTCACGTTCTACCGTGAGGTGTAGAGGTTTGGAAGAGAGAGCGCCAGACTATCCTATCGGCTGTCTTCCTCCTGGCCTGGTTCCATTCTAGTCCTCGGTCCTTCATAGCTTGTCTAATGTTGTCCTCCCAGCGGACGCTGGGTCGTCCTGGGAGATCTGGATCCCTGGCTCTTTGTTTCCCATGCTTGTCATGGTAGCCGATCTTCTCCCATTCTGCAGACATGGCCAAATCATCTTAGTTGGGACTGTTCTACTTGGGTCTGCAGGGGCTGGGATTGAAGGCCTTGACGTTATCGTCTGGTAGCGGACCATGTCTTTTCTTGTTACTTCAACCACCTTCCTCAGATACCTCATTTCTGAGGTTTGGATCTGGCTTTTGTGGGTTGTAGTCATTGCCCATGACTCGCATCCAGATGTCAAGACTGGGACATAGGTGGAGCGGTATACAGCCATCTTCGTTTTCTTACCAACCTCTCTCTTGCTGAGGAATCCTCGATTTATGGACTGAAAAAGTCTTCCAGCTGCTGCTTTTCGAGTGGCCAACTCTTCTTTGATGCCTCCCTTTCGGTCTATAATAGCTCCGAGGTATTTAAAGTGGTCGACCTGCTCCAGGACCTGTTCTCCCAGCTTAATCTGATGTCTTCTTTCTTCTTGTGATATCACCATAGATTTTGTTTTGAGCTCTGCGTATAACCATTTCTGTAGCCTTTTCTTCTCCAGCTCTTCCTTCCAGACTTGCAGGTTGGATTGCAGATGTGCCTCTGATTTAGCAATCAGGGCAGCATCATCAGCAAATGCCAGCTCTGAAATACAGACCTGTCTGTACCCAACTGAATACGAGGCTAGTCCTTAAATTACATAGTCCATGAGGAGTTGAAAAGATAAGGTGATAGGATATCACCTTGTCTTACACCAGTGGTGGTCCTGAAACATTCTGACAAAGTAGGGGCCCTTGCTGTTCCTCACATAATTTCTGCAAGACTTGTAGAAGCTCTGTATAGCATGAATCAGAGGTGCTGGAATGTTCTTCCTTGCCAAACAGTCCCAATGTTTGCTCCAGCGGACCCTGTCAAACGCCTTTTCCAGATCTATGAAACAAAGATGGATCTCACTCTTATACTCAAGGGCTTTTTCACTCAGCTGTCTGAGTGTGAAGATTAGGTCTTGAGTACTTCGGTTTGCTCGTAATCCGCACTGGACCTCATCCAATCTACTTGGCTCATTACATCGTCGGAGAAGTGGCAAAATCTAGGATTCTAGAATAGATTTTACCAGGGACACTGAGAAGGGATATGCCTCTATGGTTTCCGCATTGTCAATTGTCACCATTTTTAAAATTGGTGTTATGATGGTGTGGTAAAGTGGGATGATATAAATATTTATAGGGGACTTAGTGTAATGACTGAGATCAGCTGTGAAGGTATCTGTATCTAATAAGTGTGGTGTATTACAGATGACCTTACTTGCTACCACATTTATACCTCAGTCAGAATTATTCTGGAATATTGTGATGACTACGTTGAATGTCTAGGGTTATGATAATGATGAAGTGTAAGTCACAACAACAACAGACAGATAAACAATTTAATTTATTCCACAACACTTTACAACACTGTGACACTCACACACATATAACACTCTATAAGACTATCTTAATGAGTCAAGTGTTAAAGTTTAAAAATATATGTATTAATTCCTTTCAATAATAGATATCCTGATTCAACTACACAGTGAACCAGGAATCACAATCAAATGTAATTACAAGTTGTATGTACACAATTTATAGATATGATCTTTGTATTGACATATTTTAATATTATTATCCTATGTGTGTAAGTTGTGAGGTAGTACTGTGAGGTAATACTCGCTTTTTCAAGCTAGGTTCTTGTTTGTCATCATAACTTCAAGTGTTTGCTTATGGTGGAAATCGTATTGGGAAAAGTTCACAGTTCCTGTCATTTGAAACAATTTATTGTCCCTCTTTAATTAATATACTGTCAATTTTAGAGGGGGGGGGGGGGCACATAGGATTGAGCTGCTCTGGCCACAGAATCTTATCTTCTGTGATGGCGGCAGGAAACAGTCTCCTCTGCTCGCTTGCTTCACTGTGTTCTTGAGACACCTCACTAGTCGCTATCTGGACCAAGGGGTATGCTATCAGCCTCTGGATTCAGCAAAACTCAGACCAGGTGCTGCTTCAATAAGTTAGGACCACGGTCCCTGAAACAAGAAGGTTGTACCTCCTACTTCAGAACTAATTTATAATCTATTTCCACACTGAACACAATACATAACAAACACTGAGTTCAGAGCGGTAGGCCAACTGCTAGCTTCATCTGAAACAATTTACACCAGTATTCTTCTCCCTAAGGGTTACTACGCCTCAGCAATTCCAGCATTAGTTCCTTCTAGTCAATAAGATAGGTGTCAGTGTACTATTTGGCGATCCCATGCAGATATACTTCTCTCCGACCAAGTTTTGTTCAGGTTGGAGCAGTATCTAGGCTTTGCCTCATGTTTGCTACTGAACCACACACATATACAGACATAAATTATCAATTCACATTCAATTTTCATCAAAAAGATATCAAATATGTCAATCTTACCACAATTCATGGAAATAATAAACAAATACGTTGACTGGCGATGAATTATGGCACAAATTCCGATCTGCCTCTGTCCCAGGCTTTTATTTAGAAAAATATGAGCTGGATCTCAACGCACTGTTTCTTAGTAAGTTTATTTTAAAATGTGGCACTGAACAGACGCTCCTAATTGACTATATCAGCGGGTCTAGCCAATAGGACCATGTTTACACAAGCTTTTGAAAAAATTTAACCCTTCCTACGTTTCCCCTAACAACCTAAATTAGTATTTGCAGTCCGACTAATCGTGTTTCGTCTTACATATACTTCCCGCCAATCAAATCGGATTTAACATGTTGGCCTATTTCCCGTAAAATGGTGGTTTCAAAACATGCCACTGTGCGATTATGATTTGGTGCTGTCAGACACCCTCACTATTTTCTTTTGGCTATAATTTGATAATTCCTAGACTATTTGCGTAACACTTAACATATTCTTTGTCAGCAAGTCCTAAGGAACCCAAATATATAAATTTAATGGAGCTAAGTGGCTGCGTTCAAAATATGCATTTTCTTCTACCTCCCGTTCACTCCGATACGATGTGGTGTCTCGGTACTGTCAGGCTTTCAGACATAAAACAGTATAATGTCATGTTTACTAATAAGCATTAAACAGGTTTTTAAACCTAACCCTCGTATTGGTAGTGTTTTTTATCACTGTCTATTTGAAAAAAAAGTTAGTGCTTCATGCCTTACGCTTGGGGGTGGCATTAATTTTATATCGCGAGACGCGTGTTAGTGTTGCATAAGTTCCTCCGTTCAGCCCTCTCTCTTTCTATCCTAAGTCCATCTGTCCTTTCGTTTATGTTAACGTAGTATATAAAATGAAATTAATGGAATATTAATCTAGGTCATTACGCAGTGTGTCTATCTCAAGGTTTTCTTAGAAATACAGTACACGTTTTATTGTTAGAAAGGCGTGTATGCTGCTATAGGCTTTACTGTCAAACGTGAAAGCGTGAGAATATGCAGACGAAGCAGAAAAAGGGGGATCTCGAGTACAGTCATTGTGACAGCACTGTTCTTTACCATGCTTCTTTCCCTTTTATTGAATTTATGTGTTAGGCTTTACATTTACCTTTTAATTTATATATGTGGATTTAGAATGTTTCACGACAGATGGCAATCTGCCAATCCTTTGGTATGGTCTTGTTTCACCACGCTGCCCGTAGGACCCTTATGAGTAATAGGTCGCCTGATGCTCCCATGTACTTAACCATTTCTGGTGTTATACTATCATGCCCTGCTGCTTTGCCCATCTTGATTTTCTCCAGTGCTGCCTTCAGTTCTTATATCTTTATGTCATCTTCACCATTATTGGTTTTCTCTTCTGTGCTAGTGGTTATCATTTCTGATGTTTCACCATGCTCGCCATCCAGGAGTTCTGAGAAATATTCTTTCCATTACTTCTTTCGGGGCAGTAAGCAATTTGCCTTGCTTGTCCTTTATAAATTTGAGAGGGCATTGTTTTTCCTTCCCCATGTTCTTTGGGGTCTTATAGAACAATTTCTGGTTTTCTTGCGCATCTTTTTCTAGCTTTTCTCCAAATTCTTTCCAGGACTTCTGTTTTGCTGCTAGCACCTTGTTCGTTGCTTCTGTTCTGAGTGTCACATATTCTCTATATTTCTCCATTTGTCCTGCTGTGTTTTTAGCTCCTAAGTATTGTTTCCATGCCATTTTCTTCTCTCTTATTTTCTCTTTGACTTCCTCTGTCCACCAAGGTGTCCTCTTTCTCTTGTTCCCAAGTCGGACTTCACCAAATGCTTCTGCAGCAGCTGTCTTTATGATGTCCTTGAATTTAAGCCAGAGGGTTTCCAAGTCATCAGGTTGTTCTTCTGTGTTGTGTGGCCGTATGACCTACCACCATCAGCATTTATTCATGCTGGAGACTGGTTACAATGAGAATAAAACTATCATTAGTTATTATAGAAAAAGCAAGCAGAATTTTTAACAAATATAAAAATACCCCAGACAGCTAAGAGCAGGGTAGAGCAAGGTGAAGCTAACTGCGCCAACTTTGGGTAAAAAAAGCCACGTGACAAATCGGCGGCAGTTGGCATGGAAATGTAGTGACGCAAGTAGGGACAGCTACATCACGCTATGAGAACGTGATGTTTGACCAATAATTTATCAAATAGAATAAGCTTCTAACCAATGAAAAACGTAGCCAGCTCAAGGCACTATGAAATTGTCGGCAGGAAATTATTAAACCAGCAGTCTTGGAAAAGTGAGCAGTTCAGAAGGACGTGTCAATGACTGTCCAGCTCCTAAGTTGAGGTATTCAACAATTCTGTCAAACTTTCATGTATGTGTATTTGTACACATGAAAAGTTTATTCAGTTACCTATTCAAGTAAGTAGTACGATCGCCCTATCATTTTGTATTTCAGCGTATTTTCGTATAATGACAACATAATAGCAGAAGAGAAACAAAATGGAGGATACAATAGATATGACGAGGGAAGAGGATTTGAAACTGAGTATAGACAAGATGGCTATCAAGAAAACTACGGAGAAAGAAAGCAAATATGAAATTATAATTATCCAGGATTTGGTAAAACTTGATGTTGGGAAAGAATTTTATGAAGCATCTTGCATTGAGGTGAAAGAAGGAAAATATATTCTTCATGAAAGGAAAAATAACTAAGTTTCGGTTGATGTACAAAATGCCTAATTGTTTAACATTGTTTGACACTACTTGACCAGTTTGCTGTTAAATAAAATTCATTTTTAAGGACCAGGCTGTTGAAAATTGATTGTCAGTTGGATAACATAGATGTATTGTCAATGTTCACATTTCTCAACCACTAATGCTCTCCATCGCACAACACCTATAAAAGGAACGAACGAACAACATCACTCAGACAGGGTCTAAGAAATAACCAACTCTGGCGAGCTATATGCCAGTACTAGACCTAGATCACACTTAGACATGGACTAAATAAAAAAAGAGAAAGAAAATTTCTATAAATAAAGTAAAAACTTAATTGGTGCCTTAGGACCAGTTCTACCTAATGGTACATGCACCACGGCTACATATGAGGGTTAATTGGTGCCAAGTTCCAGTCTTGAGTAAACACCACACTGCAACATAAACTAATTGATACCGTGCCCAGTCCTGCAAGGAAATAATACGGCAACACTGGGTGAGACGACTACATTAAACATAATTGATGCCAAGTGACCAGTCCTTTTACGGAGAGCGGACATCATAAACGATCACTGTGAACCACTGACAAATATAATCAATAGACATGGAACAGCCGACAGAGCAACAGCAACTGCAACAACAATATATGCAAGGACAGGATCAGCAGCAAATGCAACAACAATATATACAGGGACAGGATATGCAGCAACAATACGTGCAGGCTCAACAAACGCAGCCTACAGCCTCGGTACTGACACCACCCACTGCAGAGCCCACCATGATGGCGCTGCAACAAATTACTGCCACATTGCATAACGTAGACCACTATGCTAAATTCACACAGATCGGGTCCATCATCCCGCCTTTCAGCGGCTATACGAAAAAGTTTAGGAGATGGCTATCTGATATAGACAAGTTTGCCTCCATTGTTGATGCTGTCAATGATATGGAAAAGAAGCGGATCGCTTTTTTAAGCTCGGACTCACTAGTTACGGATTTTTTGCGCAGAAGGGGACAATTATACCCAAATGAGACTGAGAAGGAGCTGATTCAAAGGTATAGTGACTTGGTCGATGACCAGCACGCTTGGTCTTTGTTAAGGAAGATCCGGCAAGAGAAAGACGAGCCTGTGCAATTTTATGGGGATAGGCTTTTGAATCTAGCAGAGAAAGCATTTTGTGGTGGTTCAACGGATACCCCAGAACTAGAAAGACACCTTGTAGGTTTCTTTGTGGGTGGACTGTTTGCAGATCTCCTAAAACTTCATTTAATGCGTAAAGATACCAAAACTATTACTGACACTATCCAGGCAGCAGTGACGGAGGAAAATGTCAGAAAACGCTTCCACCAGCGTGTTGGAAGAGAACCAAGGGTAGAGCACGAACACACACAGTTGAACATGAACCCATGGAGAATGGTCACTCCCGACAAAAATGGAATCGTCCTGTCGCTTACAGTGGGAATAACAGCCGTCCTCATCGCCCCTCCCCCTGCACAGAGGCCAGACAATGTGTATAATGTCAACCCAGGAGGTTGTTACACTTGTGGTAGGACAGGTCATAATGTTAGGAGTTGTAGAGCAAACTATGCCACTAGAACATTGAACAGTGATGGCTATAACCAGCATTAGCGACCCGTACAACAAACTAGTTATACTACACCACCCCGACGACGACCCCACCCCTCACAACCCAACAACCCAGTTATAAATTACCCAAGAGGAGCACCAACCACAACCCTTTACGCGCCCAGGAAACGGGACACGCCCACACACTTGGCAGGACCGCTAGTGGGGGAACACAACAACATCAGGACCCACTATAGTGCTGAAAAAGTCGTTTATAACTATGATCTTTTATAATACGTGAGAGAACAGAAAACAGTATTAGAAATATGTTGCCACACTGTAAAGCAAGTTTAATTTGCTGGGCGAGGTTATGATATTATACCCTAAAAGAAAGAGATCTGTGTCTGTGTTAACCGTGTGAGGTCAAGCACAAGTAGGCCCTGACTCTAAAAGATGATGATGATGTATTTGCAGGGAACCTAACGCTACCTCCCTAGATCTCACACGGTCACTATTTTGGCCCTAGTGTCTGGTGTATGATGTACCTAATGTCTAGGGGAGAAATGAAAATGATGGTACATAAACACAAAACACTTTAATTCACTATAAGGAAATGAATAAAACAGTGGTTAAGTTTTTTCTTTAAAATTGAATATTTTCTTTTTACAATTTAATCTACCTGTCCCGCCATTCTCTTTTGGACAGGTACCTTTGAAAAATTGAGGAAAAGATAGTTTACAAATAAAAGGATTAACTAAAAAAATGTGTGGACAACTGTTGTCCAATAAGTATAAATAGTCACTCCTATATCTCTCCTGTGTGGTGTGTATTCACAGATTACAACTTTATTATCTAATAGTGTTGTTCATCTTGTTAGGGCAGGGGCTGTAGTTTCATCACGCCCCCTCAAATACGATTCCTGGGTATGATTGGAAATACAAAGGTTTATTGTAACTGAAGTGTCCAGATATACCCAGATGCTAACACATCATCACCTGGAGATTCATTTGTAGAAGGATAATTCAGTATAAGTAGTTTGCAGAAAATATAGATATATCAGCACACACAAGCTCATCCTCCAGCTATCTGCTCGACAGCATAAACGTTTTACCGGAGACACTTGTTGGCGTTACACTCATCTCATCTCAGGTTTCCTGTCACCACTGGTAACAGGAAAATAGAAACCTCTGCAATAAAAAAACAGACACCCTGGACACCCTGGGCTTTTTTATATCTGATCACACTTTATTATTATTATTTACATTATGGTGGTATGGGTCAGCCTCGCGTGCACATACAGGTGCAACTTCGCCCCTAATTTTTATTTGACTGACTCACTAACACCTTGCTGTGACCACACCTCGCTCTGAGGCTCTTATGGCAGATACGCCACTGTACTGTACGTTTTACATAGTTTTCCTCAGTACAATAACGTGGAGTAACCACAATTTCCTTTTGTATGATTTGCTCTTCTTTTTTTTTTTTTTTATTATAAACGCTCCAGGCATGTTGATAACAGTGTTCATGGAACACGGAGGCTTACTAACACTATATTCTAATACAATAATATTAAAACAAAAATCATGACAATATACAACAGTTAGATACAGTTCAATGTGAGGACTCAATACGAATGTTGGGTCTGCTCCCGGCATGTCCTTCACTTTTCCCAAATTAGCAGTATATCTAACTTTGGCTAGTTTGTAATAACAATATTAATACATAAAGCATTCTGTACCACAATTTCACAGAATAATTTTTAACAAATAACGCTGACTTGCAAAAGAATGGCCTCAGTTTTTTCTCTGCCTTGCCCAGCACTGCGAATTAATTCTTATTTTATTTTATAACTTAACCAACACCGCCTGGATCTTCAATGCAGTATTTGATATAGAAAAAAGTTTTTGTCAAATGGCGATGAGCATTGCAATAGCTTTTTTATGCTAATATCTATTAGTACTGGCCAATGGAAAACTTGCGACTACCAGAATTCAAATTTAGTTTTTGAAAAAAAAAAAATAATTCCAAACAAACTCTGTGTCTGGTAGTCGATTGGTCAGTCTGCGTTAGTTATGCCCAATAGAAAAAGATGTTTCGTTTTTAGTTACATTTTTCCTATCTCTCCCCTTTCACTCCTATACCAACTAATAGAATTTGAATTACTACCATGCCTCTTTTTTAAGCTGGCGTCCCCACTAACTTCTTCTTCTTCTTCCATCCTTAGCCGCTGACCGACAAAGCAGTCCGTGGCCAATACGCCTAATGGCGCCTTAGGGCAACAAGAAATTAACTGTTGTTCCGTTACGCCTAGTGGCGTTTATTGGTACAACAAAAAATTAATTGTTGTTTCCGTAATCAGAATGACTGGCAAGCGGGTGATCAGCCCGCTGTGTGTCCCCACTAACGTTATGAAAAAAACAAGCAGGAACCACAGTCTGTCTGGTCAAGCGTCCGTAGACATTTAGTATTTTCTCAATAACTTGGCTAATACTTGGACTACCATATTTTTAAAAACACATTTCTGCTCAGGGGGCCCTAAGCTATACTACCATATGATTTTTATGGTCAGTTTCAGTATGGTTTAGATTTTCAATTTTGTCACTGTCAATCGTCAAAATATAAATTTTACACAAGTCGGCCATCTTCCCCCCCCCTCCCCCTCCCCCCCCCCCCCCCCCTGTCCCCCCTCCCCCCCCCCCCCCCCCCTCTCTCTCTAGCATTTTTTATTCAAATAACTAACTTGTTTGAGTGACGTCAGAAATACATTACTCGGCGAGAATTTAAACTGTCTGTGTGTATATATCATCGGGCCAATCCCACAGCGTGTCAAGCGAAGCGGGGTTTTGCGCGGCGGGTGTTAGAATTGGCGTTAATTATTACTGTTGTCTCGTGTTACACTACCAAAAAATGTTTAAAGGATTTTTACTACTATTAAAGCGTTAAAGTTAAAGTATTACGTTAATTCAGACAGTAATTTGGCGGCACATTTCTGGAAGATCGTTAATTATAAGTCTTGCCGCAGTCTCTATCAGATCGGGCAAAATGTTAAAAATGTTTATTGTACGTCACAAGGAAAGCGACCAACGGGCTGATCACCCGTTTGCCAGTCACTTCGATTACGGAAACAACAGCAAATGGATTGATTTGCCGTTGCCCTAAAGACGCCAATAGGCGTGATGGAAACAATGGCAAAGAAAACCTATCTGCTGTTGCCCTAAGACGCCACTAGGCGTAATGGCCACTGACTGCTTTGACGGTCGGTGGCTAAGGACGGAAGAAGAAGAAGAAGAAACAAGGAAAGCGAGTAGGTTTATACGGCGGGATCGTTTCTAAGCATTACCATGGCACAAAATTCAGCGCGATGCTGGCGTGTGAGATGCTCATAGTCAGACACAATCGGGCTGGGTTATTTATTATCTTACTACTTACTTACTTAGTCGTTCCCCTTCTACCGTGAGGTGTAGAGGTTTGGAAGAGAGAGCGCCAGACTATTCTATCGGCTGTCTTCCTCCTGGCCTGGTTCCATTCTAGTCCTCGGTCCTTCAAAGATTGTCTAATGTTGTCCTCCCAGCGTACTCTGGGTCGTCCTCGGGGTCTGGATCCTTGGCTCTTTGTTTCCCATGCTTGTCGTGGTAGCCGATCTTCTCCCATTCTGCAGACATGGCCAAACCATCTTAGTTGGGACTGTTCTACTTGGGTCTGTAGGGGGTGGCATTTTAGGCCTTGACGTATCGTCTGGTTGCGTACCATGTCTCTTCTTGTTACTTCAACCACCTTCCTCAGATACCTCATTTCTGAGGTTTGGATCTGGCTTTCATGGGTTGTAGTCATTGCCCATGACTCGCATCCATATAGTCAAGACTGGGGACATAGGTGGAGCGGTATACAGCCATCTTCGTTTTCTTACCAACCTCTCTCTTGCTGAGGAATCTTCGATTTATGGCCTGAAAAAGTCTCCCAGCTGCTGCTTTTCGAGTGGCCAACTCTTCTTTGATGCCTCCCTTTTGGTCTATAATAGCTCCGAGGTATTTAAAGTGGTCGACCTGCTCCAGGACCTGTTCTCCCAGCTTAATCTGATGTCTTCTTTCTTCTCGTGATATCACCATGGATTTTGTTTTAGAGCTGCTTATGACCATCCCTCTCTTCTCCAGCTCTTCCTTCCAGGCTTGCAGGTTGGACTGGAGATGTGCCTCTGATTTAGCAATCAGGGCAACATCATCAGCAATCAGGGCAACATCATCAGCAAATGCCAGCTCTGAAATACAGACCTGTCTCATCTTCCAGTACCCCACTGAATACTTTCTTGTTCTCTCCTTACATGCCTTGATGACATCGTCCATAAGGAGTATGAAGAGGTAAGGTGATAGGATATCACCTTGTCTTACACCAGTGGTGGTCCTGAACTCTTCTGACTTATGGTTTGCTGTCCTCACATAATTTCTGCAAGACTTGTAGAAGCTCTGTATAGCATGAATCAGAGGTTGCTGGAATATTCTTCCTTGCCAAACAGTCCCAAAGTTTGCTCCAAGGGACCCGGTCAAATGCCTTTTCCAGATCTATGAAAACAAAGATGGAATCTCACCTCTTTATACTCAAGGCCTTTTCACTCAGCTGTTCTGAGTGTGAAGTGATTAGGTCTTGAGTACTTCGGGTTTGCTCGGAATCCGCACTGGGACCTCATCCAAACTGTGGCTCAGCTAGGCGTCGGAGTCTCTGCTCTAGGATTCTAGAGTAGATTTTTCCAGGATGGACACTGTGAAGAGATATGCCTCTAGGTTTGCCACACTGTCGATTGTCACCCTTTTTGAAAAATTGTGTTATGATGGCGATCTCCCAATCCTTTGGTATGGTCTTGTTGCACCATGCTGCCTGTAGGACCCTTAAGAGTAACAGGTCGCCTGATGCTCCCATGTACTTAACCATTTCTGGTGTTATACCATCATGCCCTGCTGCTTTGCCCATCTTGATTTTCTCCAGTGCTGCCTTCAGTTCTTCCATCTTTATGTCATCTTCATCACCATTGGTTTCCTCTTCTGTGCTAGTGGTTATCATTTCTGATGTTTGACCTTGCTCACCATCAAGGAGTTCTGAGAAATATTCTTTCCATCTTTCCATTACTTCCTTCGGGGCAGTAAGCAATTTGCCTTGCTTGTCCTTTATAAATTTGAGAGGGCATTGTTTTTCCTTCCTCATGTTCTTTAGGGTGTTATTTATTATCATAGGACTAAAATCTTACTGAAATGAGCGATTATCTCGCAGATTTTACTACACCACCCCAGGTGAAACATGAGGAAATTTTAAATACTGATTTTACCATACATCATGACCTCAGTTCCTGCCTGTTGAACATCCACGACAAAAATTATAGGGCGCTAATAGACACGGGAGCATCGGTTAGTCTGATTCGATACCAACTATTTCGCAAAATTCATCATCTCGTCAAGTTCCAGCATTCTAAAACATACATGGCATCGGTAACAGGACAAGAATTAAAATCGATAGGCACTGCATGGATAACCTTCAAATTGGGAAATCACAAACTTGTACATCTCTTTGTTATCACCAAAGGCATGTCCAGAAACCTGATTCTAGGACGGGATTTTCTTCACAAACACCGGGCTAGAATGTATTTTGATCTTCATAAAATCAGGATTCATGATGAATATATCGAACTGCAGGATGACATTCACATTGCATCATTAGTACACCTCACTGCCCCTGTCACAATAGCACCAAATTCTCTACTGATAGGAAAAGGGCGTGTTAAGAATTCGTCTTATATTGTGCCGGGCCAAACGATTCAAGTCAAACCCCTAATAGATGAAGCAATCAATGATGACCCGTTGATAAAGATAACAGAAGGAATCGCTGAGGTTTCCACATCCAGGGATTTTCCTATTATGATCCTTAACACTTCCGGGAAAGCCACCACTATTAACAGAGGTACGATTTTGGCACAGGTAGATACATCATCTCTAAAGAAAGTGACAGCAGACAGGAATTTTGCCCACCATTCACCCACCCTAAGTCAGTCTTCATCACCTACTGTTCAAAGACATCACACAGACTCTAAAGTTAGCAGGCACCAAAGCTTACGACGAAAGGATGATGTACACTCAAACATAAGAAGTACCCGGTGTAATAAACTTGAACAACAATGGGCTGATCATGAAACTGCAGGAAGAAAACGTCATCAAAATTACACCCCGCTACCTTTTATTAGACGTTCAATGGTTGGGAAACAAGGCCGCCTATATGTCGGTCAACATGAAAGGGGTATGCTATTATTAGGTCAAAATCGCAGCCATTCGTTCCACCATTCACGTATGCACAACAAACATACCCCGCGCCACCCGTCTGATTTTGACAAGGAGACTGAAAATTTTCTGCCAGGAGGTTATCCTACAGCATAGAAATCTAAGGCATGTCCCGCTGCACAAGAAGAATGTATGTATGATTCAGCTACAGGAGGTTACTACGCCGTTAGGAAAATGAACAGACGGAATGACACTCCTCCACCCGGAAAGATAAGGCAACCCTACACTCTCCCAGGAGGATATGATGACAATTGTTTTACCAACGATATTGGAGTAACATACGCGGACGTGCACAGTTACACTGTGGAAAACAGGAGGAACTTACGAAAACATAACAATCGCCCCCAGTATGAAAAGGATAGACACATGATTAATTCGGTGACGCACGAGAACCCACGTAGAACATGGCAGAGACAGCAGTACCCAGCCCAGACTATATCCAGTTCGAATCCTGGAAGAATAGTCATATGTACCAATAAGGAACTCTCAAATATATCAGGGATTCATTGACCGGAAATCATCACAGGACGTGAGAAACTCACCACATTATTGCCGCAGCGGAGTAGAGAGCACACCTCATCAATTCCATGAGAGATCGGGCAGCCAATATCAGAGTAGATTATTACAGTTGCTGGAAACCTTACGTACAACTGACGAAAATAAACCACGTTTGACGAATTTTGTTACGAATCATCAAGACGTTTTTGCCTTAAATGACGTAGAATTGGGCAGAACGAATACTGTCAAAATGGATATCCAAACAACCACGGAGGAACCAGTCCATTTAAAGCCATACCACACCCACTGAAAAACAGGGAACTTGTTGAAAAGTCTATCAACGATATGTTGGCGGCTGGAATTATTGAACGTTCCAGGTCCCAATGGTCCTCTCCAATTGTGATTGTTTCTAAGAAAGATGGATCCAGCCGTTTTTGTTGTGATTATCGTGCTCTCAACAAAATTACTAAAATCATTTCTTATCCCCTGCCTAGGTTTGATGATTTGCTCGCAACATTAGGTAATTCCACTTATTTCACCACACTTGATGCAAGGTCTGGTTTTTGGTGCATTCCAATGACTCCAGAGGCAAAACATAAATCAACCGTTTGTACTCTCGTTGGAAGTTTTGCATGGAATGTCATGCCCTTTGGTCTTAAGGGTAGTCCAGCAACATACATGTCATTAATGGATGAAGTCCTTAAGGGGTTACCGCCATTTGCGCTGGCTTACATAGACGACATACTAATTCACACAGCAGGCTCTATTGAGGATCATCTCCAGAAGGTGGAATTAGTTTTCGACAAACTTAGACATCATCACATCAAACTGAAACTGGCGAAGTGAAAGTTTTTAAAGACAGAAACAAAATACTTGGGATTTGTCATAAATTGTGATGGCATTAGACCGGATGGGGATAAAGTGAAAGCTATCATGGAGATGCCCAGTCCAAAGACAGTTAGAAAGTAAGATCTTTTATTGGTTGCGTGGGGTAATATAGACGCCACATCATCAACTTCTCCAGAGCAGCTGAGCCTTTAATTGCCCTCACACGAAAATATGCACGTTTTCGGTGGACTGAAGATTGTTAAAAATCATTTGAATATTTGAAAAATGCCTTAACCACTATCCCACTTGTTGGACATCCGGATACCTCTCAACCCATGATCCTATATACTGATGCCTCGGATAACGCGATCGGTGCTTGTCTCGTACAACCAGTATCGTCTGATGAGACCCCCATCCTGCCAAATTTTCCAAATGAACAACCAATCGCATTCCTGTCCCACGCATTGTCTAAATAACAAAAACGGTAGACCACCACTGAGAAGGAAGCCTACGCGATACACTATGCGATACAAAAATTTGATTTTTATGTTCGTGGTACCAAACTCATTATTCGGACTGACCACCAACCCCTTGTCAACTGGCTTACAAAGACACAGGAACAACCGAAAAAAAACTGCAAACATGGTCGATAAACTTACAGTCGTATGATACTACCATTGAATACATTCCAGGAACGTTGAATACATGCGCTGATTTATTGTCCAGAGTCTTGTATGATGATGAATCAAATACGAACATCAACAGGGACACAAATGACTTAACATCGACTGAATTACAACAACGTTTACAATACAGAGACTCCCGTCTATATGATGATACAAACATGTTACCGACAACGCAAGCAGAAGATACTACAACCGCCTTAATACACACTCAAACGTTTTCGCGCAGCGAACATTCATTCGTCAATCACCATACCCCCAGCTCAGAGTGGGACAGCGAGGAAAAAAACGCTAATACACTGGAAGGATACAGTTTTCTCTCAGGAACGGACAGAACCTGATTGTAATACTCATGAACATACGGAGAAACAATTAAACACTGATGAAGTATCACAACATTGCCCAAACAAAACGAACGGTGATGCGACATCATACCTATATCAACAAGAGACAGATATAGATACGCTAGACCCGGATAGCAGCGTAGAATCTATGGACAACACTCCACCCCTTGAAATCCGCACCACTGTAAAACGTCCGTACCTTCCTTCCTCTGACGATTCGCCTCCAGTTACAAAGTTTGTGAAACTACCCCAGGAGCATGTAAGGACGAAGATACGTACGAAGCGTCGTCAAGTTTACAGCCAGAAAGATGACTCGCCAGTCAACCCTCCTTTAGCTCGATCGCAGTCATCTCAAATTTCTCCAGCTTGCCGACAAACAGTCAACGCCACGTCACATACTGTGCAACATTCACAGTACGATTCCAGATTGTCTAGCCGAGAGATTGCAATGCTGGAAATGGTGAAGGAACTCAAAGAAATGGCAAGTTTTTTATGGGCACCCAGTTGTGTCCTATGTACTTGTTAATACAAGTACTACTCGTCGCAGAAGTTTAATATTTCTTTTTACCAACGCTTATTTATTTTTTTGGGAGAACAACACGTCTCGACTTTATCATTTTTTTGTGTGTGACCAAAAACGTCTCGTTTTTATCATTTTTTGTTTGGTGACCAATGAAGTCTCGATTTTATTTTTTTGGGGCCAAAAACAGTTAGTTTTCTTGCGCATCTTTTTCTAGCTTTTCTCCAAATTCTTCCCAGGACTTCTGTTTTGCTGCTAGCACCTTGTTCTTTGCTTCTGTTCTGAGTGTCACATATTCTCTATATTTTTCCATTTGTCCTGCTGTGTTTTTAGCTCCTAAGTATTGTTTCCATGCCATTTTCTTCTCTCTTATTTTTTCTTTGACTTCCTCTGTCCACCAAGGTGTCCTCTTTCTCTTGTTCCCAAGTCGGACTTCACCAAATGCTTCTGCAGCAGCTGTCTTTATGATGTCCTTGAATTTAAGCCAGAGGGTTTCCAAGTCATCAGGTTGTTCTTCTGTGTTGTGTGGCCGTATGACCTACCACCATCAGCATTTATTCATGCTGGAGACTGGTTATAATGAGAATAAAACTATCGTTAGTTGTTACAGAAAAAGCAAGCAGAATTTTTAACAAATATAAAAATACCCAGACAGCTAAGAGCAGGGTAGAGCAAGGTAAAGCTAATTGCGCCGACTTTGGGTAAAAAAAAAGCCACGTGACAAATCGGCGGCAGTTGGCATGGAAATGTAGTGACGCAAGTAGGGACAGCTACATCACGCTATGAGAACGTGATGTTTGACCAATAATTTATCAAATATAATAAGCTTCCAACCAATGAAAAACGTAGCCAGCTCAAGGCACTATGAAATTGTCGGCAGGAAATTATTAAACCAGCAGTCTTGGAAAAGTGAGCAGTTTAGAAGGACGTGTCAATGACTGTCCAGCTCCTAAGTTGAGGTATTCAACAATTCTGTCAAACCTTCATGTATGTGTATTTGTACACATGAAAAGGTTATTCAGTTACCTATTCAAGTAAGTAGTACGATCGCCCTATCATTTTGTATTTCAGCGTATTTTCGTATAATGAAAACATAATAGCAGAAGAGAAACAAAATGGAGGATACAATAGATATGACGAGGGAAGAGGATTTGAAACTGAGTATAGACAAGATGGCTATCAAGAAAACTACGGAGAAAGAAAGCAAATATGAAATTATAATTATCCAGGATTTGGTAAAACTTGATGTTGGGAAAGAATTTTATGAAGCATCTTGCATTGAGGTGAAAGAAGGAAAATATATTCTTCATGAAAGGAAAAATAACTAAGTTTTGGTTGATGTACAAAATGCCTAATTGTTTAACATTGTTTGACACTACTTGACCAGTTTGCTGTTAAATAAAATTCATTTTTAAGGACCAGGCTGTTGAAAATTGATTGTCAGTTGGATAACATAGATGTATTGTCAAAGTTCACATTTCTCAACCACTAATGCTCTCCATCGCACAACACCTATAAAAGGAACGAACGAACCACATCACTCAGACAGGGTCTAAGAAATAACCAACTCTGGCGAGCTTTAAGCCAGTATTAGATCACACTTAGACATGGACTAAATAAAAAAGAGAAAGAAAATTTCTATAAATAAAGTAAAAACTTAATTGGTGCCTTAGGACCAGTTCTACCTAATGGTACATGCACCACGGTTACATATGAGGGTTAATTGGTGCCGAGTTCCAGTCTTGAGTAAACACCACACTGCAACATAAACTAATTGATACCGTGCCCAGTCCTGCAAGGAAATAATGCGGCAACACTGGGTGAGACGGCTACAGTTGCTCACCGCTGCAGCAATAAGACCCTGATATCTGGTCTTAATTTCTGGCTGTCTCAGCTTGTAGGTCTTAAAGCTCATTTCTCCCGTTCGTTTACTTAGTTTCTTGCGTGATGTTGGGCAGTTCCTAGGCTGAGCAACTCTTTCAGTTGTTCTTTTGATTGTAAGCAGGTAGTGATCACTTCCAACCTCTGGCCCCCTCCAGACTCTAGCATCCCGGACATATTTGAAAGAGCTCCTCCTAACAATGGCATAGTCGATCACTGACTTCTCATTCTTTGTTGGTTCACATCTAGTGTATGCATGTATGCGCTTATGGGGGAACTTTGTGTTTGTAATGATCAGATTCTGCTCACTGCAGAATCTAAGGAGTCGCTTTCCATTGTCATTGAGAGTCATCATCATGTGACATATTCTTTCCAGAACGTTGTCTCCATTACAGCTGCTCTGAACGCATCACGATTCTGGGCAAGTCGACCTGCATCAGCCAAAGACAAGTTCAGACTCTCTGTGATGTCCTGGGTCCACCGTCGTCTAGGTCGACCCCTTCCCCTTTTTCCAGGGACCATGCCTTCCATCACTGTTTTTTCCAGACTATTATGTCTTTTTATATGACCGAAAAATTTCAGCTTCCTTATTGCGATGGTATTTAGGAGCCAATGTTCCTGTACGTTTAGTGAGTGCAGTACTTCTCTGTTGGTCTTTTTTTCTGTCCAGGGTATTCTCAACATCCTTCTGTAGCATTTCATTTTCGAATGATGTAATCTTTTTTGCAACTGTTTTATTGAGTGTCCAAGTCTCGCAGCCGTATGTTGCTACTGGGAATATACATGCTCTGATCAGTTGTAACTTTGTTTCTTTGCTTGTGCCTTGCCATAGGTTTTTCATCTGTATTAGCTTATGTGAAGCAATTGCAAGTCTTCTTTTAATTTCTACTGCACAGTCGCCAGAGCTGTTAATGATTGATCCTAAGTATTCGAATTCATTGACACTTTCCAGTTCTTCGTTATCAATTTCAATTTCTGGTTTGGTCTTTACTTTGTCTGTTGTCAATACTTTTGTCTTCTTGGTGTTTAGGTATAGATTCTGGGCCTCGCTGTGTTTTTTGGTGGACAGAAGTAATTGTTCAAGTCCTTTTGGGTTGGTCGATAGGAGGACTGTGTCGTCAGCATATCTGATTTCCGGGATCTGGTACCCGCCGATGTTAAATGAGTCAAACTCTGTGTGTTCTTGGTCATCTCTTACGTTTCTCATGATATTCTCGGCATAAATGTTAAACAGGTAAGGGGAAAGGGTACAGCCTTGTCTTACTCCTTTCTGTACTTCAAACCATTCTGATGTTTCCCCCTCTATTCTTACGGCTGCCTGTTGTTCTTGGTACAGCAGTGCGATGAGTTGTATAAGGTGGTTTGGAAATCCCATATTTTTCATAATAGCCCATAACTGCTGATGTTGTACACAATCGAAAGCTTTGGTGTAATCAATGAAACAAGTATGTAGGTCAACGTTGAATTCTCTACACTTTTCTATGATGATCCTCATGTTGAATATGTGATCTCTAGTGCCTCTACCTGGTCGAAAACCCGCCTGTACTTCATTTATTTCTGTTTCTAGCTTTTGTTGCATCCTTTTCATTATGATTTGTAAAAGTATTTTGCTGGCATGGCTTATAAGAGCTATAGTTCTGTAGTTTGTGCACAGTTTCAGGTTGCCCTTTTTTGGCAAGGGTATGTAAATTGATCGTTTCCATTCCTTGGGCCAAATTCCGCTTTGCCAGATCTTGCAGCATAATGCATGGTATATACGAGCGCTGCCTTCTCCTCCTGCCTGTATCATTTCAGCTGTTATTTCATCACAACCAGGAGATTTTCCACTTTTTAAGTGTTTGATTGCATTCCGGACTTCCTCTATGGTAGGTTCTGGTTCACGTTCCGCTTCATTCATGACGTTGTTATCTGCCGCTTTGTTTATTTCCGTATACATTTCTTGACAGTACTCCTTCCATCTGTTCAGAATATCTTTACGTTCTGTTAGAGTGACGCCTTTCTTGTCGTTTATTGCTCGGGGTGATGATTTAAAGTTGCTGTTTTTCAATGTTCTTACTTCAGAAAACATATTCTTACTCAATCCCTGTTCGCGCATTTCCTCTATTTTCCTGCAGGTGTCGTTTATGTATTGTTGTTTGTCTTGTCTGACTCGTTTTTTAATCTGCTTTGTGTATTCCTTGTACAACTCCTGATTTTCTGTATCTTTTTTGGACTTCATTTTTCTTCTCTCTACCACCAACTTCAGTGTTTCGTCTGAGATGTATTCTCGTCTCTTTATACTTCTTTTAGGAATTAACCTCTGTGCATTTGTAATATATACATCTCTGATGTTATTAGCAAGTTCATCTGGTGTCATTTCCTCCTGTACTGCCATAAGAATGTCAAATTTGTTCTGAATATCGACACTGTACTCTTCTGGTATGGCGCTTGTGTCATAACGTATTACTTTGTCGCTTGTAACGACTTTTTTCAATTTGATCTTGAAGTTTGCAGCAAGAAGTTCATGGTCGGAGTCACAGTCTGCTCCTGGGAACGTCTTGATGGATGAGATACAAGATCGCCACCTTTGTTGTATTAAGATATAATCTATTTGGTTCTTGCTTTTTCCGTCCGGTGACGTCCATGTATATAGTCTTCTAGGGTGTTGCATAAAAAGAGTATTCGTGATGACTAGGTTGTTTTCTAGGCAGAATGTTGTCAAGCGTTCTCCTCTCTCATTTCTCTGGCCCAATCCATAACTTCCTTTCACTCTTTTTCATGTTCTAATCTTTCGTTTCCAACTTTGGCATTAAAATCTCCCATTATTATCCTAATATCTTGCTTATTTGCTTTCTCTAATGCATTTTGCAGTTCATTGTAAAAATCTTCAATTTCCTGTTCTTCAGCAGCTGCTGTTGGCGCATATGTTTGTATAATTGTGATGTTCTTTCTTTTTCCTTTCAGTCTGATTGTGACAATGCGGTCATTTATGGGATTATATCCTAATAGGGAGGCAGCTGTCCTTTTAGACAGGTAGAAGCCGACGCCGCTCTGGCCTCCTCTCTCTTTGCCTGAGTATATGAATGTTCCTCCTGATGGAATCGAAAAGTGTCCCTGGCCCGACCATCTGTGCTCTGAGATGCCCAGGATATCGATGTTTAGCCTTTCCATCTCGTTCTTCACTATGTACTGTTTTCCTTGGTATAAGCTTCTGACGTTCCATGTTCCTATTTTGATTATTTTTCTAAGACCGATGACATGGTTTTCCGTGGTAACACAGTCAGGCTTTTGGCCGTCATCACGATTACCTGTACTGACGCTGCCAACGATCTCTTCCCCAGTTAAATATGATCTGTCTGGCCTGGGGGCCTCACCACCAGATCTTTGTGTAGTATTCAGATTAGCCATTATGGATTTCTTGGCATTGTACATCCAGTAGTTTGCCATTGCTTTCTGGATGCATTGAGAGTATCTTCTCCATATTCTCCGATAACTCCACACCATCTAGCATGGTCATTTCCAACTCTGGCATTGAAATCTCCGAGCATGATAATTTCATCTAGGCAGTCATCCACTGTCCTTTGAAGCAGCTTGAAGAATTCCTCCTTGACCTCTGCTCTCTCATCCTCATTTGGCCCATACACTATTACCAGGTTGACTATGGTTTCTCCTTCTTTTAGTTTTACAACCATAATGCGCTCCGAGACAAAGTTCCATTCCTTGATACTATCTTTTGGTTTTTGGCCACAATGCAACCCACGCCCCCTTTAGCTCTTTCAGTTGTGGGTACACCACTGTAGAGCAGCGTGTTGCCATCGAGATCCATGACTCCTTGTCCTTTTTTCTTTGTTTCCGTTATAGCCAGGATTTCTAGTTTTGCTTTCCTCATCTCATCCACCAGCTCCTCTTCTTTCCCATTTATACTTTTTCTGTTCCAAGTTCCTTAAGTCGTAGTCCGTAGTCCGTTCCAGTTCGTCGCCTTTAGAATCAGTCCGGTTTTCTCTCTTGTAGTTCTCTTAATCATGATTTAAAGCAAACAGGTGATTGGCCTGTTGTGCCTTTGCATGGTGGAGGGGCTGCCTCCTTACGGCCTCCATGCAGGCCGCCCTCCTCCTTTTTCAGCCGGGCTTGGGACCGGCCTAGGTGGAGTTATCGAAAGAAGTCAACAGCAGAATTGATAAATTGTATTGAAGACAGGAAGTTGTGGAGAGACATGATCTCCTGCCCTACTAGGCATAGTACTTGAAGAAGAACATGGTTAAGAACTCCGCCTAGGCCGGTCCCAAACCCGTCTGAAAAAGGAGGAGGGCGGCATGCATGGAGGCCGTTGGGAGGCAGCCCATCAACCTTGCAAAGGCGCAACAGGCCATTCACCTGATTGCCTTAAAACTCGATTACAAGTAATGCAAGAGAGAAAACCGGACTCATCTTAAAGGCGAAGAACTAGCACGGACTACGACTTATGGATCTTGGAATATTAGAAGTACGGAGGACTAGACTGAAACAAGGCCAGGAGGAAGACAGTCGATGGATAGTATGGCGCTGTCTTTTCCAAAACCTCTACACCTCACTGTAGAATAGGAACGGCTAAGTAAGTAAGTAACATGGTTAAGATATAAAACTACAAAAATCAAGAAACGTCCATGGTTTTGTGGTTAGCATGGTTACCTACCATACCAAGCAAACCTTCTGCGTTTGAATCTTGGCAGAAGTAAAAATTCGTTTCTTTTAATTCAGTCGCCTCTAGTTTTTATAACTGTGATTTTGTTAATTATAGTTTTCATGCGCATGGGTGTATTGAATGGCTTACTTGCACAGTGGAAGTTGGAAGGAAATGGAATAAAGTAACTAATTAGAGGAGAAATTGTGCTGTTCTCAGTATGTGAGACAAAAATTGCATACCATAATTCTTTGCCGTAATTTCTTGACTGGGTATTTGCTGGTTAGTAAAATAGTTCTTGTTATCAGTTTGTAACCAGTGGCGTACAAAGAATTGATAGCGTCCAGAGCAAATAATAAAAAAATGACGCCCCTTGAAAACTGTTCTTTAACATTCTGGCTGAATTATTAGATTGGTACTCCAACTGTGTCTGTGGCCTAATGGATATGAACGCAGTTTCATAATCCCGATATACCAGGTTCGAAACCTGCTGCAGGCGGTTTGGTAGCAGATCGCTTTGTGTGGATTTTTAACAATGGTATAAGCGCCGTACCGTTCAGAAAGCAATGGCAAACTACTGAATGAAAATATTGCCTAGAAAAAATCAAAAACAGCCAATAAAAGCTGGGGTTGATTGCCACGTCATGTAAAGGATAAGCAACTAACTTTTAACTCTAACTGATTACTCGTTATAATAATGGTTACACAATAATAAAAAAAGAATGCACTTTTATTGTTTAGAAAATGAAACTTATATTGTTGCTGATATATTTTTATAACTATAACCACGTACCTATTTCTCACTTTGCCAATGCCGCTTCATTTTAGAAACTGCAAACACTACCAGTGCGTATATAAAAAAATCGTTACTGGTATTTCATCGCCATACTGAACAATAAAGTTGAGGAGTTCCTCAGGTTTTGAAATCTGAACATTTGCGCTGGTCTTCAGAAGCGTCTTACAATCCCGAATTATTTCATAAAGCTTGAACATGTCAATATCGGTGCTGTAAAACTATTTAGTTGAGATAACGTTTCTTCAAGATATTTAGGCCATGTTTGCTACTGCTTTCATTTGAGTCAAGCAATAATCTTTTAACATATAATAGAAACTCAAATTTTGAATCTAAATCATGGAGACGAACAAATCTTTCTGCCATTTCATTATGGAGGCGATCAATAGTTTCTTTCGTTATTGTCATTTCTTTTCTTTTTTTCAGCGAGCCCTACATCCTTGGCTTTTTCACCGGGTATTTGTTTCTTCTTTCTGGGGTGTCTCTCTACTTGAATGTTCTATTTATCACACAGCTAAAGCCCAGTTTCAAGTGATTCACTTGCCAATGATTCTCAATTTCTCAAAAAAATTAATCTTTAATGGCTTTCCTTCTCCTTCTTCTGCGTTCACTCTCAGACGTCGACTTGAATATGTTCAAAGAAAGCAGTGGTCAGCCTGAGGCTGTTGGTATCTCCGTAAAATTTTTCTAGGAATAGTCCTGGTGATGACTTTCTCTGTTCCTCAAATGTTGCGCACCTTTCAAATAGATGAAGCGCTTTTAAACCATAAGCACCATCATGAAAGTTATTGGTATAATCTTTGTATCTTTTTTAACACGATCAATCAGAAGAAGAATTTTGTTCCAAAATAAGAAAAGCCAAAAAATCAAAAGTGAAAATTTGATTCACCGCCCGCTTTGAACCACCTCTTGTATCAGCAGTTTCATTTGATAACACTGACAAACAACATTTTTCTTTCTTATATAAAAATAAGTGTTCTTAGGTCAGTTTCTTGCGCTGATTTCAAATCTGAAATCCGTTTATCTCTATCACGTCGGGTTCTTAAGATATTTGTGAATAAATATATTTTTGGGAAACCGTTATTTGCTCCGTTTCATTTTTACTATATAGCTTATTAAAAATTAATAAAAAGCAACATGATTCTACTTTTTATACTGCTAAAAGATGCATGACATATGTTACGCGATTTTTCAAATAGTTACTGTATTTTGAAATAATTCTGAGCAAAATATGGCTTCTAGAAGTTGTAGAAATTCGGCTGATCTGTTCTGTTACGTGTGCGGATATTTTACCGATCGTGTTGACCAGAAAAACTTTACACCATTACTAAAGAAAGCATATGAACTTTATTTCGATTCGAAAGTTGATGATGCAAATAAATCTTGGAAGCCAAATGCAGTTTGTTCGATACATTGGCAGGTTGGTTACGAAAATCGCCGAAGCATAAGTCGATGCCTTTTGGAGTGCCAGTAATATGGCGTGAACATACAAATCACACTACTGATTGTTACTTCTGCTTGACAAATATCCATGGTTTCACTTTTAAAACTAGAAAGTCTGTGGTTTATCCAAATATTGAATCGGTTTCGAAACCAGTGCCTCATGATCCAATCACGTGTCCGATCCAAGTACCACCAGAACAATATCCGTTGGACGTAAATGAACCATCAGAAAGTGATAGTTTACCTGCTTTAGAAACTAATTCTGACTCAGATTACATACCGGTGAATGATGGTGTTTACTTAATTAACCATTAAGAACTTTCAGATCTAATACGTGATCTCGCTCTTACCAAAGGACAAGCGGAATTACTCGGTTCGCGACTCAAAAGAATGGAATCTTTTAGCGCCCAATACTCCGATATCTAAATTTCGTCATAGACACAGAGAACTTGTTCAATACTTTGAGATGGATGATGACATTTGCTATTGCAAAGATGTAAACGGTCATGAGCACATAGTCAACGAATGGCGATTTTTCATCGATTCTTCCAAGACTAGTCTAAAAGCCGTGTTATTGCATAACAGAAATTTTTTTCATCAATTCCAGTCGCCTACTCTGTTCATATGAAAGAAACTTATGACAATATGGCTATACGTTTGGAAAAAATAAAGTACAATGACTACCAATGGCGGATTTGTGGAGACCTAAAGGTCATTGCAATTCTCACGGGCATGCAGACTGGGTATACTAAATTTTGTTGCTTCCGATGTGAATGGGACAGCCGCAACAGACAGGAACATTATGCAAGAAAGGTGTGGCCTATCCGGGATCGTATGCAGCTCGGGCATAAAAATGTAATACGCGAGCCATTAGTTAACAAAGACAGCTTCATTTTACCACTGTTACATATAAAGTTGGGGCTCATGAAGAATTTTGTAAAAGCGTTAGATAAAACGAGCAAAGCTTTCACTTATCTTCGAGAAAAGTTTCCGCAAGTTAGCGATGCAAAGATAAAGGAAGGTATCTTTGTAGGACCTCAGATTAGAAAAGTTATTGCAGACAAACAATTCGAGAACTTGTTACATGGTAGTGAACTTCGCGCATGGATGGCATTCAAATCGATCGTCGATACCTTTCTGGAAAATCACAAATCTGTCGACTATGTTGCATATTGTTAAGCAGTGCATAGATGCATACAGAATTATGGGCTGTATCATGTCCCTCAAAATCCATTTGCTCGATTCGCATCTTGACTTTTTCTCTGACAACCTTGGCGAATTCAGCGATGAACATGGAGAACGATTCCATCAAGATATCGCCGTAATGGAGTCACGTTATCAAGGATGGTGGAGTGTGATCATGCTTGCCGATTATTGTTGGATGCTTCATCGCGATGTACCACATGCCATTCACCGACGAAAGTCGACTGCAAAGAAATTCAAGCCTACATAACTGTTATACTTCTTGTACGAATGATGTTGTAATACTGTATGCATTGTTAAAAAAAACTTCAATTGCGTATTTCTAGAGATCCCGACCTGATAGAGAAAAACGGTTTGCAGATTTAAAAACAGCGCATTAAAATTGACCAGAAAAACATAGAAATGTTAGAGAAAGAAAAAAAAAGTTTTTTTTTGTTAGCCAGTGTAATTAGGTGAACAGCATAAACTCTCTAATTATAACCAATAATTAGGTGGAACACCATAAACGCTCTGTCTAGATGGAGAATATCTCTAATTATAATCAATAATTAGGTGGAACACCATAAACTCTCTGTGTAGATGGAGAATATCTCTAATTATAACCAATAATTAGGTGGAACAGCATAAACTCTCTGTCTAGATGGAGAATATCTCTAATTATAACCAATTATAAGGTGGAACAGCATAAACTATCTGTCTAGATGGAAAATATATAATCAGTTACGTTTTGCTGGACTTTAACTATAATATCAAAGTATTCATGAACTGGCTTCACAACCTCTGCTTTAGAACTCCAACGCGTTTCAGACTAAGATGTGACAACTATTGGTGTGACATCTTTGCCAAGGGAGAGAAGAACGTAAAAAGAATGAATAAAGGGACTCAATTGCACCAAAAAAGTCACAATCTATGGATCATGGATAGCACCACGCACTACAGCCAAATTAAATTGTTATGACAGTTCACAAAAATAGCATTGCTATTTTTTTTCCCAATAATCCTCTGTTGAACACCACTTTTATAACCAGCCATACCAGCAGCATTGTAATAGCACTGAGACCGACAGTGTTCTAATGGATTTTTTCTTTGTTCCAGAATCACGACCACAATACTTTTAGCATTCTTTTAATTGGATAAATCTAAGGAAAGACAATTATACATGAATTGTTTTCTTCTGAAAATTAGTATCAACATAACGAACTGTTTGTGCCATTTGCTCTCGGTGTACCTGATCTGGAGCTGAACAAACAGTAGAAGCCAGCCACTGAATAATATGCAACTGCAATAAAGAAGATAAATATGATGTTGTTCCAGGGTGCTTTTCCACATTACTGAGATGTCCTTTAAATCACAGTTTGCCAACAACTTTAGTAACCCAAAGAAATTTCCAACTCTGGTTACCTCTTCCTGTCTAAGGGATTCCCTGTGGCCACGGAATGCAAGGTTCTGGGTTGTTATAAATTGTATGCAATGGAGAATTCTGTGGAGAACATCTCGCCATCTTTGGTTTCCTGTTGCAATTTGAGCTTGAAACTCTACGTCAATGATTCCTCTGTTCTATAAAAAGATTTCTTTTCAATTCCGTCCAGTGGGTGAAACAGCATCGATATTTGTGTTTTCCAATAATTGAACCCATTTTCAACTGGTGCTGCTCCTCTACTCGGCAGCACACCATTATCTGACTCTTTCCTACAATTACACATACCCACTCATACATTTGAAGTGGGATAAATGGGATTGTCATATATGAGAAGTGGAGTTTTTTGCCTTTTTAATCATAAAAATGGGGCCCCCCGGCCCCCCCCCCGCTTCCCCCCCCCCAAATAATTTTGCGCCCAGGGTACGTGCCCCACCTGTCTCACCCTAGTTACGCCACAGTCTTCTACCCACACAGTCTTCTACCCACACAGTCATCTACCCACACAGTCTTCTACCCAACAAGGCATAAATACTGGAATTTTCTCTTCTGTTTTGTACACTGTTAATCAACTATAAACAAATTTCATGTGGTTATATCGGAACTTGATCTTTCGATTGACAGAGTGGTAAGAGCGCTGGTCTCACGCGACAAATGCGCCATGTTCGATTCGCAGTGTCGACACGCTTCAGTCTACCCCGCTGTAAATGGTACCTGACGGAGTGACACAACAGCATATATCATTTCCGACTCCTCTCGTTAGCTTTGTGTTTAATTAAAACGGACATTGGACATCTAACGTTTGAATAAGATATAAGAAAAAAAAAACTTGTAAGTAATAGGCCTACGAAATCACGTCAACACCTGTGCCCTTATACTCAGGGCCGGATTATCCATTAGGCTAAGTCAGCCCGGAACTCTTGGGTAAAAAAAAAAAGAAAGGTAAAGGATCCCGTTACACGCCCATTGAGGCATATTGGGAATATGGTGTTAGGCCCATATTTTCTCGACCATTGGCACACTAAGGGTGATGTGGTCAGCATCACGCCGGCCGCCTGAACTTTTCCCAGAGTCGCTCTGGTACCTAATTCACGAGGCTGGGTCGACCCCGGAGCCGTTTGCGGTCTAAATAATCCCACCTCAACTGGGGATCGAACCATGGACCACCGAGCTAGGAAGCCAGTGCACTAAACACTGTGCTACCGTGGCTCCGGAGCTCTTAGGGGGCCCATGTATAAGTTAAAATAAAAAAAATTTAAATAATTTCATAAATTTATGTACAAAAAGAAAACGTTTGCACTTTGCCACCGCATTAATAACGTTCTAAAAGACAATAAAAACACAAATAGCTTAAAAGGCATAATACACCCCGGCAAAATCATAACGGCGCATGAACGATTTGCTATTCCACAACTTTTTATTATAGCTCCTGCACGCTACAGCGTAAATTGAAATTATTGCATATTAGGTGAAGGGGGACCCAAACACCAAATAGCCTAGAGACCCTTCTTGTCTTAATCCGGCCCTGCTTATGCTCCGTTGTATATTTCGTGCAGAGACTTACTTCTTCCTTCCACTATTGCCGTGAAGCGTAGTATGGAGCTGAAGTCTGCGTTCCTGAGCCTAGTGTGTCGCCATGTCTGCTGTGAGCCTGTGCTGTTGTAAGATGTCTGTGATGTTGTCTGTGAGCTCGTGTTGTTGTAGGATGTCTGTGATGTTGTCTGTGAGCCCGTGTTGTTGTAGGATGTCTGTGATATTGTCTGTGAGCCCGTGTTGTTGTAGGATGTCTGTGATGTTGTCTGTGAGCCCGTGTTGTTGTAGGATGTCTGTGATGTTGTCTGTGAGCCCGTGTTGTTGAAGGATGTCTGTGATGTTGTATATGAGCCCGTGTTGTTGTAGGATGTCTGTGAGCCCGTGTTGTTGTAGGATGTCTGTGATGTTGTCTGTGAGCCCGTGTTGTTGTAGGATGTCTGTGTTGTTATAGGATGTCTGTGATGTTGTCTGTTAGCCCGTGTTGTTGTAGGATGTCTGTGATGTTGTCTGTGAGCCCGTGTTGTTGTAGGATGACTGTGATGTTGTCTGTGAGCCCGTGTTGTTGTAGGATGTCTGTGATGTTGTCTGCGAGCCTGTCATAAAATTAACAAGTGATACAACGTAAAAATATCTCCGAAGGATAAAATGTAAGGATAAAAACATAACGCGTAAGCTGCTGATAGTACATGATCGCCCTGACCGCGGGTCATCACCCTCCATAAAAATTGACTTGTTAGACGGGAAATCAAAACGGTTACCATTTGGAGGGATGAGAACGGCGGATCAAAAGGAAAAAAATATGACTGAAAAAAAATTGCGTGAGACTAGCAAGGCTAAGGAGACGCAATTGGGGGGGGGGGGGGGGGGGAAAAGAAAAAAAAAAATTCACGCCCCCAAATTGACACGAGGGACGGAAACGGACCCTTTTGCGATACCAAGCCTTTGATTTGAATTCAGCGGCTAAACGCAGATGCTTGAAATATTACAAAATTTAAAAAGTAACTTTTTCTTAATATTAATGTTAGGAATATAAAAATTAGCTGGCCGGATGGCCCATTCTGAGCAGTGAAATAATATGTTTTTAATTTTACAGACGGATAGATAATAATGAAAATAATGACAAAAGACAGTGTTGTTCACATCAGCGAAAGACTGCATTGAATCTAACATATCACTATTTGCACAAAAAACCGCGACCTTGAGACGCAGGTGTTCAAATCTACTTAGCATGGAAGAGAAGGGATATTGGTGGAAGCTGTGTCTAAAAATAACTTTTAACGACAAAATTTTGGAGGGGAGAGAAAGGTTGGTTCAAAAATCAAGTACGTTTTTGTGAAAACGCAAGTAGAGACGGACAGACTAACAGATAAAAATCCATACTTGACTGAAGCATGACTGAAATGACTTTAGTGTAGGAAATTTGAATTAAAAAAAAAACCAAGGCATTGATTGGCCACAGACAATCATATTATCCGCGCTCAGACGAGCTTTTTTGCCATTCCTCAATAGTTGTCCAGTGATAGACACAGTAAATTTCAAGTGTGGTGATTTCCAAATGAAATAAATTGAAATAAGTTCAGGGACGCCATACTATAGCCAGCAGCTCAGCTGAGTTTTGCTAGCATTTCTGTGTTCTTTATTCATAATCTGAGCTGTGAGTTCGATCTTGACACTAAGGTGGTGTCAAATGCTGATTAATAATTGAAGTGAGGACCCGTGCAGGGTACATTTCGACAGAACATCTGTGTATTGCTCAAGCACGGAGAGGTGGGGCCATCATATTCCAGCACCAGAACAAATCTGGCAAAGTTAAGTAGGCTAGCTGGCCTGCTGAACTTACACCAACTTCATAAAACTAGCACCCAAGAGAATTTACTACTGAAGCATCCCATTTCCTTCCATCATTAATGGACAATGCTGTGTAGGCATAAACAGGGAGGGATGAAGCCACCCCAACAGCACATCCATTCATAGTTTTCCCAGGAAAATTAACATTACGAACAGTAATACTATAATTAATCTTGAAGATTGCATATGTAAACATCTTTCATTTAACATGCCATTTATTCATGCCATTCATTCATAAATTTCAAAATCTTTGCATAAGTTCTGGCCAAAATAAAACCTTGGTTCAGAACAAATAAATTTAAAAAAAGATTTTCTATTCTAAATTTAACCAGCTGAATTTAGTTCATTGTGTTATAAATTTTATTGATAGTATTAGACTTAATTAATATCTGTGGGTGTGTGTATATGTCCATACAACACATTGCATTCAGTACCCTAGATTTTAACGTAGCCACATTCATTAGTAAAAAAAGATATGTGTGAGGTCATAAAGTGGTAGCACGAAAGGGCCTTCTGTATATTCACAGTTACAATTATCTCAGGAGCCTTCACAGCTGACCTCACGCATCACACTAGGTGATAACACCACCATACAATACCATCAAAATCCACTACATATATTGGGGTCTTGTCCAGGGATAATTAGCATAAACAGTAATATAAGGATCTCCTGGTGGGAGAAATAAAATTAGGGGAACAAAATTGTAAAATTCCCTTAAAATTAAAAGTGTCCCTTTAAATTAAAAGGGCAATTAGAAGTTGGTGAATCTTCACAGCCAGTAATAATTAATTAGTTAACTGGTTAGTTAGAATTAGTTAGACTATAGTCATAAGAAGTACTTAGTGTATTTACTGGTTAGAGATTTATCTTGTATATTATTATATTGTCTAAAAAGTATGGCGGAGCTAGCAAAATTCCGATCAGCTGCTGTGCTGACCGCAAAGGAGATGGGAATGGATGGTCAGATTTTAATTCAATACGTAACGGCTGAATGTGATAAATATATTGAAAGGGAAGATAGAAAGGTAGCTGAAGAGAAGAGGTTACAAATTGAGGCGGATAGAGAAATTAAGAGGCTGCAGATTGAGGCAGAAGACAAACGACAGCAAAGGGAGGCAGAAGATAAAAAGGCCGAAAGGGAGGCAGAAGATAAAAGGCCGAAAGGGAGGCAGAAGATAGAAGGTTGCAAAGGGAGCATGAATTACGACTAAGGGAGCTGGAATTACAAGGCCAGGCTCCTGAAAATGGTGCCAGCCCTTTTGCCTCAGATGCTACGCCCAGTCTGGGAGCCTCAAACTCAGCTATGGGGTTTCATTTAGACCATTTTGTTGAAAAAGACGATGACATAGAGGGGTACCTAGGACGTTTTGAGTTATTAGCTACTACATATGGGTTAGAGAGAGAGAGGTGGAGTTTAAAGTTATCACAAGGACTGAGAGGTACTTCTTATGAAGTCTTTGCTAAAATGAACAGGGAAGACCAAGACAATTATGACATGTTAAAGCAGGCTTTGTTATTAAGGTACGAGAAGAATGGTGAATTTTATCGTAAGAAATTTAGAAATGCCAAACTGTTGTCTGGGGAGACATACCACCAATTCTCTGCTAGACTGGAAACCTATTTGGAGAAATGGACTGCTCTGGGGAAGACCCAAGATCTTAAAGAAATGATCATGATTGAGCAATTGAGAGAGTCCATGGCTCCAGACATGAGAAAATTTCTCATGGAACAAGGTGCAGAGAAGTTGGGAGAGGTTTTAAATGTCGCTGAGAGGTATCAGGCAGCCCAGGCAGAGGTAAGTGGTGCTAAAAAGAAGCACATAGATAATTTTAAAGCTCCACAGCAATTTAATAAATTTGATAATAGAGAGCAGGGAAATAAAGGTAGGACAAACTTTGAGCGGCCAAGAAATGACTATCGCGACAGAAACTCACAGTTCAATGACCAAAAGTTCAATGAAAGAAAACCGTTGAACCAAGGAAAAAGATGGTGTAAATGGTGCAAGAAAGATAACCATAACACCGAATTTTGTAGAAGGAAACCTTCAAACATTGCTGCAATGAAGTCGGGGACGCAAAGATTAAAGGTTAATCCTAATGGACAACAGGAACCTTATCACCCCCCAGTTTGTGAGGATGTTATTTGTAATGGGGCCACCATAAGGTGCCTTTATGATACAGGTTTGGATTATGATTCAGTTGTGAAGTCTAGCCTAGTGGACCCAAGTCAGTATACCACAGAAACAGTGGAAATACAAGGGGCGACCAAGGACATACCACTCATGACACTTCCCATCGCAAGGATAACGGTGAAAACTCGCTATGTGGAAGGAGAAATCAGAGCAGCAGTGATAGATGAACCAATCTACCCTCTGATATTGGGGTGTAGATACGTCTTCTTGGGGAATCCCGAGAAACCTGTGATCATGGCGACAGTGCAGACCAGGTCACAGAAGAAGGAGGAAGAAGGTGAACCTATAAATGCTCATCCAGAGGAGATGAGAAAGGCGCAGGCTGAGGATAGGACACTCAAGCCATGTTTTAAAAAATTGCCCAAAGGCCACACACCTCCAAGCAAGGGAGAGTACTTTGTGAAGAACAGATTATTATATAGGAAGACAGGAACTAGATCCACTGGTCACGGACAGTTAGTTCTTCCCAAGATATATAGGGCAAACTTAATAAGGAGCTTACATGTTGGAAAAGATGGTGACCATGAGAAAGTCGGTACCATCTGCCAAAAGATTGCTCGAAAATACTATTGGCCCGACGTAAATGTCGATGTTGAAAACTTTGTAGAAGCATGTGGCGTATTTCATGAGGGAACACCCACAAAGGGAAAATATGTGCAGGACCTAGAAACGCCACGGGGCAACTTTAGGCCTGAAAGGAAAACTAATTATACTCGGGTAGACAAAGTGGAATGGGAGCCCCCTTTTCACACCCAGTCTTCACTTGAATGGATTAACATGGCCACTATGCGAAGAGTACAAAGAAGAAATTTTACCCAGGATAAGATGACAATCCCTCGGTCAGACTTATATAAACTGGAAGAACAGACAAGAGAGCGAAGATCTCTCATCAGCAATCTAAAGTGGGGAGACAAACCCCAGAAAAAAATTGGTAGTGGTCGATTTGTGAGTGATGATTCTAGGAAGAAAAGTCCTCATTATAAAGCTTCTAATGGACGGGACCCGATGGGTTCCATGAAAAATAAGTATGATAAATTAAAGATCCAGATGTAACTTTATTAAGGACCTGGACGGATGAGAAGGCGGAAGAACCTGTTACCTCATCTTATCAATATGTGAACGAACTGACCACTCGTTTGAAAGCTGGATGGAAACTGGCAAATGATAATTTGAAACAAGCCAGGAAGAAACATGCAGCATATTTTAATAGGAAGGCAAAGGACCGAGAACTAGCTGTGGGAGAGAAGGTGCTTCTTCTACTACCCGGTAGCCAGAATAAATTACAAATTGGTTGGCAAGGTCCATATACGGTTCTAGAGAAGGTGTCTAGAACAAACTATAAAATTGACAAAAAGGGGAAGGAGAAAGTTTATCATGTAAACTTATTAAAGAAGTATCTGGACAGACCACTCCAGGAAAGCACCCCCTTATTGACCTTGGCTATTGCAACCCAGATGCAAAAGGAACCACTCACCTCACATGAATACCCATTACATCCTTGTGAAACAGCAGCACAGGTAAAAGTCAGTAAGCACCTGACTAAAAACCAGAGGGAGAGAGTTCAACAGGTTCTGGAGGAACATACAGATGTATTAACAGATAAACCAGGCCATACAAATTTGCTACAGTATGACATGAAACTGGTAGACTCAAACCCAATCTGTATGAGAGCCTATTCTATTCCGTTCGCGAAGGAGAAGGCATTGAAGGAAGAAATAGATTATTTGCTGAAGGAGGGGATTATTTCGCACAGTGAATCATCTTTTAGTTCTAGTGTCGTTTTTGTTGAGAAAACCGTCTGGGGAACACAGACTGTGCATAGATTACAGGAAACTGAATGCTGTCACAGAAGGACAAGTGGATCCATTACCAGACACAAAACAGTTATTTGCCAGACTGAACAAGGCAAAATACTTTTCAAAGGTGGATCTTAGTAAAGGCTATTACCAGATCCCAGTGAAGCCTGAAGTGAGACCTTATTTGGCTTTTAGCACTTCGGATGGACATTATGAATTCAATATGCTACCATTCGGACTGAAAAATGCTCCGAGTGTATTTTCAAGGATGATGCGCAAATTGTTGGATCCCCTGAATAACCCATGTATCACGAATTTCATGGATGATATTCTCGTCGCCACAGAGACATTTGAAGAACACATTGAAGCTCTAGAAATGTTATTTAATAGACTTCGGGAGGCGAACTTAACTGCTAGGCCAACAAAATGTTGTATTGGATGCAAAGAGTTGGAATTCTTGGGACACACACTGTATATCAGGGTAACATGACCCCTGATCCTAAGAACTTGGAAAAACTGCAGAGAGCACCTAGACCACAAACAAAAAAAGGACGTGCGATCATTCGTGTCGTTATGCGGATTTTATCAGAAATACATCAAAAATTTTAACGCTATTTGTGCTCCTCTGACTGATCTGACTCGCAAGGGACTTCCAGATAAAATTATTTGGACTGCACAATGTGAACTAGCGTTCCAAGAGTTAAAGGAAAAACTCACTAGCAGGCCTATTCTCAAACTGCCTGATTTGACACAGGACTTTGTCTTAAGAACCGATGCAAGTAATGTAGGACTCGGAGGGGCTTTGTTGCAAAGATCATCTTCACCTGATGGGGAACTGAAACCAGTCGCTTATGCAAGCCGCAAATTGAATAAGGCGGAACAAGGATACTCCACAAGCGAAAAAGAATGTTTAGCGTTAATCTGGGCAATAAAGAAGTTTCAAATCTATCTGTATGGTAGGACTTTTGTGGTGGAGACGGATCATCAGCCTCTCGTATTCTTATCTCAGGCTAAGCATGAAAACGCAAGATTGCTGAGGTGGTCTTTATTACTTCAACCTTATCAGTTTAGTATCCAATATATCCCAGGCAAATTGAATGTCGGTGCAGATTTCCTCAGTCGGCACCCCTGTGATCAAAATTAGAGTAATGGCAGACGGGAGGAGAGATTTTATCTATGTGTATCACTGGTTTTAGAACTTGCCGTAGGCATGTTTTCAAGTGGGGAGATGTGTCATAAAATTAACAAGTGATACAACGTAAAAATATCTCCAAAGGATAAAATGTAAGGATAAAAACATAACGCGTAAGCTGCTGATAGTACATGATCGCCCTGACCGCGGGTCATCACCCTCCATAAAAATTGACTTGTTAGACGGGAAATCAAAACGGTTACCATTTGGAGGGATGAGAACGGCGGATCAAAAGGAAAAAAAAAATGACTGAAAAAAAATTGCGTGAGACTAGCAAGGCTAAGGAGACGCACTTGGGGGGGGGGGAAACGGAGGAAAAAAGTCACGTTCCCCAAGTTGACATAAAGTAAGGAACTCGACAGAAGGGACCCTGGATATGATACGCCACAGTCATTTATTGGACGCTTTTGCGATACCAAGCCTTTGATTTGAATTCAGCGGCTAAACGCAGATGCTTGAAATATTACAAAATTTAAAAAGTAACTTTTCTTAATATTAATGTTAGGAATATAAAAATTAGCTGGCCGGATGGCCCATTCTGAGCAGTGAAATAATATGTTTTTAATTTTACAGACGGATAGATAATAATGAAAATAATGACAAAAGACAGTGTTGTTCACATCAGCGAAAGACTGCATTGAATCTAACATATCACTATTTGCACAAAAAAACCGCGACCTTGAGACGCAGGTGTTCAAATCTACTTAGCATGGAAGAGAAGGGATATTGGTGGAAGCTGTGTCTAAAAATAACTTTTAACGACAAAATTTTGGAGGGGAGAGAAAGGTTGGTTCAAAAATCAAGTACGTTTTTGTGAAAAACGCAAGTAGAGACGGACAGACTAACAGATAAAAATCCATACTTGACTGAAGCATGACTGAAATGACTTTAGTGTAGGAAATTTGAATTTAAAAAAAACCAAGGCATTGATTGGCCACAGACAATCATATTATCCGCGCTCAGACGAGCTTTTTTTGCCATTCCTCAATAGTTGTCCAGTGATAGACACAGTAAATTTCAAGTGTGGTGATTTCCAAATGAAATAAATTGAAATAAGTTCAGGGACGCCATACTATAGCCAGCAGCTCAGCTGAGTTTTGCTAGCATTTCTGTGTTCTTTATTCATAATCTGAGCTGTGAGTTCGATCTTGACACTAAGGTGGTGTCAAATGCTGATTAATAATTGAAGTGAGGACCCGTGCAGGGTACATTTCGACAGAACATCTGTGTATTGCTCAAGCACGGAGAGGTGGGGCCATCATATTCCAGCACCAGAACAAATCTGGCAAAGTTAAGTAGGCTAGCTGGCCTGCTGAACTTACACCAACTTCATAAAACTAGCACCCAAGAGAATTTACTACTGAAGCATCCCATTTCCTTCCATCATTAATGGACAATGCTGTGTAGGCATAAACAGGGAGGGATGAAGCCACCCAACAGCACATCCATTCATAGTTTTCCCAGGAAAATTAACATTACGAACAGTAATACTATAATTAATCTTGAAGATTGCATATGTAAACATCTTTCATTTAACATGCCATTTATTCATGCCATTCATTCATAAATTTCAAAATCTTTGCATAAGTTCTGGCCAAAATAAAACCTTGGTTCAGAACAAATAAATTTAAAAAAAGATTTTCTATTCTAAATTTAACCAGCTGAATTTAGTTCATTGTGTTATAAATTTTATTGATAGTATTAGACTTAATTAATATCTGTGGGTGTGTGTGTATATGTCCATACAACACATTGCATTCAGTACCCTAGATTTTAACGTAGCCACATTCATTAGTAAAAAAAGATATGTGTGAGGTCATAAAGTGGTAGCACGAAAGGGCCTTCTGTATATTCACAGTTACAATTATCTCAGGAGCCTTCACAGCTGACCTCACGCATCACACTAGGTGATAACACCACCATACAATACCATCAAAATCCACTACAGAGCCCGTGTTGTTGTAGGATGTCTGTGATGTTGTCTGTGAGCCCGTGTTGTTGTAGGATGTCTGTGATGTTGTCTGTGAGCCCGTGTTGTTGTAGGATGTCTGTGATGTTGTCTATGAGCCCGTGTTGTTGTAGGATGTCTGTGATGTTGTCTGTGAGCCCGTGTTGTTGTAGGATGTCTGTGAGTCCGTGTTGTTGTAGGATGTCTGTGATGTTGTCTGTGAGCCCGTGTTATTGTAGGATGTCTGTGATGTTGTCTGTGAGCCCGTGTTGTTGTAGGATGTCTGTGATGTTGTCTGTTAGCCCGTGTTGTTGTAGGATGTCTGTGATGTTGTCTGTGAGCCCGTGTTGTTGTAGGATGTCTGTGATGTTGTCTGTGAGCCCGTGTTGTTGTAGGATGTCTGTGATGTTGTCTGTGAGCCCGTGTTGTTGTAGGATGTCTGTGATGTTGTCTGTGAGCCCGTGTTGTTGTAGGATGTCTGTGATGTTGTCTGTGAGCCCGTGTTGTTGTAGGATGTCTGTGATGTTGTCTGTGAGCCCGTGTTGTTGTAGGATGTCTGTGATGTTGTAGGATGTCTGTGATGTTGTCTATCCCTCTGCCTCTTGGTCTTCCCTGTGCTCTGAACCCAGATCTTCTACTGTTGTAGGTGAGCGGTAGTAATTTATATGGCTCCATTCTCATGAGATGGTCAAACCCCTTGATTTTCTGTGTCTCTATGTACTTGATGCAGGATGTAATTCCCACCATTTTTCTGATGTCATTATTTCTCATTCCGTCTCTCCTGATAACATTAATTGCTCTTCTTAAGCATCTCATCTCATAGGGCAGAGGTTTTCAAACTTTTTTGGTCCGCGGCTCCCTTGACCTGTGCATAAATCCCCGCGGCTCCTCTGTATACTACAAAGATCTATATTTATTGATGGACCTTGGCTCATAATATCGAGCCCAACACTTTTCCCAAGCCACCGCGACGCCCTTAGCCGAGGGCCGCGACGCCCCTGGGAGCCGCGACGCACAGTTTGAAAACCTCTGTAGGGTATGATTTTTCCTTACTGTGCTTTGGTAAGAATGTACTGTTCATCAGCTGTCGTTTAGTTTCCATACTGGTAATCAGATATTTGAGTAGTGGTGAAAGTCGGTAAGTCACTGCACTGGCTTTTTGACATCTTGTTTCCATTTCTCTGTTACGTTTTCCATTTTCAGTAAAAATTCTTCCTAGATATTTGAAACCTGAAAGACTAGCAGAGATTAGAGACAGTAAATATTTTCCCATGTTTGGCTCTCTCTGGACTGGCTTTCAACGTTTCTGAGCTGTCTTCTCTCTTTCTATCTCGTTGTTTCTTTTCTGCGTTTGATCTCAATCATTCTATTCATTACAGTTATCAACAAAGTGGTATGTTTCCTTTACACTTTCTGAAATACGCAACACCTGGACCTATGCATACACAGATGGATCAGCAAGAACTGCAACAGAAAATGGAGGTGGAGGTGTCTTTCTGACCTTAAGCACTGGTGCACACAAAAAGCTGTCAGTGGCAGCAGGACAATTCTCAAGTAACTTCAGAGCAGAGGCAGAGGCCCTGAAAACTGCAGCAGAGGTTATAATGACAGAGACGAACACAGAGAGACAAGTTGCTTTCTTTACCGATGCACAGTCAGTAAATGCAGTTTTGAAAAGCCAGAATAATACAGACCTGGATGACCTCAGAATTAAGGCTCCACAAACTATGTCAACGATTCAAAAGTGTTGTGATCAAATGGATTCCGTCTTATTGTAACATCACCGCCAATGAAGAGGCTGACAGACTGGCAAAGGAAGGTGGAAATCTACCTCAGCCTGATGCAAGCGTAACTTTCGAGGAGGCAAAGAATTTTATCAGAATCAGATACAGAAACAAATGGGATGTAGAGCATCCAGGTCACACACAAAATGATGCATACTACCAGCTCAACAGAAGAGAACAAGTGGTAATCTTCAGACTCCGCACTGGCCACAACAGATTGAGATACCATCTATTCAACAAGCTAAAGATAGGAACTACCGATCAGTGTAACTGTGGCACTGATAAATTAACTGCTGAACAACTGCTTCAAAGATGCCCAACATATGCGGAACAAAGAAATCACATGTTGCCAACACCAGTACCATTCGTGGAAAAGCTCTACAGAGATTCATATAGCCTCAAACTGACCACTGCTTTCTGTGAAAACATTCAAATGGACGTCTGAGAGTGTACGAAGAAGAAGAATAAGATATGTTGATGTTTTATTTGTTTATTTTTCTATTCTAGAACCTCTGTATCTACTGGTTTTGATCCCGTGAAATACCCCATTTTTTGGTATTTTGCCATAATGCCGAAATGATTTCATCTGATTGCCTGTTTGATATTCGTGTTTCTGCATTATACATCAATGACGTTCACAAAAAGCACGCGATTGAGGGTTCTGATTTAAAAAAAAAAAAAAAAAAAAATTAATTTGTTTGAACAGAGGAAAAATTGTATTTGACGGCAAGTGTTCCCAACTGGTGTGTCGAGAGTGCAGGGGAAGTGTAAAGTGAAATTTCGATTTTCAAATTGAGACTTCACCAATAAGCCTAATAAAATCTTAAAGTCTGTGTTGTGAAATCGCGAGTGTTTGGCAAAGTATGTGGCCACGTTTAACAATGTTTGGAACCCCTGGATTCAGCAGTTTGTCATTTATTTATTCCCGTATTTGCTCGTTCTCTTGGCATCATTTCATTGCATACAACAATGTGTGAGGTTTTCTTTACTCTAGTGTTTTTCTTTTTCTTGTAGCGTTACCTTACTTACAACAGTGCATCATTGTTTTGTCTCGTGTTATTTTGTTTCCTTGACAGTTACTTCGCATACAACAGTTTGTGATGTTTCTTGTTTCCGTGTTAGTTTGTATTATCAGCGGTGTTGTCATGCATTCAACAATTTGTGATGTTTCTATTTCCGTGTTAGTTCGTGCTATCAGCGGTGTTGTCTTGCATACAACAATTTGCGATGTTTCTTGCTTCCGTGTTAGTTCATATTATATATCAGCGGTGTTGCCTTGCATACAACAATGTGTGATGTTTCTTGTTTCCGTGTCGCGAGTATGGAAATAGAGGATGTCTGAGTTTAGACAGAATATGATTGAGTAATGTGAAAGTAGAGAAAATTCGAGCCACTAATGAAAATATGGAGAGAGATATGACTTCTGGAGAGAAGAGAGATATAATCAAATATCTAAGGTATACTTTCCAGCCATAGTCGAGACTATGTTTTAATATGTCATACCCTTCTCCGTCCTCTCATGCAAAATAGGAAGATCTATTACAGTAAGGATTGCAATAGCAAACATCAAGTGAGAGTTAGAATAGAATGAATTCTGACTGCTGTAAACATATAAATATATTTATTAAAGAAACCACAATACCAACATAAAATAATAACTTCATTAGCTCTGATGGGCTAATGATTGCGTGTCACAATCACAGAAAAATACTTCACTCAATCTCTCCGGCAAAACGTCTCACTCCAAACCACCAACACCCGTACACTTTCTCACTACCAAGATAATCCAACTAAAGAGATAGGCCCCCAGTTTTCGTGAAGAAAACGGCCTCCTGTAAAGTTAACAACTCCTGGTAGGTAAATTTACTCCTCAGCTACGAAAAACACTACATTGATCTACTTAAATTTGATATTCAAAGGCTATGGAGATAAGCTCTCTCTCTCTCTCTCTCACTCTCTCTCTCTCTCTCTCTCTCTCTCTCTCTGTAACAGTGTCATAATAAATCCTCCGCGTTCACAATTTCCTGTGGCTCGTGGCCACACTAGCAGGTGAAGGAGATTAAAACGCGTGCAGAAATACTTGCACCCACTGATCTCTCTCTCTCTCTCTCTCTCTCTCTCTCTCTCTCTATATATATATATATATATATATATATATATATATATATATATATATACACACACACACACACATCCAAAGCAACGAGGACTTTTGCAGGCGAGCCAGTATCCAGTAGGCTCGCTGGGGCGCCTCTTATACTGGATAATGAAAACTTGAACTATAAGACAGGTGACGAGTACTGGCAACTGACTACTCCTCTCGGTCGTTATGTCGGTATGCTCAGAGGTAACCGGCTATCAATGGGTCGGACAGTATTGCCGAAAATGATTAGATGGCAAAGGCGACAGCCCGTATGTGCTGAGATGATGGTTAACTGCAAATGGCGGCACTATGTGCTGTAGGTAAATAATCCAGGACGCAAGACTACTGCTTGCTGGAGCGATAGACACTTACAACAATAGGCTGTGGTTAATTAATCCACGAAGCAGCCTTACAGCTGAAAATTGGCAGTATGACCTAGACTGCCACTTAATATTTGTTATATGAAAGTTGTAATCCAACTGGAAGCAGCAATCAAATCAGGAAGCACAATACAAAGTTGTGACCAAGGCTCTGAAAATATACAGCAATTCAATATCTCATTACTACCCATAGCCTACACTTCCTCTGTTATTCTCTCACCCATGCAAAATATAAACACGCTTTCACTCGCTGTTTCTATCTCTCACAAAATCACAACAAACCCCGTCTCTCAGCCGCTCTGTTATGCCTAGGGAATCACTACCACTGAAGGCCCTGGCCTAGGTTTCTGTTTGCAAGCCACGCGTTGCTTGCGCGCTGCGCAAGACGACCTGAGGCTAAAATTATTAACACACACACACCTAGTCCCACACATGTTATGTGTGCTTACCGAGTTAAGAATAATTCCTGCACTACAACTCTATTAAGCTCTGGCGCAGAATATCACTTTGTCCAGTGGCAGAATTTTCTTGA
This sequence comes from Oreohelix idahoensis, assembly GCA_024509875.1. NCBI lineage: Eukaryota > Metazoa > Mollusca > Gastropoda > Stylommatophora > Oreohelicidae > Oreohelix > Oreohelix idahoensis. Next base: position 18,596 of record JAMPIV010006954.1, on the reverse strand, counting down.
GACAATGGTACTGAGTGATACTAAAGACACCTCGCTTAAATAGCAAGACAAAGTCTGCAGGTGGCTTTTACACGTGCAAGGATCTAACGTAACAAGACATAAGGGTCTAGGGAAATGTTTCCCTGGCGACTTTAGATACAGGAAAAAGACGTAATCTGAAGCAGCTCTATGCAGTCTTACGAGCGACCTGAGTTCAAGATTCTAGACGCAGGCGGAAGGATGAAAAGTTAGAGTTACTTCCACGTGTCCACGAGTTCTCTGTAAATCAAAGAAAACAGGGAACTAGCCGTTCTCTACAAAAAAGGTAGAAAAAAAGGACCTTTAGCTAGATGCCGCTGTCCACGTGCAGATGGGTGGAATTTAGCCTCTCCAACGTAAGATTGACATGACCAATAGCGCTACTAGGAGCTATAAGACTGAAAAATGGGCGTGTCATGGATTGCCTCCGCTGCTTTGCAGTAGTGGTCCAACAGTGGCCAAAACTCAAGAGTATCTAAATGGGTCGTCAAAGGTGTCTACCTTCGCACAAGATTACTCTTGGCAGAGATGTACGTAGATAGAAAAGTAATGACGCCTCTACCTTAAGGAGGATTTCACAAGATAATTCAGAAGTCAAGAAAAATGCTGCTTAGCACTGAACATTTGTTAACGTATATCTGTCCGTCGCCTTTTGTGAAGGGTTTATGCAATGATTTTTAGCCTGTTCACCCCCAGCTGAGTTAATTCAGCGAATTTCCTCTTATAATGACATAGCTCTGTTTAGAGATAAATATAAATAAATAAATAAATAAATAAATAAATAAATAAATAAATAAATAAATAATAAATAAATATATATATATATATATATATATATATATATATATATATATATATATATATATATATATATATATATATATATATATATATATATATATATATATATATATATATATATATATATATATATATATATATATATATATATATATATATATCATATTCTGGCTCATACGTTTGCTTTCATACATGTAATAACTAAATAAACAACTATTGTTTAGTTTTAAAACAACAGGTAACAAATTTAATAATCAATTAGTATTAACAGTTTAAAATAAAGGAAATGCTGGTGAATTTTATATTGGAATCAGATTTACTCTTCGCGGAGATTTAGGGTGAGGATATGGTTCAGAAAAGTATGTCCGGTTGCTGGTGCCTTTTTATGAGCACTTAACTGATATAAAGGGTCCCTGCGGCCGTTGTCGTCAGTTCTTCGGTGGTGAGGGCTCTTCTCTACACAACTTGTCCAATTTAGGCGGTTGGTGTTGATTCCCTGCATTTCACTCACGACTATCTTCGTTCCACGAACTTTTGGAAAAATAGAAGAACAAATGCCTCTGCTAAGTACATTTGTGGGCTGCCAATTAACAGGCGCATTCTCGCTGTTCGCGCACCAATGTTAATCTCTAAGAAGATTTAAATTCACGAGTACACAGTGTAGCTCAGGGAAGATGATTAAAAATCACCAATATTCTTCCGGGTATTAAACTGGAAAAGTGTGTCTGGACGGAGCGAATAATGAGTTGCCTGAGTTAAAATTAACAAAGTGCATATATCTCACAAAATAATATGCACTTTAGGCACATGTGATGTAATCATCAGTCATCACTGCTCCATTCGGAGTCTGGGGTCACCTCTGCTGTCGGTTTTCCGCACGACTAGCCAGAAGAAATCACCAGCGCTAGCTGTAGTAGTACATAATATACTATTTTTATATGTTGAGGTTGTCAGCCTCATATATAACCACTTAGCAAGAAAAACATGTCAAATTCACATTTGTACAAGAAATGTTCACAATTTACCCCAATTGGATTATACACAATCTCCTCGCACAGTTTAGAATGGACACGAGCAATTTAGGTTATATGCTCTCTAATCACTTGGTCTAGAAATTTTGAATCCCTTTCATGACGGGTGAATCTGCGAAAAATTTGGTCTGGGAAAGTTTCTCTTATAACGGGTGATCCAATTCCTTAGGTTTCCAGTCTTTATATTTAAAGTCCTGGTCCCTTAAGTGCCCAGTCTTGTATTTATATGTGCTTGTAAGTTCCAAAGCCGCCCAAATACTCGATCTGTCACTTATAAGTATGGAATTCTAGGTCCGATCCTTCTTTCTCTGCCTTTTGGTAGTTGCTCGTTTGAAGCTTCAATCCAATCGTAAGCTCTTTTGCACTATGTGGGTAGGGGTGTTTAAATTCATAATCTCACCCGCGTGTTTAAAATATTACATTTAATATTCCAATGCGTGACCTCTTTCAAATCATGCGGTAATATTTCCGCCAACTCACAACAAATCTGGGAACCTATTTGATGTCCAGATGCTACCTTCAAATATTGACTCGCCAGACAGATTACCTGCGATAATCACACACAGGGATGGTCCCGTGAAACGATTATCTCATTATCGTCTGTGATCGTGCGTTCTCCAGACAGTCAAACAAAAGGATCGCCGGCCGCTCAGACAAACAATATGGTTTCCTCAGACATACAGACCGCAACCCAGGTGTTAATTGCCTGATTGTCGTTGGCCTCGGGAATGAGTTACGTCAAAGTCGCTATCTCTCTTCACGTTTGCCATCTGTATCAAAAGGTGGCGAACCGGCTTTTCATGATAAGAATATCGCTCGCTGACCGGTTCAATAAACGTGGTATTTTCACGAGTCACCTGGCGGAACGTAAACAGTCTAGGAGTGGTCACAGAAGGAATGTAGGACGTAAAATATGCCAAATAATCAAAATAATAAGATGATCGGTGAGGAGAATGAAGAAAAAGAGATGATACTGCCGGAGGGGCTGAAGGTGTGAGAGAGCACAAAAATACAAGCACAAGCCGTTATGTGACAGGGCGTAGACAAAAATAGAGAACAAGACAGGGCAGACCACTCGGCTAAAAGTGATAGAAATGTAATTTGAATCACGACATTCCGTGTTCGTATTATTAGCGGTGTTGTCTTGCAAACAACAACTTGTGATGATTCTTGTTTCTGTGTCAGTTTGTATTATTAGCGGTGTCGTCTTGCAAACAACCATTTGTGATGTTTCTTGTTTCCGTGTTATTTCGCATTATTGGCTGCGTTACCTCGCGAACCACAGTGTGTCATTGTTCCGTTGCTTGTTATTTCGTTGTCTGTACAGAGCTGCCTCGTATAAAACAGTGTGTCATCATTAATACAGATAAATGTCGCATTTTGTGGCGCCATCTTTTGGGTTACAGATGCATTTCAGCTCTGTAATTTGTCTGGTTTATGAGTGAGACGCTGGGAGAATGACGGGTTTTTTTTTTTTTTTTTTGGGTAGGGAGTAAAGGCAGATCTTGTCTACGAGTACGATTGGCTGTTGTAATAGTTTTCAAAAGCTCATTTTCATTATATGTGAAACATTGGGCTGTTAACTCCTTACAAATTTTCAGATCCGCCAATTCTGAAAGTGCAGCTTAGAAGAAAAAAAAGGGGGGGGGGGGGGGGGGGGGGGGGGGGGGGGGGGGGGGGGGGGGAGCTGTGTTGTAGAAGACAAGCAGAGATCCAAATAGGGTTTGTATCGCACGCATTCCTTTTTTTGGCTTCAGAGATGTCCAACTTGTCAGGATCTACATCGTAGTATTTTTTATCCTGTGTTGTCATTTTCATCAACTATGATCGATACAATTTTGGCGGACTGCAAGTACGGAGATTCACGCGGGTCATATATGATGCAAAATAACTAATTTTCTGTTAGGAGATTCCTCTTCTTCTTCGTACACTCTTAGAAGTCTACTTGAAAATGTTCAAATAAAGCAGTGGTAAGCTTGAGGCTATTTGTATCTCCAAAAAGTTTTTGCAGGACTTGTACTGGTGACGGCCATATGAGCTTTCTCTGTTCCTCATATGTTGGGCTTCTCTGAAGCAGATGTTCGGCAGTCACTTTATCGGTGCCACAGTTACACTCATCATGTTTAGGAGATGAATTCAGTTTAATCAGCCAGTTTATTCGGGAGTCAAAAGGCTACGCATTTTTTGCGTCTTATTTAGAACGAAACAAAACTGTGACTAATTTAAGCATAATTTATGTATTTAATTTTATGAAGCATTAAACGTTAACCGTCTGTGGCATTCTAGTAGAATTAGAATAGGGCGAGTAAGCAACTCGCCAAAATATAATGGGGGGGGGGGGGGGAATAACTATGGTGTGCTCTCTCTGCTGCATCTCCTGATGGCGGAAATAATTTTCCTACGGTCATTTTATTCCTTTCCCTTTCATTTCAACTTCGTTGGATCTTTGTAGTTAAACTTATTATGATTGATAGTTAATGCACCGTGGAAAAAAAAAATTGAAAAAACACTGCGTGCATTTTACAAAGGTATTCAATTCAGCGTTCGCGATGCAGTGCATGCCGTTTCCGTATTTTCCAAAACATGCACAATGAAAAGATTGCAAGGCATGTACATTCTTGTAATGGGTGTTCAGTTTAGTGGTTGAACGCCTTGCTGAAAACCACAATGCTGAAAATAGTTGAAGACTAACGTGCATAGGGAAAACATCGATATAAGTGGGAAGGTAGCATCAAGAGATGAACAGGAAAGAGTCTTATCAAAATGCACCATCAAGACAAGAGACAGAAGACGTTGGAGCTCAATTGCAGCCGTCTTTCGATGTACAGATGGCAACTGATTAGATCTTATCAGAATTCTTGCAACTTTTTACGCGGTAGAACACTATATACGAAAATTAGAATCCACGTGGGGTTGAACAGGGTATTCCATGCAAAGATGATCACCAGATCTCTTGTGTACGAACCAAAAACCAACTAACGCGTCGATAATTGTATATAAACAAATATTACACTCATAAAGGTATGTTAAAGTTGGCAGGGAGGATAGTGTGATTCGCTTCCGTAGCTAGGCTATGGTGCCGTTCGGAAGATCTTGGGTTCGATTCTCCGGTAAGCCACTCACTTCTGTTGTTTTTCTGTTGTCTAGTTTTCTACTTCTTTATTTCCCACGAGTGCCTGAAACATACCTTTATGTGTGTAATATTTATTTATTTACTGTTTACTCGGGCTTCCTCTCTATATATGTTTATATGATAATTGTATAGAGTGCCGTATATATTCACCTACAGTGTGTATGTGTGTTTGTGAGCACGTGTTGGTATATGTACAAGCGTTTAAGTGTGTGTATATATGTGTGTACATATAATTCATTTGTCTATATTTCTTCGCCATCATTAAATTCTTTGCCTTGTGAGGTTTCCATAGGTCTCTTGTGAAAAAAGGATCCCGTTACACGCCCATTGAGGCATATTGGGAATATGGTGTTAGGCCCATATTTTCTTGACCAACGGCACACTAGGGGTGATGTGGTCAGCATCACGCCGGCCGCCTTAACCTTCCCAGATTTGATCTGGTACCCAATTGGGGCTGGGTCGACCCAGGAGCCGTTTGCGGCCTAAAAAAATCCCACCTCATCTGGGAATCGAGCCATAGACCACTGAGCTAGGAACCCAGTGCACTAACCACTATGCTACCGCGGCTCCCTATGAGTCTCTTGTGAGGCAATGAAATAATATGACGTCTACTACTGCCTCGGACATTTCGTATAAGGCCCACTAATATGAGGTTGTGCGTGAAGCTGAACAACCCCTCATTCTAAACATATTGCTACAGAAAACTACCGATGTAAGAGCATGTGGAAAAGCTGTATGCGGGCTTCTGTGTGGGGACCAGCCTACAGTCGTGACTCCATGCTCTGGAGGGAGCGAAACAAAAATGATGATGATTACATTCTTTGCTTTTGTCAAACCACACTCTGACTTCTTGAAAACTACCCATCATGCCCCTCTATGGAGATCGGTTTACTGCGTTCACAAGTCCTATATACCGTAGTTATGTGGATGTCGTGAGAATGACCGCGGACAATGGAAGCATTCATATTTTTGGGGTGCAAAATTGACTATGTATTTTTATGATTTACTTTCACAGCGAGGCGATGGGCGCCGTTTGCATGGTCGTTGGTTCAATTCCTGGTAAGCCTATTATTTATATTTCTTGTTTGTTTGGTGTCCTCCTTTCTGTCCAACGAGTGCCATGTTAATTACCATTATTTATTTTATTTACTACTCACAGGACTCACGTTTCTTTTATTATTGATTACTACGGGGTTTTTTTTTGCCGTATTACCACTCCATTGATGATCCTAGAGTTTTAAGTAGTAGACTACCTTGTAGGGTAAAAAACTTCAAATTTTCCTTTCAGAATCAAACAACCATGGGTATAGTGTTAGTATGGACTTAACATTTTTGTCCACATAATGACCTCATTAATTATGCAAATTAGCTATCCAATATGGCCGCCGTAGTGAATAAATTATACACCTTTTTTAAAACATCATAACTATGTTATTTTTACAAGGATCTGACTGAAACTTGGCAAATTGAATTAGTATATATAGCTTGAGGTTTTGACCTAAAATAACAGATATTGACCGAAAGGTTGATTTGTAATGAATTTTCAAAATTTATATTTCTTGTGCCTCATTATATATGCATGATGGTCATAAAACTAAAATTTTGAATTCAATTGTATCCATTTTAGGTCATAATCTGTAAGATTATATGATAACCAACTGTGTTAATTTTCATGTCAATTGAATGTACAGATCCAGAGATATCTTGTTTCAAAGATCACCAATTATGCTAAAAAGGGGACAATTCCGAGAAAACAAAGAAAAAACAGAAAAAGAACTCACAAAATGAAGTTTAATGAGCTCCTGTTGAATAAAGGTCTCCTTCTACTGCAGATGCAGTGTCTATGAATCCCATTTTCAGTGCTCTCAGGGTCTTTCCATTGCAATATACTTACTTGCTGAATAGATCCTGTGCAGCGTTCTCCTGTATGCTTTCTTTGCCATGCGTTGACTTGTGTTCATGTATATCGAAAAATTCTGCAATGCACTGTGGCCTTTTCCAATAGAACGCACAAATGCCACCATTCGCACATTTACTTCTTTGTTTGTGAGTAGCTGAAGATGAAACATCAGAAGTATTGAAATTGGCAGTCCATTCGCCACCGTTTGTGCGCTTGATACTGTTTCATAGACAAAAGCCATTCCGAGTGTCTCTTCGACGATCTCACAGGTCAGTGAGTACTAATAACATTTGTCACATCTAAAGTTAGCGCATAAAAACCCAAACAGTAGTTTTACATCCATAAGGATAAACCCATTTCCTTTGTTGTCATTTTTAGCTTGTCCTTCACTTTTCTTGGACCTTTATGACCTTTATTTTCTTTTGCTGAGGAGCACAGAGGCTTTATAGCGTCACTATCGACAATAGGTGTCTTATTTTCAGGCAACGGTTTGTTGGTGTACACGCCTCGCAGTCTTTGTCTTATTTCCTCTTGTGAACAAAAGAAGCTCTGCTAACTACTATTGTACAGAATCAGTATAAAACTAGCAATAAATAGGGTTGATGTTGGTGAAAATGCACTATGCATGTACCAAATGTGAAATTTACGATCAAAGCTTTCTAAACATACACTTTTGAAAAATTCACAAGAAATCATTGAGTGATTCCCCGTGGAAAAGTTATAAATATCTTTTTCCTGTTGCCTATGTATAATTATAATTTCGCAGTTTTACAATTACGCACCTTCTTGTTGGGTCATTATTCACATGGTAACCAACTATAAACATTGGTTGCTATGCAAATCACTCAAGGGGGCGTGTGTAGAAAAACACTGATTCCTATCAAACCAGAGTATCTCTAAGCTTCTATGAATTATTTTTAGTTCAAGAACATGTTGACGATGATTTAAAGCATGAAAATGAAAATTGTTGGATTTTTATTTTTTTAAGCTTTTCTGGGTATACTTCTACCTTAACATTTTCTCCTTTTCTTTCATTATATCTTTCTCTAATTTAGGAGTTCATTCATCTAAAAATTTCTTTCATTATAATTTTCTTTAATTTATGAGTTCAGTCATCTATACATTTCTTTCATTATCAATCAGTACCCTTTAGCTCCCCAAGGAGCATAGGCCTTCAACAAACACATGCCTAGTCTTCCTGTCCTGTGCCATCCGCTCAAGTTCTTTCCATGTTTTCCTCATCATTTTCACCTCTGTTTCCAGTTCTCTTCTCCATGTGTTTTTTGGTCTACCTCTGCCTCTCTTTCCCTGTGGATTCCAGAACAAGGACTGCCTTATAAAGCTATCAACACGTTTCCTCAATGTGTGTCCTATCCATCGCCAGCGTCTTCTTCTCAACCCCTGTTCCACTGGCACTTGTCTGGTTCTTGTCATCAATTCCACATTTGTGACTTTGTCATACCATTTCAGTCCTTCTATTCTACGCAAGCACCCGTTTATAAAAGTCTGTAGCTTTTTGGTTGTTGTTTTTGTTGCTCTCCATGTCTCAGAGCCATACAATAGGACTGACTTGACATTTGAGCTTAAGATTCTTATTTTCGTGTTGGACTTGATTTCTCTTGTTCTCCATATGTTTCCCAATGTAATGAAAGCTCCTCTTGCTTTTTGTATTCTTATTTTGATATCACTGTCTGTCCCTCCAACTCTGTCTATATTACTGCCAAGATATGTGTACGATTCTACATCCTTTAGTGGTGTTTCTTCAAGTTCAACCTTGTTATCATTTCTTGCATTTATTCTCATAATCTTTGTCTTTTCCCTGTGTATTTTCAGGCCCACTTGTTGTGACCTCTCATCGAGAATTTTCATTTTCTCTTGCATCTGATTATGGTTATGGGACAGAAGAGCCAAGTCATCTGCAAAATCCAGATCATCAAGCTGTTTAGTCAGATTCCACTATCTTTCATTATATCTTTCCCTAATTTACGAGTTCATTTATCTATTTTTCTTTTTGTTCCCCAAGGAGCATAGAGTTCTCAATTTACGAGTGGGAAATTTAATTATTTATGCATCCAACGTGGTCTATTTCTAAGACACATCGAGAGATGGAGTCTGGAGAGGGCCAGTCGGAATCGGCTACGGGGGGGGGGGGGGTGCTCGGGGGGGGGGGGGGGGGGGGGGGGGGGGCTCGATGGCAGACTTAACTAAAAGTTATTATTATTATTCACTGTCTGGGGCTGGTGTCAAAAAACAAAATAAACTAAATAATAAAAAAATAAAACACCGGGCACCCTGCATGCCTCAAATTATTATATTATTTATGTTCATGCCCCGGACCAAGAGACTCACTCACAGGCCAGATCTTTCTTACAGCCACTTTTTACTTCTGGCTCCTCTCTCTCTCTCTCTCTCTCTCTCTCTCTCTCTCTGCGGTGTAAAACATTAGTTAAAGTGTGGCACAAAGGAAAATTGACCCAGGCAGCTGAAGATTCAAATCTCTCTGAATGAAGGACAGCAACCGTGATACGATCAATTGGTAATCATTCGCAATTGCCCATTAAGCAGCATAACAACAAAATGCAATAGCCAGGCAGAATTATCTACTTAATTTATCTGCGGAACATGCACTTAATAATAAACAAATCGTTCCTTTCAAAGCTTTTGAGCCAGATCTGAATCTTAAAAGAACAATAAACAGCAAGCCTCTCATTTCTGTAGTTTTTCTGTTACCTGACATTCTACTTCTTTATTTTCTTACTGGCGTCTGGGAACATACCCCTTTGTGTTATATATTTTATATATATTATATATATATATATATATATATATATATATATAGGGTATATATATATATATATATATATATATATATATATATTTAACTCATTAAAAATTCATAAACGATTGTGGCGGTATAATAGGTAGCATCAAACAGGGCTCCTTGTTTGTTTATTTTATAAGGAGCCACTTATTAATACAGGAAGTGACGTCATGCCGATATAGTTGTTTGGCAGACGTGAGACTAAAAAAGCAGAAGTGAGGAGTTTGTCTGCTGGAGTCTTCTACCAGTGGGTGTGATGGCGAGTGGACGCATGTGTTTGAGCCGCTGAATTACAGCGCCTATCCCTGTGTTATTCCATCACTAATACATCAAGATCTTCTGTGATGCGTATCTAGTTATCTGCATTTACAGGGAGTATAGCTTCTCAGTGTCGAGTGTGAATATGTATTAAAAATGTTGAGAATGAAAAGGACAGCGTTCCAGACATGAACGGACTGCCTAGTGTTATATCGACGACTGCATATTAGATGCCATCGTTATTATATTGGCCTGAACAACCACTGTATTGAATGTGGATCAGCGTTTCAGTCTTAATAAAAAATATTTATACTGTCCACTTCGTCCGTTGTGGCTCAAATAAGTATGATGATGTTGGCCTGTTTCGGTGTCTGATACGTCTACTACCCTAGAAGTGAACTTGGCCACAGGAACCATCCTGTCACTACATATTAACTTTAACCAAATAAAAGACACGTAACAGCTGGAAATGGAGGCCTCAAGCTGGGATATGAACATATGACGTGAAACTGTTTATAAGTATCTTCAAGTGATGTTTCAAAAATTTTTCAAGTCGATGGACTACATTTTTTGCTAGTGAAAACTTTTTTTCAAGATAGCGGTGTTGGTTTGCTGCAGGCCGGAATTCTAGGACTAACCCTGTTTACTGCACTGTATTGAATCGCCGTTTCCTGAGGCAGAGGGCTGATGACAGGAGGATTTTTTTTGCATGATATATCAGATAAGTAGATTTTATTGATTCATGCAGTGGTTGAGGCTTTAGAATCTCATTTGACAGGGTTCTTTTCTTTAGGGTTCTTTTCTTCTTCTTTCGTTTCGCCCTGAAAAAGGACGGTGGTTTGCGTTGTGTCTGTTTACAACGTGTATGTGGATATCTGCACCTTTACGGTCGACACATCCGACTTATACTGCACGGCATTTTTTAGGGACCGGGTTTGCCTTCCCAATTTCGATCCACACTCGCTCAGCCAGCCTGCACAGCTTGCAGGACTGTTTCCCAGGACCACCACGTGGAGGTGGAGTGCGGTCTTGACCCAGCTCTGGTTCGTTGGTCCTGACGCAGGCAGTCAAGGCTATGAGTCGCTGACTGCGGTCTCTATTGTTATACGTTTGCTATGTATGGTTAAGGTATCTACATGTTTGGAGTGATAGGCGGGTGTTGGTTGCGAGGGGGTTAGAACCATTAATTGGCAATACCAATCCCAATGGTCGTGAATTATTGGTGTTCTTTAGGGTTTGGTAGCCATGGTTTTCTCAGATAGTGGGGCCCAGGACATTACAAAGCTGTGTGTTTCATCTGCTACTACTGTTTATTTGTAAATTTGTATTTGTTGTCAAGTTAATTGTATTTTATTTGGTTTATTCTCGATTATTGTTTGTAAATTTGTTCATCTAATCTTGATATCATTCATTTATTAGATGTATTATATGTTGTGAAATTGTGCTTGTGTTGTCATAAGTGTGGTAGAGCCAATTTGTTTTCCTTTTTCTACAATTCATAAATTTCTGCCTTGGTTTATTCATTAGTATTTTCTTGGGTTGGCTCTTTCTACTGTTATCCTGTAATCTTGTTAGTATCTCTAATTTTTTTGCTCCTAAAATAACATCTATAAATTTCATGCAGTTGATTGATATTGAGTGGTGAAAATAGTTGTTGTTAATATTGCTCACTTATTAATGATATATATATATATATATAGTATATATATATATATATATATATATATATATATATATATAATATTTATATATTATATATTTATATTATTTAAATTATTATTGGACAATTTGGAGTCACATTAAAAGTGAATTATGGCTACCTTAGAGTATTTTAATAAGATTGGAAAAGACTATGGTTTGGAGGGGAAGCTTTAAAATTATTTGCATTCAATGAGCATGCAAAAGAAATAAAGAGGTCAGAAGATGTGGCAAGAGATCAAAGAATCTTGGCTAGGGAGAAGAGAGATGAAGATTTAGCTGAGAAGAAGAGAGAGGAAGAATTAGCTGAGAAGAGAAGACAGGAAGAATTGGCTCTTGAGCAAGATAATAAAAGAAGAGAATATGAACTTGAAGAGAAAAATTCGACTTTGCTCCAGCAGAAATAAAGGCACAACAAACTCAAGCAGAAATAAAGGCACAACGACAACTTGAGGAGAAACAAATAGCCTATGCTCAAAGAATAGCAGAACTTGAGTTGGAAAAATTGAGATTTCTACTTAAACAGGCATCACCAGCAGGTGATGAGGCTTGAAAAAAGACCATGCCTCTACTTTTAAACTAAATTTTCCCAAATTTAATCTTAATATCGACGATATTTCATGCTTCTTAAATAGATATGAGACATGTTGCCAGGAGTTTAAGATTGATAGAGCTACATGGCCTAGCAGGTTGATGAGTTTATTAGTGGTGAGAGCTCTTACTTCAGTCTGCACCATGGATGATCTACTAGAAAATGATTATGATGCTGTGAAGGTCTTTATTGCTAAAAAAGTATCAACTGGAGAAAATGGTTACAGATTGAAAACTGAAATCATTGTTGCCTGATTTCAGCTAAGGATTTTGCTGATTTGTTATCATCAAATTAAGCTTTGATTTTCTAGATGGGTTGATTTGTCAAAAATTGATAAAGCTTTTGATGGGCTGGCTGACTTAATTTTAAGAGACAACAAGTGCTGTCTTCAGTCTGTGGTGACGTTTTGTCCTTTTTGCATGGAGAGAAAGCCTGAAACGTTGGCTGCTTGGACGACAATACCAAATTGCAAATCCTGGAAGAAATCTTAGGCAGGAAATACCCCATATATGGATTCTTTTGCCTGTTGTCGTGAAATATTCTAATCCTCATATATAAATTAAAAGGTAAATGTAAAGCGTAACAAATAAATTCTAATAAAGAAAAGAGCAATGGTAAAATAACAGTGCTGTCACAAGGAATGTACTCGAAATCCCCTTTGTTTTATGCTTCGTCTGCAAATTGTAGCGCTTTTCACGTTGATAGGTAAAAGCCTACTATATTTATTACCCGCTTTCTTAACCTTCAATGAAACGTGTGCTGTATTTCTTGGAAAAACATTGAGAGGCAGATGCGTAATGACCTTAAATTAATCCTAACATTAATTATACTGCGTTACCAAAACGAACGAACAGATGGACTCAAATAGAAAGAGAGAGGGAGGGCTGAAAATCAGGAACGCATGCAACACGCGTCGCGCGATACACAATTACTACTATCACGCATGTAAGGCCACATGCACTAACTTTTTTTTCAGACGGACAGTGATAAATTCACTACCCTTCCCAGAGTTAGGTTTTAAAATCACGAAAAACGCTTATTAGAAAAGATAACATTAGATGGGTTTACGTTTGAAAACATTACAGTACCCAGACAGCACATCTTCGAAACAGGAGGTCGAAGAAATTGCATATTTTGAACGCAGCCACTTAGCTCTTTTAAATTTGTATATTTGGGTTCCTTAGGGTTTGCTGACAAAGAATATGTAAAACGTTACGCAAATAGTCTAGGAATTAACAAGTTATAACCAAAATAAAATAGTGGGGATGCCTGACAGCATGAAATCATTTCTGCTCATAAAATTTTTTTATAACGTGTTTGAAAAAAACCTTACGTACAGAAATAGCCTACCATGTAAACTCCAAATTGATTGGAGCGCAACAAATATAAGACTAAACACGATTGGTCGGACTATAAATACTATCTTTGGTTGTTAGGGGAGACGTAGGAAGGTAAAATTTTTTCAAACACTTGTCGAAACGTGGCTCCATTGGCCAGACTCGCTGATATACTCACTTGGGAGCGTTAGTTCGAGACGACTAGTTCAAATAAGCTTGATAAAGCAACAGTGCGTTGAAGCCAGCTTATATTTTTGCTAAATAAAAGCCTGGAACATAAGCAGATGGGACTTTGTGCCAGTAATTGTGCCAGAATTCATTGCTAGTCAACGTATCTGTGTTTATTCTATGAATTGTGGGACCGTGGTCTTGATGGTATTGAGCAGCACCTGGTCAGAGCTTTGCTGAATCCAGAGTCGGACAGCATACTCCTTGGTCCATTTAGCTATCAGTGAGGTGTCTCCAGAGCACAGGGGAGAAATCGAGCAGAGGAGTCTTTTCCTGCCGCCATCACGCAAGATAAGCTGATGTGGCCAGCTGAGCTCAAAATTATGTACCCCATCTTAAAATAACATTGTAACATAAACTTAAGAGGGGAAGTAAATTGTTTTAATAACAGGAACTGAGAACATCTCCAATACTAGCTCCCATAAAGACAAACTATTGAAGTCATGATGACAAATACCAACAGAGCTTGAACAAAACAAAACCAGTATTACCTCATATTACTACTACACAACTGACACACATAGGATACTTTTAATAATATATGTCACTACAATATTCATATTGAGAAATTCTGTACATATAACTTGTAATTAAAATTGATTGTGATTCCTGGTTCCCTTTGTATTTGAATCAGGACACATATTCATTCATAACAGCAATGAATACATATTGTTATTTGAAAAGTTATCAGTGACTCCTTTAAGATATCCTTTAGAGTGTTATATGTATGTGAGTGTCACAGTGTTGTCAAGTGTGGTGGAATAAATTAAATTGTTTATCTGTCTGTTGTTGTTATGACTTACACTTCATCATACACATACCCTAGACATACAACGTAGTCATCACACTATTCCAGAATAATTCTGACTGAGATATATATATATATGTGGCAGCAAGTAAGGTTATCTATAATACACTACTCTTATTAGATATAGATACCTTCACAGCTGATCTCAGTCAGTACACTAAGTCCCCTATAAATATTTATAACATCCCACTTCACCACATATATTGGGGTCTCGCTCTTGGGATTTTGAATCTTTCACTATTAAAAATATTGGGGGTAATTCACTTCAGGGAATAATAAGAATTAAAAGGTATCCTTGGGTGGAATTAAATAAGGTTGAGCTCACGGTGCCTGTGTTGTCCATTAGATATATAGTTAGAGATTGAATTGTTGGTTAGACATTGTATAAATTTACCTGATAGACAATGGCGGACCTGGCCAAGTTTCGATCTGCTGCTGTTCAGACTGCAAAAGAGTTAGGATTAGATGGGCAAGTTATGGTTGCCTATGTTACTACGGAATGTGACAAATTTATTGAACGCGAAGAAAGAAGGTTTGAAGCCGAAAGAAAGTTAGAGGCTGAAAGGGAAATTAAGAAGTTACAATTTGAGGCTGAGGCTGAGACTAAGAGGTTGCAGATTGAGGCTGAGGCTAAGAAATTGGAAGCAGAAAGAGAAGACAAAAGATTGGCTGCAGAAAGGGAAGAGAAGAAATTAGCTGCAGAAGAAAGAAGATTGACTGCAGAAAGGGAAGCAGAAGATAAGAGATTACAAAGGGAACATGAGTTACGACTAAGGGAGTTTGAGTTTCAAGGCCATGCTCCTGAAAATGGTGCCAGTCCCTTTGCCTCTGATGCCACTGCTAGCCAAGGAGCCTCAACCTCAGCTATGAATTTTCATTTAGATCATTTTGTTGAGAAAGACGATGATATAGAGAGCTACCTAAATAGGTATGAACTATTAGCTAACACATATGGGTTAGAGAGAGAAAGGTGGAGCTTAAAGTTATCTCAAGGACTTCGTGGGGCAGCTTATGAAGTTTTTGCAAAAATGAGCAGAGGTGATCAGGAAAATTATGACATGCTAAAGCAGGCTCTTTTGTTAAGATATGAAAAGAATGCAGAATTTTATAGGAAAAAATTTAGGAATGCTAAACTACTGTCAGGTGAAACCTATCACCAGTTCTCTGCACGAATAGAGACATACTTGGAGAAATGGACTTCTCTGGGGAAAACCCAAGATCTTAAGGAAATGGTCCTTATAGAGCAGCTAAGAGAGTCCATGGCTCCAGACCTGAGAAAGTTTCTCATGGAACAAGGTGCAGAGAGGCTGGGTGAGTTGCTAAATGTTGCTAAAAGGTATCAAGCAGCTCAAGCAGAGGTAACAGGTAATAAAAAGAAACAAGTGGATAACTTTAGGGCACCACAGAACTTTAATAAATTTGATCCTAAGGATCAAAACAAAGGTAAGCACCAATTTGATAGGCCACGGTATGAAAATAAAAATAAATTCCCACAATTCGGTGAAAGGAAATATGATGAAAGAAAATCTTTCAACCAAGGAAAAAGGTGGTGTAAGAATTGTCAGATGGACAATCATGACACTGACCGTTGCAGAAGGAAACCTGTGTATATGGCAACCCTTCAGGTCAGGTCGACCTCAAGACAGGAGGAGGATATTATGTTAGATACCACTCCAGAAGAGATGAGGAAGGCACAGGCTGGGGATAAAACACTCAAGCCTTGTTTCAGGAAATTGTCAACTTGTCATACAACTCCAGGCAAGGGAGATTTTTACATGAAAAAACAAGTTGATGTATAGGAAGACTGGAGCTAGATCCAAAGGTCAGGGACAACTGGTACTTCCTAAAAGATATAGGGCAGACTTAATAAGGAGCCTACATGTGAAACCAGATGGGGACCATGAGAAGATAGGTACCATCATTCAAAAGGTGGCTCACAATTATTATTGGCCCAAAGTAAGATGGGACATTGAGAATTTTGTAGAAAGGTGTAGTGGTGTTTGATGGTATTGTATGATGGTGATATTACTAAATGTAATTGTATGAGGCCAGCTGTGAAGGATCCTGAGATAAAATGTAGTTGTGAATTGTCAGAAGGCCTTTCTTGCTACCACTACGACCTCACACTTAATTTTTTTTAATGAATGTGGCTACGTAAAGTGTCTAGGGTTATGATATGTAGTGTGGTGTAATAGGTTATAGATATACCCACAGATATTTAACAAAACTAATAATATTTAACAAATATTACAACACACTGAACTAACTCAATAGTGTAAAATTTTTTGATAGAATTATATTACATTTATTTTGTTCTGGATCAATTATTAGGTTGACCCAGAACTTATAGGATTTAGGAAGATTTATGAAAGAAATGCATGGAATATTATATCATAAATGCAATAGTGTACATATATATGTACTATACTAGTTAGTTTTATTAAAATGTTCTAGTAGTCATCTACTTGGGAGGATAGTTAATGTTTGTGCTGTTGGGTTGGCCTCATCACACCTGTCTATATTGACTACACAGTGTCCAGAAAATGGTGGGAATTTTTATGGGGTATTCGTTATTTAGTAACTAAAACGGAGTTGGTGATTGTCCAGCAGACCAAGAGGGGCTTATCATCTTGTAGCTTGTAGGCTCTGGTGCTCTGAAAATTCTGGTGGTCCCACCTGCTCCGTGGCTGGCGGTGAACATATAATGGTGGTCTCATGTCACCCTAGTACTGCACAGGATAACAATCGAATAATAAAAGGGGTTTTTTTGCCCAACAACTGAATAGGGGACAACTGCTTGTGTTGTCTTCAACTAAAATAACTCTCAGACTGACTTGGCAATCAAAGTATGGGCCCATTGTGTCAAAATCTTTTCTCTTCACACGTCTGGGAACACAACAATGACCACCACAACAACCACCATCATACAGGAGAAGGTCAAGAATCTTCTATGAACATAACACAGCACATTATTACCAATGATTGGTTTTACATCTGATGATATGGATCCTCCCCGGACTATAGAATCTGAAAAAATATTTATTAGTTGTTCTGCCCTAAAAGAGGATAGGGTATAATATGTTTTCATTTATTATCAAAACAACTTTTGATCTGTCTTGCATAAATCCTTGCTCTGGAGCTTGTTTTGTACATTTGTTTGTCCCTAGACTCCTGGACTAGGGCGGGTGGTCTAGAGCTAATCCCTACGTGTTTGTATGGCATTAGATTTCGATTATGGCAGTATACAAATTCACTCGAACATGAAAACAATATTCAAAATATATTAAGGGAAATTATTTCAATCTTTACCAGATTTTGAATAAATAAAACTGATATTGCTAAGCAAATACTTCTGACCTGAGATGCTGAGCACTTATAGTATGGCGTCCATAAATTTCTTTCCACTTTCTTTCATATTGGATAATCACCCATCACATTAAAAATCTGTGGTCTATCCAACTGATACATAAACTATTGAGGAGAATGGCCTCAACTTTTCGGCGTCTGAGCGCCGACATGATATTGAATTGTCTGTGGCCAATCACATGCCTAGGTTTATTTATAAATTCAAATTTTCCCTTATCACTAAAGTCATTTAAGTCATATAAATGGATTACAGTAACAGGTATGGTTGTGTTATCTGTTAGGTTTCTGTCTCCGTCTCTAATTATGTTTTCATATACACAAATTGTAACTTGATGTTTTGAAAACAACCATTTTCATCTCTCCTTCCACAAATTATGTCGTTAAAAGTTATATTTAGACACAGCCCCCACAATATCCCCTCTCCTCCATACCAAATCGATTTGAACACCTGCGTCGCGAGGTCGGGTTTTGTTATGTGCAAAATAGGGACACTTTTAGATTCAATACAGTCTGTCGATGATGTAAAACTACACTGTTCTTTTGTCGATTATCTTCAATATTATCTATCCGTCTGTAAAAATAAAGAAACTATTAGTTCACTGCTC